>CM065715.1:78974527-79164527 GCA_033310375.1 Conus canariensis
CAGCCCCAAACCAGCAAGGCTTCAGGAAACATCCTGGATTGTACATAGTGGGGAAGAGGGGGGAGGGGGAGTCATTCCAGTTGGCATAGAGGCATGATTTGAACAAAGATGTTTGTTGTCTGTGTCAGATATCACTACAGACTGTGGGAGACTGTTCCATACATTGATAACACTCTCAGTGGAGAAATTTCCTTTTGTCAATACTTACAACAGTTTTCATGAATCTGTCAATACTAAACAACAGTCCTCTTGAATCAGTTGATACTAACAACAGTCCTCATGAATTCATCAATACTAACAACAGTTTTCAAGAATCAGTCAACACGAACAACTGTCCTTGTGGAAATGTCAACACCAACAACATTTGTCATGAAACTGTCTACACCAACAACAGTCATTATGAATCTGTCATCCCCCAACAGTCACCATAAATCCGTCAGCACCAACAACAGTCATCAGTCTGTCAACGCCAACAGTCATCATGAATCTGTCAACACCTTCAACAGTCCTCATAAGTCTCTCAGTACCAACAACAGTCATCATGAATCTGTCAACACCTTCAACAGTCCTCATAAGTCTCTCAGTACCAACAACAGTCATCATGAATCTGTCAACACCTTCAACAGTCCTCATAAGTCTCTCAGTACCAACAACAGTCATCATGAATCTGTCAACACCTTCAACAGTCCTCATAAGTCTCTCAGTACCAACAACAGTCATCATGAATCTGTCAACACCTTCAACAGTCCTCATAAGTCTCTCAGTACCAACAACAGTCATCATGAATCTGTCAACACCTTCAACAGTCCTCATAAGTCTCTCAGTACCAACAACAGTCATCATGAATCTGTCAACACCTTCAACAGTCCTCATAAGTCTCTCAGTACCAACAACAGTCATCATGAATCTGTCAACACCTTCAACAGTCCTCATAAGTCTCTCAGTACCAACAACAGTCATCATGAATCTGTCAACACCTTCAACAGTCCTCATAAGTCTCTCAGTACCAACAACAGTCATCATGAATCTGTCAACACTAACAACAGTTCCCATGAATCTGTCAGCACAAAGTGCCCATAAATCTGTCAACTTCATCAACAGTCCTGAATTTGTCAACACCAGCAACAGTCCCCATGAACCTTCTAACACTAGCATCAGTCTTAATGAATCTTTCAACAACACAACAGTCTGGTGTTGTTTCTGCTACCACTGTTGATCCAGTAATTCTCCAGTGGCATTGACAGTCCACATAAGTCATCTAATGTTTTGTTGTAATCTTGATACGAACTCACAGCAACCATGGAAGCAGCTGAGGTGACCATGAAAGCACAGCTTAATAGGGCCACAGAATTTTAGACTTTTTTCTGTATTTTTAAGTGAGGATTCAGATAACAGTGATGATGCTATAGAGCTCCATTCTAGTCTGAAACTACATGACTGACTGGATTGTTCTGTCTTTAAAAAAAAAAAACAAACAAAAAAAAAAAAACAAAAAAACAAACAATCCAAAAGATACACATACCTGGATTGTTCACTTTGAAATTTTATCAGTACTTGAAGATGCCTTACTTGTTTGATAACACTAGTGTGTATAGCCCTGGTTATTTGTTTTTAGTCTGTTGTTTAGGCTCACTCAGTGACAGTATAAGCCAGCTGAGGCAAAGAATCCCTGGCAAAGAAAGCAGTGAAAGTAGTTTAGACAGTTTTGAACCTCAGACCTGCTAGCCATGTGTCTGTGATGCTGACCACTGTCCCAAGGCTTCTGGGTCCAAAATGCACAGTTATTTGACTATGTTAGATAGGAGTTTCTGTTTATTAACCTTTCGCCTCCCTTGGCTTAATTGTAATTTTCAAAATCTTGCAGTTTGACATGCTATCTATCTGTGATGTGTGATTCTTTCAGTTTTGATTTTGGTTTATTGAATTTTCAGTTCAGTTTCCTATTAAAAAAATCATATATAAAAGATCTTTTACGGACATGCATATATTTAGAACTGGGTTCACATCTTTTCCTATGATCCTTCTACCCTGGATGTATCCCGCGGTCGGGAGTGAAAAGCTTGATCTGAAAAGGTATTTGACTGGCTTGATAATATCATGTGATGTTGTTTTCACTTAAAACCACATGTTTCTCTGTGCTAGTGGTAAAGAAGTGGTAATGGCAATGATGGGAATGGACAGCATTAGTCATACCAGCTGTTACAGGCAGTTGCATTGACAGCAATAGCAACAGTACCTGTCAAATATAAAGTTTGTTCCTCCCCTGTGTCCATTACAATTTAAATGTCCAATGTGTAAAACACTGCTTTTATAAAGCATACTAGGGCCCAGATTTATTATATTTTCAATTTTTGAGCCCTCAATTATTCATTGAACTTTGAAGCTTGTGGTTCAGTGTCCGGGTTTTCAAGATATTACTTTTTCTCACTAAGTGTGTGTTGTTTGCTTTTTTTGTTGTTTTTTGTTACTGGGTCCCATATTATTTTAGTATTTCCACCATTTCATATTCAAATTATTTTCAGTCAGCTGTTATGTTCATCAGTACCTTTTCTCCTAGCACTGAGAGCTCATTTCTGTCCTTGGAGATCTGTTTTTTCCTGGGCAAGATGATTTACTCAGTTACGTCCGAGTTTTCATTCGCTTATGTGGAGATGCTCGCTTCAGCTGGCAACCAGATGCTGGAAGTGAGTGTGATGACCTCTCCATACAGAGAGAAACAGCTGTTGCTTGTTGGTCCTTGACCTCACTTTTGTGCATTTGGAAAACCAGTTTATAAACACTTTACAAAGCACACAGTGTCAAATGATTATTTCTCATACCTCTTTCTCTCCCGTCCTTTGGCCAGCCTACCCCTTCCGATGCAAAAGTCAGCCCTGAAGGTTAGGAAAGCATATGACATGGAGGAGTTGAGATGTTTTGGTCCATCTGTTTGTTTACCTTCTGCTTCTTGAAACTGAAGATATCAGGGCCCAAAATTACCCTCATTTCCAGTGTAAGTTCTGCATCATCCACAAACTGTTTCAGCTTTAAATGTGGCAGTGGCATGTAGATTGTTGTTGTTTTAATTCTAACTGATTTCTTCAACATTGTGCTGTGTGTGTGTGTGCGTGTGCGTGCGTGCGTACATGCGTGCGTGCGTGTGTGTGCATAGAAATGGGCTAATGATGCTTGTATTCCTGGATGAGGTTTATTGTAGTGATCCACACACAGTAAGGTTAATCCACACCCAATAAGGGTAATCCACACACAATAAGCTTAAGAGTATGAAGTGAATGTTGAAGTTTTCTCTGTTTCTTTCCTTTTTTTCTTTTTTCTGTTCTGCCCCCCCCCCCTCTCTCTCTCTCTCTCCCTGTGTGTGTGTGTGTGTGTGTGTGTGTGTGTGTGTGTGTGTGTGTGTGTGTGTGTGTGTTTGCATGCTTGTGTGTGTGTGTGTGTGTGTGTGTGTGTGTGTGTGTGTGTGTGTGTGTGTGTGTCCATGTTTAAGACAAACAATAATAATGACAAAGGAAGCAAAATAAACAACTGAAACATCTAAAATGATAAAACACCCATGCTGATGGCAGCCAACAATTTCATGGCTGTTTTGTTTATGCCTGGCAGGTCCTCATGTAGGAGCGGAACCATATATTTTTAGAAACACACCTAGCCACAGGCATTGCAAGGGAAGGAGGTCAGCTTAGTGGTTTCCTCATGACCAATACGCATTCTGCAAATATGTACATTAACACTTGTACTCTTATTAATAATATTCCTGGTGAGACGATGGAGGTTATAATAGATAACTGAAGTGGATTTGTGAATGAGAAAGATAGTGACAGCTTTATCTCAGAGGGGAGATAAGAAATGGGGACACAGACTGTCCACATGTCCACACAGTTTTCTTTGAATTACACCAGAGTTCTGTTGGTCATTTCACTGTGGGATCATTCCTGGTGTGGGTTTCACCAACTCGACTGAGATCTTTTTTGTCATGTTTCCTTTTGCACTGTTAGGTGAATGGTAAACTTTTTTTTGTTTTCCAAGTTGTTTTTTCCTTGTTTGTTTTCAGCACAGGAAAGGATGATTGGGTTCACAGGAAAGAATGATTGGGTTCACAGGAAAGAATGATTGGGTTCACAGGATAGGATGATTGGGTTCACAGGAAAGAATGATCGGGTTCACAGGAAAGAATGATTGGGTTCACAGGAAAGAATGGGTTCAGCTTATCTAGGGTGTCTGTGGTGTGACTCTGTGTGTGTGTGTGTGTGTGTGTGTGTGTGCGCGCGTGTGTGTGTTGTGTGTGCTGCGGCGTGTGTGTGTGTGTGGTGTGTGTGTTGTGTGTGTGTGTGTGTTGTGTGTGGGGTGTGTGTGTGGGGTGTGTGTGTGTGTGTGTGTGTGAGTCTGTCAGTGTGTGTTTGTGTGAGAGAGAGAGAAAGTGCCTGTGTGTATGTGTGTGTCTGTGTGTTTGTGTGTGTGTGTGTGAGAGAGAGAGAGTGTCAGTGTGGTGTGTGTGTGTGGTGTGTGTGTGTGTGTGTGTGTGTGTGTGGTGTGAGTGCCAGTGTGTGTGTGTGTGTGTGTGTGTGTGGAGAGAGAGAGAGAGAGAGTGGTGTGTGTGTGTGTGTGTGTGTGTGTGTGTGTGTGTGTGTTTACACACATGTATGTATGTGTATTTAAGGAAGAGGAGGATGGTAACACAAGAGGAATATTTGGTATCTGTTTATCCATGACTGGGGGGGGGGGGGGGGGGTTTGCTCACTCTCATCCTCCATTCTTTAACCCATCCCTTCTGCTCCCGCTTTCTCTGTCTCTGTCTGTCTGTCTGTCTGTCTCTTTCTCTGCCTGCCTGCCTGTCTGTCTGTCTGTCTGTCTCCCTCTCTCTCTCTCTCCCGCCTTCCCTCCCCATCCTTGAAACTACCCTTCCTTACTGTTCCTGCTTGCCTTAAAAATCAGTTGTTGTTTATGAATAAAAATGTTTTGAAAGAATATTATACATGCATGCTTGAAAGTGAATTCATGAGTCACTGCTGAGACTCTCTTTCAGAACATGTTGATGATCTAGTATTTAGTGTCTAATCCTTGTATTATTTCACTGCTGAGGGATATGATGAGGTGTGTGCATGTGTGTGTGTGTGTGTGTGTGTGTGTGTGTGTGTGTGTGCTCTCCTACATTAAGATGAATTGTTCCTGTTCTTATGAAAAAAGCTTGTTCTTGCTTATTTGCCAACCTCGTGGAATAAAGATTATCAGTCAGTCTCTCTCTTTCTCTCCCGCTCTCTTCATCTCTCTGTTTCTTTCCACCTCTCTCTCTCTGTCTCTGTCTCTGTCTCTGTCTCTCTCTCTCTCTCTCTCTCTCTCTCTCTCTCTCTCTCTCTCTCTCTCTCTCTCTCTCGCTCTCTCTCTTTCCACTTGCAGATGTGAGCCCAATATGAATGACTTTCTGACTGGTAGGGTTCCAGAGTATTTGCTGTCTCCTCCTGTAGATGGTGAAACTAATGTCCTGTTAGTTTAAAGCTTGCCTGGAAAGCCATTTCTTGTTTATTCACAAGCAAAGAACAACTGAACCTGAATGGGTGACTGGAAACATCAGATAATCAATTCTTCAGATTAGGAAAACTTGATAGAATTAGTACAGGATGTTTTAATGCTTTAAAAAATGACACACAGAATATTATTGTGATGCTGCATGTGAAAATCAAGGAAGGATAAGGCTAAAATTTTACAAAGTGAATTTAACATTTTATCAAGAAATATACAGTTCTGAAAAAACGCTGGGAAAAAGACAGTTTTGAAAAGAAAAAAAAAGAAAACAAAAACTATTTCAGCTATCTATATTACTCTTTGAGATGTGTGCATTTCACCCCTTAACTGTTCGGGAGTTGTTGCCCTTTGGTATTCCTAGATGCCAGAGCAAAAGCTGGATTTCTGTTCAACCCTTTTGCTTAGCGAACACCTCACAGACAGGTCAATCCATACAATATGTAGATAGTCCTGAGACAAAATCAGTGTACTTCCAGTATTTGCCCTTAAGGTGGCCACCAAGTGAATTAAATGCTTGCCCCATGCCCCCCTCAGGGAGTGACTATTCAACTCATCTCCTGTCATGCCAGTTCAAGACAAACGCCCCTTGACTGTGTCAGTTAAATGTCAAAGTACTTGGCTGCATGGCAAATGAAACATCCACTTTGCATGTGCAAGAGTTAAGAGACCCACAATCAGACAGACGGTGGTTTGTCGCCATCTTTTTGACCATGACTGACAAGGAAGTGGGATACAGAACTCGACCTAGGTGACTGAAACTTGCTAGGACTCTCCCACCTTTGATTTGTTGAGAAATTCTCTTGATAAAACGGGTGCGCATCAAATATGTACAAAGGCATCTGAGAGAAAAAACAAACAACCCCAAAAACTCTGTTATGTACACTGTATGTATGCAGGCAGACAAGGGGTTAATCTCCAAAGTACTAGTATGGTAAGGTGATAGTTAACACACACCAAATAAAGTTTGATTAATTTAAATTCAAACTGGTGCTCATGACTCATCCATGATTTTCACCTGCATTGACACATTGAACAAGCCTGTGTTCCGTGTCGTGACAGGGACTGCCATGCTGCTGGCCACTCTGGTCCAGGGGGCAGCCATGGTGCCCATCATTCCTCCACCCTGTGATTTCCGTAGAATTCCTGAACTGCAGATGGACACAGCTCATCTGATCATCATTAATGACCAGCAGGCCAACATGAGCCTTGTCCTCTACACCCAGAGCGAAGAGTGCCACGAGGTGGGATGGGGGTGGAGGAGGGGGCAAGGAGTGGAAGGGGAGGGGGAAAGGAGTTTGGGTGTGAAGGGGGATGCTTTTGCCAGCTCTTACGGTTTGTCAGTGTGATGCAGTTTTGTGTTATTCTGGTGTTGAATTGCTGCGAAGTATGTGATACACCTAAATGAAATGAGAGTGAAGGATTACTGTGCGTCATTTTAATCAGTTTGAACAGACCTTTTTTTCTGGTCTGTTTTGGACATTAAACTTTGGACTCAAAAGCCAGTTAGTCATATTATTTTGTTTGTTTGTTTTTTGCACAACATAGTCACCATAGTCACAATCACTGATCCTACCCACAATAGCAATTTGACCATGACAAAAGGAAACCAAAACATGTGAAGAGGTTTGTGAATACTGTGATAAGTAATGGAGAATATAGTTTTTATTGTTTTGGGGTTTTTTTTTAGCCAGTAGGGATCTCCTTATATCATTGTCCTCAGTCTCATCTATTTTCTTTAAAAAAGAAAAAAAAAATGAAATAAGATGGAGAAAAAGAGAGAGAGAAATTAAATCTCAAGACCAGTGGCTTTTTATCAGATGATCAGAAATTCTTTTTTTAGAAATGAAAACAAAAAGAAGAAAACAGCTGAAATATATTCTTAACCTCTTGAAAGCACCATGGCAAGACCCTCATGTAATAATGAACGACTTGCCTGAAAGTGAGAATGTGTTTGGTTTTTGGCAAGAAACTACGAGTGTTTCAGGATCTCCTTTTTGTATACATTGGGTAGATATTACCTACAGTTGCAAAGTTAATGAAAAAATACAAAAAAGTCACTTGTTTATGATGTCACAGTATGAAGAAGTGAGAGTTGAAATGTTGCTTCCTCTCAGAATCCATAATGTCAATTTCAGTGCGACCTTGTGCCTGTGACTACGGTAGACATCAACTGCACGGTGTTGATGGACTCAAGGTGGCCTGTTAGGGTGGAGGTTCGAGCCTTGAAAGGCAATGTAATCGAAGAGCCTACCCCATCTTGCAGGTATAGCTTCATTCATGGTATGGTAGTAGCTTGTTCTTCCAGGAAAGATCACTTTTCTTTTCCTCCTCTTTTTTCCAGTGTTGATGACGTATGTAGTTTGATATTTTATTTTATCTTAGCATCATCCCATGTCAGCAAGTCATAGGAGTGGGGGTGAGGAGGGGGGGGGGTGTTAACAGAAACTCAGATAGTCAGTAATCTCTGTGTCCTCAGTCATAGGCAACATGGTAGAGGTAGCAGTTTCATGCTTTATGTTGTCCATCCAGGTTTCTTCAGGTTGGGGTCTCTCTCTCTCGCTCTCTCTCTCTCTCTCTCTCTCGCTCTCTCTCTCTCTCTCTCTCTCTGTCTCTCTCTCTCTGTCTCTCTCTGCTGTCCCATCTTTTATGCCACTTCAGTGGCACTGTACCTATGCGGCTCATTCCAACCCCTCATCCGCAGCCACAATCAGACCCATCCCACCACAGCCCCAACACCGGCAATCCACAGGGAGTGGTCAGTTTCAAGTCATCACAAGGGAACTCGAGAGAGGAGACCCTGCCCTGCAGCTGAATCATTCTGTGGTGTTCAGTGATGCCTGTTCTGATCCAGCATACACAGGACAGCACCTGCCAAGCCCCATACTGATGACAATAATTGCTTGGTTGCGGAACTGGCTTGGGCTTGCTCTCCCTCATTAGGGTGCCACCACATCCATCCAGCAACACCCTATGAATTTGCTGATACCAGATCCCAACAGAATCAAATCAAGGCCATGCATGCGGAAAGGCAGTTGAAACTGAGTTCACCATGAGAGCAAGGCAGGAAGGGCCACAGAATTTGAGGCTTTTCTTTTATAATGCTGATCGATGAAGATAAGGATCATGCTACAAGTTTCCATTCTGGTCTTAAACAGTGTGACTGGGAGGAACTCTGTGCATACTTTCATAACATATCCTGGCATCAACCAGGCCTGAGAGACAGACATCTGCAGTGTTAGTCAGGAAATTTTAGCATGCAGGGCTCTCAGAGACATGCCCATTAAGTGAATGAAAGTCAACTGAGTGGTTCCAGTCCTCTCATTTGAGCCAGAGACAAACACAACTCTGGGTAGGAGCCCATCAGTACAGGAAAATCCCACAGATGAATGGCTTTTATGGCATTCAAGCCCACGATTTCCTAGCGTGTGGTGCTAACTACCATGCCATGGCAGCTGGTGACTTCTCCAGTTTGTCTCCATTGTACCTTGTGGGATTGCATTGTACCCTGTGGGATTGCATTGTACCCTGTGGGGTTGCATTATACCCTGTGGGATTGCATTATACCCTGTGGGATTGCATTGTACCCTGTGGGATTGCCTTGTACAGGGAGTCATGACAAGTTATGTGTCCACATCAGGCAGCCTCATGGTGCTTGGCAACTGTAAGGAAAAGTACTGGTCTGTCATCAGTGACTGTTGACTTGCTGCCTGACGTTGTTGTCATTAGCCTCTTTCTAACATAGTCATATATGTTATGTTCATTGTAATAGATGTAAACAATGTGCTGACATTCATATACATTACTGACATATGTAGGTATTGACAATTATGATTTCAGATTGCGTTTGTCATAGAGCTGTTGAGCAGTCTTCAGGCAGAGATTTCAGGTCTTGCATACACCCATCTCAACCAGTTAAAAAAAAAAAAAATCTTTTGCTTTAGTTTATTTTGCTAGTGGATTGATATATGCTTGAAGGCTGCTGAATTTTTAGTGCTTTTTTATGTCAGCTGTTGTTTTACAGATCAGTGTATGTAGCATATTTTCCAGCCTCCAAAACTCCAAACATAGACATGGAGGACAGGATCAGATTTCAATGTACAGGTTTTGACCTTTGTTCACCTACTCACACAAAGAAGGCTAGGGTTCTAGCAAGTCCAGATGCAGACTGATGTGAGGGAATCAGGGCAATGTCACCCTTCCCCATCAAGATGCTGGTGCCACTGGACGCATGACTCTTTCGGTTGAAGTAAATACCCTGGCCTGCATGCCATTTCTGTCATATCCGTGGTGCTCTCTTGTTGCCCCTGCCTGATGTTGAAGTTCAGGTGATGATGTTTCACACAGCGCTGCACACCTGACTCACCATTTTCTGGAGAAGGGAGAGTACTCTGTGTACATCCAGCTGATGCACAACACCAGTGACGTTAGTATGGAATGCCGCTTTGCCTTGGGTAACAGCCCACCAGACGCCAACGCACGTGAGCGCACCCTTCTTTTTCTTCATGATAACACTATTTATCATGATAATGATAATGATAACAATAATACATAACAATAATGATGATGATGATGACATTAATGATAATGACAGTGTCAATCTCCTTGAACAACATTTGACTGAACTGAGATTTAGAAATATCCATTTCAAGTAAGGATTTTTTTCCCCAAATGTTTCTCTGTCCAGGCTGTAGCTTTAATCTCCTTGGAAATAATGATTTGGATACCAGACTCTTTGATCAGAAACGGCTATACTGAGTCTAAAGTAAGAAGGACCACCTTTACAGGCACAGTACTGAATGTTTCCATTGACCTGTTTATTTCAAGTCAGTTTCAACCTTTTCCTTTAGGGCTTACATGGACGCATGTCAGTATTTTCATGCATGTACACACACACACACACACACACACACACACACACACACCACACACCACACACACACACACACACACACACACACAACTTGTGAGTTGACTTCATTGAGGTGACAGCCCTCCTTTGCAGTCGTCTGGGCTATAACCAACATTACCTTACCTTACCTTACCTTACCTTAACTTACCTTACACACACATTCTCTCTCTCTCTCTCTCTCTCTCTCTCTCTCTCTCTCTCTCGCACTGTTACACACACTGATTGTCTCTCAAAGACACAAGTGCGCACACACACACATGCACACGCACACACGCACGCACGCACACACACACACACACACACACACACACACACACACACACACACACACACACACACCACACTCTATGCAACATACTGTATTCATCATGATCGCATTACGCTGTGCCCTGCATACCGCTGATACTGTATTCATCATTACTGCACCACACAGATTCATCCATGCAACATGCTGTTTTCATAATGATGGCTTTGTACAGAGTCCTGCACACAGCTAATACTGTCTCCATCATGACAGCATCACAACAAACAGTCAGGACATTTCTCTTGAATCCACAGCTATCTATGTGGCCCTGGGTCTGGCGGTGCTTCTGGCCGTTCTGTGGGTGGTGTTCAAGTCTCTGTACAGGTATGTTGTGGAACGGCAATACTCTGTTCTGTTAGAATACTGGGTTCAGATCCGTGTACACCTGTGTCGGAAAACAGCAATGCTGAAGGGTCAGAAGGGGTCAAAGGATAAAGGTTAGACTCCCATAGCCTACTGGACCCAGGGACAGCGAACTGTGAGAGGTTCAACATGTCTGGGTCATTCCATGCTGGAAAGTGGTGCTCTTTCCTCTCTGTCGGCTCATTCACCATCCTTGACATGAAACTGGTGCCCATTTTCTGCCAGAGGGACTGAGATGGCTTTCAAGCCAGTAAAATTTGATCCGACAAACCGTTTGACCTGACAGCTGTCAGTTCCACGGGAAAAGGCTTCAACCTGTTGATGACAGACCCTGCTTTCTGTCAGTTAGAGCGCACAAATCTCTCTGCAGGTATGCCTGAGGGAAGGATGAGGGAGGGTTTTTGGGGTGGTGGTGGTTTGGAGGGGAGGGTAGGTGGGACAGGGTGGGAAGGAAGGGTTAGGGAATGGGGAAGGAGCACTTGAGTTCTGAATATTCCCAGCCTGAGGGAAAGCTTTGTTTTAGTCAGGCCCAGATACATGTTTTGGAGTTGTAGCTTCTTTTTTTTTTTTTTTAGGGAGCCTGACTAATGACAGAAACTGTATTTTTTTTCATAGATACATTTGTGGCATTAATATTGTTGGGTTTTTTCATAAGATCATGGCATCAATATTTTGTTCTTTCATAATACTCAGGCATTATGAGGGGGGGGGGGGGGGGTTACACTGTTCATGATGTAATTTTTTTTAATGTTGTTTATGGCATTAATACACTGTTTGTGGCGTTAATGATATGTTGTGTTTATGAGTCGGTGTGTGGTATAATTGTCTTATTCCTGTCCTACTGCGGATTGTAGCATTAACTCATGGCATCACGCTGAAGCTCAGACTTGGGTGCATCACTCATGTACTGTGATGAGCCAAGGTTTAAGTATAGGCACAACACAATATTTTTTTAATGGGCACATGAGCTTCAGTCCAAGAGAAACTACGCAGGCCACATGTGCAACCATTTTATTGTGTTCAGTTCTTTCCTCTTAATCTCCATCCCCGACCCTGCCTTTGCCCCATACACAGAAACACACATACACACCATGTAGTTTTCTCTCTCATATTGCCACTTTCAGGCAAGTCAGAGGGTACACTTGTCCCAAACAAAATTGGTTAGGGAATGCATTGCTTCCTGTGAGATGCAAGTGGACATGTGATAAGTGGAGGATCTGACGACAGACATGGTTAGATGACTAAAGGAACATTATTTTGATGGAAAAAAATGATCTCACTTCTCCCAGTACATATATATATATATATATATATATATATATATCAGCATAGATACCTCTCATTTCTCTTGTTTTCATTGTAAAACTTACTAATTTTTTTTTTTTTAATTGTGGAAGTTTGTAACATTTTGTGCTAGAGTGAAGAAAACCAAGTTTCAAGTATACTTTTGATGATTTAGTCATTTTGTGTAAGTCTCCTGTTTTTTTTTTTCTTCAAATATAGCCAAGTAAATGCATCATAATGAAACAGTGTTTCTTTTTGTAATTCATCGTTACTGAGTTAATGTATTGTATTAAATGATAAAGTTTGGGTGGTATGTTCTTTAATTATCTCATTGAGGCATTACTTTTTTTTTCTTTGATAAAGTGATTTATGTCAAATGTATTGTATTTAATGATATTGTTCATGGCATAAAACGTTTGGTTGGTATGTTCTTTAATTATACTCTTTGGGGCATTACTTTTTTTTTTATTTGATAATGTGATTTGTCAAACATTTTATTCTTTTATAATGCTGTTTGTGTCATTAGTATTTTATTCTTAATCATACTCAATGTGGTATGAATATTTGATTAATTCATAATACTGCTTGTGGTATTTATGTTTTACTCTTACATAAATCTTTCTGCGGCATTAACGTTTTATTCCTTTCTAGTGTTCTTTGCACATTAATGTTTATTCCTTTCTAGTGTTCTTTGCACATAAATGTTTATTTCTTTGACATGATTTGTTTATGGAATTAGTGTTGCATTACATCATCACTCCACTGGTAGCATTTACATTTTAGTCTTTCATGATGCTTTATATGGCATTATGTTTTATCGATTTGTATCACTATATTTAACATAGCTGTTTTAGTCTGTAATGTAGTACTCTATGTGGCATTAATGTTTTTATTTTTCGTAACAACTTTTATGGTTCTAATGTTCAAGTCCTTCGTAAATCAACATCTGATGCAAAGCTTTCCACATTTAGTTAGGAGGCTACCCTTGGAAAAATTTTTTTCCAAAAGACACTACGTTTTTGGAAAATGCTGTTATCATTATTGAGATGTATTCCAGCAGACCATTTTAAATGTGCAGGTCATTTAACTATTTAATTCTATAGGCTGATGATGTGAAGGAAGCACTTCATTCTTTCTGACACTGTACTGTCATTGACTTAAACATTCTAGTCCTGAGATTTAAACAAACAATCGGGGGCAGGAATAGCCCAGTGGTAGAGTGCTGGACTCGTAATCTTGGGGTTGCGGGTTTGAATCTCTGCCGGGCCATTTCAGTACAGGGGGATTTTTCCCTCAGAGTTAACATTGGTTCTGACTCCATTTCCCATACAGTCCTTCGAATGAGACTATAAACTGAGGTTCCATGTGTGAACGCACGCATAACATCTTGCACACACATAAAATCCCATCACCAACTTTCAGAAGAGAAGGCTGGTTTGGCTGTTGGTATGGATGACACGTTACACATAGCATGCACCTTCCCTGAAGATGGAGTATGGCTGCCTCAATGGCAGGATACACACAAAACTCCACTCCCTTTGTTGGGTAGATGGGATTAATCCTTGCCTGTCTATACAGGGAGTGTCTGCAGGAGTATCAGCCTGTGTAGGCAAAAAAAAAAAAAAAAGAAAAAAAACCAATCAAAGTAAAAAACAGATACTTAGTTCTGCTTGTGACATTTGCCATGATTTTACTGGGTTATTTGGAAGAGAAGAATTTAGGTTTCTAATGGAAAATTGAAATGTATTGTTCCTCTAAAGCTTAAATGGCATTTCGTGTATCGTCAGTTGGGATGCAGATGATTTGTTGGTTTGTTTTAGTTATTCTGAATGCATTTTGATTAAAAGAAGTCAGAATGACTGGTTGAATGTGTGGTGCTCTTATTTGTAATGTTTAAATCTGGTAACTTGTCCTTTTCTTGACAGGCGTGGCATAATTCACAGGATAGTGTGCTTTTGGAGCACTGAAGGCATCATGGCTGTGAGTATATTCACATCACTCTTTCTGCTTCTGTTCTTCTTATTGTATGTTTGTTTACAGTATCTTTCATCTTGACGCTACGAACCAAATCTTCTTTTCTTATTATTGTTTGTTTACGATATCTTTCATCATGACACAATGAACCAAACTCTTTTTCAACAGATTAAATTCAGTAAGATTTGTGCATGTATTTGATTAAAAACATGGAGTAGTAGTAGCACTTCAGTTTTATGTCTGTTCACATCTGTAATGTTTGGCGATAAAAACATGGAGGTTATTTTTGTAATGACAATGCTGATAGTGAAAACAACAATATAAAAACAAAATATAGGCAGGCAAGATGTGATTCTATGAAAATCATTGCTCCTTCATCTAACTTACAGTCACGGTCAGGTCTGCCTCCTGTTTCTGTTTGCCTAAACATGTACACATAGGACAGAAAAGGAAAGGAAAAAGTATGGGTACAACCCACCCATCCCTGTCTGGCATCCATGCAGCTGAAAAGGGTACATTTCAGGATTTTGGCACCCCAACCAGCATCAACCCCATAGAGGATTCGGGCAACAATGGTAGTGCTGCAGACACCAGGGCGGTGAAGAAAAAGGAGCGCCTGAGATCCCTGGACACTTTTAGAGGGTCAGTATTCCTTTTTTTTTCTTTTAGTTTTTTTCTTCTTTCGAACATTCTGGCTCCATGTCTGGTTCTCAGCCTCTTGTTTTGTATCTTATACCTGTCTGTCTGTCTGTCTGTCTGTCTGTCTTTCTGTCTTTCCGTCTCCCTGATTCTGTGTCTGTCTGTCTGTCTGTCTGTCTGTCCCTTCCTTCTCTCTTTGTTTCTCTCTTGCTCTTCTTTCTCTCTCTGTTTTCCCTATTTTCTGTTATGTAAAACTGTTCTCTTTTTATATGAAACCTCAGACCAGATCAGATCATGTGCACGTGTGTGTGTGTGTGTGTGTGTGTTGTGTGTGTGTGTGTGTGTGTGTGTGTGTGTGTGTGTTTCTGTAGGCCTGGTAAATTAAGAACCCTTAGTATCATACACAAATTTCTCAAATTGAAAAAGATATATTGTTAGAAATATTTGAAATACATTTGAGATAGACAGGATACATTTGAGATAGATTGGATATGCTAACAGAATGTCTTACTTTGAATGAATTCTTGCATAAATACAAGTGAATATGCAACTAAGCATGCGAAGACATACACAGCTTAAACAGACTCACGTACTCACTCTAACACATACAGACACACCCATGCGCTCATGCATGTATGCATGCACACACACACACACACACACACCACACACACACACACACACACACACACATACATGAATGCATGCACCCACACATGCTTAACACATCACACACACACACACACACACACACACACACGTACACACACACACACACACACACACACACACACACACACAACACACACACACACACACACACACACAAAATGAAGCATAATTCTGTTGTCAGTAATATACTTTTCAGTATTTATTCTTGTTTGTGTTTACACTACGGTTGTTGTGTTCTCTCTCCTGTACTAGGCTGTCAATAGTGATAATGATATTTGTGCTTACACACTCACACACACACACACACACACACACACACACACACACACACACACACACACACACACACACACACACACACACACACACACACACACACACACACACAAAATGAAGCATAATTCTGTTGTCAGTAATATACTTTTCAGTATTTATTCTTGTTTGTGTTTACACTACGGTTGTTGTGTTCTCTCTCCTGTACTAGGCTGTCAATAGTGATAATGATATTTGTGAACTACCATGGGGGCTACTATTGGTTCTTCCAACATTCCAAGTGGAATGGTCTGACCGTAGCCGACCTGGTTTTTCCGTGGTGAGTTGGCATGGAAACCAGCATTTGGTGTTCTCATTGGAAGACTCATTGTATCTGTTTTGAGTGCTTCTGATTCTGCTACTGCATGTCTGCTGATGAGTCAGCTTTAACATTTTGTGAACACAGCAGTGTGAGACTTCACGCCACTGACTTGCTGGGCACCTTGGTTTTTATTTTCTGTTGCACATTGTGCTTTGTTTCTTATGCAGTCAAATCTCTGTGAGCAATCTTTCTGTACAAATGTTCCTTCCTTGTAGCAAAATTCTGAGGTACATCATTTCCCTTGCATTTTTTTTTTTACCTCTGAAGAATGACCCCTCCTGTTCCAACTAGCAGTCACCTTATCTGTATTCCGCCATAACGTATTTGTATACTACAAGTATAGAAGAAAAAAAATCCTGGTACCAGTGACTTAATTCAGTTTTTTGCTTATTTGACCACCTCTCCCTTCCCCCCTCCAACTACATGTATGGAAAAATAAAAAAAATTGCAGATGCCAGTGACTTAACAATTCAGTTTTTTGCTTATTTAACCATCTCTCCCTTCCCCCCTCCAATGGCCGTTATTGTCTTTCTGCTGAATATGATCTTGTGAGACTACTTAAAACTTTTAGAGTATGCAACATGACATTAACCCTTGTTAGTGGTTGTGTGGATGGTAATATGATCAGTGATCTATGAATGAACATGACTGAACATGGTATCATGAAAAGTTCTGTGCATTTTCATGGTTTCTGAACTGCTATGATTAGTTGACAATGCTAAGCTACTACATTTTATGGCAAAATGTTATGCCAAAAACAAAAAAAAATTGAAATGAAAAAACAACCTTTCACAGACAGAAGGATGGCTTGAATAGAGCTGAGATAGTGTAGATTTTCAGATTGTAGGCATATTAAATAAGAAAAAATGGCCAAGTTCAGCAGAGAGAAGAAGAAAAAGCAAAGAAGAAAATAACAAAAGAGAATCACGTTTTTGCCGCCTGATTGATTGGTTTGTTGTCGGCCATTTTGATTCATTGTATGTCAAGTCAAAACCTCACAGCTAGGAAGATTTCTATCTTGTTAGACTGCCATCACGCAAAGAGAAGTGCAGCTTAAAGGGCCATTGAGTCTGACTTGTTATATTGCAAGCGAGTGCTATGCATAAATTTGGAATGCTACACTTAAAATATTAAATGCTATGCTTTGTGCTCTTTAGGCCTTGGCGGTTCTGTAGTATTTTGAGATCTTTTGGTATTTGCTGAAACTTGATCAACATGGGGGGCAAGTAGAGGAATGGCACATGCTGGAGGGCATGTCAGCATGAAGAGGGCCTCTCTTTTAGTCACTCTGGTGCTTTGTGAAATATTTCACTGCTTAAAAAGACATCTTGACACCAGTTATAAACAGACATAAATGTATGTTTCTCTTGTTCTTGGGAATGCAGTGTACAGCTGTCCAGTCTGAAATGTACATGATCTCATGTGACTGGTGTCATGATTGAGTTTTTTTCCCCTTTGTTAACAGAATCCTGAAAGAGCAGAACACGGAACTTTTTGATCTGATTTCCTGTCCAGATTTAAATGAAAGTTGCAACTTCTGCTGCACTGCTAAATGCTCTGTCCAAATTACAGTGAAGTTACCACTACTGCTGCATTTCAAGCGCCATGTGCAAATTGAAATGAAGCTTAAACTGCTTATGCATCTCAGAGCATCCTGTCCAAATTAAACTGAAGCAATAACTGCTGCTACTACTACATCTCAAAACCTTATCCATATGTAAAGAAAGCTAAGACTATTGCGACGATTCATGACAGTTGAGTTACTCCTTGCAGTTAAACTAACAGTTTGGTTCAACAGCATCTGACATCACCAACCCCTGCAGCTGTAATTACTGCATACGATGTCTTCTTCACTTACAAATGTCTGTTGTGTGTCTGCTTCTTAACTTGCCTATAATCCCATGTAGACTGCCTGCTCCACTAACAAATCCATGTGTTGTGTGTCTGCTTGTAGAATTAGCTTGACCATCATGATTTTTGTCAATTACGGTGGAGGCGGCTACTGGCAGTTTAGTCATTCCAAGTGGGATGGCCTGACTGTCGCAGACCTGGTGTTTCCATGGTGGGTTTGTACTGTGTGTATGTGCCAAAGACTGTCAGCGCTGTAGATAGACTACTTACAGTGTTCTAGATCATGTAGAAATGGTGATATCATGCCCTTTGAATTTCAGTGGCAAACAGAAAAATCATGAAAAGGATAAGAATATCTCATAACATTTCTCAGAGGTTTCATCATATACTGATAATTGACGGTAGAGCAATGCATTTTGAATAAAATTCAATCAGTTCCACTGATGTGCACAACTTGAATTGTTTTTTTGCCTCAAGCTGCGCAGCTGTCAAACAATGAGCCATTAGTGAACGAAAACATTCATTCTGTGAAAAGTTTGGCCTCAACTCCTTTGCACCAAATGATTGAACTCAGGACCATGAGAGTATGCTCCCTTTGAAGCCTTCATCCATGTGGCAAAGTCTGAGAATGAATATGTCCATGATGGCAACGCATGCAAAACTTTCAACAGTTTTGAAAAAATAAAAAAAAAGCCTTGCTGGATGTATGGTTACAGCATAGTTTTCGAGAAAATGTTATGAATGCATCTTGCTCTGAGATGGATCTGAAACACTGGTTATGCATTGTGCCTATTGTACAGAAGCTATTATTTTGGCGTTGACTGCAGCTGTTCGATGCGCTTTAGTATTGAGCTCTGTTGGTGAGAAAGGACAGTTTTATTGAACTGATTTTATCACTTCCGTAGACTTTGATCTCGTTAGCCTTAATTGTATTCTTTAGCTAGTTGTTCGTGTTCTTTGAAAGTTTTTTTTTCATTTAGTGCACCTTTAAGTAGTGGGTTTCAGTTACTGTGTCTGTTTGAAGCATAATGTGTGTGTGTGTGTGTGTGTGTGTGTGTGTGTGTGTGTGTGTGTGTGTGTGTGTGTGTGACATGTTAAAAGTGAGAGAAGGTGAAATGTGTTTTAAATTACATTTTATAAATGAATATTCCTAGTGAATGATTTAATTGATGATATTTATGCTCAGTCTGTTTCTATTTTCTGCATTTCTTTTTTATATTTCTGTTTTACTTTTTACAATGTTTTGCATGAAAAGAAAAGAAAGAAGAAAAAAAAAAGAGAAAACAAACAAGCAAACAAAGAAACAAAACCAACAAACAAATTCAAAGTAACCAACAAAAGTAAACAAACCAACAATTAGATACACACAAAACTATGATAGTATGTGGCTGCATAATGATGACTGCATGCATGTGCTAACCTTACATGGCTGCATAAAGATGTGCATAATGCAATACTGTATAATACGTAATCAATTGGAAAAAATGCGTGCATATTGTAGTTGTTGTTTTTTCTGCAGATTAAAAAATATGGTTAAAGGTGTTCCACTGGGTAATTTTCCCCGAGTTAGGGAAAGTTATTTCAGTGTATGATTAGTTCACCTATCATAGTAGTATTTGAAGAGTTTGAAGTTGTTGTTGTTGTTGTTGTTGAAAGCTTCTCTTTCCTGTTACAGCAAAGATTTTACATGTTGATGACATTTGAATGTATACATTTTTTGCATCCTTAAAATGGTTAAAGGTTAGCTAAATGCCTTGTCCCAAATTTTATAAATGCTTGATTCCTTCACGTGTGTGTGTGTGTGTGTGTGTGTGTGTGTGTGTGTGTGTGTGTGTGTGTGTTTTGAACACTTTCTTCCGTCAGTTGATTTCAGACTGATCAACTCTTAGTCTTTGATTTTGTCATTTGGATTATAATTCTCTTACATTTGTTACAATATTACATATGTACAATTTACTATGTGATTGTAAGTTAATATTAGTGTGAAATCTAGGTGCGATGCTGCCTAGTAGTGACTCGCATCAAAAGAAAACAAGATGCAAAGCATGTAAACGACTCCCAGTTTATCTTCCTGGAAAACGTCACAATCAAACATGCGTCATAATGTATTTCGTCACTGAGATATTCCATAAAGAAGAAAAACTGTTTGAGGCTGTTATAGCCATTAGTGATGGCTATTGTGGTAAAATAAAACATCAGGCATCATCCGTGACCCATAATGAACATACCTACAACTTTTCAGAAAGATTGACCCAGAAGTTTGGTCTGGAGCAAGTGGAACACATTTTGACCATGGACAGACAGACAGACAGACAGACAGACAGACACAGACACACACACACACACACATACACATACACACACACACACACACACACACACACACACACACACACACACACAGCATTTCTTCATTCCCATTGTAAAGTACTTCCTGTTTTATAAGAACTGGGAGTACAAAAAAAAGAACAAAAAAAGTGCTCCGAATAAAACAAAAGTAAGAATTCCCCTGTATGCTGTCAACATAACCTAAAATCTGCTGATGTTTAAATTTGAACATAATTCTTTTAATTCTAGTAAACTCATCATTCACAAGGTATGTGGAAAATGTGGAGAGAAAAAAACAACAACAACCAAATCCTAGGACAGTTGACTAAAGGCAGCTACAAATTTCAAGGAGGATTGAATAAAGCCATGGCAAAACTGATATCATTTTAGCATCAGAACTTCTCTATGCAACAAATCAGTGTGTGCGCTCGTTCATGTGTATTTTTTTGCAGGTTTTGTATGCCATTTACAGTCTCAGCAAACTTCTACACTTACCATGTTAATTAATGAGTGCTTGTCTGTCTGCATCGGTCCATTTTACATTTGTTCAGTAGTTTTTTGCACCTGATGATATTACTGTTAAAATGGATACACCACTAATGTGAAAAGAAAGTCAGAGGAAGAATGTGTGGATGTGGTTGTGCTTATCTGAGTGTGATGCACCATCATGTATTCATGATTGATTGTGTTTGTGCTTGCATGTTGTGTGTACTGTTTTTCCCCCCCTGGTTTCTGTGTGTGTGTGTGTGTGTGTGTGTGTGTGTGTGTGTGTGTGTGTGTGTGTGTGTGTGTGTGTGAGTGAATGTGTGTTTGTGTATATGTGCATGCAGGTGTGCATGAATGCGTGCGTACATGCATGTGTGCGTGTTATGTGCATGTGTGTTCGTATGTGCGTTTGTGTGTTTTCATGTGAGATTAATGAATTATACTTTTATGCATGCATTAATTTCATTTGTGGGTGCATGCTGTATGTTCTGTGTTTGTTTTTTTTTTCTGGATCTGGTTGCATGTATTGACAGAGGTGTGTGTGTGTGTGTGTGTGTGTGTGTGTGTGTGTGTGTGTGTGTGTGTGTGTGTGTGTGCACGCGTGTGTGCCTTGCCTGCCCATTCGGTGTGGGTGTGTGGGTATGTGCATGTGTGTGTTCTTTTATATTTTCAAACATGATCTTTTTGTGACACTACAGCTTGCCTGCCCAATGCAAAGTGTTTCAAAGTAAGTTTGTGTTGCCATCTGTCTTCGGTTTGAGTGGAGCCGTGGTGTCTGCAGGTTTGTGTTCATCATGGGAACAGCCATGATCCTCAGCTTCCAGTCACAGCTGCAGAGAGCCACCCCCAAACTCAGCATGTTCTTGAAGATCCTGCGTCGCTCCATCATTCTCTTCACTCTGGGCCTGCTCATCAACTCGGGAGGGAAGAGTGACGGTAAGGGAGGTCATTCTGATCTGTTGCTTCCAGATTCTACTTTTGTTTTGAGGCACAGACTGGAATGTATAAGGTTTAAAGTAGGCTTTGATATTAGACATCAGTGAGAGTGCCTATTTCAGTAAATATGTTTTCATTAAATAGTGATCCTCCTTACAGAATCCTCTTTTTTGTTTTCAGACTGAAACAGAATGTTTACTTCTTCTCTTTATAAAATATGAATATAGAAAAACAAAGACACTTAGGTGTAGTTGTTATGTTTGAATTATTTTGTTACATTTTACTCATAGTGCACGGCCAGAAGGGAAGTCCCCTTACACAAATGTTGTATCTGCTGATACTTCTGAACACCTTCTTGGTTGGTTTCATTTTTGCTGTTTGGTGGGTGTGCTGAAGAGGAGCGAGAGCTTTGAAACATTTACCAGCAGTTTACACAATGGTTTAAAAAAAAAAAAATTTTTAATGCTGATCAATGAGAATGAGGATGATTAAGATGATGCTATGGATTTCCATTTCGGTCTGAGACTACATGACAGGGCTGTACTCTACACTTCCTTTCATAAGATATCCTGGCGTCAACCAGGCCCGAGAGATACAGACACCTGCAGTGTTGGTCAGGAAATTTGAGCAACACTCTCAGAAACGCATCCATTAAGTGGATGAAACTCAACTGTGTGGTCCCAGTCTTCCCAACTGAGTCCGCAGCAAACTCAACTCTGGGTAGGAGCCGGTCAGGGCAGAAAAACCCACATGACTTCTGATGGGATTCGAACCCACGACCTCCCAGCCGGGAGTCCGTGACGCTAACCACTTCGCGACGGCGCCTGGTTACACAATGGTTTTCAGGATGGGAGTTTTCATGCCACTAAAAGTGTCCTCAGCTCTGAGTGTGTCAGCTAGGTTTACATTATGGTTTTCAGGATAGGAGTTTTTCATGCCACTAAAAGTGTCCTCAGCTCTGAGTGTGTCAGCTAGGTTTACATTATGGTTTTCAGGACAGGAGTTTTTCATGCCACCATAAGTGTCTTCTCCTTCCAGGACAGTTGTACGCTGCTGAATAAAGCACCTGGCTTTGAGAGAAATTTGATGTTTCCGTAGGTTGTCCTCCCCTCATCCCTCCACCCCCGCCCCCTCCCCCCAAGATCTCTTAATGATTTTCTCTTTTATCCCTTGTCTGTCTGTTGTCAGGTCTGTCAAGAGTGAAGGATTGATTACCTGTTCTTGTTTTCCGCTACTGTCTAGCTGTTCAGTAGACTGATTTTTCACACAGAACAGGGTGAGATTCTGATCAGACCTTTAGGTAATCTAAAGCACCGCGTGTAGATGATAAATTTAAAGATTTGCGTCACGCCATGTGCTTGAGCGATAATTGCTCTTGCAGAATATAACCATAGTGAGGGCTTTGACCAAAGAGCGACAACTCTTGCTAACTTCCATGCATTAAATAGCACAAGGCTGTGTAGCTTGTTTGACAACATGCCCTAAAAGATTAAAAAAAAAAAATGGCGAGACAGCATGAATCAGGTCTGAAAACAAATTGCGTTAGAACCTATTTTAACTGTAGTATGCAAGGTTAGGAGATTACTGCTTGGAAGAAGCTTCTGCAGTGTGATGGCAGGTGAAAAAAACACAACCCCCCCCCCCCTCCCACACACACACACACACACACACACTCACACATTGACCATACCCTGCTTTTAGAGAAATTTGGAATGTTGTACACACTGTTTGTTGGAAATATGCTCCTTTTTTTCTTTTTTCTTTTTCTTTTTTCTACAAAAGTACACCAATAGTAGTTTTAGGGTAAATAGATCTGCAAATTATGTTCGACAAAGACTGGGCATAAACAGGCTACAAGCATAGCCATGCTGGAGAAACTGGTGCGAGGTACTGGTGAATAGGATGTTAAGCAGTGGCCTGGGCCAATCAGCACATGGCCGTTACGGGTGGCCTGTGACAAAGAGCTCTGATTAGCCGAGTGTTCTCATGCCCTAATGAACAACTTGCTGACTAACACAGACCTGAGTGTGTTTCAGTCAAACAATATTTTATCACCCGAACAATACTTTTGACATTTTTAAAATTATAAAATGGTAATCATGATGATTTATTTTGGGCAAGAGTGAATCTTGATCATGTGGTTTGATTTAGATGTCTTTTTTTTAATGAGAAAAAATGAGATGTTACTGTTTTGTAATTTTGTATGCTGTCATTTTCTGGGTATAGATTTAGGTGTACAAAAGAGTCAGAAAGTTCATGTATCTTTGTATGTTGATGTTATTTAAAAATGAACAAGCAAGTAAACAGAAAGTTCATGTATCTTTGTATGTTGATGTTATTTAAAAACGAACAAGCAAGTAAACAAAAAATGAAGAGTGTTTAAAAACAGGTATCTTTGTGTGTTGATGTTATTTAAAAACAAACAAGCAAGTAAACAAAAGCATGAAGAGTGTGAGGTGTTTGTGAGTTTTCTGACCTGTTTTCCAGGGATCGACCTGAGCCATTTCCGCATTCCGGGCGTCTTGCAGCGTTTTGCAGGGACCTACCTGATCGTGGCCACTGTTCACCTGCTGTTTGCCACACCTTTTGACGCCTCAAGGGTACTGTGGTCTTTGTTTTCTTTTGTTTTTGTTGATAGAAATTCTTGCATTAATGTATGTGTACATGCACACTTTTGCAGAACTTTCTTGGGTTCTTGCACACGTGCATGTTCACACACACACACATGCACACACACACACACACACGCACACATGCAGGCATGCACGCGCACACACACTCATGCATGCACGCACGCACCCACCCACCTACACATACATACACACACACACACATACACACACACACACACACACACACACACACACACACACACACACACAACACACACACATACACACACATAACCCATAGCACATACATGCAAGATTGCATGCACAGACATAGACTCTTACGTAGACACATATACAGACACACAGTCATGCACTGGCATATACACATCGCATGCACATACAAATATGCGTGCACATTTCCAAATGCTGAGTTGGCACAGCAGCATAAATACGCCAGTCAATGGGGTGTACAGAGGCAGCAACTCTCTTCACACAGCTTCACTCTGTGTTTATATCTGTCCAACCTTGTCCACCTGGAATCGGCTGTGTGTGTTTGGCTACACAGTCAGGGAGGGGAAGGGGGAGGAGGTAGGGAAGAATGAAGGTTGGACGGGGATGGGTGAGGAGAGGAGAGGGACGGAGGAGGAGGCAGGCAGTACATACTGTCTCACAAACCCTCGTCTGGTCACTGAATGCATGTCATGGGGAGAGAGGACTGTGTGTAGGACTGGTGTGGAGCACCTCACCTCACCTCTCCATCTTCAGAGGAGTGGACTCCTTGTCGTGGGAATGAAGATAGCTACGCTGTAAGCTGGAGAAAATCCCCACATTAGGTAACTATTCAAATCAGCGTCAGTGACCAGCTTCTATTGTGCACTGACATAAACAGACACTTTAGTGTAGGCCTCGGAGACCAGTTTATACGGAACATTGACATAACCAAACATGTAATGTAGTCGTTATGGTCTATTAGCTTGATCAAATACTTTCGACACTTTTTTGTCAGTTTATGATTTGAAGGTAACTTTTGTAACGCCCTTAAAAAGATATATGTATTCACCATAGACCTAAAAAAAAAAGGAAAAGCTGTCAGATGTGTTTAGTTTCTCTCGATACAAGATCTGAATGGTGGTGAGAGATTCAGGATTGGTTAGTTTTGCACAGGATTCAGTATTAATCTGCCTGTCTATGGTGTAAGATTATCACATGTAAAGCACCTGTCTATCTCTCTGACATCTTTGAAATATTATGTTCCTGCATGTTCAGTCCGTTCTCTCTTTGATGGCTGAATATTTCAAAATCCTTCCTTTAACTGAAAGAAGCATGGTTCTACAGCATTATCATTTTCTGCCATGACAATCTGGAACTCATCATCTAACCATGGCATGCCCCTTCTGTCATGGCTGTCAAGTGAACACTGAAAAACTTACCTGTTTAGATAATAGTTGTAGAATACCACCTGAAATATCACAAAACTGCTGCCTGTCACTTGCGCACATTGGCTAATGTGTGGAGGAACTGTTGTGGTGTTACGCAGTGTGTGTGTTTGTGTGTATGACACTGTGTGCTGCTGCATGTGTGTGTATGCACATGTGTGCAAGCACACAAGCAAGTGTGTGCATATATTTGTATGCCTCACAAACACAGAACTCTGTGTGTGTGTGTGTATGTGTGTGTGTGGGTGTGTGTGTGTGTGTGTGTGTGCGCGCACGCGTGTGTGTCCCCAGCATATTTTTCTTTTCAGATGTTAGAATTTGTAAAGTTCCTGGTAGCCTACATTTTTAGGATAGGCGCTGTAGAAATTGTCCTCATTGTCATGGTGGTCTGGCACAGAGGAATATAGTAAGGGTGGATGTATAACATGTTTCAGTATGGTCGCCTAGCTGTGGTGCGGGACATCTTGGAATTCTGGCCTGAGTGGGTGTTCCATCTGACGCTGGTGGTCATCCACACCATCCTCACCTTCACACTACACGTACCTGGATGTCCTGTGTAAGCGTTCATTGGCTGACCGTCCTCTGTGTAACTTCATTCTCTAGCTATCCTGTGAATTGTATTGTACTGTGGTCATTGGTTGGTTGTCCGGTGTATAAGAGGGGTCCGATGTCAAATGGTTAGGGAATTTGCCTGCAGAGCTGATTGCCATGAGTTCAAAACACTCATGGGGTCAGATTTGTCCAGCTTGAAAACCCTCTTAAAAACCTGGCAGTAAACGGGCACCTGATTCAGTTCAGGGAAAGTTGAAGGCGGCAGAAGGAGGATGGGCTCAGCCTTCCACAATTCCATGCCCTAGACATAGTGATCTTCTGACAGTTTATTGCCCCTACAGCCAGTAGGCAATGGGAACCTTAATCTGTGTGAGAGTTCATTGTCTGTCTATCCTGTGTCTGTTCATTTTCTGTTCTGTGTCAGTGGTAATTGTCTGTCTCGAGTCAGGGTCAGCAGATTGATCTTTATCACATATGATTAAGCTGCTTTACAAAGAAAGTATATCAAAGTTTCAACAGATACGACATAATCAATGGTGTGAAATGGTTACCATCGTTCTAAAATACCACCAGTAGTTGTAATCCATAGAACTGAAGGTTGATAAGACTGAATACTTCTGGACTCGTCTTGCTGGCATTTTGTTTCTGCCATTATCAGATAAAAGATTACTGTGCAAGAAACCTTTTTTTCTTGATTCAATAAGTGGAATTTCACACAGTGGTTTTGTTCTTATTATTTTTGTCAAGTGTGGTTGAGAAATCAAGTGGACTGGATGTGCCCTCAACACACAGCCAAGTTTCATCTGCCTTCAGGATGTCAGTCATTTAGTTAGTGATAGATGTACATTCTGTAGATAGTAGTTTTTGTTTCTTTTTCTCTTATTTTCCTTTATGTGGTGACAGCCCAGGAAAGGCTTGGTGTTGGTGGGCTGTAATAAACAGACCTGTTTATCCATACAATTTCGCCATATTTTGTGCACATGTTTGGCAAAAATATGATGAATACAACAAACCGGAAAAAATGCACAGAAAAAAAATCTCGAAATGAAGTTGTTGAGCAGTAGAAAGAAACTCGTGGAGAGCGTGGCAGCAGAGAGTCCTCAGAAGAGAAGCCCCCTTCAAGCAAGTGTTTCGGCCCTTATCTCCTGACACTCTAGGGGGGTTGGGCCACACCCGGTTCATGACTCCGGATGTCCCTCTGCTGCCCTTTTTTTCCCATCTTGGGACGAGCCATGGCTGGGATTCGAACCCATGACCCTCTGGACATGCTCATTTTCCACTTAATGACTCGCGCTTTAACCACTGAGCCACAGGGACACCTGATATTTGTAGGGAAATTAAGCCTTATGAAGTTCACTTTTGTTCCTCCTTGACCAGATCCAGCTTGAACACCTCTCTGCCGCTTCTGCCATTGCTTTCAGGGCTCTGGTTTTTTCCTTCCCTGCAACTGAGAGCTGTTTCATGAGGCTGTATGCAGACGTTCCTACAAACCCCCTAGCTCCAATTTCTGCAGTGAGGACTTTGACCTGATAGCCTTCTCTCCTCAGGCTGTTTGCCAGATCAGCATACTTTTCAGTCTTGTAGATTTGAGCTGCCTCCATTCTGTTCTCATATGGCACCGTGAGCTCGATCATGATCAGCTGCTTGGTTGACTTAGAGTGGACTACTATGTCTGGTCTCATGCCACTCTTGCTGATGATCTCTGGGTGACTCTTCCATTCTGGGAGGTCTGCAGTGCACTCCCAGTCATCTGCCCCGTCCAGCAGACTCTGCCTGCATGTTTCGAGTGGCACTGTTGTTCTTGGCCATGATTTGCTGCCTCCTGCCGTGAAGAATGTTGCGGGTGCTTTTGGAGTCCTGATTTTCCCTTTTGTGGTGTTGGTACTAGCCCAGACTACTTGTACAATTTCTTTGAGCACTTGGTTGTGCCTCCATGTGTACCTTCCTTGAGCCAGGGCTACTTTACATGAGCTTAGGACATGCTCCACTGTTTGTTTTTCATGGCAGAGGGGGCATGCAGGATCGTCTGTTTTCCCCCACTTCACCAGGTTTGCATTTGAGGGCAGAAGGTCATATGCAGATCTGAGAATGAAGCTGATCCTGAGAGGGGCCATGTGCCAAATGTCATTCCAAGTGAGACTTCTTTGGAGTGCATTCTCCCACGTTGTCCATTGCCCTTGCTGGCTCTGCTGGACTGCTTTTTGGAGTCTTTTTTGGTCTTCTTCTTTTCTCATCTCCTGAATCATCATGTCTCTTTTGGCTTTTCCTTTGGCCTTTGACCACCATTCAGTTTTGGTCACCCCCAGTCCCTGTCTGTTGGTCTGTGTGTGTCCTGTTATTTCTCTGATCTTGAGACTTTCTTTTGCAGAATCCATCGCCTCTTGAACTTTCCATTTTCTGCCTGTCTTCAGCTGGGGCTTAATTGCTTCTACCACCTTGTCTCCTGAGTCCTCCAGCATGCTTTGAAGTCTGATCTTCCCTGCTTTGTATTCCTCCAGGATGGATTTCAGGGGTAGTTTCAGCTTTGCTTGGCGACAGTACAGCGCTATGTCAGTCAGACAGGGTGGGACACCAAGCCATTTCCTTGTGAACTTGTTGATTTTGGCTTCCATTGCCTCCACTGTGCTGGTGCAGATGTCGTATATCATCAGAGGCCATAGCAGCTTTGGTATCAGCATGAACTGCAGACACCAGACCTTGTATTTGCCAGGGAGCCCACACTGGTCAATGGTCTCCAAGCCTTCCTCCGCCATCTGCTTGGTTTCTTTTGCTCTTTGTGTGTCTTTCAGCGTATCATCATACCATCTTCCAAGGCTCTTGACTGGTTCTTCTGTGACTGTTGGAATGGCCTGGTTGGCAACACTGAAGACCACAGATCCGGCCACTTTTCCTTTCCTCAGTGAGAGACTCCGTGATTTCTTTGGCTTGAACTTCATTCTGGATGAGGCAACTATGTCGTCCAGCCTCTCCAGCACATGACGTGTCTCGTCTTCTCTGGATGAAATCACTGTAGTGTCATCCATGAAGGCCTTGAGAGGAGGCATCTTGTATCCATCGCCAAGGTCTGTTTGTCTCGCGTTGTTTGTTGCTGCTTTCAAGATGAGTTCCATTGCCAGCACGAACAGTATTGGGGAAATTGCACAGCCCATTGCAATACCCACTTCCAAGTTGATCCAGTCTGTTGTGTACTCCTTGGTAGAGAACCGCATTGAGAAGCCATTGAAGTACTTCTTGAGCATGTCGCGGATGTTCTCTGGCACATGGTACATCTCAAGAGCCAACTGTATCATCTCATGGGGCACAGATCCATATGCGTTTGCCAGATCAAGCCACACTACGTCCAGGTCTCTCTTTTCTGTTTTTGCTTTTTGGATTGCGTCCCAGATCATTGCGGCGTGTTCTACACAGCCCGCCACGCCTGGGATGCCACCTTTCTGGACTGACACATCCAAGTACTTGTTTTCCATCAGGTACTTGGTCAGCCTTGCTGCCATGACAGAGAAGAAGATTTTCCCTTCGACGTTCAGTAGTGATATTGGCCTGAACTGGCTAATGTCACTTGAGTTTTGCTCTTTGGGGATGTACACACCATCTGCCGTCATCCACTGGCCGCTGATCTTCTGGTTTCTCCAAGCCGATCGCAGCAGCCTGTGGAGCCACTCCAGCACCTTGGGACATTTCTTGTAAAGCTGGTAAGGTATTCCGTTTGGCCCTGGTGATGATTTGGCTCTGGCTTTGTCGACCACCTTCTTGATTTCCGCCAACGTTGGAGACTTGCCATTGAACTGTTCCTCAGGGTTGGTTGGCCACACCAGACCTTGAATGTCGAGTGGTGCTTTGCTCTGTGGGTCAGAGTATGTTTTCCTCAGATGCTGCTCAAGAACTCCTTTGTCCACACTTAGGGTCCCAGATTTTGGCTGCTCAAACAGTGTTCTGGCAAACTGGAAGGGGTCTCTGAAGAAGCGCTCTTGTGTCTTCTTCTTTTTGCTCTTCCTCTTCCTCGCAGATTCCGCTTTGCTGAGGGCACTGTGTTTTTCTTTCAGGTCTTTCCACAATTTTTCCAAGCCTTGTTTTTCAGCTGGCAGTGCGGTCTTCATTTGCATCTTGAGGTTTTTCTTTTGGACCCTGATCTTGTCCATCTTTTCTTGGCGTCTGGATTTCTTTGGAGGTGTTTTCTCTTTGGGTAGTTTTGCTCCATAGGCGTCTCTACATGTGGCATACACAATGTCCCCATATGTGGCTAGTTTGTGTTCCAGGGTGCTTTTCCCTATCAGTGCATCGAGTCTTTGGACGATTTTTGCATCCAGTTTCTCCCAATCTTCAGTTTCGTTTGCTCGTGGCAGGTTGAGTTTCAGGCGCCTGGCATCGAGGGCCTGTGCAAATTCCTCATCCGAACCAACAGCGTGGATGTCCTTGGCACTGTGGTTTAAATCCTGGCCTTGGTCTTCCGACGTCTTATCTGCTGATGCAGTGCGCTGCTGCTCATTCAGATGAGTCTTCACACATCCCATCTTTGTTCTGTGGATCTTCATGCCACGGGTGGTAGCGAAACGCTTTCCACAGACACATGGATATTCCATTTGGTCCATGTTCATAGTCCGTTTGGGATTTGCAGTCATGATTGGTTGAGCACCGATGGATTCATCATTCTCTCCCCCTTTCGGTGAATCCTGGGAGCATCTTTTCCTTTTATTTTTAGTAGCCACATGTTTAAGGCAAAGTGGGGAGCCAGCCCACAGAGCCCTTGGTTCTGGTCTTTCCCAGTGTCCTCCGGTCTTTCCCGGACGTCCTCCGGCCTATTCCCGGAAGTCAATGGTTTACCCATGCATCAGTAGAAAGAAACTCGTGGAGAGCGTGGCAGCAGAGAGTCCTCAGAAGAGAAGCCCCCTTCAAGCAAGTGTTTCGGCCCTTATCTCCTGACACTCTAGGGGGTTGGGCCACACCCGGTTCATGACTCCGGATGTCCCTCTGCTGCCCCTTTTTTTCCCATCTTGGGACGAGCCATGGCTGGGATTCGAACCCATGACCCTCTGCGACTTGTGGTGTATAACCATTTTGGGGAGGCGCTACAACCAAACAGTAACAACTCATACATCAAATACGCAAACTTGCATCTGGATGAAGTTGGAACAATAGGAGGGACCTCCTGCTTTTACAAAAATTCACAAATTTGATAGATGTGTACACACATTTATAGCAAAATACGCTCATTTCAGTTGAGAACTACACCAGTAGCCGTTTTAGGGTACACAGGTCTGAGTAACACAGCTAACCCCTCCAGAGAATGATTTGTGCTGCTGTCTTCAGAGGCTACCTGGGGGCTGGAGGTATGGCGGAGCATAGTCAGCACATGAACTGCACAGGTGGGGCAGCTGGGTACATCGACAGGAAGGTGTTTGGGGATGCCCACATCTACCAGAGACCTACCTGCAAGGTTTGTCCATAAGTTTCCCACATGTAAAGGTATCTTACAGGTAGGCTGTGTCTAGTACACACAGTCTGTGCGTGAGCAGATACTTAGTATGTATGCCGTTCACAGGCCATATGCAGACTGTGCAAAGCCCGTACTTAGTGCATACATAGTTCATTTCAAGACCTGTGTAACCCATACATAAACCATATGTAGCCCATATATAGTCTAAATCTATCTATCCATGTATATCTGTACTATATGTATCTCTATGAATTATATATATATAGCTCTATCTATATATCTGTCTATCTATCTATCTATGTCTCTAACTCTATATATTAAGCTGAACAATTTAGTAGTGGGGGAAAACAAATGCAGGTTAACAATTCTTCCATCATTACATCAATGACTTGGCAACGATTTAAAATATAGAAAGAAAAAAAAAGGGCGGGGGGGGGGGGGGGGGGGGGGGGAACATGGGTAGAAAGAAAATAAGAACAAAAATTAGGGCAACGTGTTATAAACATTAAACCCTTCATTAGTGGTGTATGGAAACCATTGTAATCCATCCTGTATGTATGTATGTAGTTGAACAATATTTAGATGCCATACATAGACCAATAGACCATATGATGACCATATGTAGCATATGGTTCTCCAGAGATCAGTATGAAATCCTGACCAGCTGTCAACTCTTTGTGGGCATTTGACTCTTTTCCGTCAGTTCAAATGAAGAATTTAATAAAGAGAAAACAGATCAGTGTCATGTTTAACATTGGCCTGTGCAGGAAATCTATCACACGGTGGTGCCCTATGACCCTGAAGGACTTCTGGGAACTCTGACCTCCGTCTTCATGTGTTTCTTGGGTTTGCAGGTGAGGCAGCTCAGCAGGTGTGTGCAGTGACATCTCACCTAACCCTTACCTGTCCACTAGTTCATTACTTTCTCTGTCTGTCTGTCTGTTTGTTCATTTCTGTCTCTGTCTCTGTCTTACTGTGTCTCTGTCTGTCTGTCTGTCTGTCTGTCTGTCTGTCTGTCTGTCTGTCTGTCTGTCTTCTCTCTCTCTCACTCTATGCTGACAGAAAGAAAACTGTTCAAAGATCAGACTTTTTTTCTCAGAATTTGGGGGGCTTACCGCTTGAAAATGCACACCTTCCAAGCATAGTTGTGCACATACTGGACATTTGAGTGCGTGTGTGTGTGTGTGTGTGTGTGTGTGTGTGTGTGTGTGTGTGAGTGAGTGTGTGTTCTGTGTGTGTGTTGTGTGTGAGTGAGTGTGTGTTGTGTGTGTGTGTGTGTATGAGTGAGTGTGTGTTCTGTGTGTGTGTGTGTGTGTATGAGTGAGTGTGTGTTCTGTGTTTGTGTGTGTGTGTATGAGTGAGTGTGTGTTGTGTGTGTGTGTGTGTGTGAGTGAGTGAGTGAGTGTGTGTTCTGTGTGGGTGTGTTGTGTGTGTGTGTGTGTGTGTGTATGAGTGAGTGTGTGTTCTGTGTGTGTGTGCTGTGTGTGTGTGTGTGTATGGACACACTTTTCTTGGTAGGAGCATGATGCTGCCTCATGATTTATGTTTTCAACAACTAGTGAGGAACTCGCGTCTCATCACCATACCAATGTCATTTTCATTCTGAACTGACTTGCTCTTCCAGAAGTTAATTCGCATTTCAAATGTTCTTAAACATTTTATCCGAACACTGACAGTAACCAAAGGGGCAAAACTGAAAATGGATAGATTTGTGTGAGATATTCATTGAAAAAAAAAAATTCGACTTGTTTTCAGAAAGTAAAGCATGCCAATTCCCCACACTGAAAAAGATTGAGGTTTTTTTTTAATCAACAGATAAAAAAGGTAATTCTAGTAATGTTAATTTCCTATGGAAGCGCATCATTCCTTAGAAGACACAGGGAGATTTTCTGGTGCCATTGTTGGTGTGTGTGTGTGTGTGTGTGTGTGTGTGTGTGTGTGTGTGTGTGTGTGTGTGTGGTGTGTGTGCCATTGTTGATGTGTGTGTGTGTGTGTGTGTGTGTGTGTGTGTGTGTGTGTGTGTGTGATTACAGGCAGGGAAAATCCTGTTCATCCACAAGGACTGGGTGCAGAGGTGTGTGCGCTTCCTGGTGTGGGCCCTGGTCCTGGTGAGTTTGGTGTGGGAGAATGGGGGTAGTGGCTGATGCCTTTCTGGTCCTGGTGAGTTTGGTGTGGGAGAATGGGGGTAGTGGCTGATGCCTTTCTGGTCCTTGTGAGTTTGGTGTGGGAGAATGGGGGTAGTGGCTGACACCTTTCTGGTACTAGTGAGTTTGGTGTGGGAGAATGGGGGTAGTGGCTGATGCCTTTCTGGTACTAGCGAGTTTGGTGTGGGAGAAGTGGGGGTAGTGGCTGATGCCTTTCTGGTACTAGCGAGTTTGGTGTGGGAGAATGGGGGTAGTGGCTGACACCTTTCTGGTACTAGTGAGTTTGGTGTGGGAGAATGGGGGTAGTGGCTGACGCCTTTCTGGTCCTGCTGAGTTTGGTGTGGGAGAATGGGGGTAGTGGCTGATGCCTTTCTGGTCCTGGTGAGTTTGGTGTGGGAGAATGGGGGTAGTGGTTGATGCCTTTCTGGTACTAGTGAGTTTGGTGTGGGAGAATGGGGGTAGTGGCTGATGCCTTTCTGGTCCTGGTGAGTTCACCTTGGGTACGTATGGGTGCGCCTGACACTTCTCTAATCCTGGTGAGTTGAGTATGTGTATATGAGTGTGCCATGGGTGTATGTAGGTATGCATGTCAACATAGGTATAGGGAGCAGGTACGCCTGTCTGGTTAGTTCTCCATGGATGTGTGTAGGTATGCCTGGATGGTGAATTGACCATGGGTTTATGTAGGTATGCCTGTCTGGTGAATTGACCATCGTTGTGTATAGGTATACCTATCTGGTGAGGTCACCATGGTTTTATGTAGGTATGCCTGTCTGGTGAATTGACCATGGGTTTATGTAGGTATGCCTGTCTGGTGAATTGACCATGGGTTTATGTAGGTATGCCTGTCGGTGAATTGACCATGGGTTTATGTAGGTATGCCTGTCCGGTGAATTGACCATGGGTTTATGTAGGTATGCCTGTCTGATGAGTTCACCATAAATGTATGTAGGTATGCCTAAAGTCTGCCTGGTCTTGTTCAGTTTTCTGTAGGTGTATGTAGGTATGCCTGTCAGGTGAGTTCATCATGAGTGTTTCTAGATATGCCTGACACCTGTCATGTGAGTTCACCATGGGTGTATGTAGTTGTGCCAGAAACCTGTCTTTTGATTTCACCATGGGTGTATGTAGTTGTGCCAGAAACCTGTCTTTTGATTTCACCAAGGGTGTATAGAGGTGTCTCTGGCTTATGAAATGTCTCTGATAGGACTGGAACTCACGACCTTGCAGACCGCAGCCCACCCTGCTAGCACAAAATATGTTTTGTATGGCTCATCACAGCGTCCACTGGGTTTCAGGGTCTCATTGCTGGAATTCTGTGCAAGTTTTCCAAGGATGACGGGTGGATTCCGGTCAATAAAAACCTGTGGTAAGCATTTGTTCCAGTGCATGGTTATGTACGTATTAGTGTGTGTGTCTTGGTGTTTTTTAACCTCTTCCCTGCTTGCCCCGTGTCTATTATGGAGTCGTTTTCATGATCTTGTACGCCCGTAACTGTGTCTATTACGGGGTACTTATTACAAAAACATTGATTATAAATCATACTAATGACCAGCAAAATCAAATTATTATGATACCAAATCATATCACAGGGTACAAGAAAAAAAACATGCAACAAATCTAAGAGATATCTTAATAAGTGAATGAGTAGTGAACAGATGAGTGAACCTACTGCAATTTGGCCCCGGCATTCAGCAATACAGAAAAGCTCTTATACTGTGGCATGGAAAGGGTTAAGAGTATGTACTTTCAGGTAACTCTAAATACTGGTATGAAACAAATGTTACTTCAACAGCCCTTATATAGTCCCACACGGTTGTTTTTTGCTACAGACGACATGAATTGCATTGAACCGTGTATGAGAGAGAGAAAGAAAAGGAGATTGTCACATCAAAATGATCTTTAGTGAGTGTTAAAGATTGAGCTTTACAGTTTTTTTTCATCCTGCTATCATAAAAGAAAGGAAAAAGAGAGTAAATCGAGTATATGAAGAAAAATTATAAAAAGCACAACTTAATAAATTTTTGAAAACGTCTAGATTCTACGATATAATGTGCTCATAATTTTTACAAACACATATGAAATATTATGGAAGATGGGTTCGTAATTTGACTGGAATTGAGAAGTAAGTTCTTTGTGTGTGTGTGTGTGTGTATGTTTGTGTGCACGCGCGCATGTGTGCTCATTTTTTTTTATCAGAAACTTGCACCACACATGCACTGTTAGCAGTCTTACGGGATTGTTACACACATGCATGCACTTACGCACATACTTTTGCACATGCATGCAAGCACACACACACACACACACACACACACACACACACACACACACACACACACACACACACACACATTCATTTACTCACACACATATACAAATACACGCTCTCACACACACACACACACACACACACACACACACACACACACACACACACACACACCAAACATACATACACACGCACACATGCCCAGATTCACACTCATTTGCCACATAAGAACTTCCTGAAGTTATTTCAAGTTGATTGCACATAATCCCATTTGTTTATGATCTTAATCTCATCATTCATTCATGTGTTCATTAATCACCTCTTGTTCCAATCATGTGTTTCTCCTTTTGTGTATACGTTTCATACTTTATTCATGGTTTATCTCTTTACTCTCTTCAGAAGCAGTTGTGTGTTGTTGGCTGATTTACTTACTCTTCATAGTCTCTCTGAGAGAGTGAGTGACCTCCCTTGCAGGTCTTTGACCTTTGTTCTGGCGTTGGCCTCCATGGCCTTCTTCCTGCTGGCCGGCTGCTATCTGCTGATTGACGTCTACAAGGTGTGGAATGGGGCACCTTTCTACTACCCAGGTCAGAGCAAAATATGCAGTAAATTGCACCCAATGTGAAAACTGAAACCTACTTGGCGTTATGTATAACAGGGTTCATACAGGTCTTGAAAAGTCTGGAGAAGTCTGGAAATTTGAAGTCCATTTTCCAGGCCCTAGAAAAGTCTGGAAAACTGCACTATGGCCTGGAATAGCCTGGAAATTGAAGAATCAAGCACAATTGCTTGATATCATGCATGGCTGCTTTACTTTTCAGCATCATTTAGCATTTATAATGCAAAAAGAAATTATTCCGTGCCCTCAAACGTGATATTTCGTGATTGCGCACTTTCACGTTTGCCATCAAATTACTTTTGAGTTACTTCCCCTACATCAAGGTCTTATCAACATCCGGGTCTTCTGGCCATTTCTGCCATTGCTGCTTGTTTGTGTTTCAAGGTGGGAAAGTTACTGTCTCTTGTGCGTTTGTGTTTATTACTTCACTTTAAGACATTGCATTATGAACAAAGTCTTGAAAGTGGTATTGAAAATGCAGGTCTTGGCCTGGAAAACGTCTTGAAAAGTCTGGAATTTTGAGTTGCATTTCCTGTGTGAACCTTGTTGAAAATAATTCAAGATGCAAATGGACACCCAAAACAAGGTTCCAAGTAAACGTTATTTGATACACAATACAATATATACAAGTCAATTTTTAAGCAAATATCTCTTCTTGAGACATTGCAGATAACAGACATGTGGAAAAATGTGCCGATTAGTTGTCCTTAAATCTCAGCCAGACTGAGAAAGAAATGTGACAGTGAAATACTCCCAAGACACAGCCAGTGTGAGAAAGAATGTGTGAAACAACACTCCCAAGACCAGTGCTAGCATGAGAGAGAAATGTGCGGAACAACACTCCCAACATGATAGCCATGATGATGATCTGGGGAATACTGTTTGGCACATATTTTGTTATATCTGCTTATTGTGACAGCTGAAGAAGACGTATTTGTCATGTTTGTCTGGTGTGCATTGTGTCTTACATAAGAATTATTTGGTGAGCTGTTTCGTGTGTTGTATTCTTCCCTATCTTAGTGTGAGAGAACAACAACAATGAATCCTTGCTTTTGGTAACCTCAGTTTCTATTTCCTCTCCTTATCTATGCCCTTGATGAGGTTCTGACAAGGTCACTGGTATCGGCAAATTCGTGGGGACTGTCATTGAACAGATGTGGTAGCCCCTCTGGAGGGAGAGCTCACTTACGCTGGCTCTGCAACTAAGCAATTATTTTCATCAGTGGGGTGCTTAGGATGTTCTGTTGTTTGTTTGATCAGAACGGGTACCACTGAACACCACTTTAGTGACCCTTCAACAGTGCAGTGTCTCCTCTGGTGGGTCGCCCCAGGACGACTTGATGCTAACTGTTTCTTGTGGATTGTCGGTGCTGGAGTTGTGGCAGGACAAGCCACGCTGCAGCTGTGTATGGCTGGCTGAACCAAGTAGCGTGGGTCCAAGGCACTCGGGTGGCATGAAGGACGAGACAGGAAAAAAAAATCCTTGCAGTGTAATACTTTAGTGTGTATGTGTACTAGTGCATACAAGTGTGCACACACAGGTATGCATGCATATATGAATCCCAGGAACCCATATGCTTCCTGTACGAGAGATTCCTGAACTCTTTCCTCGCTTATGCTGTTGGAGCCTGTTTAACCCTGTGTACGTGCGCTGTTCATGGGTGTACAACATTACAGGTGCATCAGGTTTAACAGTTTGCTGAATTCTAATATTTATGTGTTGGACCTTAAACCTAATTTGATAATTGACATTTTTGATAGGTGAATTAATTTCTAATGCCTGAAATTATAGTTCTAGATTATTTTTTTTATAAAAAGGTTTATGTATTACTGTGGGTTAGACAGTGTTGCCTAGTGCTGGGCAACACATTGTGTGCGGAGTATAAATGTTACATCCCATATGTAGGCAGTTCGTAGGGAAAAGAAAGTCAAATGATTTCAAGGAACATATCAAGATATCGCCTACAATCTGTGGGCTGTGTGAATTACCAGCTCTCAGACTCCCACTCACGCAACGTTGACATGCAAACAGTGGGACAAACAGAAGACAGTTCCCCCTTGTAAGTAAGAACTAAAACTTTACATTATTTTACATTGTTCTTTCTGTTACAGTTTCACATAATTACATGTACGTGTTTCAGTTCAAAACATAAACCAGGTCCTCATGAATTCAAAAATGCCTTTCCTTTTAAAAGTTTGCCTTAACAGTGCCACAAAAAATATGTTTCAGCAAACAAAATGTCCTGGTCCTCGCAGACCTATAACATGTTTTTCTTTCCGGATTTTGGCGTCAGCAATCCAGAATATCTTTTCAGTCTATGCAACCTCACATCAACTTACAAAATACAAACTCTGCCCGTGCCCCTCTCCATAAAAAATATTAAACTATGCATCCCTAGTCTATCTTGGGGGAACAGTTTCTGAAAAGAAAAGAAAACAAATCAATTAGTTTATTTAAGTCGATGTAGAAAGTAGTTGTATCTATAGAATATTCGGTTGTTTTGTGAAAAGAAAAGAAAACAAATCAATCAGTTTATTTAGGTCGATGTAGAAAGTATTTGTATCTATAGAATATTTGTTTTTTTTTGTTTTTTTTTTTCTCTTTCCATTTCCTTCCACCTCATCTTACCTGGAGCTTTGCTAAGCCTGTCATGGGCCAGTCGAGGTCTTTACTTCATGGCTGACCCCTCCCATGTCATTGAAAAAAATCTATGAGACATGCACATTTGCCATTGCCTCCATATATGATGCTGTCGACCAGTCTGTCTGCTATTCAGCTGATTATCCTACTGTTGATAAACCAGTGTCTTGTTTTATTTATTCACTACTTTCAGTGTATGCAAGGGGAACAGTTCCCATGACTGGGGGGAGGGGGGGGGTTGGGGGGGGGGGCGCCAAGGCACAGGAAGGAAAACAAGACGTTTAGATTCCTTCTCTTTTCAAAAGCTTGTATGAATAATCTTTATTTACCGTTGACATTTTCTTTTCTCAAAAAGAAAAAAGACCACCAATAAAACCACAAAAGAACACCGGCACAGTTTCTTACACCAACTTATCAGCCACTAAACAAAAGTGGGAGTACAGAAAAGATCATATCACAGACACAGAGGTAAGCACAGACACAGAGGCAAGTGTCCAAACAGAAGTAGTTTGGGGTTCGTTGTGACCGAACGATGGGGGTGTGTTACAGGTATGAATCCCATCGTACTGTATGTGGGCCACGAGATGCTGTCAGGACGTTTTCCCGTGGGCTTTGACGTGGCCGCTAACCATGCTGCCCAGCTGGCCATGAACCTGTGGGGCACGACCTTTTGGGTTCTCGTCGCCTTCTACCTCTTCTACAAGGGCATCTTCATCACTGTCTGACCAAAGTCCCCTTCGATGGAATTTGTACCCTTTTTTTTTCAATGAAAAATTTGCTGTCTCATGTGTCTTTACTCTTTTTTTGTCAGATGAAAAATTTGCTGTCTCATGTTGCAATCATTCCAACTCGCACTTACACAGCTACACCCGGACTCCCTCATTGGTAGTTTCAGCATCAGCAGTTCACAGGAGCTGTCGGTATCAGGATTGTCATGACGCAGTGGTGTTCCGTGGTGCTCTTTTCTGATCCAGGTTTATTTGTTTGGTTTTTTTTGTTTCATTTTTCTCCACAGCCACTCGTCATCCTAACTGTCCTCATTTCCTTCCCAGCCTTTCGCTCGGCTGTTTCCAGTCTCTTTGTTCTGGTGAAAAGGGGGGTTTCGTTGTCTTCAAGTTCCTTTGCCTGCATTTCATTTTTTTTTTCTCTTCCCTTCGTCCAGTTCTTCTTCCTTCTTCTTCTTCTTCCTCGTTCGCCATCCCGTTAGATGAGCAGCCCGGTGTCCTCGATGAAGGCTGCCGTCCGTCGCAGCTCCTCCAGGGTGCCGTACAGCTTGGCTTCCACTGCTGTCGGTGTTGGCCAGTACTTTCTCCTGGATGCTGCATACGTCGTACAGACTTGAAGGATGTGGTCAGTTGTCATTGGTCCCTCACCACAAGGGCACTCTCCACTCTGTCCAATGCCAAATTTTGTGTGCATGTGGTGGAGCAGGCGATTGTGTCCAGTCCTCAGGCGGAAGATCTTGACCTGTTCCCATCGTCCCAGCAAATGGTATGTGTCTTCTGGGTTGTATTTGGGATGCAGGAGGCGCCATTCCCATTCTTCTTCCCATTATTCTCTTTGTACATACCTAAAATGGGCCCTTGCGATTGACCAGGGTTTAAGTTAAACAACATTGAATTGATTCATCTTACTGTTATCATTCTCTTTGTCTTCCTCCTATCACTCTACTTCTTTCTGACATCCTTCTGTTTTTGGTGTGTGTGTATGTGTGCGCGTGCGCGCGTGTGTGTGCACCTCTCTTTTCACTTTGCTGAAATGATTATCAATCAAGGAAATAACATGAAGATAAGGTGTCAGAGTTATTTCTGTGCATGCTGACAGTTTCAAGTTTGCTTGATTTTCTTTTATGTTGAAATAATTGATATCGAATGAAACGGATGTTGTTCTGTTCTGAGTTTCTATTTGCTTGTATTATGCACATGCAGTTATGGGGATGTGAGAGAATGAGCTAGCTATATATTATATTTCTGGTATTTCAAATGCCTTATACCTTGTTTTTTTCATCATGTCTCAAATTTTCCATGACTGACCAGCATTTTTACGACCAGTTTCCTTTCATTGGTATGTTGATAGAGTATAAAATGTTCAGGTCTGCCAACCCATACCTCTTTCAATGTCCATATTCAGCAATTTTTCTGAATTAAAAATGCACAGTGAAGGAGAATTAGGACATAGAACAGTGGACAGGTGTCACATAACTCTGTGTGTGTTTGTGTACAGTTTGGATTAATGGATTAATTATTTGTACAGTTTGGACTAATTATTTCAATATGTCAAGCTAAACTTGGGCTTTTTTCCATTCTGTTTACTTATTGTCTTCGGTTTTTTTTTTGGTTTTTTTTGGGAGGGGGGGGGGGGGGGGGTTGTTTGGCTATCAATGTCTTCTTGCCAGGAGGCTTTTGCACTAAGCACACAGAGAACTTTGTGCCAGTAATGTTTTAATTTAATGTTTTGATTATTATCACCTCCACCACAATGAGTTGATGTGGCTTTCATTTGCCTGAAAGTGGGGGTATTGCTCATTTTATTTGATAGAACTGAAAAGAAAAAGAAGTGAAACAAAAGCAATGTAAAAGGAAAGAGAAAAAAAGACAGTGCAGTTGAAAAGAATGTTGAGGCTGCTCATGCCAAACAGAATTTATTGTCTGTAATTTTTTTTTGTCCGTTTTTGTTTTGCCTTCTGATACTGAGCACCTGGGTTGAAGATTTGAGGAAAATAGAGCTGTACAGCATCAGTTGTGGTAGACAGAGCAATTCTGTGTCAGTATTGGTAAATACAACAGTTATATGTCAATATTGGCAAGTAGAGCAGTTCTGTGTTGCTATTGGTACATAGAGCAGTTCTTTGTCAATATTGGTAAATACAACAGTTCTGTGTCAGTATTGGTATATAGAGCAGTTCTGTGTAAATGTTAGTATATAGAGCAGCTGCGTGTCAGTGGTAAACTGAGTTGGCACAGTCCCACAGGATGTCTTGTTCACAGACCTGAAGGGAGCAATTGCAGCAGTTATACACTGGTGTAATCGGCTCACTGGCACGTAGGCAGTACTGTTTTCTCATAAGACTGGAGTTGGCCCATTCCACATTTGAATTTGCTGGCAACTGGCAGTTGTCTGCTGTCCCCAGACCTCAACCTACATTGTAGTCTGTCGGTACGGCGATAGTCATTGGCCACAGGTAGGAGGAACTACAAGGTGTACCATCGCCTGTGGCATGAGGAGTACTCAGAGTCTTCTTCAGGGTGGTCTGCCTGCGGACTGGTGTTATCAGAGTCCCTTTTCCAGGCCATTTTCAGGACCCTAGGTCAGTCTGTCTTCATGCACAAGCAACGACTGACCAACCCATCCCACAGGTCCTGACTCGGTGGCAGACCCAAGGATGGAAGGCCTCGCAACCACTGAGGGCCACCGCCCTACGGCCATGTATGAAACTGGAGGTATGATGCCTGAACTGAAATTTTCCATTCAAACGAAGGGCCGATAACCATAGAGACACAGTGGTCCACCCCTGTTCCATCCGTGCTGGCTGGACCCACCAACTACTCGCCATTACATGGCGAAAAGGTATTCTGTGCCTTCCTGATCTGCTACTTCGATGACTTTCATGAACTACCTGCTACCTTGAGATGGCATATTGATCCCTTGGTCCCACCTTGCGGCGCATTGATATCCAGCAGAGATTCACCACCTGTATCTGTTACATTCTCTCGACGAAAGGGAGAAAAAAAAATCCAGCAGCCCCCAAGGCAGCTATCGTAAGGCAAGATGGGGAAAAACGGGAAGAAATCACCAGGAGAACGGCCTTGAGTTAGCAAGGTCACGCTGGTCGACCAAAATAGCATGCTGGGCAAATAGGTAATGAGGGAATATAAGTAATTGTTGTATCATTAAGACAATTATTTGGCAAAGATTTTTATATTTAACAAAAAATATGATGGAGGAGGGGGAAGAAAATGGGGAGGGCATTGTGAAATGTAAAGTTTGAACCCTTCGCAGACAGCATGCAGGGACCATGAAAGTCTATCTTGGAAACAGAGCCATTTATTATGGACTTGCCTCTGTAGGGTTGAACTTATCATGGGAACTTTTCAGTTTCTTTATATCCATCTACCTATAGGTAGGTAGGTAGACAGATTGATATAGATAGATATACATATATATATAGACAGAGAGATATCTTACATATATGGCCCTGGATGCTTGATCATTTGTATCTGAGGTTTTCTGCACTTATCATTGTACAGGTTCTAGATTTGACGTGAAAGGAAGTTGCAATTAAAAAATAAAAGAATTGCATATGTTGGAGCTTCCCTGTCACGAAAAGTGAATACACATCTTCAGAAATCAAATGTCCTTAATCTGCTTATTCACTTTCTCTTAGCTGAGATCATTAAACGTGTAATGTAAAAGCAAAAAATCTGTTTATCATAACGTATTCTTTTGTCGTTGATGATATTTACCTAAATGTACGGAAACCAGTGGTCAGTTTGAAAGATCTTTCGACAGACTGTTAAGAACCTTAACAGATTCAAGACAAAAGGGTTCTCACTGCTCCACTTGCAATGTTAATGGTGAGGGATCAACTGACTGCAGAGTCAGTAGTGTCTGGAATGTCTTTAAATCACAGAAATAATTATCACCATCATTTTACACTGAATGCTGACGACAGGACCATCTTACTTTTAACCGTTCTTTTCAACTGATGTTTGTCCACATATTTGACGATGATTTTGTGTTTTGTCGAGATTTGTAGTTGATTGTGAGGGGGGGGGGGGGGGGGGGGGGGGTGGGGGTGGGGGGGGGGGTCTGTCATTGTCAGTAAAGTGTGATGGTGTGGATGCATGAAAAAGGATGGGGGTCGAGTGACGTACTTTTCCATCAGCTCAAGAACTTTATCAACACAACTGAGAGAAGGGAGGTCATTCAACTGTTCTTATACAGGTGTATCAGAAAAGGTGGAGGGCTCATCATTAAGTTTGATCAAAGGTGAAGTTTAAAATAATGTTGGCTGCTGCATGTACTGAATGATGTATGTTAGAATCTCCCGCTAATGTAGATCTAGGGAGAACTGTGCATTTCTTTTATGTCTGTTGTATGTGCTATCTGAAGAGGACATGTTTGTCAAAAACTGATTCGCTTGATTAGCACCATGTATTAACCGAGCACATGTTTGTCAAAAACCGATTCGCTTGATTAGCACCACGTATTAACCGAGCGTTGCTTTTGCCTTTTGTTTTGTGTGTTTAATGATATTTTGGCCTGTAATTGTTTATTGACTTGCCTGCGTATTTTTCCCAAGCGTTTTCTTCACTGTGAAATTTTGTATTTTATGGTTACTTGTGAAGTCTAAAAAGTTACAATTGCAGTATCAACTGGAAAGGATTCTTTTATCACCACAGAATTTCTAAATGAAACAAATTGATGAACATTTTATGCCCCTTTCCTGACAAGTACAAACACAGTGAATGTAGTAAAAGAAATGGAAAATAATCCTAGAGTATGTGTAACAGACAAGGATCACCTTTGAGGGTATCCAATACCAGCAGACAGTATTCAACTTTCCATGACAACAGCATTCAATGCTCTACAACTTTAGCTTGAACGGGAAGAAACAGAGTGCTTTCCCTTTAACTCTAATTTTCTATCAAGACTGGTTCATTCACCAACCAATCAGTAAAGGCCTCGTATCTGGATTTTCAGAAGTCAAATGCAACTATCTTTTGTGCATCAACGCGTAAACCACATTCTATGTTTGACATCATTCTTTGAGCATGCACACTTCCAAAATAGTCTGTGAAGATCCTTTTGTATGAAATCCTGTGAATGATCATGAATGTCTGCATGGTCCAACCGAAAGGTATTTGAAAAGTTGCCACGGTGACCTGACTGAGCACATGATCCAGCTGAATGGATTTAAACAGTATTTTAAACAGTGTGTGGGGAAAAGCAGTTCATAATAAAGAGAACTTTCTGTGCCAGAGATGGATTGTGTGTGTGTGTGTGTGTGTGTGTGTGTGTGTGTGTGTGTGTGTGTTATGCAGATCAGCATAATAGGTTTCTTTACTTTTCCGGTCAAGGGAGTCAAATCACTTGTCCAGAGAACTTCCATACTACATGATATCATATAAAGCTACTTCTTCAGAGGACTTCAATATCATACCAACACATTGTCTCAAGCTGCTTGCCCAGTGGACTTAAATTCAATACGACACATTATAGTAACTTATATCACACGCTGTGGTCTTGTCCTTTTTGCTTTTTCAAATCCAAAACTTAATCTTTCAAAGAAAAAAATTTATAAAAAAAAAAAGAAAAAAACCCTAGAGAAAAGAAACAGGCATACCCAGACACTTCACACACACACTAACATATACTAAAAGAAAATGTTTCCTCAAATCTTTATTTACAATCCACATTTTGTAAGCACAGATGAACAACAAGTTTGTTTTGACTGTTCAGCAGAAACGCAAAGCTCTAAGTATTCCAAGCAACATTTCTGTTTTCTTTTTAATGCCCACATAAATACAATTTGCTTCTTGGATTACTTCTTACAGTTTTGGAGCTAGGCCTTCAGCCTCTGTGTCCGACGTGGTTTACATATTACTAAGGAAATCTGGGCAATAAATCTTATTTTTTGAGTCTGATCATTTTCATCTATGTGTCTGAAATGCAGACTTAATCTGTGGTTGGAAAATAATGTTTTTCTATTCCCTACAAACAGGATACATGTGTAAAAATGATTCCATTCATTATTAAACATATAAAAGCAAAACAAGCCTTTCTAACACACCTGAATTACCATCGATGAAGGCACATATTAAAAAAAAAAAGAAAACAAAACTTAAAATTTAAACTCATAAAAATTAACCTAAACATTAAACCACGGAGAAGTAATGTTCTTTCCTGTACAATGCACAATGTAAGTCAAACAGCAAAAACAAAAATGCAACTGTATGTTTAGAAAAAAATGCATGAAATGGAAATACCTTACAAATAACTTGCTGAAAGCAACACCGATTACAATCCCACCCCACCCCTCCCTTGCATATTCAGTTAAAAAAAAATCCCCGAAACTGTTGATGCATTGGATCTTGAAAATGACAAAGTTTACTGATTTGGTTTGAGGATTATGGGATGGGGGATGCACTTCACCTGAAGGTCAAACTATTGAAGACTTGATCTTACGTTATTTTCTTCCTCCTCATGTTGCCAAGCCAGCCCCCCCCCCCCCCCCCCTTCATATTTTAACTTCTTTCCGATTCTTTTCAAGGCACAGACTGAAAACCTGACTTTTAACACCATCGTACATGCATCTATGTGAGCAAAGCAAGACACTAAATCTTGACAATTTTTTTTTCCTCCTTTGGACCTGGTGTTTAATCTTGTTTTTGTGACCTCACTGCACCAAGAAAAGCTGCCATTGGAGTTGAAACCATTTAAGACAATACCAAAGTCTGTTAAATCCCAGAGTCACCTGCCAAATGGTGGTTTGACCATACAGACCCACTATGTACAGATCCTCTTTATGAACAGTTAGTACAAGCTTTACAACAAAAGCTATGTTTAAAGTATCATTAAGAGAAACTGAATCAAGCCAGTAGCACACATCCAACAACCACAAACCACCCAAAAAAAACAATGCAACATGGCGACTTCAACAGGCCTGTATACCAAACGACATGGAGGCAACCAAAAGCTTTGTTTTGCCACGAAAATAACATCCTCACATTGGATCAGTGATTGGACTGATTTCTAAAAAATGTAGGAGTTAACAATATTTGATTGGATTCTTATTTTTGTATTGTAAACTGAAATAGATGAAAAGATAATGCTCAGTTGTGTATTTGTGGTCTTTTTTTTTCCATCAAAATGAAAACATGCCTGATGTAACAAAATATATACCATAAACATTTTTCATGCCACCAATTCGCTTCAATCTTCACCAATAGATAGTTGGATTCAAACACCTTTCAGGTTCAGACATCTGTCTATCAGTTTCCGATTTATATAAATATATATATATATATATATACTTCTTTTCCCCTTATGAATCCGATATAGTTGAGAAAAGACAAGCGATGCAGTCAATTTATGTTTTTAAGATACTGCTTCATATCCTCAAAATGAGATCCACCTTTCCTCTGCCAGCAACACAGGATCACAGCAGCAACACAAAGTCACATAAAAGTCCAAGTACAAAGTCACTGTAAGAGTCCCCAAGGTCACTGTGTAAGTCCAAACACGAAGACGCTGTAAGAGTCCCAGCATAACGTCACTGTAAGAGTCAAAGCACAAAAGTCAATGTACGAGTCCAAGTACAATGTCACTGCAAGAGTCCAAGTACAAAGTCACTGTAAGAGTTCAAGCACAAAGTCATTGCTAGAGTTCAAGCTCAAAGTCACTTAAGACTCCAATCACAAAGTCACTGCAAGACTTTGAGCACAAAGTCACTGTAAAAGTGAAAGCACAAAGTCACTGTAAGAATCCAAGCACAAAGTCACTATAAGAACTGAAGCACAAAGTCACTGTGAAGGTGAAAGCACAAAGTCACTGTAAGAGTCCAAGCACAAAGAGAAAGGACTGGATAAAAGCAATATGAAGATAATCTCAATTTACATGCTTGGGGGGAGGGGGGGCACTATGTACATCGTGTACATATCTGCTGATGACAGTTTATTTTCTATGACAATTGGGGTAGAAAGGAGGGCTTGGGTAGAGCAAGTGGGGGAGGGGGAGAGGAGGGGGTGCTTTTCTTTTTTTCCCCCCTCATATACGCTCATCTTCTAGGTACTACAGCTATTTTCTTTGGGGAGGGGATGGGTGTTTCTCACATTCCTCCCCACAATGGTATTACAGACAACATGAAAGCAACAGCCAATTTCATAGTTTCCTATTTTCACATTCATGATGTCATGTGTCTTGGTTATAAAGATATAAAATTTTACTATTATTAGCACTTTTTTTTTTTTCGTCAATCACTGTATATCTTTTGATTCAGTACGTTGTACCCTGTAATGAAATACCCTTAAAAAGGCAGATCAGCAACTATGAAACGACTTGATTGAGCTCATGTGTACAGCCACATACTTTAAAGGGAGAAGACACATTTAACATGAAATAATTCCACTGCGTACCAAAAATATCTGCTTCCATGAAAGACCACAACTAAGCGAGACATAAGCTAGAACATATAGTAAAAATAAAAGGAAGAAAAACATCTACGTTCGTCTTTCATTGCTGTGATGACAAACCGTTCAGACCTATGGTGTGTGATCTAAATTATGGACAATCTTCATTTATGACGAACTCAAGACAGACAACTCTGAATGTTCTGTCACGGGTCACTGATTAGCACAAAAAGTCACATGTGGCAACATGGAATGTCTACCCATAATCACCGGCTCCTGTGAATACTCTTAAATGCAGATATCCACACTCTTTCACACACATACAAATGTTCACACAAACGGCCATAGTCATACACACAGGTGTGTGTGCACAGTCTTTTTTTTTCATGTTATCTTACATTGTAGAAGGAAGGGACATGTCAGGACTATGCATGACACACACACACAGACATTTGCAATATACATATAAACAAACAAGTTACTAAAGAATTACTAAAGAAAATATACAGCCTTTCTTGCAATTGGATACTCTTAAATTATTTAAAGGGATTTCAAGTGCTAAAAAATGAAGACATATGTATGTGAATCTGTATAGAGAGACAGACAGCGGGAGATATAAAAAAAAGTACAAAGACGGTGACTGGGTGACTGATATGGAATGTATAATAAACAAAAAAAACCTCTTATTTGGTTTTCATTAATCTCTGATATTTCCGACTTCAAAATCCTAGTTGCAAAGTGAGACGACTGCAGGCGGAAATCTAAACAAATCTTAAATAAATGTTAGCGAACCGCCCAGAGAAACGTGGACAAACGAGTCACAAGACAAAACACAGTTCCTTGCGCTGAACTCTGAAGCAATCTGAAGCGATCAAAGCTAAGTGAATTTTCGTTATTTTATTCGTTTGTTTCTCACCTGAAGAAGACCTAAGAGGTCGAAACGCGTTGTGTTTTGTCTTGTGACTCGTTTGTCCATGTTTCTCTGGGCGGTTCGCTAACATTTATTTAAGATTTGCTCAAAAACCTAATTTTTTCATTTTCATAGATAAGAATCTTGAACCAAGGTTGTTTTTTTTATTTTTATAGATATATTTCAATCCAGAGAAAAAGCATCTTTTCATAAGAAAGCGTGCACTGTCTCTGATGTACTGATACATATGAGCAAATAAATCCATCAAAACAGAACTAAACTTGATGCGTTAATGTATCAGTATTAAAATGAATGGAAATAGCAAATGCATCTATCTCGGCAGTACAGAAATTCATGCATTAATCTATCTGTACTAATTTAAAATTTTTTTTTTAAGCAAATAAATGAATCTCAGCAGCAAATTCAAGCACAGAAGGCTAACCTGCTCATGAACTGTGATATGTAAAAGGCACCAAAATTTTAAGTGCTCAGGATGACTTTCGAATAATCAAAACACTACAAGCAATAAATTTACGCTTTATTTCACCATCATCACACAGACAGCAAATGTTTACATTTCACAGACACCTTCAACTGATACTCAAAAATGAAAACACGCTTTCCAAACGTTGCCATGTGGCGACCTTAGAAACCCCAAGTCTCAACTTCTCTTCCAGACTGGGGCTTCTATTCCTTCTCAACGTTGAACTACCTGGATTTCTATTCCTTGCAACAATAAAATCAAATGTTTCATTCAACATATCTTTAGAAAAAGCACAAACACACAACGGAAGCCATAACTAGAAGCCAGGTGCTCCAACCTGAAATCATAACACAGAAACAGTTAAAGCTCACTTGCGAACAACAGCTGGTCACGCCACATTCCTATTCAGACAGTCAGCATGACAGTCCATCAAACAAATGCTTTGCATATTGAAAATCACCTGATGTCATATGATCAGATATGACCCATAACTCTCCTCCGAAATGAACACTGGAATGTGAACAGTGTGGCGTCAGAATGACGCTGGAATGTCAGAGTGACTTTAGCCTCCATTTCCATGTCAAGATTGTGTCAAGTTTAGGAAAAGAAATGCACAGCTAAAGACACACACATACACACAAACAAAGCAACCTTTTTTATGCCTTCATCTGTTCCTACGTTCATCAAGGTAATTTTTCAATCCATTTCACTTTTCTCCAAAGACAATGTTCGGTTTGTGTACACCATCACTAGCACATCACAGCATTCAATTTTAACTTTTCATGACGCATGAAACCCTTGGTTACACCGAGTCAAAGTATCTCTTCTTTATGCACACCACTTTGAACACAGTTTGGAGCGCAAGTATGTAATCGATCAATTCTGACCATGTGACAACCGAGCATGATGCTGGAAATGAATCATAAGTGGTAGCAGGCAGCTCTTTACTTAGCTCTACCCAGGTAAGCAACCTGTTGTGTAAACGAGAGCTTGGATTGTAAAGTGTTCAGAGCTTGGTTTCCACCTAAGAGCAAGCATGATGTAGGCACACTCCATAATACTAATACAGCCCCTGTGGCTGACTGGTGTGGACACATGATGCATTAAATTGGTGTACAGTTTTTCCTTTCCATAAAACGTTTAACACTGTCCACTTTTAACAAACAACTTCTTGTTCAATTCACAACTGGTCTGTATGTTTTTCACATTCCTCTCACAAATGCTCACTTATAAGACAATGTTGCAAAAAACGACCATGTTCTTTTGTTTTGTTAAATCACATGCACAGTTTTAAGGCCTTTGTCAAGTTTAAACTTAACTGCAAAAAAGTTTTCTAAAAAAAAAAAAAATTTCAGGGGACATGCAACTGTCATCATGCAGAACTACACCAATGATTGATTAGTCTATATACACATACCTCTCTCTATATCTCTTTTAATAGTTTTTAAGGCACATAAATCTGTCTGGTATTTATCCATGCAACCAATGCGTTTCAGGATATGCTAGGTTACTTGGCGCTGGACTAGCACAGCTGGTCGAGTGCCAGATCCTAGTGATCTCAGGCTGCAGGTTTGAATCTCTGCTGATGTGTTTCGGTACAGGTTGATTTTTCCCTTGGACTTAACACCGGTTCTGACTCCACTTCTGAAAAAATCCTTCGAATGAGACTAAAAACCGAGCTTCAGCGTGTGAATGCAGGCATAATATCTTAAACAAAATTTAACATCCCCTCACCAACTTTTTGAAGATGAAGCCAGTTTGGCTGTTAGTATGGATGACACACATAATATAGCATTCACCGTAGGAATGAAAATATGACTGAAAAACTCATTGAATGTGAGACTGAACGACGCAGGAAGCAACTTATGTAGTGCTAACAGGAAGCTCTTAAGTCAGCTCTACCCAGGTAGGCAGCCCACTGTGTAAGGGAAAGTGTGGATTGTAAAGTACTTATGAGTTTGGTCTCTATCTGAGTATAGGCACTATACAAGCATTCTGAAAAGCAATAATGATCCTGTAAGTTATTCTCCTACAAGGAATGGGCACAGCATTGTGACTGAGCAACATGGAATAAAATTCTGTGAAAGAAGAAATCACAGATCATGCTTATAAACAAGTAAGGCATCATACATCTTAGAAGGCACAAGGGTCAAAAGACAAAGCAAAATAACAAACCAACCAACCAGAAGTCACGATATGAAGGCCAAATTTAAGGGACTCACGAACATTCAAATTTTGAGCATATACAAACACCGGAATAATGGGGACACATCCACTCATTGGAATTACGAGACACATACAAACATGGAAATTAGACCCACAGTTGTTTTTACAAACCCAAATAAAAAAAAAACCCAAGTCGTAACAGAACTTGAAATAACGGAACACTACATTGACAATCTTGACTGTCCTTCACCATCCTTTGTTAGTGCCTGTCCTTCACCATCCTTTGTTAGTGCTGAAAGAGCTTCCTTTGTTCTTCTTCTTTGTTCTCTTCGTTTTCTGTGCCCTTTCCTCCAATGCCACTCATTCTGGACACTCCATATACAGCCACACACAGGCAGTCCTGATCGAGCCCCATGGGCCACCTCAAGACAGGAAGCAATCAACATCTGGTCGTTGAGAGGCAACCCACCAGAGGAGATACTGCAGTGCTGCGGATTCACTTCAGTGGTTGCGATGGTACCTGTTCTGATGCACCATATGCAGGAACCACACAGTACGCCCCCTACTGATGACAATGACTGCAAAGTCAGCGTAGGTGATCGTATACCTCCAGAGGGCACCACCATGTCTCTCCGATAACAGTCCCCTCGAATTTGCTATTAATAGCAACTTTGACATGGACTCACTCCAGGCATGGACGAGGAGAAGAAACTGAAACAGCTCACCACAACAGCAGGGCATGAATGGCCACAGAATTTGAGACATCGGTCTGAAAGTGAAAACCAGTGAGGCTGACGACGATGATAGTGCAAAGCAGTTGCATTCTGGTCAGACACAACATGACAGGGCTGCACTCTTGTGAAAGAACACTTGGTTTAACAAAGATTTCCACGGGCACATTTCAGAGCCAAAAGTAGATTACTATTCATTCAACAACACAAGGCGCTTCAGTCTCAGATGCCCTTTAACAAAGCAGGTATCGCACCTCTTGTGCAGACCATACATAATTTCTCCAACAGAACATCTTTCTGCAAGCAGCACACACACATTTACTCACAAAAAAGGAAAGGTGAGGCATAGTAAGACAAAGCCAGACGACTTTGGCACAAATAAACATAGGCATCAAGTAATTGGCAAAATAAAGCCAACTGAATTCCACTGAAATAATCTTCAAGTAATCAGCAAAAATTAAACCATAGATGACTTCAGAATATAAACACCAATCGATTGACTGGCAAAATAAAGTTATGGGATGATGCCAGAAACAAATTTACTCCCTCGCATACTCAGCAAAATAAGCTGCAACATGCCCATCAGTTCATCAACAAAATCAACTACAAAATGAAGCCCAGAAATAAGCATAGCCATCTTGTTATCAGTAAAGCAACCCACAGGATGTCAGAAATGAGCATACACACCAATTAATCAGCATAATGAAGCCACAGACTGACAACGGAAAAAAACATCCCTTTCATGGACTTAGCAAAATGAAACCACAGGATAATGTCATAAACAAACCCACTGATAATGTTATTAGTAAAATGAACCACAGAATGATGTCAGAAGTAAATACATTGATTAAAATCAGCAAAATAAGCCACATGATACTAGAAATTAAAAAAAAACAAAACCTCATACTATCAGCAAAATAAAAAGCATAGCACAGTCATCAAACAAAGCACACTTTATACTAATCCACAGACAAAGCTTCAGCAGGAGCTGCTGTCATAAGTAGAGCTGTGACAAAGTAGAACACACTGCACTGTTCATGACCAGACATGATCAACGGCTGTGCTGTGAGTTGCTCAGTAGATGTAGTTGCGGGTGGTGATCGATCTATCCAGTTCAGCCGGCATCTCCACGGTAGGCTTCAGCTTTTTGTACTTGACGTTGCTTCTGCTGCTGGGACTGGACCGGCCATGTTCATCAGACCCACGTCCCTCCACAACGTAGCCCATGATCTGCACCAACACAAACAAGGACAGATTCTGCCACCATGCTTCTTCTTTCAGTCTGGCATCCATCTATCATTGAACAAGCAGTTTTACTGTATTTTTCAATTAGCAGTCAACACATCTTGATGTGGGCTACAACTGAAGCCTTACAAACACCGATACCTGTCACAAGTAAATGTTCAAAAGAGAGTCGGCACCTAAGGAAAAGAAATGAATGTTGTTATCTGTAAGAAAGTCAGCACCTGATGAAAAGAAAGGAACGTTGCATCTGTAAGAAAGTCAGCACCTGACGAAAAGAAAGGAAAGTTGCATCTGTAAGAAAGTCAGCACCTAAGGAAAAAAAGGAATGTTGCATCTGTAAGAAAGTCAGCACCTGAGGAAAAGAAAGGAATGTTGCATCTGTAAGAAAGTTAGCACATAAGGAAAAGAAATGAATGTTGTATCTGTAAGAAAGTCAGCACCTGAGGAAAAGAAAGGAATGTTGTATCTGTAAGAAAGTCAGCACCTGACGAAAAGAAAGGAACGCTGCATCTGTAAGAAAGTCAGCACCTAAGGAAAAGAAAGGAACGTTGCATCTGTAAGAAAGTCAGCACCTAAGGAAAAGAAAGGAACGTTGCATCTGTAAGAAAGTCAGCACCTAAGGAAAAGAAAGGAATGTTGCATCCGTAGGAAAGTCAGCACCTAAGGAAAAGAGAGGAATGTTGTATCTGTAAGAAAGTCAGCACCTAAGGAAAAGAAAGGAGTGTTGCATCTGTAAGAAAGTCAGCACCTAAGGAAAAGAAAGGAATGTTGCATCCGTAGGAAAGTCAGCACCTAAGGAAAAGAAAGGAACGTTGCATCTGTAGGAAAGTCAGACCTGAGGAAAAGAAAGGAATGTTGCATCCGTAGGAAAGTCAGCACCTAAGGAAAAGAGAGGAATGTTGTATCTGTAAGAAAGTCAGCATCTAAGGAAAAGAAAGGAGTGTTGTATTTGTAAGAGACTTAGGACATAAGGAAAAGAAAGGAATGTTGTATCTGTACGAAAGTCACCACCTAAGGAAAAGAGAGGAATGTTGTATCTGTAAGAAAGTCAGCATCTAAGGAAAAGAAAGGAGTGTTGTATTTGTAAGAGACTTAGGACATAAGGAAAAGAAAGGAATGTTGTATCTGTACGAAAGTCACCACCTAAGGAAAGGAGAGGAATGTTGTATCTGTAAGAGACTTAGGACATAAGGAAAAGAAACATTGTATCTGTACGAGAGTCAACACATAAGGAAAAGAATGGAATGCTGAATCTGTAACAAAATAAGCACAAAAGGAAAAGAAGGTATGTTGTCTCTGTAAGAGAGTCAGCACTGAAGGAAAAGGAAGGAAAGGTGAATCTGTAAGAGTCTTCTTCTGCCTCCACTGTATTCCATGGGGAGTCAATGGGGTACTCCACTGATGAACAAGTCATCTGGTTCCTCCCGTTCTGTTGGCTGTGTGCCAACACTTGGCTCTCTGCTGATGTGTTCCCTTCTAGTCTGCCATGTTGTCAGTCCATTCTTTTTTTTCTTCCTACCCTTCAGTCTCCCTCCTTCAATTGTTCCCTGGAGGATCATTTCATCAAGGACACTGAATTTTGTTGCATGGCCACACCTACACAGCTTTCTTCCCTTCACTGGTGACAGCAGACGTTTGTACTGTCATGTATTCTGCCTGGTGCTTTGACACGTTTGTTGACATGCGATATGATCAGTGTATCCGATGTTTACTGTCTCGCCATGACCTCTCTCATTTCCATGGCTTGGATTCTTCGCTCTAGATTCACAATGAGGATCCATGTCTCGCATGTGTAAAAGACGATGGAATATTGCAGCGCTTGTAGGAGCCTTATCTTGCGTTTCACGGAGATGTTCTTGTCTTTCCACACAGATCTTAATGTGGACGACGCTGTGGTTGTCTTTGCTGCCAGTGAGAGGATTTCTGGTTTGGACTCCTCACTGCTAATGATAGAGCCCAAATAAGTCAAATGTGCAGCTGATTCTATCTTCAATCCGCAGACAGTTACATCAATCTTGATGGTAGCGTTGTGGCGGGCTATCAGCTTTGTCTTCTAAGCACCGATTTCTGTGCCATATCTTGTAAATGTTTCATCAAGTCGTTCAAAAAGCTTGCCAATTTCTTGTTCACTGCCTGTAAGGTCATCGACGTCATCTGCAAATTGTAGGTTTGTGATGGCTCTTCCTCCAGCACTGACTGTTCTGACACTATAAGAGTGTCGGCACCTTATAGAAAGAAGTGTGGTGTTGGTACGAAGGTCAGTACATGAGGAAAGGACATGAATGTTGTATCTGTTAAGAGTCACATGTAAGGACAAAAAAGGAATGTGGCATCTGTAAAAGGTCAGCATTCAGCAAAATGGACTGTTGTATAAGAGTCAGCATTTAAGGAAAAGAAAGCGATGTATCTGTAAGCAAGTCAGCACCTGAGGAAAAGACTGAATCTGACAGGGTCAGCATGTGAGAAAAACAAAAAGAAATTTGTATCTGCAAGAAGAGTCAGCACCGTAGGGAAAAGAAAGCTGCATCTGAAAGAGAGTCAGCACCCACGAAAATAAAGGAATGTGGTACCTGTAAAAGCATCAGCCTGTAAGGAAAAGAAAGGAAAGTCGTATCTGCAAGAGTCAGCACCTGAGGAAAAGAAAGGCAGGTTGTATCTGTAATTACTGAGTCAGCACTTTTCAAAAAGAAAGGAAAAGTGGTATCCTCAGAGTCAGCACATAAAGAGAAGGAAGTATGGTATCTAGAAGACATTCAGCACATAAGCAAAGAAAAAAAAAAGAAAACTGAATCTGTAAAAGAATCAGAAAGTAACAAAATGAAATAAATGTGGTATCTGTAAGACAGTCAGCACCTAAGGGGAAAAAAAAGGAACATGGTATCCATATGATGCTGACAGCAAAATCACAACAAAACACACACTAAGAAAAAATCTTAATTTACTCTCTGCCTTAGCCAAGAAAAGAACAGCATGCATACATACACACAGACATACACAGGGAGTGACGACTGACCTTTCGCCTGTTGTGATAGAGGACATAAGTCCCGAACACCACAGCCAGTGCACAGATGAGGTAGAGCAAGAAGTGGCCAGACGAAGAGGACCTTTTCCCAAACTCCACTCCCTTTCCCGGACCTAAAGCACTTCCTGTGTCGTTATTCTGCAAAAAAACAGGCCCAAAGTAAATACAATAAGCCCAGACCACTTCATGCTACACTCACATGCATACAAATTCACACATGTGCACGTGCGCACGCACACACACACACACACACACACACACACACACACACACACAGGATGCCAAATGTAAGAGTGTTATTTTCAGCTATCTGTCCAATTTCAAACAAGGACACATGACAATCTAAGAGAATCCCTTCTGAAAGTAGTCCAACCTTCACCACGCCCTTCTATTTATCAACCAGTCTGCATGCCATGGATCTCACAGACCGAAGCAAAATAGTTTTAAGAGACAGTTCAGAGAGTACGCCCCTGTCCATATTCCAAGGGTCTCACACACCCATGATCATTCTTGAGCCAATTCAGCCCTAGGCCCTTCGGCCTGTCAGTTTTATAGCTTTTGTTTCTTACCAATCCTCTTTAATCTCAACTTCTCTTGATAACTTTCCCTTGTCAAAAATAATCTTTCTTTTAATCCAAAGTTATCTTCTTTCATTACTATTCACTGGACCAAGCATACACTTGAACATGTAAAGCTGGCTGTCTCTCTTCATGGTCAGACTTAAATTAAAATCTAGGGCTGATGTGGTCTTCTGCGTGGTGTATAACCAAATGAAGGGCCTCCAAAGAGTGGAAAGACTGTAGTATCTCTAACTCCGTGAAAACAGGCTAATCCTTAGTTCAGAATCCTCCAGTTTCTCTTAGGAGTTGTCTTCCTTGCACTTTTCATAATTTCCTTGTAGCAGCTGAATGATCTCAAAGACATGGAAACATACAATAGGTTGAAACAGTTTTGTCCTTTGTCTTTCAGACCCATGGATATAGAATAATATGAAATGAAAAGCTACTAAATGTTTTTAAGACCAATGAACAATTACACTTTCATCAGCACACATCACTCCCTTCCTTTTCCACACACACACACAAACATACACACACGCGCGCACACACACACACACACACACACACACATCCAATGCAGAGCAGAAAATGGAACCGATTTACCACTTGTCAGCTTGACTCCTGTATATCTACAAAAGAAATCAAGTGATGCACTGTGACGCAAAAGGGACTTCAACAACAACCAACAAAACTGAAGCCATCTGTGCCTGTCAGTTCAAACTGCACTTGCAATCTACGTGACGGCAATGCTTGTATCAATGAAACATATGACAATGTTTTTCTTGTTTGTAAAGGGTTTTGCTGGATCTGTAAGATCCACTGTACATGAGCAGGTGTAATAACAGTAAAGACTACTTACCTATTTACAAAAATAGTATTTATCTGTTAACAAAGATAGTTTATCCATTTACCGATGAACGAAAATAAAAGAACCTGTATGTATATAATGATTACATGGCAGCTGAGGCATTTAAAAAATTTCAGATAACTCTGATGACAAATAATATTTCTGTTCACTTTCAAAAAGAAAAACTGATCTCTCAGATCCATAAGCCACAGTGAAGGTTGGCAGACAAAACAAATTCTATACCAGCAATTTTGATTCCAAAGGACTGTTTCTTTAAAGCAGTAATTCTAGACAAAATTCAATAGTGAAGTACTCAAAACATCCATCCCTGCCCTCCCTTCCCTACCTTTCACACACAATCATCATCAATGTGCGCACACAAATTACATGTGATTCATGCATTCTATTAGCACTGAAGTATTATGAAACTGTGCTTCTTAAAACTGGCAAGAAATTCTTCTGATAACATCATTCTTTTAAACGGAAACTTGAATCTGAGACAGTGTTGGCAGAGCTGGCGAATTATCAGGAAGCGTTCCAGAGTGTGAGAATATTGGAACAAACACCTCTCTCATCATCAGTCTTTTAACAGTGTCTTGGGTCTTACGGTGGTTTTTCAGCTAATAAACAAAAAGTTGTAAATGTTAGGTATGGAGATAGTTTTCATCAGTGTTCAGTTCAAGTACAATACATGCCATCCACCTAGAAGACATTTGTGACACACGCTCATTATCTAACATCAGTGATTTCACTGATAGCATCACTGAGATCTCTCAGTCTTTAGGTAACTTTTAGAAAGAGAGGGTGTTAGTTACCGCCAATGACATTGACAAACAAAGCACATGACAAGACACGATGCATTTCAACCTCTTGGGTCTTCTTCAGGCGAAAAAATAAATCACATTTAACATTTAAGACAGTACAAACAAAGAACGAAAAATGACTCATCTGTTGTTGTCCATGTGGTGGGGAGAATAGCCACTAGGCGGAAATGACAAGGGGGATTATGGGAGAGGAAAAGGAGGGGGGGTTGCGTGGGGGAAGGAGCGGACGGGGGGGGGGGGGGGGGGGGGTTGTGTGATACGATAGGGTTGTGTGTCTAGTTTAGTGGGGTGGTGTGATATCTTTGTGACGGTTGTGGTAATGGTGGATTGATAATAATGGTAAGGGGGGGGGGGGGGGGGGGAGGGAAACTGGAAGAAAAAAAATATATATATAATATATATATATATATATATATAGAAGGGGTAAATAAGTACATGAACAGAAGAAACTGTTTAAAAAAAAGAAAGAAAAAAAAGAAGAAAGTTTAGGTGAATAAAATAAATGATTTCGCTGGGTGATGAAAGAGGTGGTGGTAGTTATGCGTGGGTAGTTGTGAAAGGTGTTGTGGGTAATGTTAATAAGGGAGGGAAGGGGATGGAAGATAAATAGGTGATAAGGTATGATTGGGGGGGGGGGGGGGGGGGGTTGAGGAAGAAAAAAAAAAGAAAAAAAAGAAAAAAGAAAGGAGGAGGGTAATGTGTTTGTGTGTGTGTGTGGGGGGGGGGGGGAGGGAAGGGGGGCAAGAGAAGGAGAGCTCATATCTCTTCATCCACTATGGGGTGGGGGGTGGGGGGTGGGGGTGGGAGGTTGGGAGGTTCATATAAATAGTATTGTTTTAAAAAGTAAACAATGCTGTGGGATGATGTTCATTGTAACAGGTGAAATAATGTGTTGGCATCAATATGCTGATATTTGTTGAGAGAAGATAGCAGTGATCAATGAAAAACAGGGTATCATGTGTTGCACACACACACACACACACACAAAAAAGGGGGGGGGATGGGTGGGTGGGGGACCACATGTAAACAAAGTTCTGGGTGAGTTAAGATCATGTGATCATAATGAGACTAACTGTGGAAAGTTTTCACACACATATTCACACACACATACACTCATTCACAAAAAAAAAAAAAAAAAAAAAAAAAAAAAAAAAAAAAAGGGTAAAAATTATTATCATCAATCAGTCACTGATGGGTGATGATCATATGAGATCAACGGTAGTGTAGGAAGAGATTCTTCTCCGTTCCCTTAGGCAGGAATGGTGGAGGTACTGGCAAGGGCTTCTGTATGGTGAAGGCCCTCCAGAGTTCAATAAAGTTTTGCATTCATCAGTGTGTTGGCAGGCCAGGATTGTTCTTTTGGTGTTGTTGGGACTGTTCCACCGTCATTGGGGCTGCATGGATAAATTGAAGACCCGCCAGGGTGGAGTATTGCAGAGATGTGATGTCACAGTCTGGAGTGCCCGGTTCTCAGTATCACAATGATGGTCTTCTTCTTCGTTTACTTAGGTCGGAATCCTGGAGGTACTGACAGAGGCTGCTGTATGGTGAAGACCCTCCAGTGGTCAGTATGGTTTTGCACTCATTGGTGAGTTGGCAGGCCAGGTTTCCACTTTGGGCCTAGCTGGGAATGCTCCGCTGTCTCTGGGGCTGCACTGCATTGATAGTTTGAAAGACTCACAGGTGTGGAGTATAGTGGACCTGTGATGTTGAGGTCAGGGGAGCCTTATCCTCAGTCCAACAATGTTCACTTGGTCTGATCTGGGCATCCGGTAGTATGCATCCCTCTTGTTGAAGTCTGGGTGCTGCTCAAGTCCTTTTCCTATTTGTCTCCTTGGAAATATTTTAGATTTATTCCAAGGAGACTACCTTTTACAGTTGGGGCCGTTGTCCTCCTTCCTTTGTCAGCTTCTTCATTTCCATATAGTGCAGTGTGAAGGTGTTCACTGGATGGGAGTATTTTCAGTGACTGATAAACGGTAATAATTTTAAATCAGTAGTACCACAGGGTGGTGACCATTGTTATACAAGTGGAAAAATGCAGTGGTGATGGTGCAATGGTGCAAGGTGGGGGGGGCATAGGAAAATACCAATGACCTGTGGGTGCCGCTCACTGGCATGGGTGAGATCAATGGTACTGTAGGATGATAGTCACTGAGGTAAGTGGAATAATAAGGTGGCATTGGTATAATATTGCAGGTTGAGAAAGTGGGTGGAGGAGGGTTGGGGTAGATGACTGGTGGGTGATGGTCATGTTTCATTGGAGATACTGTAGGATGATGATAATTGTTGTATAAGTGGGATGATGTTGTGGCATGGTGTAAAGTGCCGGTGGGGGAATGGGGCAGGTGTTTAAAGATGGGTGGATGATGATGATGGTAAAGATGTACGTATGGTCACAGTGGTGTAGGATGATGGTCATTTTTGTAAAAGGAGTAGGAGAGTGCATTAGTAAGTGTGATAATGCCAGTGGGGGAGTAAAGGAAATGATTAAAGACTGATGGATGTTGATAGCTGTGATGAGATCTACAGTGCTATAGGGGGTGGCAGTTGTTATAAGTGAAATAATGTCATGGCATTGATGTAGTAATGCCGGTTGGGAAAAAAAAAAAAAAAAAAAGGGATGATGAATAATGGATAATTGGTCATTGTCTTAAGTGGGATAAACAGTGCTACAGTGCTATTTATTTTTTCACCTGAAGAAGACCCAAGAGGTTGAAATGCATCGTGTCTTGTCATGTGCTTTGTTTGTCAATGTCATTGGCGGTAACTAACACCCTCTCTTTCTAAATTTTGCTTCGTTCGCCGCCGTCAGTCACTCCATTTTGAAACTTTAGGTAACTTGTCTAGAGTAGAGTCAAGAGTAAAAATTCTACATTAGAGCAGTAGCATAGTGTGAACAGGACAGGTCCCAACACACAGCTCTGAGACACACACCTAACATCATTAACCATCTAGGTCCCCTCCATGACTTAAAATCAACCCTGAACACCACTTCCAACTCCAAGGTTTTGTGAAGAAGGCCGAGACTAAGTGCGCCAGAAGTTGCATTTCAGTACAAAAATGATATCAAGTGCATTCCAAAGCGGTTTCAGCAAAACATATTTTCAAAATGAAAGCACTTGCCTGCCGAGCTGACAAGTATTGATGAGTCTGAACCATTGGTGGGGTCAGATTTTCATGGCCTGAAAACCCTCTCTGTCAACCCAGCGCTGAACATGGACCTGAATCAGGTCAGGAAAAGTTATGTTGGTGGGAGGAAATGGATGGACTCCATGTTGCCATGCCCCAGACACAGTGAACCTCTCACAGTTACTTACACTTAAAGCCAGTGGGCCTTTCACCTACCCTTTGAAATGAAGCCACCTATGAATAAGACCTGTGTTGTATGCGGAAATAAATTAATCAATGCATGCACATTCGACAGCCTTGCCTTGAACTGAATTAATGCATTCATATCTTACAGTCTACATGAACTGTATCTTCAAATTTTTGTGATTGCCCTCCCCCTCCTTGTCCCTAGAACCTTTTGAAATACTCTTTTTCCCACAACCAACAAAAGTTAGATAGCGGGGAACTGACAGACTTTCATGTGCTGTTTTATTCTGTCCTTTCATGGTGTGGGGTGAATTAAAGGACATGGACCCACAGTCAAATGGTCTGAGCATTTGGCTGAGGAGCTGATAGTCTCAAGTTCAAACCACTGGCGGCAATGGACTTTTTCAGCCTGAAAGCTAACTCAGACCACCCAGCATTTAATGCACACTTGATTCAGTTCAGGAAGAGTTAAACAAGGTGGAATACTGTTCCATAGACACAATGAACCTCTGACTGTACATCACACAAATGATCATTAGGCTATGGGACTTAACCTTCCTTTTTTTTTAATTAATTTTTTTTTTTTTTTTTGGGGGGGGGGGGTAATTAACGAAAAGAACTTACACTGTGTACCGGTTGTTTCTGTTTCTTGTCTGTGTTGTTACCACCTTCTGCAACAGAGGATTGTGTCATCATCAGACTGACAGAGTACAGTACATTGCCTCATACAGAAGGGCACTGTATCATCACATTACAAGTTTCATTCTCATGGTACTTAAGGAGAATGGAGCAGACTGCAATGTCACAGACAACAAACCACAATACAAATCAACCACAAAACGAGGTGCACAGTACTGCTTATATAACACAATATGAAACAGACAAGTGAATTCTCGACAAATGTGTTCTCTTTGGATGTCAGTAATCACAGATATTAAAAACACCCATAACAACACTCCCAACATGGCTGCCAGTAGCAGAATCACATGGTTCAACCAAGGTCACCAAACACAAGTGTGAAAACTCATATAGAACTAAACCATGAAAAGGTGGAAATGGGTGTCGTAATAGAAAGGGTATGAATTTGCTCCGATTTCAAAGCAAGAAGCAAGTGTCAACTGGTTCCAGTTTTCACTACAACCTTCCATCAAAAGAGAGAACTCCTGCCTCTGAACCCAGCTAAGGAACTGTCTTTGCATATTTTTTTTTGGCATGGGCCAATTCTACTGAGATCAGTTCACAGTTCTGTTCAGTGGTTAGTTAATGTCTTTTCATCGCCAGATGATGTCAGACACTTGTTTAAAAAAACAAAACAAAAAGAAAGAAAAACCTTCAGACTCACCTTATCTAGTACTTGCAAAGCCACATCTGATACGTGCATATTTACATAAGTGAAATGCCCTAGTGGTACACAAAGTTGTGATCTTTACAAAAATTTTGCAACCTCTGACTGCGAAATAACCATGGCAATTTCAGCAACACATGAACCATACAAGACAGTATTGACATTATCAAAGTTTTTCAGCATGTTGTGGATTCCGATGGCATGACTGGAACTGTACAATCCAATGTCATCCACTGATGTGTATCTGACAATGCTGCTAAAAGTTCCTGCCCAACACCTATGGGGATAGATAGATAGAAGGGTGGCAGGACAGACAGTTGCTTTATTCTGTGTATGTGCCTGTCAATGTTCAAGTAAGCATACATAAAGTATTACATATAAACACACACACACACACACTAAGCTTAACCTTTACCATGCTTCCTGGTTCATCCAAGACCCAGACACAACAAAATCATTTTCTCTGTTGAACTCTTTCACCTTTTCCCATGAATTTGTTTTTAATATTTGGTGTAGATACATCAAAAGGGAAAGAAGTAACTGAGTGTTTCAAATCTGTGTGGGGAACAGATGATCTGGAATACTCCTTATTTGTGACATTCTTGTCAAGATGATCAGCCTTCCCACAGCCTAGAATGCCAACACGACAAAATGTGGGCATGAGCAATTTTGTAACAATCAGATTTTTCTGAGACATAAAATTAAAATAACGTCCAGGAATTCAGAGTCTTTTTGGCTGCAGCCAGCAAAGGCCCCCAGAACAGAAAAGCAGTAAGAGAAAATTATAAAGTCCTTTTGTCCTGACTGACGGACATCTTGAATGCCTGGACATTGAGTTGAAAATCTTGACAGCCCTTCTGGCAATGGTTGGGAGCAGACTTAGCCCGGTCCTTCTCAGCTCCCTCTACTACCAGCCATAAAGCCTCCATCCACTCTCAGCCATAAAGCCTCCATCCGCTACCAGCCATAAAGCCTCCCTCCACTACCAGCCATAAAGCCTCCATCCACTACCAGCCACAAAGCCTCCATCCACTACCAGCCATAAAGCCTCCATCCACTACCAGCCATAAAGCCTCCAGCCATAGACCCTCCATCCACTACCAGCCATAAAGCCTCCATCCACTACCAGCCATAAAGCCTCCAGCCATAGACCCTCCATCCACTACCAGCCATAAAGCCTCCATCCACTACCAGCTATAAAGCCTCCATCCACTACCAGCCATAAAGCCTCCATCCACTACCAGCCATAAAGCCTCCATCCACTACCAGCCATAAAGCCTCCAGCCATAAAGCCTCCATCCACTACCAGCCATTAAACCTCCATCCACTACCAGCCATAAAACCTCCATCCACTACCAGCCATAAAGCCTCCATCCACTACCAGCCATAAAACCTCCCCCCACTACCAGCCATAAAACCTCCCTCCACTACCAGGCATAAAGCCTCCATCCACTACCAGCCATAAAGCCTTCATCCACTACCAGCCATAAAGCCTCCATCCACAACCAGCCATAAAGTCTCCCTCCACTACCAGCCATAAAACCTCCCTCCCCTACCAGGCATAAAGCCTCCATCCACTACCAGCCATAAAGCCTTCATCCACTACCAGCCACAAAGCCTCCAGCCATAAAGCCTCCTGCCACTATCAGCCATAAAGCCTCCCTCCACTACCAGCCATAAAACCTCCAGCCATAAAGCCTCCCTCCACAACCAGCCATAAAACCTCATCCACTACCAGCCATAAAGCCTCCATCCACTACCAGCCATAAAGCCTCCCTCTACTACCAGCCATAAAGCCTCCATCCACTACCAGCCATAAAGCCTCCATCCACTACCAGCCATAAAGCCTCCCTCTACTACCAGCCATAAAGCCTCCATCCACTACCAGCCATAAAGCCTCCCTCTACTACCAGCCATAAAGCCTCCATCCACTACCAGCCATAAAGCCTCCATCCACTACCAGCCATAAAGCCTCCTCCACTACCAGCCATAAAGCCTCCCTCTACTACCAGCCATAAAACCTCCCTCCACTACCAGCCATAAAGCCCCATCCACTACCAGCCATGCCTCCATCCACAACCAGCCATAAAGCCTCCCTCCACTACCAGCCATAAAACCTCCCTCCACTACCAGGCATAAAGCCTCCATCCACTACCAGCTATAAAGCCTTCATCCACTACCAGCCACAAAGCCTCCAGCCATAAAGCCTCCCTCCACTACCAGCCATAAAGCCTCCCTCCACTACCAGCCATAAAACCTCATCCACTACCAGCCATAAAGCCTCCATCCACTACCAGCCATAAAGCCTCCCTCTACTACCAGCCATAAAGCCTCCATCCACTACCAGCCATAAAGCCTCCATCCACTACCAGCCGTAAAGCCTCCCTCTACTACCAGCCATAAAGCCTCCATCCACTACCAGCCATAGAGCCTCCATCCACTACCAGCCATAAAGCCTCCAGCCATAAAGCCTCCATCCACTTCCAGCCACAACACCTCCATCCACTACCAGCCATAAAGCCTCCATCCACTACCAGCCATAAAGCCTCCCTCTACTACCAGCCATAAAGCCTCCATCCACTACCAGCCATACAGCCTCCATCCACTACCAGCCATAAAGCCTCCAGCCATAAAGCTTCCATCCACTACCAGCCATAAAACCTCCATCCACTACCAGCCATAAAGCCTCCATCCACTACCAGCCATAAAGCCTCCATCCACTCCAAGCCATAAAGCCTTCAGCCATAAAGCCTCCATCCACTACCAGCAATAAAGCCTCCCTCCACTACCAGCCACAAAGCCTCCATCCACTACCAGCCACAAAGCCTCCATCCACTACCAGCCATAAAATCTCCCTCCACTACCAGCCATAAAGCCTCCATCCACTACCAGCCATAAAGCCTTCAGCCATAAAGCCTCCATCCACTACCAGCCATAAAACCTCCCTTCACTACCAGCCACAAAGCCTCCATCCACTACCAGCAACAAAGCCTCCATCCACTACCAGCCATAAAGCCTTCAGCCATAAAACCTCCATCCACTACCAGCCATAAAGCCTCCCTCCACAACCAGCCATAAAGCTTCCATCCACTACCAGCCATAAAGCCTCCATCCACTACCAGCCATAAAGCTTCCATCCACTACCAGCCATAAAGCCTCCCTCCACAACCAGCCATAAAACCTCCAGCCACAACCAGCCATAAAACCTCCATCCACTACCAGCCATAAAACCTCCATCCACAACCAGCCACAAAGCTCAAGACCCTGATGCCCTGACCTTCCTAAAGTGCTATCATGAACATTGTCATAGGGTGTACCTGTCTGTCTCTATTTGGAGGTAAATTTTCATTTGAACTAAACTGACGCAATAATGTACAGTTTTTATCATTCATCCCTCCTTTACCCTCCCACCATGGTGTACAACTAAGAGGTTATGGTTAAGAATCCTTGGTCCTGACCCCTTCAAGGTTTTGAGGTGGGGTGGAAGGTGGAGAACATATGACAGAGTCAAACTCGAGCACATCCCTATGATCATGCTCACTGGTAGTAACCAAAGGCACTCACATGTTAAGTGGTGCTTTCTTGGTGGGCGAGAAGAGCCAGCCCGGTGAATGTGTGGTTAATACATCTAAACATGTCACCAATGGTGGCCCGAATACTCAAGTACCACTAAAGCCATAACCAATAACGCCAGATCCCATGCAAAGTGTCCCTGATGGTTGAACTCCAAAACCTCTGAATATGGGCTGCCATACCAGTCCAAGCGGCTGACAAGCAAGCCAATGTGTTGTAAGTCCTCCCAGTAGGATCCAGATCTGGGTGAGTAAGGAGCAGAAAGAAGTCTTGGGAGTGTGACCCAGAAGGGGTTAAATCCCAGGTGGCTGAACAGAGGATGTACTGGCAGGCCCAAGAAGCCAGGCAAGACTTACAAATGAGGATCCTGGAGGCAAAGGCAACAGACTGTAGACTAGTCACTGTTAACATCTCTGCATATGAGATGGTACCAAGCTTTTCCACGAGAACACGCACAGCCAATCATCTCCACTAAGAATGGCAGGTTTGAGTGGCCCAGGAGAATTCTTGTGAAGCAGGCTCCCTGGATAACACTGTATGCCCAGACAGAAGCTACCTGAGGAGAGTGTTGGTTCCTAAGGAGGTGGAGGGTTCAGAGGGGGGGAGGGGTAGGAGGGGGCTGGAGAACTTGGCGCTGGAGCACAGCCACATCTGGTTTGAAGCTAGTCCAGGTGCAAGGCATGCTACTCCAGAAGGTAGACAAGAGGCTGGGTTATGGGCCACAGATTCTTGCAGTGGTTGAGAAAAATGGTCAGCTTCACGAGGAGCATGCTGGTTTTAATAAGGTGAATGCCAGCATTTATAAATGCCATGAACCTGGCAAAGTTCTTACCCATGGAAGGAGCAGAACGGTGTGGACCAACCATCTGGTGGCCTTTTATGATGAACCATGACCATCCTCGAGTGGAGCCTAAAAGAAAAGCCTGAATGGTAAGGGCTTGACAGGAGTGTGTTCAGTCCTATCAGTCACATCTTGTGTGTGAACTCCAGTTTGATCCCTAAAATTGTTGTCATGTGGTCTTCAACTCCTGAAAAGTGGTAATCTGGCTGAGGAAAAAAGGCTCTGTCAGATTTGGCTCCCAAATCAGTACTAGGGCGAGACTGACATCTGGTAGAAGATGCCACGAAAACGTTAGTTACTTCTTGTGTTTTGTCACAAATTGACTACTGCAATGTTTTACTCTCTGGCTGTCCCGAAAACACACTTCAACCTTTACAAAAGGTTAAAAATTCTGCTGCTTGCCTTATTTTTAGGTCAAACCGTCAACAGCCATGCTCTCCTCTCTTAAAGAAACTCCACTGGCTGCCTATTTCAGAACAAATTAAGTACAATGCTGCATGTACATGTTTCAATATAATTACCACATCAGCACATTCTTATCTGTCTGAACTTGTTAGTCTTTACATTCCATCTCGCACTCTCCACTCTTCTTCCGATTCCTGTCTGCTTTGCCAGGGACATTACAAACGGAAAAAGTCATGGCTATCATTCTTTCTCGTTCTATGTCCCGCCGCTTGGGAACTCTCTTCCACTGCACCTTAGACACTCTTGCTCCCTTGCTGCCTTCAAGTCCAACCTCAAAACATTTCTCTTCCAAAAGTGTTACTTGTAAGATCCTTTCTTTTTCTCCTGCCATGTGATTGATGCCTGGTGTGTGCAATGTGTGTGTGTGTGTGTGTGTGTGTGTGTGTGTGTGTGTGTGTGTTTGTGGGTGGGTACGTGTATAAAGTTTATTTATGTCAAATGTTTGTACATATGTTGTTCTTTGTCAGTGCATAGAACCTTTGGCAAGGCACTTTATAAATGCTGTTATCATTATCATTATAAGTGTATCAGTGTCAAAAACAGAGGGAGCCTGATGAAACACCGGAGCAGGCACACTGTGTGAAAGATGAGTGGTATATGCTATATAGTGACTAAATTCACACCCACCATGAGTTCTGTTCAGGTTGAAGGGCAGAGGACATGTGGAGAGGGGTGATGGAGGGGACTATAATGGTATCAGTTAGCCTTCTTTAGCCCCAAATGGTGTTTGCGATCAAGGCACTGGGCATAAAAGATCTATTACTCACCTTCAAACAACTGTCTGATTTGCCTGGGTGGACTTCTACCAGTTTACATGACGGACTTTGCTGATCCAAAGTAGTGTCAGAACAGCAAAAAAAAAGGGAAATGCCATTAGACCTCTCCTTGTCCAGTCTGCACCCTTACAGTCATTCTTTAAACATCTTGCCCACTTTCCTGTGTAGATATCCAGGTCCTAAAGGTAAGGTGAGAATCAAAGTTCGATTCCCCACCAGAACCATGGCACCCAGTGCCTCTCATGGTCATGGAAACCAAGATGGCTGGGCATGCTAAGGCAAGGAGGATGAAGTAAGGGTGGAGAGGAAAATGACTGACAGCGATCGTAAATGTTGCGTGTTAAAGATAGTATGGGGTTAGTCTCAGCCACAAAAGTTAAGACTACAAACCCCAACACTGAAAGACAAGTGAGATACAGCAAAATCTTAACAGATTTATTGCTGTGCATTTGGCCATTAAATGGAGGAAGCTGATATGGCTCTGTACTTGGGCCTGAAGTGCCAGAATGCCTTGCACTTGAAGGCATCTTTGTAAGGATTCAGCTGAGAAAATTTGATTAATCAAGCTAGCATACTGGTCACTGCTTGCAAAAGTTTTAAATAGAACATGACATTACTGTATTTACATCAGCTTAAACATGTTGAACAACAAAACACCAACGCCAACAAACAGTACTTTAGTTCAGGTACAAGTGGTTAAATACTAACCCATACTGTATACTATCAAACTTTCCCAAAAAACCATATTCTCAAACTTCCCGTAAACACCATATTATAAAGGCTATTTACATGTTTTCTAATATTGTAATATTTTTCTATGGATATGAGTAATAAAGTTGATGATCTTTTCTTACCCTGATCTTTTGGTGCTGGTGTTGCTTTTTCTTTGGATCCTGGTGCTGTTTCTTTAGATGTTGTCACGGTTTCTTTTGGTGCTGGTGTCACGGTTTCTTTTGGTGCTGGTGTCACGGTTTCTTTTGGTGCTGGTGTCACGGTTTCTTTTGGTGCTGGTGTCACAGTTTCTTTTGGTGCTGGTGTCACGGTTTCTTTTGGTGCTGGTGTCACGGTTTCTTTTGATGCTGGTGTCACAGTTTCTTTTGGTGCTGGTGTCACGGTTTCTTTTGGTGCTGGTGTCATGGTTTCTTTTGGTGCTGGTGTCACAGTTTCTTTTGGTGCTGGTGTCACAGTTTCTTTTGGTGCTGGTGTCACGGTTTCTTTTGGTGCTGGTGTCACGGTTTCTTTTGATGCTGGTGTCACAGTTTCTTTTGGTGCTGGTGTCACGGTTTCTTTTGGTGCTGGTGTCACGGTTTCTTTTGGTGCTGGTGTCACAGTTTCTTTCGGTGCTGGTGTCACAGTTTCTTTCGGTGCTGGTGTCACAGTTTCTTTTGGTGCTGATGTCATGGTTTCTTTTGGTGCTGGTGTCACAGTTTCTTTTGGTGCTGGTGTCACAGTTTCTTTTGGTGCTGGTGTCATGGTTTCTTTTGGTGCTGGTGTCACACTTTCTTTTCCATTTACATTAGGTTTCAGAGTTGTCATTTCTTTTTCTTCAGTGTCTCCTGGGATGGTTGCAGAGCAAAAAAACAAACAATCAAAAATTACATAAAACCAATAAAAAATAAAAAAAAATTGTGTTTTCAAATAGTTCTACAAATACTTGTACATGTTTTGTACATAAAACAAGTCATGTAAAATAAAGCCTGACGAATGTATAGTTAAAAGGCATAAAACCGAAAGATATAGATACAGTCCATATTTGTATTCAAACAAAAACACAATACATCAAAAACATGCATGCTTGTGCTACTGTTTTGCATGATTTACACAGTAGTCTAAATATTGAAATGGCACAAATTCCAGGAAGAGAGAGGGAGGATGGGGAGAGAATGCTTCCCCATACAGTGGGGGTATGGAGGGAGATGGATAGGAATAGTGATGAAATGGCACACTGAGGGCTGGATAAGGAGGGCAATATCTGACTGGCACAGCTCTCAGCAGGCCATCCAATTTTCTTCGACACTGTGTGTGTGTGTGTGTGTGTGTGTGTGTGTGTGTGTGTGTGTGTGTGTGTGTGTGGCATGTGCGTGCGTGCGTGCATGCGTGCGTGTGTGTGTGTTCAGAATTCAATCTACCTTTCTCTGTCCTTCCCCATTTGTCCAAACTACCTTCTAAATGTAATATCCTCAAATGGTGCCGTCAGCTAGAACATCTTATCTCAACCCATCGGACCCAATAGGTAACTTTTAGCAAGTAAGTATGGTAAAGACACACTTAATGACTATAACCAATGCTCCCAAGTCATTTCAAATCTTTTGCAAATGATGTTTCACTCTTGACAGCTATGATACAAAAAGCAACATTTTCATGATCTGATAAGACTTCATTATCACCAAGTTAAAAACATGAAATACCAGCTGCATTATAATACTGAGATTTTCATTTAAGTTTTCATCTATAAGAAGTTCTTAAAAACTTACAATACTCAAGAAATTTATATTTGATAGTTTTTTTGTGTAGGTAACTTCCACAAAATAAGTTCATGCTTTTGTTGTGAGGAATTAAAATTCAATATCCATTTATTTTTATTATCGGTTTCCTTGGAGATTTCTCAAGATCATCAAATTTCATTCTATGATTATGTTAAAAACCAATAGAATAGTTCTGCTGAGACTCAAAACTGCAACTCCAGAATTATCCAGATCACGAGTCTGATGATCCACCAACCAAGCAATTCTGTTAACTCCAAGTCCAACCCCAATTCCTATAGTGCAAAGGCAGAGACCAATAATACAAAACCTTTGAGAGCATGAAATTGAAAAATGTGCCAGTCCCTGATCCCAGGAGTTGTATCTTCATCACATTGTTTGAGTCATATAGGCATCACATCTTTAATTACCAAATTTTTGTTTTCCATAACTTCTTTTTCTTTTTTCACCTCACAGTGAAGGTTCTTTTCTTTCAAGGTTTCTGGTTACAATCCGCAATCACAACTGTTCTTTTCTTTCAAATATCTGTTACAGTCAGCAGTCACAATTCACCACTGTTTTGTAATAATAAACAAGCTCAATAAGAATATGAAAAATGTACACCAACAAAATCAGTAGCACTTTAAAACAATGGCAGACTCCTGAATTTTTAATCCAAGAAGAAAATAAAAAGAAGCAATAGTTACAATAAGTATGATACAACTATTGTATACCAATATATACGAATCTGTTGAAGAACAATCTCTGAAAATGTACAAAACAGAAATAAAATTGGATAAATAAAGGAAACTGAATTAGAAAAATGAAATCATGTTAAAGCGAGGGAGAGATGATGGTGAGGGGCTGGAAGGGAGACAAAATAGAAGAGCAAAAACTTCAGGGAAAAAGTATGAACAATTGTGTCTAAACAGAGAGAGAGAGAGAGAGAGAGAGAGAGAGAGAGAGAGAGAGAGAGAGAGAGAGCAACAATTAAAAAAACAACTTATCTTTGTTTCTCAATCATAGCAGTAAAAAAAACAATCACAACTGAACTGGAAATAGTCCTGATAAATGTAACAGTAATGTATTAACTAATGTATAGGTCTACATACTGAATATCAGATAAAGACATTCTGGGAATTTTTTTCTCACGATCAATCAAAAGATAATCCCTTCCTCAGTCAGAACAATTTAAATCAAGATTGAAAACTAAACTTACAGCAGTTACAAATGTATACATTTCATTTTCAATCAAATGACACACCAAACAATCAGGAAGGACACAAACATAGACACCGAAAAGATATCTAAATTACCACTATCCCTATCCCTCCCTGACAGTGACACACACACACTCAAGGATACTCATAAGTTCTACTTTGCGCCAGGACAACAGACTATTCCTTAGCTGATAAATTTTCATCAGACCACAAGTTTAGAATAATTAGTAGCAGCAGTGGTAGAAATAGTTGTAGTGGGAGTCGTAATAATTATAATAATAAATGAATAGATAATCTGTGTAAAGAATGTTCATCAACACATCCACCACCTTTGAAATAAATGTCCTTTGACTCTATTATCAGTAAAAAGATAGCTACTGTTCCAAGCCCAGGAAGGAAAACAAAACACGCACACATCCTTATCCACAATCTCTCATGATAAAACAATCTACTGTTCTTTGATAGTACACAGATTATATGTTCCACACTTTGAAAACAAAATTCAATGCCTTTTCTCTTCTTTTTCTTCTCATCACTAGACAGCCTGCCTAATCAATTTGAAGATTCTGCCGCTCTGCTGGGTGGCCAATTGTTGGACCAGTGGGAAGAGACAGAAACAGAGCGAGAGAAAGAGACAGAGAATAAGAGAGAAACAATAGGATGAGGGGTGGGGGGAGGGTGGTAGAGGATGTCTACCAGGTATAATGGTTGTCCCCCATCCTTCCCCTTTCTCCCCTCAACCTCTCCCCCTGCCCAAGCAAAGAGGCAAGGCGACACCTAATCCTGCACGGTACAGAACTGGACCCAGCACAAATCGGGAAGGCAACTACGCTGATGGTTCATACGTTTGGATGTGTGCTGTCTCCCTTTGTATGAGTCCAGTGAAGGAAATGTGAACTCCACCTCCAGGGCAGTTCCACTGACCTATTGTGCATTAAAAGGTGGCTTCTTATGTCAAGTACGGTAACTTCTCTAGTTTCCCTAGTCCACTACATTCCCTGGATAAGAAAATATTAATTTTGATCCTGTTTGAAGTGAATCATCCAAGACAAGAAAAAGATTCAGATACAAACAAACAAAAACAAAACTACCTGTATTTCCTCCGTGATACACACTTTCATACTTGATAACAGCTGCTATCAGCAATCGACAAACACGCGCAAATCTTTTGTTTGCAACACAGTTTCTTTGGCAGGCCTGCGCATCTTGTGTCAGAAGAGCCAGTGCATTGAGTGGGTTCAATTTCTGTTCCACATCGGCACACACATCATTACTCAGATTCTGCATCACTGGTAATAGGCTGTTTGGAGTCAGGTATTTTCCTTCACTTGCAAGGCAAAATTTCTTTGACATGTCAAAGAACAGCTGGCAAAAACGAAAACCAAAACTGGCATCATTTGGCAGTTCTTTCGCGCTGGAGCACGATCTGAGCTGAAAATTATCCGGATCGACAGAACTCGCATTAACTTCGTACATGGAAACTACCGGGAAATCACAATCGTTCTTCGTCCAAAATTCTTTGGACTGCGTGAAATTTCTTTGCAAGGTATCTTCTGGTGGTATTGGTATTGTGGAACAAAATGTTTGTGGAACAACAAGTAAACCCACAGCACATAGAAACCCAAAACATAACATCAACTTTGTAATCGGCTCCATTTCTGCGGTCGACGCAGTTCTTTAGTATAAAGCATCCGGTTTCACGTCATGTCCGTATTACTTTTTTTTTTTTTTCTTTTTTTTTCGGAGAGGGTGGGGGTGGAAGTGGGGGAAGTGGACTACCAGGTCAATAGACTTAAATGTTCAGACAATTCTTAGATTTGAGTCACAGGTGAATGTTCAATGATGGCTTCTGACACAGTAACCTCTTTTTTCTCCACTATCCCCACGTTATTTGTGCAACTTTGAAAATGAAAGTAAGACAGTCTCACGAGGAGAGGAGGAAGGAAAGCAGAAACTTCGTGGTAGATAACTCTGCTTCGAAAAATGATATACGCATGCGCACTAATGCATAGTAACCATTTTTGATTTGGGCTGTGCGAAGAAGATAGATCTGTGATCGTCCTGAAACAAGATATGGAAGCCACAGAAGAAAAGAAGGAACCTGACACTAAAAGGGTGCATACGTACCCTTTAATCAGGGTAAGAAATTAAAATGAATACTAATACACGATACCAGTGCCATCGTGATTGTCTTCTTTCTGACGAGCCATGATAAACAAGTTTCTACTAAAACACAAAATCACACAATGATTGTAACATGAGCATGAGCAAAAATAGAGCTGAAAACCTTTTTCCTTCGTAACCTTAGAATCAAAATTATGAATGAAAAGCATAGCTTACTTTATAGCCCATGAGTGCTTGAAGTACCAGTGCATACTGCTGTTGAAAACATGTAACAGTGTTAATGTTTCTGATTTTTGAAGTGTTTCCAGAAGAAGCATAGTCAATTTAAAAACTGAGATTGATCCTCTGTCACAACTCTGTTAATATAAAACTGTTTTAAACTGATCTCTGAGTAAATTTGTATTTCATAAATCTTCAAATTGTGACCCTGTGTACTATTACAGCACATTATTCATACTATGATTGTCAAAAAGGCAAACAGAATTTCAGGGATGATACTACACTTTCTTTTGTTGAAAATGACAAGACATAATGTAACCACTTTTTAAAACCTTAGTTTGGCCAGTCTAGAATATGAAACGGGAACTTTTCTAGAAACCAATATTTGCAGTAATGCGCAACTGGGGGTCTTATTAACACAAGCTTCACAATTCATGCACATATTTTTCAAATGAGGGTCACAATGACTCACAGATATTTGAAAGGCACCAGTCAATCAGCCTGTTACCAAATTTCCATGACAAACTTTTACTGATGGGCCAAAGTTGGGGAAAAAAACTCATTTTACTGTTCAAATACTGCATGCCGATTAGTTTCATACTGACATAAGAAACTCTTATGCTGTAGTTATAGTCCACTTTCAGTCATTTTGACAACTGATAAGTCTTCAAAAATGTTTGAAGTATTGTATCCACCAAACATGAACAAACGAATCACAAGTGTTTTGTCTTGTGATTCATTCATTCATTTGTTTGTTTATATTTAGCATATACAATACTTACAATTTTTTTTTAAAGATTGTTTAGATGTCCGCCTGCAGTCGCCTTACTTTGAACTTTCAACTTACTAAATAGAGTCAATTTCCTTGCTGAATAAAACGTTATGCTACTGCTGACTCGGATAACTAGCAAGCAAATGCAGCTGACAGACAATTGGTGTCTTCAAAATTGGTGTCTATGTAAGAAAATTGGTGTCTACAACTATTCACATAATAACCAAATATATTATGGTCATAGTTTTGTGAGCAGATTTAATAAGGCACTAGGCTGTGAGTTAGGAAGGTCCAAACTAATGGTGATGAATGGAAGATACCTCTGAAAATATAGCAAATGTAATGAAACGAGAAATAGCTGTAGCTGTTTTTTTTGTAAAATATCCTGGGTTTTTTTTATATTAAGTATGTTGATTTTTTATTTTAAAAAAGACATCAGGTAACATGTTCAGATGCTCTCCTGCTGTTTTGGAAAACCTGATCTATGAAGTTAGATGAAGTTTGTTAAGACTGATCTTTATACAGAATTGTTAACATTTGAACTCTTTACTTATCACTACTATGATTAAAGGAGCACTGAATGATTTTGAAAAGGAGATTGATAAGCATTGGGGAGAATATTGTTTCTGAACTATTTTAGCAACATGAAGTAAGAGAAGCCTGTTCCTTGCTGCAATGCACCTACATAATGGATGTACATTGTACTAAAACAAAAACAAGGTAAAAGGCTAGGAGAGTCTTAAAATATATGCCATATTGTATTATGTTATTTAAATCAGAGTGATTTACAGTTGGGTCAAGCAGGATCAGTGCTTTAGGAAACGAACTGTTGATACTATAATGATAGTAAGTTATTCAAGATCATTTGATTGTGTAACACACCACAGATAAAATCCATAAGCAACTTACAAGAGACTTAATTAAAACGACAAGTCTGTAGTTGCCTGGATTATTGTTATTACCCTTTTTTGAAAATGGGTTATACATCAGCCTTTTTCTATGCCTACAGTGTAGCACCAGTTTCCATTGTCTTACCTGATTTAAATGGATATGCCTGGGCCGCAGCATGTTCCTTAAGACTTTAGGATGAAACCCATGTGGTCCAGACAATTTAGGATTCATTGCCCTTAGGGCTGCACACATTTGTCCCACAGAAACAATTCAGAAGAAATGTTAAACACTTAAGTCACTGAGTTGTTTTTCCCATTCTTGATGTAATTTTTCTCATTCAGTTCATCTACACCTGTATAATGAGATTGAAAATTTATTGTTGAATTTCCACCAAGCAATGCATTCAGCCAAGCCACATCATTTTCTGTATTAGCAGCTTTGGGTATAAACTATATTTTTCACTTCTAATGTTACTAGTAGCAGTAAAGGAGTAATAGTGTGCTAGAATTAAATGACGATGATTCTATTGATGTTAGCTGCCCATTTTTTGTTTTTGATGTGTGTATTTCAGTAGATCTACTAAAGATGAAAAAAGCAGAAGTATGATTGTTTCTTTGAAATTTGTGTTCAACAAAACTACATAAAATGGACAAAAAACAGCTGTTGGAGACATAGCTGAAATCAATTCAATATTTTTGAAAGGTGATGAAAATGAACATGAGAATTACAGACTGTTTTGTCTCTCATCAGTAGTTTGAAAGGTTCATGAAAATCAGATTAGAACTGCTTAAAGCAAACACTTACTTTCTGACATTTTATTATTCAAGTGCCAGTTTGGGTTTACATATGGCAGAGGCAGATTTTTTTCAAGTCCCAGCATTGAGAAACTGTCATCTTATCTGCAAGAACAACTTATCAGTTTAACCTGCCATTCATACCTCTTTCCAGCGTATAAAACCAGCAGAAGGAAAAGCTTGTTCTTTCTTTATCAACTAGTGAAATTGTCTTCCACCTCAGGCATCAGTTGAGCCCACATCGAAAGATCCAAATTGTGGATTTAAATCACCACAGCCATCCCTTCATCACCATCTCCCATCCCTATCTTCCCCACCCTCACTCTTTCTCCCTGCCCATTGATTTTCGATGCTGTTGCTGTCCCCACACACACAGCTAATCCCTCATCTCCACCTCCATCCCCACCCCACCCCAATATCCCCTCAACTCCCCTTTCGTTATATACAAGTCATAACCATCAGTGTGATGACATTAGACGGTATGAAAGAAGGAGAAATCAATGACTGCATGGTGGTGACAAATGATAAGATACTGACTGATGTAGAGAGAAAACGCATTACGCATTTTGATGGAAACTCCAGTACATATTCTAATGTTGAAAAGTTAAGAACAGAAGGGTTATTGATGGTATTCTTCAGGGACCTACTTTGTTCATGTCCTTTATCAACAGGATGCCTGGCATTGTTAACTGCTTAAATAAGTTAAAAGGAGATTTGCAGATGATGCTAAGCATACAAGTTACCACAATTGTTCTTGCTGAACCCCTCCCCATCCCCTGCCCTTGTCACCCCCATCTCCTCCCCCCTCCATCCCCCTTTTGTTTTTGTATGTATGGATGTTTGTTTCTTTGTTTGTTTTTTGTAATCTGTTGCTTTATACGTAATTGGTTTAAAATGTATGTTTGTTTCCAAAATGATTTGTCGTTTTTAAAAAAAAATGTTCATTTAAAAAAATTTATTTTTGTTGGTGGAAGCAGAAAGAAACTACAAGAGTGTATTAATACTATTAGTGAAATTAGTAGCTTTTTTTCCCCGTGATTTATTCCTTGATTCTTCTTCTTTTTTCCCAAATATGTGAAAGAAGAGAGATAATGCGGCTGATCCTGTGTGGCATGACAGCATGAAACATGTGCACTTGCACAGTTGAAATCAGTTTGAATAGGAAGGGTGAAAGTCATGAAGGAAATTATTTTTTTGTTAAAAGGGGGAAAACATGCTTTTCATTAATTTGACCCATTAAGAAAACATGCAGCATACCACTGTCTTAGGGGTACTTTCTTGAGTATACTGCTACTTGTTATGTAATTATGTAAAAGAACTTATTTAATTGTCAATATTTGGTAACAAGTTATTTTATTGTCAGTATTTGTTAAAAGTGTACATAACCAAAACACTGAAAATACTGCTCTGTATATTCTCATTTTTCATGGTTCTTTGTGCCATTTCAGTTTATGCATTACATCGGTTGTATTTGAATATTACAAATGTTTATTTTTGCAGCATTCTGATATGAATGATGAAATGAAGACAGAGGCCATGGAATTGTGTGTCACAGCCTGTGAAAAGTTCGCTAACAACAATGAGGTGACTTTTTGTGTGTATATATATGTAATTTTTTTTTGGCGTGACATGCCCATTTTGATTCATTGGTTGATTGTTTTCGTTTCATTTCACTTTTAATACTGTGATCGGGTATTAAACTTACGATAGTAGAGATTCCAGTTCTCTGTATTCTGTATTAAGTACATGACAAAGATATTCACAAATTAATTGAAATTTTAAGCTGTTCTTTGGAAGACCAGGGCTAGGCGAGGTAGGATTGGGCATCATTTCGAAAAGAAAAAAAAAGGAAAGAGCTTGACATCAGGATGTTTGCAGGTGCTCTGAATTCAACAGTATGAAATGATTGAAAGTTCACCCCTCCTTTCGCCACCCACCCTGCAGTGAAGGTTCTTTTCTTTTCAATACAAAATGTTACAGCTCACAACCTCCAATAATGATCAAAATGCAATGTTAGAATAGTGTTGAGATAGACAGTGCACTCACAGAAACCAACACATTAATCCATATGCTAAAGCACTTAGAAATGTACACAAATGTACATGCATTCATGCAGGTTTTGTGTCTTTGTTTTTTTTTGTGTGTGTTGGTTGTTGGTTTTTGTTTTTGTTTTTAAAGAAACATAGAAGTTTGATTCAATTAATGAATATTTTAATGGCTTTTAACAATGTCAGTATTGAACAAACAGAACAAACGAACAAAAATAAAGATGATTGGTTGGGAAAGTGGTTGGGGATGGACAGAGAGGAGGAGACATCCAGCTTCTATTCACAATGAATTTCCAACAGGAGGAGATATAGTTAAATGTTGTTTATGACCAAGATCAATTATGGAGTTGTACAAAATGCTTTTTCTTTCTTTCTTTCTGCGTACGCAGGCTGATACTCCTGCGGACACTGCCTGTATAGACAGGCAGTGGAGTTTTGTGTGTATGGCCGTTTTTCATCCCGCCATTAAGGCAGCCATACTCCATCTTCGGGGAAGGTGCATGCTATGTGTAACGTGTCATCCATACCAACGGCCAAACTGGCCTTCTCTTCCGAAAGTTGGTGATGGGATTTTACGTGTGTGCAAGATGTTGTGCGTGCGTTCACACACGGAACCTCGGTTTATAGTCTCATTCGAAGGACTGTATGGGGAATGGAGTCAGAACCAATGTTAACCCCGAGGAAAAAATCCCCCTGTACCGAAATTCGAACCCGCAACCCCAGGATCACGAGTCCGGCGCTCTACCAACTGAGCTGTTCCGGCCCCCATACAAAATGCTCTTGAAGTGTTTGTATCTATTTAACCTTCAACGTGGCTCATGGGCCTGACCGATGCATTTTTCGCAAAACAAAATTCACATCCAAAAAATCCAATTTTTGTCAGAATGACCAGATATTGTATTGTAGACTTGCCTCAGCTTCTTCATGATAATCATGTAAGCACAAAATTGTTATTTTTTATATTGATAAACAATCTTTGCTTTTAGCATCCTTTATTCATACTTCATGGGTCTCGCAGACCCACATTTTATAAGATTGGAAAATGGTACTATTTCTCATTCCTGCTCTGTGGGTTTCACAGATCCATGCATTCTGCAGGATTGTCATCATGTGTGGCTCATCAAACCTGTTTTTTGTTTATTTGTTTGTTTTGTTTTTATTTTCGAAGCATCTTTTGCATCATGTGACATTTTTTCCCTTTTAGGGATGTCTCCTTGATCATTGTTTGTGCTCTGTGTTGTCATTTCTGCTCTGCAATTCACTGTCATAAGCAGCATTTGTTTGAAGTTATGGGTGCATATATATTTCACCATGGGAGCAAGAGTTACTCTACTTGTTCGTTACTTACTATTTACTGTTCCTTGCCTCATTTAAGATTTCCTTTTTTACCACCCAATCTGAGGTAACCTGTATTTGTTAATGTTCATCCGTGTGTTTGTTGGACTATCTTTGCGATTGAAAAGGTTGTGCCAGTCTTGAATAAATGTTAATGTGTGTTTGTTTACTCCTCCAGTTGTTGCATAGACGAGTCAAGTGCAGGGTACATAATACTGTATGGCCAGGTTTGGAACATCCTTTTTGGAGGATATCTCCTTTGTGTTCTATGAGCTCTGTATTATCGAAATCCTGCTAAGTGATTCGGTGTTGTAAGCAGCGTTTGTTTGTAATAATAGGCGAGTATTTTATCTCATAATGGGAGCAAGAGTTACCCTATTTGTTTGTTACTTTTCCTTATGTTCATGCATGAGTATCAAGCTGTCTGATGGTAAATCAGTTCCATTCTTGTTCCTGGCATTCACTGTGTGTGTGTGTGTGTGTGTGTGTGTGTGTGTGTGTGTGTGTGTGTGTGTGTGTGATAGAAAGAGAGGGGAAGGGGTGGATGGGAAGAGAATGAAATGTTCTAGGTTAGGTGTTACTGTGTGTTTGCCTCAGAAGCATTATTCATTAGCTTGTCATTTTATAGCTGTTGAATCTGAAAGTTGAAAGTAGAATATCATTGAGATTGTCCCAGGGGGCCCCAAGCTACCATGGTGAGACAGAATACCTGTAAAGAAATCAGAAGATCCAGATCTTAAGAGTTATCTGCCTTCAAATAATTGTAGTGGTAGTTTTCCTACAGCCAAAAGCTGTGTACCAGGCAGAAGGTCATATCATCCCTGTGTCTGAATCTGAGACTTAACCTTGAAGTGAGACAGGTAGCAGCATAGAAATGAGAAAAAATACAGGCAGCAGTACTGGAAGAGAGGCAGGCAGAAAGAGAAGACAGCTAAGCAGGAAGACAGACAGGGAGTCAGTCAGCAATTTACATGACGAGAGACAGGCAGCAACTTAAAGGAAGAGAGGCAGTCAGCAGTTTGCAGGAAGAGAGCCAGAAAACATTGCAGATATAGACAGAGAACAGTAGAGAAAGAGAATAAGGCAGCGGTTTTGGAAGAGAGGCAGGCAGTAATAGAGGAAGAGAGGTAGGCAACAATACTGAATGAGAGGCAGGCAGCAATAAAGGAAGAGTGGTAGGCAGCAGTATGGAACGAGAGGCTGGTAGCAACACAGAAAGAGGCAGAAAACAATACAAGAAGAGAAGGCAGCTCTACAGGAAGAAAGGAAATGGCTAAACAGGAAGAATTGAAGGCGGTAGTACAGGAGGAGAAGGCAGCAATACAGGAGATAAGAAGGCAGCAATACAGGAGGAGAAGGCAGCAATACAGGAAGAAAGGAAACAGCTAAACAGGAAGAACTGAAGGCAGTAATACAGGAGGAGAAGGCAGCAATACAGGAGGAGAAGGCAGCAATACAGGAGAAGGCAGCAATACAGGAAGAAAGGAAACAGCTAAACAGGAAGAATTGAAGGCGGTAATACAGGAGGAGACGGCAGCAATACAGGAGGAGAAGGCAGCAATACAGGAGAGAAGGCAGCAATACAGGAAGAAAGGAAACAGCAAAACAAGAATTGAAGGCGGTAATACAGGAGGAGAAGGCAGCAATACAGGAGGAGAAGGCAGCAATACAGGAGGAGAAGGCAGCAATACAGGAAGAAAGGAAACAGCTAAACAGGAAGAATTGAAGGCGGTAATACAGGAGGAGACGGCAGCAATACAGGAGGAGAAGGCAGCAATACAGGAGGAGAAGGCAGCAATACAGGAAGAAAGGAAACAGCTAAACAGGAAGAATTGAAGGCGGTAATACAGGAGGAGAAGGCAGCAATACAGGAGATAAGAAGGCAGCAATACAGGAGGAGAAGGCAGCAATACAGGAAGAACTGAAGGCAGCAATATCGGAGAAGAAGAATGCAGCAGTACAGCAAGAGAAGAAGGCAGCAATACAGGAAGAACAGAAGGCAGCCATATAGGAAGGAATGGGAGGCAGCAATACAGGAGGAGAAAAGGCAGCAGTACAGGAGGAGGAGAAGGCAGCAATACAGGAGGAGAAGACAGCAATACAGGAGGAGAAGAAGGCAGTAATACAGGAGGAGGAGAAGGCACCAATACAGGAGGAGAAAGCAGCAGTCATACAGGAGGAGAAGGCAGCAATACAGGAGGAGAAGGCAGCAATACAGGAGGAGAAGGCAGCAGTAATACAGGAGGAGGAGAAGGCAGCAGCAATACAGGAGGAGAAGCAGCAGTAATACAGGAGGGAGAAGGCAGCAGTAATACAGGAGGAGGAGGAGGCAGCAATACAGGAGGAGAAGGCAGCAGTAATACTGGAGGAGGAGAAGGCAGCAATACAGGAGGAGAAGGCAGCAGTAATACAGGAGGAGGAGAAGGCAGCAATACAGGAAGAGAAGGCAGCAATACAACAAGAACTGAAGGCGGCAATACAGGAAGAGAGGAAGGCAGCAATACCGGAAGGGGAGGTAGCAGTATAGGTAGAAAGCAGTCACCAGTTTAGGAAAGGGGAAACAGGGACCAGGAAGTGAGGTGGGCAGCTGTCCAGGAAGACAGAGAGGAAGAGGTATAGAAGTAGTGGCAAACAGCAGTATAGGAACAAGGCAGGGAGCAATCCAAGAAGAAAGGCAGGGAGCAAAAAGAGGCATGAAGTAATACAGGAAGAGCAGAGTACAATAAAAGAAAAAAAAAGAGGGGCACAATCATTACATTATGATTATAATTATGATTTTTATCTTTGGGGGTGGGGGAGAAGGGGGATGGTGTGAGGAGATTGGAAGGATTGGGGAGAGTGGGGGAAAGAGGTGATGTAAGGTTTTGGATGCCGATGAAGTCACCAGCATCAGCCCAAACCATTGATGAAGTTAAGTGTGCAAACCTCAGTAAAATAAACTGATTGTCCCAGTGTTATCTGCCTGACTACTTCTCTGGGCATTCATACACTGATTTGGGAGTGTTAAGATTGAACGTCTGTGGTATTAACAATTGTCTTACAAACTACTGATTTGGTCTTTTATACCAGTTCTTATCAATTATTTGACGGATCTGAATCTGTTATTGACCTGATCTTTTGTAAGTTGATAGTCTTTTGACTGTTTATGATGCAGATTTTTTTCAATGCTTTTTCATCTAGTCACAGCCAGATGTAACCAAGGTAACACTAACAGAACATTAATATTTGCATGCTAACTGTGGTACTTCTGAAGACAGAGGTATGTATGTTGTAAATTTTTTCGCCATTGAATTTTTGTTAAAACTCTGATGTGTGTGTGGTGTGTGTGTGTGTGTGTGTGTGTGTGTGTGTGTGTGTGTGTTCGTTCGTTCGTTCTTTAATTTAACGTCTATCCACCTAACAGTGATCTTAGACAGTATGTAAGTGTTATGTGTGTGTGCATGTGATGTTTTTGGGTGTATGCATGCGAACGGTTGGTGTTGATTTTGGGCGTACGTAGGTATGTATAATGCAATTAGGCCTAAAAAAAAAATTAAAAAAAAAAAAGAAAGAAAGAAAAAATTAAAAAAATAAAAACAACAACAACAAAAAAACACCACATAACTGAATCCAAAACTATAAAAGAAACACTAAATAAGCAACTAACACCAAGATGGGGAAAATAACATAGACGTTAAAGTAAATGTCCAATTGGGCTCTTAATCAGTCCTTGAACAACTTCAAAAATGTTTGATTCGTTAGAGATGACATCTTCAAAGACTGACATCGACGGTTCGGTGTTCAACAACCAAGCAGGTAAATAGGGTTTCATTCTATTGCACAAAAAAAGTAGATGGAACGGAGTGATTTGCTGGCCACAAATACAAGTCACATGTTTACAGAATTTTGTTTTAAAGGCATCAAGCCTCAATCTAAAAATCAAACTTTTTAAAATCCTCTCTTGGTAGAGATTCTTGATACCTGTTTTATTGTCTGATATCTTGTTAAATAATATACCCTTTTTGTTTTTGGTGCCTTTTCCCTTATTTAAAATAGTATTCCAGGCTGCGTCTTTTAAAAGACTATAACTCTCATGTAAGGATAAAGGAATGTATATCTTTGTTAAATCAGTTTCAGTGATAGCAGCCTTTTTGGCTAATGTGTCTACCCTTTCATTAGCAGATAATCCACAGTGAGATGGAACCCAACAAAAATCGACATAAGAACCACGTAAATGCAAAAAAATGAATTAGGTGGTACACTTCTGATATAAGTTCTGCTCTCACAGTTGTATTCGAAAATTTTAGAGCTTGTAGGACTGATTTTGAATCAACACAAAGTAGTATTTGAAATACAGGAAATCGAAAATCAAGAAGAAAGTTTAATGCCATAATAATGGCAACAAGTTCCGCAGTAAATATGGAAATATTCTTACCAAGGTGGTAACCTTTCTCTATTTTTAAGGATGGAATTATGAATGCTGAACCAGACAAATGATTGTCTAGTACGGAACCATCTGTATAGATTTTAAGGTGATTTACATAGGTTTCATTTATATGTGACTTAACATACGTTGGCAGCAAGGGTCCATCACTTTTTCTTAAACTTGTATAGTCTATGTCATAATTTGCTCTACTAAGTTCCCATTCTGGGATAGTGCTAAAAGACACCCGAGGAGCTACGTTTTGAGGTGCAGTGCCTGCTTTTGTAAATAAGTCAGATGTGTATGAGGCTATCGATTTTAGAGAATCAATTTTTTGTGCCCGTTTAGGAAAATTTATTTCTGATTTTAATTCAGTTTCACTGGTATTAAGATTTTGTAGTGTATGACTTCTAAGATATATTTTGCAGATGCAAGTTTCATATTTTCTTCAAAAGGCAATATTCCGATCTCCATATAAGTTCTTAAAGTTGATGTATGAACCGGGACACCAAGAGCTATCTTGTAAGCTTTACTATCAATACTCTGCAACTTTTTGATTAAATATTTTGGGGCTGAAAAAAATGTCTCCTGGGCATAGGATAGTTTTGATCATACAAGCGCAGTAGCTAAATGTGTTAATACTTTACTGTCTTTACCCCAGGATTGTTGACTCACCATTTTCAAGAAATTTAAAGTTTTCTTAGCTTTTGTTAAAATAGTTTGTATGTGATTATTCCAGCTCAATTTAGAAGTTAAATTTACTCCTAAAAATTTTACAACTTTTTTATATTCAAGGCACAATCCATCTATTTGAAATGAAGGCAGAGGATTAGGATCATAATCAGTATTGAACAGAACCATATGCGATTTTTCAGCTGAAAGGGCCAATCCATTTTCAGTCATGTACTTACAAATTTTATCTAGTTCATTTTGATATATCTTTTTAATATAGTTGATTGATCTAACTGGTGTGTGACATTTTAAAGTAACTTTCATCCGTATGCAGATATCATCCGCATATTGTGCTAGTTCAACAGTTTTTGATAATGATTTAGGAAGATCATGGATCAAAATATTAAACAGGATAGGAGCTATTACAGCTCCTTGCGGGATTCCCATCTGGATATGTCTTTCATTAGAGTATACATTTCCTACCTTCGTCTGTATTGTTCTATCACTTAAAAAGGTTTTTAAGTAATTGTACATACATCCTGAGAGACCAATTAACTTCAATTTGTTCAGAAGTTTTGAATGCCAGACTTGGTCATATGCCTTTCTAATGTCAAAAAACGTGGCAAGAACATTTTTTCTGCGTGCAAACTGATGTTTAACCTGTGTTGTAATTTTTACAAGATGGTCAACTGTAGATCTACCCTTTCTAAAGCCCGCCTGTTGTATTGGTATTATACCATTTTTTTCACAATGATGTTCAAGTCTTTTTAGAATAATTCTTTCCATAAGTTTTCCCACATGTGAAGTGAGAGCAATTGGCCTGTAGTTATTTTTGTCTGATTTTGACTTGCCCTCTTTAGGGATAGGGGTTACAATTGATTTTTTCCACAAAGATGGTTGAAGCCCTTCAGACCAACATTTCTGAAATAATAAGTTCAGAAACATTGTGAAATTAACTGGCAAATGCTTTATCATTTCATTGGAAATCGCATCTGGTCCCACTGACTTTCTTTTCGAACCAATAGAGAAAATTGCATCCTTTACTTCTTGAAATGTAAGGGGAGCGTTTGTATAGTGACTATTATTGGGACTTTTTTCATGCGTTTCCTTATCCTCCATTTTCTCTCTGTATATCTTTTGCTTTTCTGTCAGGCCCTCCCTATTGCTATTTTTTGCAAAAATATTTGCAAATGCTTCAGCCTTTTCAAATTTTGAAGGAAACTCATTATTTTCTAATTTTATGGGATATTCAGGAAGACTGATTCCGTTTTTCATGTCTTTTAATTTTTTCCATGTTTTCTGAAGATCTTTGTGGTCATGTATTTCATTTTCACAGAAATTTGACCAATATTGCTCCTTGACTTTTTCGATTACTCTGTTACTATGATTTTTTGCTCTATTCTTTTCAGCAATTTTGTCAGGATCTTTCTTATCTTTTAAATATATTTTATAGGCCTGCATCTTTTTTTCTCTTGCTTCTTCACAAGTAGCATTCCACCATACATTCCCTGCATATTTGTTTGATGCATCAGAATTGCACCTTGGTATTGAGAGATCAGCTGCATGTAAAACAATATCAACAAAATTCGCGTAGCTTGTGTCAATGTTATCAGACATTATCTCTTCACAATTGTAAGTAGAGAGTATGTTTTCAAATTTATCCCAAACTGCTTTATTATAATTATATTTTGGGATCTTATCTTTAGCGCAGTTTTGAACGGATTGTTTACCCTTAATGGTAATAATTATTGGCAAATGATCACTACCAAGAGGATCTTTGAAGGTAGACCACTCACAGCTTGGGGCTATGGCAGGAGATATAAGTGTTAAATCAATTGCTGTTGCTCGATGGTGTGAAATATCAGGTATTCTTGTTACACTGCCATCATTTAACAGACTCATTGAAGAGTCTACTATATTTCCAACAAAACGATTGTGTGTTACTATTTCGCATTCATTATCCCAAAACGGGGCATGTGAGTTAAAATCACCTGCTATTAACCATTTTTCATGCTGGTCCGGTATAGCACAAAGCCATTCTGTGTTTTCATTGTCAGGACCTTTTGGCAAATAAATGGAAACAACGTTTAATGTAAGTAATTCGTTGAGTTTCAGTTTTGCTGCACATGCATTAATGTTTTTAACATTCTTTGAAAATGGTGGCTCTATTTCAAAATATTCAACCTTTTCTTGAATATATATTGCAGTACTAACCCTCCTTGTTTCGTTGTTAGTTTGGAGTATTGGAGGGTAATAAAAGCTTTGTAATTTTGGAATTTTGTTTTCAGTTGTATTTAAAGACTGTAATATCAACACTTGATGCGAATGATCTGCGAGATGTTGAATCAGTTCGTGAATATTTGTTGATATTGATCTGCAGTTCCATTGCAATATTTTCAAATTCGAATGTTTTGTCATGCTCTCTGAAAAATGAAAAAATGTATTATCCTAAATAGAAAAAAAACCCCAAATAAACAGCAACTTTTATAATATTAAAAATAGCAAATAACAAAAATAACAAACTGTGTTAATTAGCCCAACCAATATAATGGTATTCACAGTAATAACGAATTAATTTATGGTATTGATGTGTGTGTGTGTGTGTGTGTGTGTGTGTGTGTGTGTGTGTGTGTGTGTGTGTGCATGAAAAATAAATGTTTTTTATTTGTTTTTGTTTTTTATTTGATTGGTTTGTTATTGTTGTTTTGTCTGATCATGACTGAGATGAGTATCAAATCAGAGTGCTGTAACCCTTATTATGACTGAGGATAGTATTAAATTAGAGTGCTGAAAACTTGATTGAACTAAAAGTTACAATTTATGTGGCCTTTCACACATAGCTGTGAATGCTGAAAGCCTGATCATAATCTAAAAAAATATCAAAGAAGAGTGCTGAAAACCTGAATAAAAGAGTGGTTACAAATTGTGTGGCCTTTCATAATTTGCTCATGCTGTGGCCTTGGTTTCAGTGTTATGCATGTCGTGACAAAGTATTTTTTTCTTTTTCTTTTTCTTTCTTTTTTTTCTTTCTTTTTCTTCTGTTCTTAATAGACTAGGACTTGAGTTACTTTCAAAGCATGGTGACTGAAGGTGGAAATTGAAGCAAATTTTAAAAAGAAAGGTTAGTAGTTCCGCAAGACATACAAAGAAACAGATTACAGGACAATTGTCCTGTTATCTATTTGTCAGTATTGTCTTGCGGAACCAATAACCTTTCTTTTTAAAATAGAACTCAGGTTAATCATTGTAGAGATTTTTGCATATGCAGCCTTTGATGTCATTTATCCCCTCAGCGCACAATGCCCTAGTCTTCTCCAGCAGATAAAATGTCATCTATGTCAGGTCATATAAGACACTGTGTTCAACAATGTTTGTAGCACATATTTAGAATCTGTCCGCATTAAACAACTATGTAATTTGAAGATAGGTGATAAAGACCGAAACAGAAAGGGGGGTCAAAAGGAAACAAAAAGAATACACAACGTTTCAGCTCTAAGAGTCTGTTCCGTTTACATAGTTGTTCTGAAAAAGACCCAGTCAAGTGTTATTAATATTTATGTCCGCATAAAAGCCTGAGCTTTCAAGAACTCCTAAGCAAGGTATGCAGATGAGCGAAAGGATGGGTGGGTAAGGGAAGGTGGAAGGAGAGCAGAAGAGGGGAGCATGTGAGGTGGGAGTGCATGGGAGGAGGGCAGTGGGGTGCTGCATGTTGCAGTTGTGTATTATGCTAACTGGTATCGGGGTCAGGGCACTGCTGCTGTCTTTACAAGTGGTAGGCTGAAGAAGGAAAGATGGCACAGCTGAGATAGGAACATCATTGCAAGGGTGCATGAGGGGCTATGGATGGGGCAGGGTAGACATGATGGAGGCACTGCCTGAATAGGTAGTACAGTGGAACAGAAGTAACGCATCAGGATACATCTGCTATTTCAGTACTCCGCTGGTAACTGCCATTCTTTGCAGGTAGAGTTATTTTTGTTGGTCCTCTGTATACCACTACAGTTGTCAGATATGTCTAGCTACATACAAGAACATGGCAGCGAGCTCTTTTTTAATCTTTTTTTTTTTTTTCTTTCATTATTTCTGATAGAATGTGTATCTTCAACAACTTGATGTTGATATCAATAAAAGAATAGAAGAGGCATCTAGCTTTTGAAGAAAAGGCGGAAACGGACAGATTGGGGTCGATGGGTTATGTCATCATGTGTACTTTAAAGATGTGTCACTTTGTAATGTTACTGGACATTGTGTCAGTTTAGACGTTACAGTGCTAAAAGTGCCACATTGAAGACAACAGACTTTGAGAATGCAGAACAATGTGTCCGGTAAGAAGATGATTATATTTGAGTAAGCAAACAAGATCTACCTGGCTCTGTACCTCCCCATTATCCCACCCACCCTTTGCCTTTTATATATATGTAGTGTTTACTCACACATGCGAGTCATGTAGGCGATTGCCTTTCTTGTTTGTTTGTAATTTCTTTTGTTGACATTGGTTAATTTTATCAATAGAAGTTTGCTTTGATGTCTTCATTTTTCGCTTTTACATCTATACTTACTCTTTTATGAATTCTTGGCTTAGATCATTGATCATTAGAGTATATTTCATGGATTGGGAGATAACCTTTGCTATAGTGAAATAATCATTACATGAAACAGTATTTAGCAAGCATCAAAACAGAGGATTAGAAAGTGACAGCATTTTGAGTCCAAAAAGGCGTCTTCGCCTTCCTTCTCTATATTTGAAGAGGGGGAAAAGAGAAAAAAGGGTTTCGTGGTCAGTTTTTTTAATGTCTAATTAAATTGTGCATAATTGTACATGACATGGATTGTTACGTATCAGACTGCTTGATCAACTGCATGGCAGCATATGCTTTCACAAGGTCATCCTACCCTTTTAGGCCATGCAGACAGAATCAACTTAACTCATTTGGCTGTACCATTTTTCTCTTGCACTTGCTTTTCCGCATCCCCCTTCACCACCACCACCACCTCTTTTTTCATTCAGTTATATCAAATGAACAGAAAGAAGAGAAAGACATGGAGGTTTGACACTCACATGCATGCAGGACACACAACTTGAACACACACACACACACACACACACACACACACACACACACACACACACACATACATACACACACATACGCGCATGTGCGCAAGCACACACACACTTACAGACACACACACACTTACAGACACACACACACACACACAAGCACACACACACACACACACACACACACACACACACACACACACACACACACACATACATACACATACATACAGGGTTACACCTGCACTCGCAGAAGATCTGCGTTCGGAAAGTATTGATTGTCATTTGTCGTGACAGTCACCTTCAGTCTGGCAAGATTGGAACGTATGAATATGAATAAAGTCACCATGAGTCAGTGCTGTCATTATTTCTCAAGGCAGCCTAGTAATAGTTTAAAAACTTGCTGTTTGGTCTGTATGTGCAGAATGCAGCCAAGATGATCAAAGATACGATGGACAAGAAATTTGGGGCGTCATGGCATGCCGTGGTTGGAGAAGGTTACGGCTTTGAGATCACCCATGAAGTCAAGAATCTCCTGTATATGTTCTTTGGTGGAAATCTGGCCATCTGTGTGTGGAAATGCTCATGATTTGAACAGTTATGTGTATGTTACATTTTGTCTCCCTTTTCCAACTTTGAGTGTACATTGTGTTTTTTTTTTTTTTAAGTTTTTATTTTTTATGGACGTGCTGCTGCTGTTTTTACCATGGGGACTGAACATGTGAACCGTAGATTATTATCCTGATTTAAAAAGTGCACACAAAGCACACAAAATTGGTTTTCTTCCATTGAATTTGGGCCATTTTTAATGGCATTTCAATGTGCTGAGTTTGTATATGTTACAGAGCCATATCACTGAATACTTTTACGAAGTAGAGTTGCACATTGTGTTTAGATTTGGCCTTTACAGTTCACATTTTCTGTACTGCTCTGAATAGAAAAGCAGGCAGTTAATGTCAATGAGAAAATTGTATCACTACTTTCTTGTTTTCATTTTGCAACATTTTGCATCTGTAATTATTAAAACTTTGGATTTTTTTTTCTGAAGCTGTGAATTCTTACAAACCTAGGGGCTTCCACTCTACACCATATTCTGTTGGTCAGAAAAGGAATTATTTGCCTTCAAAGGAAAAAGTCTTTTGAGGTTAATGCTTGTTTTAACTTCCATACACTTGGATTGGATTTGATTTGCAACTATTATTTTCTGCCAAGAACTACTAGAAAACTATACAGTACAGGTTTTTAAGATGACTGATTTATATATCATGTGCTTTTCTGCAAATAATCATACAAGAATTTCAGTCACAACCTTCTTTTTAACATATTGATATAGAAGTTTTTAGATAGTGAAGACCTTTTGGGGTTGTCTCCTCATCTCTGAATTGTATATTGTGATAATGTAAAGGACAAAACAACACATTTTCATTTTCTTTCTTCAAGGTTGCCCAGACCTCTTTGAAACAATAAAAATGCTTAAATACAGGCAATTTGCTGAGGCTGAACTGAAACAAGTGTTTTGATGTCTGCTTTTCTTCCAAAACATTTTCTGCTGTGAGGAGTAAGAAAACTCATAACTTTTGTTGTTGTTGTTTTCAAATTGTTGGATGTTTTGAAAACAGGTTACAGATTGCATTTTATAAAGACAATTGAAGTTCCAGTGCCTAGGGCATGTGGATCTTTGGGGAAGGGGGGGGGGGGGGGGGGACACAGGGGTTTTGAATCTATAGATTGGATTGATGCTTCTGTTCATTTGTTTTTTTTTCTGTATTTCACAGGTGTCTCAGAGCTACACTTTTGGCATAGCATGCTATGATTTCATTGAAAATGCTGCGCTGCTACGCTTTTTGTTGAAATTGATACACAAAAACTTTTTTTTTATATAAAAAATCATGCTCAAATCTAGTCAACATTGATCTTTGAGCTATTGATTTATTTTGAAAAAAAAAAGGCCAGTTTCAGTGCAGAGATGAAAAAAAAGGCCTAAGAAAATTCACTTAAGACAAATGTGATTTTGCTGCCTTATCAACTAGTTTTGTTGTCAACCATTTTGATTTTTTTAGGTCAAGTCAAAACCATGCATTAACTAGCAAGATTTCTGTCTTCCTAGTCCGCCATCATGTCATACGTAAAACGAAGTACGTTTGAAAGTGCTCTTGAATCTGATTAGTGATATGGCATACGAGCACTATGCTGAAAATTGAAATGCTACGCTAAAAATGTCAAAATGTTATGCCTTGTGCTTTCGACACCTTGGCAACTGTGGTGTCTGACAACCTGTTTGTTACACAGAGCCGTGGCATAACCTTTCAGCGGATGTATGGTAGTTATTTCTGAGAGTGTATCCCCAAATTGGCTCTCCAAGCTGTGCGCATTCCATGTAACCATACCAAAAAAAATGGAAGGCAAACTGGAACCGTCAGTTCACTTAAGTCACTTTCATGTTAAATAGATGGGAAAAAGAATGTCATGCTTCCTGAGGACTAGAAAATTTGCTCGTAAAAGAGAACTTGTGTTGACTTACTGTGTTAAGCACAGAAATGGTGAGATGCGAGATTGCAAAATTTGCTCACATGAAAAGTATTAATGTTTTGTCCACACTCCTATTGACCAAAATCCATTGTACATGAAGTTAAAGTCATATCCTGCATTTTGGTTTACTTGGGAAGGCAGAGAAGATTGTAATGGGAGAAATACATGGGGGGAAACAAGAAGGGGCAGACAAACAATAATTATTAGGCTGTACACAGACCTGTTTACCCATACGATTTTGCCATGTTCTGTACATGTTTGGCGAAAATACAATGAAGACGATGAACTGAAAAAGGCATGCAAAGAAAACAAAAACAGTTTGGAGATGAAGTTCTTGAGTGGTAATTGCACTTGTAGTATCTGACCATTGTGTGCTCTGACTGAAGAGAAGCAACTCTCATTAACTCTTGTGCACGAAATCGCATCTGGCTGCATCTGCATCGTTAACAACATGCCAGTACTTTTGGACAATAGAGCGGGGACTCACAGGCTCAGAAATGTAAAAGATGCTGGTGAGAGAGCTGGACTTGTGCCAGAGTATGCTGATGAATCAGATTTGAAAGTTATTTGTATCGGGAGAAACTATATGAAAACGAAATCCCCACTGCTTGTCTCCTACCCTCTGTTGTGTGATGATAGATGAAAACGAAATACCTCTCCCCTGCACCATCTGCAGTGTAATGGTAGATAAAAACATAATGCAGTTTTAGGGTAAACAGGTCTGTGTATAATGTTTAATGTTCTACAGAATAATGAGTATTTAATGTCTGCTTTTCAAAACTTTTACCAAGATACATATTAATAAACATATTTAAATTTACTTTGAATTATACCTATTAATAGGCATATTTGCATTTACTTTAGATGATATTTAGATTTACGCTTTTAATTTTCAGGTTAGCCTTGGGAATAAAGTTTGATGGCACATTGATATGAAATGATGGCTGATTTGTTTTGTCTTGTTTTGCTTTTGCTTTTTTTTTTTTTTGTGGTATTAATAGAAAAAATCCTCAAGTATTTCGTCATTGATTTGACTGACTTTGTAGAATTTTAAACTTCTTGTTACTGTTATATATCAGATGACCGAGAATGTGGAGGTGTACATGAACAACATTCCAGAACACCACTCCCTGTTTTGTACATATTGCCTGTATCTGTTTTGAGACATTTACATTAATATATTCAGGAATGAGTGTATGAGGCCTTGCTTTTTTTTCCTGGACATATTGTGTGCTTGTTTTTCCTTCACGAAATGGATTGTACAGTAAGCCTTGTTGCTTGAGGTGGGTAAACAACACACACTGTTGAATTTTGTTTATAGAGTTGTAAAATATTACTAGATTTTTTGTTTCTTTTCTTGCTTTTTTTTTTTTAACTTAGCTTTTATACCAGTCGGTTGCCCATTGCTTGTGGCTTAGCTGGGATGTGGCATCATGCTGCCTCCTTGTGTGCCATGCTTGGCGTACTGATTGAATCACTTGGGCTATGCACTTGTACATAGAACCAGTTTGGATCTTCCTTTCCCCTTCTCCCCTTTACAGTTTCTTCTGGCCATGGACTTCACGATAATCGATATAGAAACATCTTCATCTTTATTCCCATAGTTTTACTCTTTGACCTAATAAACTATTCTTTTCAGTTGGCTCTGTGCTGTGTGATGGAGGTGTGGTAGTGTCTGGGTGTTAGCCCTTCATCCAGTCTCATCTTGCCTCTCTCTCAGCCCACCCTGACCCTCTCCTTTCTCTTCACCACAGCCATCACTTTGTGTGTGTGTGTGTGTGTGTGTGTGTGTGTGTGTGTGTGTTGGCTTTTTTTCCTATTTTTAAGTCATTGTGTTCCCACCACCTCATTGGATATTTAATTAATCTACAGATAGTTGGTCCACCGTAACCCATCAATCAAGCAGAGCAGAGCTGCTTGTATTTTTCATCAAGTGTTATAGTTTTGACCACCAGTCCTGCTGCCCCCTCCTTCATTTTCAATACATTCATGCTGCTTGTCACTACACTTTTTTCTCTTCAGTATCTGTCCCTGTACATATATACTGCTCATTCAAAATTTAACCTTCAACATCCGTACATACTCAATGATTTTATTTGTAATCTACATCTGTGCATAACTGACCTCTATGTACAGATGTTTATTACAAATAAGATTGTGTATTATTCTACCAGTTTAAAACTCCTGGTTACACGTATGGCATAAAGGAGATTAATTCAAAGATTGCATGGTTATCTGCTGTTTTTCAAATGTGAAGAAATTTGTAGCAAAGATCGATAACTTCTATGTTTAAAATAATATTCCTGTCATTACTGCATTAACTCTGGCATTAGACAAAAATATTCGTCAGTTTTTTACCATTCAAAGACCTTTTAAACAAAGTTGAAGACAATACAGTGTCTGAAAATGACTGGTCTCACATGAAATTATGAGGTGAGGATTGATATAGGTTTGTTAATCATTTGCAGCAGTGTTTTGAATTGTATCCGCATTATGGTGTACATATGTATACGGAAGGCTGACATTGACTTTTTAAGTCATTCACAGCAACCTCTCATCCACATGATCACATTGTGCCGATGTCGGTGGGGAAGGGGATGGGGGAGGACCTGTGGAAATGCCAGAGGCTCTTGTAGTACACATTATCATCCCCTGAAAATCCCACCAGAAAAACACCCACCACTGCCCTAGTCACCCACCTCCCACCTTAACTCTGTTTTCTGCTTTCTTGTTGTCTTCCGAGCCTCATCACTGTGATGATCTTCAGTGGATTTGTACTGAACTAACAAACGCAGGACACGCTACCAGCAAAGCCTCCTGCCAATGACCATAGTTTCTTACACAGAAAGGCTGTGTGTGTGTGTGCGCGTGCGTGTGTGTGTGTGTGTGTGTGCCACTCCAGAGGACATTGTGTTCATCCAGTGGGCGTCCCCATAACCTATTAGACCTAAGAGACATGAGAACAACAGCGTGAGAATGGTGAGGTTGATCTGGTGCAGTTCCAGTTTGGTCAGAGACAACATGACGGGTTCCTAACCAGGCACAAGAGACCGAGACACCTACGAGTAGTTTGAGCTCCAGTTTCAGAAATGCATCAATCACGTTTAAACTTTGACTGTGTGGTTCCACACTTATTTTAACTCCTAGCACTCTCAACACCGCGTAGAAAACGGCCAGGGATGAAAACAAAGACAACAAAAACAAAAACAAAACCAAAAAAGACAGAATGAAAACATCAAACAAACATGATTAAACATTCGTACCTGGACTTTCAAGATAGATGGACAAATGCAGAGCTTTCGGCTACCATCAAACAGACGTTTCTCTAGATATTGAACTTACGACTTCCCAGCCTGTTACCTAAAATGTTAACCACTGCACCACATCAGCCAGTGAAAGTCCCTTTGCAATGTCTCTATCAATCTGCTTTTTTTGTTTCTTTCCATTGTCTGATTTGTGTTTGCTGTCATAGTAATTTCACCTGTCTTTGTTCTGGAAACTCTTGACCCATGTTTCTCTTCTTTAAGTTTGTAGCAGTTTTTTTTTTCTTTTATGCTTTTGATGTCACTGACTGTATCCAGAGGCAGGTAGGATGTCAGTGGTACACAGCTCTTCACAGCCCTGTGAAGCCCCATGAAGCTCTACCAGATACAATGGCACAGACTGCAGCAATGTAGTACGCCCCTCCCGTTTCTCCGGCATTACCACAGTTCCCGTGTGTCTGTGGTAAGCTTGCAGACGGATCTGCAGAGGTCTTTGCCATGAAGGTGACGCGGGTCCTGCCTGCAATCATACCATGGGCAGTGAGATGGCCGGTCAATTTGTTCAAAGCCATCTGAAAGGTGCTGCTATTTGACATCGAGCTGTTAGGCTAGCAGGAAATCAATTTCCCAGAAAAGGTGACAGCATCCCCCCATGACCATTTGGTGACGGATGACGCATTACCACATTGATGTCTACCTTCGACAGCCAGGATCAACAGCCAAAGGAGTCCCACTGGACTTTCTGCATACTCTTACGAGTATGGAGAGGACAATCAGATTGATGGACGAGAATGCTCTTACCACTACCTTGGTGAGAGAGTTTCTTGATAGAATCTGACTCGGAACAGAAGGACCTGTGTCACATGATTAGGCAGAAGCCTAGCACCACCTTTTTCGAGGCAAGTCACAAAGCCATTAGATGGACGGAGGAGGTGAACGAGGACCAGCTGCAACTGTAGCAAGCATCCAACCGAGACCTGACACAACTAAAGCAGCAATTATCGGTAATGAAGGAAAATATCAGCTTGATGGATGGCTCTGCTGTTACAGAGGATTGGGATTAGAGACAGGGCAGAGGTTAAGACAGAACAGGAGATCCCAGTTAGTAGGCATGTGAGGGAGCTGAACCCTAGAAATCCTGAAAAAAAAAGAATCTCAGTCATCGATTACCTCGACTGCTCAGTTAGTAGGCACGTGCACAGATGCGATTGATTCGAACCATAGAAATCCCCCCCCCCCCCCAAAAAAAAAAAAAAAAAGGATCTGTGTCATCGATCATCTCTACGGCCATGACGGGACATCGACTAAACAAATAACTTATCTACTAAAGTCTTTTATGTCTGAATGAATGTGGTTTAATCACAAGGTCAAGCACATTTGGTGAGAGTTGAGAAGAGCGCATGTGCTCTAAAACGCTGCGCACTAGCATTTATTTCATTTGTTATGTCTGTGTATCTGTAGGGTTATCTGTATGATGATGATGTGTGTGTGGACATGAGTGACAGTGAGACTCACTGAGAGATACATTCAAGGTATACTTTTTATAGCCCAGCTGATCACGGAGGCCATAACGAAAGATTTTGAAGCTAATCCGGTTTGTTTTAAGAGAATCTGTGTTTTATGAGCTGCGTGTATGTATTTTTTCTTTCTTTTTTTTTTTTTTTCTTTTTTTTAAAAATCAAACTAGGCCTATATGTTTAGAGTTGACGTCAATGAGGTCACAGTCCCGATACAGCCCTTTTGTGCTTGGTTTGACTATAAGCTACATGTATGGAGAGAGAATTAATTAGCTCCTACTGACCTTCCAAGTAACAGGATTTCCTATGATATATCGCTGGCCTAGAGAAACAGCCAGGAGCACAAGAGGAGCAATTGACCCCAAAAAACAAAGTGAGGGGGCAAGAGTATCTTTCTGCTCCCTCAATGTCTATGAAAACAAACAAACAAACTCGGAGGCAAAACTTCAGTTCCACTGCCCATTTTGACTGAAATAGTGAGTAGCCTTGAAGCTCAGAGAAGTCGACCAACTTGCAAAGTTGTACCTCACCATCATAAAGACCACCTCCACAGCTGAGCGGACTTGCGAGGTTGGTTTAAACAGTTTTATTTCAATGAACATACACATTGAACACAAAGCACATTTGAAAGACAACAAGAGGACTCTTATATACAGCCCTGGCAGTGAGACATGCAGAATAAACATGTGACTGATGGCGGCCTATAATACAACATATTACCATCACAGACAAATTTAAACGTGACAAAAGAGGTAACAATAACAGTATAGTAAAGTGTTATACTTGTAAACAAAAGAAGAGCCAACATTTAGACTTGGCATTTAGAATTAAAAATGAAACTATGGAAAAATTAACAAATAAGAGAAAATGGTGACAGGGTATTGCCCGTTTTGGTGTGGCTGCCTAAGGCAGTCTGGCACATGATAGAATGTGTGCAACACTGGTCGTCTGCAGTGTACAGTGATCAAACCAAATATCATATTCCTGTACATGGATAAAGACATAATCAGGACATTGATGTAAGCGCTCCAGCCCCTCTGACATCCGTAACTAGGTTGATATAGATGGAAGCATCGTTAGTTGAAGAGGTGAAATATAAGTATACCTAGGAAACAGTAAACCTTGAGGCAGGTTTTCAGACATGTAAATACTTGCCTCAGGAGCTAAGTGGCGTGGACACGTCACAACGGTTATGTTGTATATTTTGTACTCCTTCAAACATTACACAGGAGTTTGGTTGCAGAAACCAGAAGACACATTCTTTGTTTGGCACAGTGGTTGACAAGGTCAGCTGAAACGAACTTTGGCACAATGTGAAAAATTGTATGGTATCCCCGATCAGCATTTTTCTTCTTTTTCTTCATCTCATAAGTATCCACAGCACCAGAAGTGTAAACTCCATGATTTGTTTCTTTCTTCCTTTCTTTCTGCGTACGCAGGTTGATACTCCTGCGGACACTGTCTGTATAGACAGGCAGTGGAGTTTTGTGTGTGTATGACTGTTTGTCATCCCGCCGTTAAGGCAGCCATACTCCATCATCGGGGAAGAGTCCATGATGAATCATGCATTCTACAGTCAACAACGATTTCCCCAGACTCCTGTGCTTAGAACACTGCTCCACTCTTGTGCTCTGTTATCTGCTGTTGTGAATCACAGCAACTGGAGGCATAAATGGAGGCCGTTTTGCCATACCTGTAAGTTCAGGTGGTTATGGCTTGTGCAAAGTCTGTGGAGAACAACATGCTAAGTGAAGAGAGGATCAAGGTGGAAGTCATCGTTTCCCTCTTTGGCATCACAACTGACTTTTTTTCATGAAAGAAAAGTCATGTTTCTGCCTGTCCTGTGGGTGTCTCTGTCTCTCAGGCCTGTGTAGAAACCCTGTTATGTTGTCATTCCTGTTGTGTTGTGTTTGTTGTGTTGTGTTGTGTTGTGTTGTGTTGTGGTGTGGTGTGGTGTAGTATGTGTGTGTGTGTGTGTGTGTGTGAGAGAGAGAGCAAGTGAGCGTGCGAGAGAGAGAGAGAGAGAGAGAGAGAGAGAATAATTTCAAATTTCAGTTGACTGAAATCCAGAGGTTTATACTGGCTGAAAATTGATAGATATCAGAATTATCCATAGTACAACGCAGTAACTCAACTAAGAAAACGAGGAGCATGAAAGGACAGGCTAAAACACGACTCATCCTTTCATGCAAAAAGTCAGTTGTGAGGTCTGAAGAAATCATTGTTGATTGTAGAGACCTCGCTGCGCACAAAGCTGTATGACTGAAGGCTAAATTTATAGATGAATATATGATCAGTCTTGGACTCAGCACTCCTTGTGCAGTGGATATGAACTAGACGAAGAAAACGAAGAAAAATGCTGATCAGGGATGCTATACAATTTTGCATATCGTGCGAATGTTCGTTTTAGTTTAGCTTGTCAACCACTGTGCCACATAAGGTTTACATCCCCTGGTTTCTGCTGACAAACTCTTGTGCGCTTTTTGAAACACACACACACACACACACACACACACACACACACACACACACACGTGGGCTTTTTCGTGCTGTTGATGTCACTTTTCTATGAAATTGTGCGTTTCAGCATGATACACCAGAAAAAAAACCGTAAGCTTTGTCAAGTTCATTTTACACTGTTCCATTTTGTCTGCATAATCACTATGTCATGTCTGCCAAGGAGGGTACGTTTTACGGATTTTTCTTCCTTGAAAAGGAAATAACAACTGCAAAACGCAGATGGTTGAACGGCGTGTTCGTGAGTAAGCTTGCGCTCGTGTATGTGTATGTGTGTGTGTGTGTGTGTGTGTGTGCGTGTGCATGCATGTGTGTGTGTGTGTGTGTGTGTGTGTGTGTGTGTGTGTGTGTGTGTGTGGTAGTAGTAGTAGTAGTAGTAGTAGTAGTAGTAGTAGTAGTAATACTTCAGTTTTACGTCTTTTCACATATGTGATATTAGAGAGAGAGAGAGAGAGAGAGAGAGAGAGAGAGAGAATGCATAGATGTCTGTGACTATGTAAGTGTATTGATAATGTGGTTATCTAAGTGTGTGGTGTGTGTGTGTGTGTGTGTGTGTGTGTGTGTTGATTTTGCAGTTTATAAAGTTTTGTAGTAATTTAATTACTTTAAATTTGTTATCTATATGAACATAGTAATGTTCGATATCATAAGACCTTATTGTACATTTATTCATGTAGCAAACTAAATCTAGTACATCGATTGATGTACCAAACTAAGCTAACAATTAAACTACCAAACTATATGAACTAGCAAAAAAGATGGATGGTTGAAATTGTGTGTGTGTGTGTGTGTGTGTGTGTGTGTGTGTGTGTGTGTGTGTGTGTGTGAATTTTGCAATGTATTAACATTTCAGTAGTTTGATTTTTGTTGTTGTTTATATGAACAAAAATGATCAATATTGTAGGACCTTATACTACATCTATTCACGTAACCAACTAACTTAACAGAGTATGTTTTTTTTTTTTTTTTTTTTTTATAACAAACTAACCAGCTAACCCAATAACGAATTACTTGTAAACTTCTCGGTCAACGAACAGGCGGACGAAACCATACTCAAAGTATCAAACTAAACTTTAAAAAACTATCAGACTAAGTGACAAAGTGACTAACACGCTACCAAGTACACTCTCTTGTTTTAGTTTACAACAATATTTTCAAAAATTATGAGACTAAGTGACAAAGTGACTAACACACTACCAAATACACTATCTTGTTTTACTTTACTACAGCAAAACAGCCCCGGAGGAATCACGCGTGCTCGGATGGAGAATCATGGAACTGAGGTGTATAATTGGTTAAATTCCTGTGAAAAGATATTTCCGAGGCTGCACACCAAAACTTAAATCGCCAAGATCCTACATAAGGAATAAAGTTTTATAGAATGACGCAAATAGATTGTTTTGAGAATTGTTCTTGTGTATGAGAGTTGATTCTTCTTGTTTTCTTTCATATAGACATCAAGGTACAAGCCAGGTGGTTCCAAGCAGACAGATTAAAATCAAAGGAATAGGTTTTTTGCGGGCTACCCCCTCCTCCCCCCCCCCCCCCCCCCCCCCCCCTCTTGTCGCGAAGATAGGGTCATGGGTGGTGCATAGGCCTGGAATATGATGTCAACTGAGGGGAAGGTAATGTATTTGAAGATTGCGTGTAATGTCATTGGTGGAAATCCCTCAAAACAAGGGAAATAATTGTGGGGAATTGTTCTTTTGATCAATTATCTGTTTAACATTAAATGCTGGAAATTTAAAAAGAAACGGAATTAGTTCCTCCAAACAAACAGATTACAGGACAAAACACAATGCCTTTTGACCTCTCGGGTCTTCTTCAGGTAAAACCAAACAACATTTAAGCCGATGAAAACAAAGAACGAGCAACCACTTATCTTCTCATATTCGGCATAAAATGGGTGTTGGATGAAAACGAGGCTGTTGAGAAGGGGATCACGGGAGTTGAAATAATAATGATGACAATATTGATAATGGTAATAATAGCAATAATAGTGATAATATTGACGACGATGAAAACGTAAATGACAAAAACGTAAATAACATTGCTAGTTTCAAAACGAAGTGACTGAGGGCAGAAAATAAAGCAAAATTTAGAAAGAAAAGGGGTTAGTTACCAGATGCAGACAAACGGATTAGAGGACAAAACACAATGAATTTCGACTTCTTGGGTCTTGTTCTATCAGTCGGTGATCCAGTCCATCCTCCTGTACAATCATCTGTGCGTCTTCAGCTCCCAGAGTGATGCAGATATGGCAAGGTTGGAGAAAACTGTGTCTGCTGCAGGCAAGGCAATTGGTCAAGATCTCACGTCTCTTGTTGACATTGACATCAAGGCAAGCTCAAAGAAGGCCCGGGACATTCTCCAAGATCAGAGCCATCCGCTGAACCCTGCTCTGTCAGCCTGCACCTCCAATCATGACTGTGGTCGACTGCTGTCCATGAGATGCAGAACATCCAGATATAAGGATTCTTTCTTGCCATCAGCCATCAGAACTGTGAACAAGGCTTGTGGGCGGAACTGAAAGTCGATGCCCTTGCTGGCAGATACAATAATACAGTAATCATCCTGCCCCCTCCCCCTCTCCTCACTCCAGCCACTCTATCCTTAAATTATCCCTCTTCCACCCCCCCCCCTTCCTCCGTCTTCATCCCCATCTCCCCCCTCCCCACCTGTGTGTGTGTGTGTGTGTGTGTGTGTGTGTTTGTGTGTGTGCGCGCATGTGTGCGTGCGTGCGCGTGCGCGCGCGTGTGTGTGTGTGTGTGTTGTGTGTGTGTGTGTGCGTGCATCTGTAAGTCTGCGTGCATGTGTGTGTGTGTGTGTGTGTGTGTGTGTGTGTGCATGCATGTGTGTGTGTGTGTGTGTGGATAGAAGATGAATTGTGATATGTAGATAAGTAAGTAAGTGGTGAGTGTTGATGTTTAACTTTAAGCTTATTAGTTTGATTTTATTCTATTGTATTTTACACTGTATTTATGATGTGATATTGCAGTGTGTCACCACAAAATAATTTTCCTTCATGGACAAAATAAACTACTTGTGAACTTCTGAACTTCGAGCAAAAACAAATAACATTTAGGACAGTGAAAACAAAGAATGATGAACCACTTATCTTCTCATATTCGGCGCAAAATGGATGTTTGTAAATAATAATTAAATGCTGGCTCAAACTTATGGTACGCTGAAAGACACACAAAGAGCAAAAGAAACCAAGCAGATGGCGGAGGAAGGCTTGGAGACCATTGACCAGTGTGGGCTCCCTGGCAAATACAAGGTCTGGTGTCTGCAGTTCATGCTGATACCAAAGCTCCTATGGCCTCTGATGATATACGACATCTGCACCAGCATAGTGGAGGCAATGGAAGCCAAAATCAACAAGTTCACAAGGAAATGGCTTGGTGTCCCACCCTGTCTGACTGACATAGCGCTGTACTGTCGCCAAGCAAAGCTGAAACTACCCCTGAAATCCATCCTGGAGGAATACAAAGCAGGGAAGATCAGACTTCAAAGCATGCTGGAGGACTCAGGAGACAAGGTGGTAGAAGCAATTAAGCCCCAGCTGAAGACAGGCAGAAAATGGAAAGTTCAAGAGGCGATGGATTCTGCAAAAGAAAGTCTCAAGATCAGAGAAATAACAGGACACACACAGACCAACAGACAGGGACTGGGGGTGACCAAAACTGAATGGTGGTCAAAGGCCAAAGGAAAAGCCAAAAGAGACATGATGATTCAGGAGATGAGAAAAGAAGAAGACCAAAAAAGACTCCAAAAAGCAGTCCAGCAGAGCCAGCAAGGGCAATGGACAACATGGGAGAATGCACTCCAAAGAAGTCTCACTTGGAATGACATTTGGCACATGGCCCCTCTCAGGATCAGCTTCATTCTCAGATCTGCATATGACCTTCTGCCCTCAAATGCAAACCTGGTGAAGTGGGGGAAAACAGACGATCCTGCATGCCCCCTCTGCCATGAAAAACAAACAGTGGAGCATGTCCTAAGCTCATGTAAAGTAGCCCTGGCTCAAGGAAGGTACACATGGAGGCACAACCAAGTGCTCAAAGAAATTGTACAAGTAGTCTGGGCTAGTACCAACACCACAAAAGGGAAAATCAGGACTCCAAAAGCACCCGCAACATTCTTCACGGCAGGAGGCAGCAAATCATGGCCAAGAACAACAGTGCCACTCGAAACATGCAGGCAGAGTCTGCTGGACGGGGCAGATGACTGGGAGTGCACTGCAGACCTCCCAGAATGGAAGAGTCACCCAGAGATCATCAGCAAGAGTGGCATGAGACCAGACATAGTAGTCCACTCTAAGTCAACCAAGCAGCTGATCATGATCGAGCTCACGGTGCCATATGAGAACAGAATGGAGGCAGCTCAAATCTACAAGACTGAAAAGTATGCTGATCTGGCAAACAGCCTGAGGAGAGAAGGCTATCAGGTCAAAGTCCTCACTGCAGAAATTGGAGCTAGGGGGTTTGTAGGAACGTCTGCATACAGCCTCATGAAACAGCTCTCAGTTGCAGGGAAGGAAAAAACCAGAGCCCTGAAAGCAATGGCAGAAGCGGCAGAGAGGTGTTCAAGCTGGATCTGGTCAAGGAGGAACAAAAGTGAACTTCATAAGGCTTAATTTCCCTACAAATATGAGGTGTCCCTGTGGCTCAGTGGTTAAAGCGCGAGTCATTAAGTGGAAAATGAGCATGTCCAGAGGGTCATGGGTTCGAATCCCAGCCATGGCTCGTCCCAAGATGGGAAAAAAAGGGGCAGCAGAGGGACATCCGGAGTCATGAACCGGGTGTGGCCCAACCCCCCTAGAGTGTCAGGAGATAAGGGCCGAAACACTTGCTTGAAGGGGGCTTCTCTTCTGAGGACTCTCTGCTGCCACGCTCTCCACGAGTTTCTTTCTACTAGGCCTCAAAATTGCTTACATGGGTTATTGTAGTGATTCAGTGCAACATACTAATTGTGGCGTGTGGCCACAGCATCCGACGTGGTAGAGCAGAGCCGTGCAGAGTCCCTGGATAGAGTTAACTTTAGCCTAGTCCAGTGTAGCCTAGTCCAGAATGAGCGGGAGAGATGGCGAAATGAGTTGAGACTCCGGCGTCCAAAGCGGTACAGTGGCAGGCGAAAATACCCCCTTTCTCTCTTGCAGGTAAAAATACTGCTCTCTACTTGCACAGTCTGTCAAGTTAAGTAGATATGCTGTAAACTTCAAGTTACCAGTGCCTGTCCACATGTAGTTGGCTCACTTGCCCAAACTAAAGTGATAAACGACAGTGTTAGTTCAGTAAACTGGGGCTCCAAGTCTTCTCTTTGTTGATGACTACGCACTCTGCGCAGTCGGAGCCACTTATGCCGGCGTACAGGGTCGATTCCAACTTTCTGTGGATAAGATCCGACAGTGGGTCGAGGAAAACGGGGTTTACTTTTTCAAGCTCCAAAGCAATGCATTCATTTTCAAATTTTCAACTCTTTGCCGATCCTGAAATTCAACTGGTCAAATCCACCATTCCGTCGTGAAAGGGACCGAATTTCAGGGTGTTATTTTTCGTGAAAAACTGAAGTTTAAAAGTCAGGATCAGGATTTGGGGCGTTATATTAAAACAACTTAGCCTATTCAGGCTTTTTAAGCCCCTTATATTTCTGGTGTCTGTTGGTCCGGTGGTTGACTAGCTCAGTCTTCTTTAACCATCAATTTCATATTTTATTTTACTTATTGATTCATGTTTATCTGTGAAGTTCTTGAATGTATTTGTACTAGGTGCACGTTTGATGCTAGTTGTTAATTTATTCCAATAATTGGTTACTCTTTTAGTAAATGTAAATTTTCTCAAATTAGTTCTGGAATATTGTTTGAATATCTTACCTTCACTGTTTCTACATAGTATTGATCTGGAGTAAAAAAAAAAGCATGCTTTGTCAGTGTCATCAAAACCATTAAATATCATATATGTCTGAATCAAGTCCCCTCTTACTCTTCTTGCTTTTAGTGTTTGAAGTTGTAAATTTATATATTGATCTTTCTTGATATGAGTAATCCTTTATACTATGGATCATCTTTGTTGCTCTTCTCTGAGCCAGTTCTAGAGCTTCTGATTGTCTCCTTAACATTGGATACCATACAGTATTGCCATATTCATGAATTGGTCTAACTAATGTCTTATACAATTGTAAGAAAGTGTCCTTTTCTATAAATGTAAAGGCTCTTTTTATTATTCGAATCATTCTATTGGCCTTGTTAATACTATTTGCGATGTGTTTATCAAATAGTGTTTTTGTCGAAAGTCACACCTAGGTCTTTCTCTTCCTCACATTTAGACACTTTTATTTCCTTGTCCCCAATTTTCATTATGTAATAATTTTGTGGGTTTGATTTTCCAATATGAAGTACTTTACATTTTTCTGCATTAAAATATAGGTTCCAAGTATCATACAGTACTAATGTTTCTATATCCTTTTGTAATTCCCTGATGCAATTTTGGAGAATTATAAAGTTTTGTGTCATCTGCAAAAATGTTGCATGTACTCTTTAGTTCAACACGGAGATAAGTTATAAACACCGTTAATAATATTGGTCCCAAAATACTGCCTTGTGGTATCCCACTAATGACGTCAGCACTATGAGAGAAGGAACTACCAGTCCTTATCTTGAGTTCTTTTAGATAGAAAGTCTCTAACCCATCCAGGTACATTGCCTACTATTCCATAAGACTCCAATTTCTTTAATAGCCTTTCATTTGGTACTGAGTCAAATGCTTTTCAAAAATCTAAATACAATACATCTATATTCTCTCCTTTATCTGTCTCCTTTGTAAAGTCTTCCATCATTTCTAGGAGTTGTCACACAAGATTTGTTTTTACAAAATCCATGTTGGCATCCTGCATGTAACTTATTTTCTGTCATGTGTTTAACAGTAGCCTCCCAAATAAATGATTCTAAAATTTTACATACAATGCATGTTAAACTTACTAGCCTATAATTCCCTGGGTCTGTTCTCGTTCTCGTCACATCCAACACTTAAAAACCGCTAGTCAGAAAGAACTGAATATTCTGAGTTATGGCACACACGGATTGGGGCGCTGATTAAAAAAAAAACTTCATCATCTTTACAGGGGTCTGATCGACTCCAAACTGGACTTAGGTGTATGACTGCGGCTTGGCCAGACCTTTTTACTTGTACAATCTGGATCCCACCCACCATCAAGGGCTTTGACTCTAGGTGCATTCCACACTACCCATGTTTTTATAGCCTGTATGCTGAGGCAGGAGAACCATCCGTCTCGAACTGTCGGCTGAAGCTTACCTTGAAGTACTGTTTGAATCTTCTGAACCCCCAAATCCTGCATATGACTGTTTTTGACCCCAAGTTTCAACAGCAGATGTGTTTACCCATATGATTTTATCATATTGTGTACAGATGTTTAGCAAAAATGTGGTGAATACAACGAACAGGAAAAATATGTCAAAATAAAAAATCTGGAGGCAGAGTTCTTGAGTGGTAGTGGCACTTGTATACCCATTGTGTTTGAGCACTATAACGGAAGAGTGACAGACAACTCGCCAACATCATGCACGTAAACTTGCATCTGGATGACATTAGAACAATAGCAGAGACCTGCTTTTACAGAACTTAACAAATTTGGAAGATGCGTATGCACATTTTTAGTAATATACACCAGTAGCAGCTAACAGGTCTGTCACCCTTGGGAATTCGCATTCTCCTCCATTTGAACAATACAGATATAGACCTTTGAGTAGTGTGTGATTTATTCAAGCTTCCTGATGACCCACCATGGAGTTTCTTTACTCCAGAAATCCGGTTTGATTCGCTTCGTACCATAAAGATTCCACTAGCTCCTTGGCGTGCAAGTCCTTTTTTTGCCCAACTGTGTTCAAAGTTTCCATCCTTCAGAAGAATTTTCACCGACAGGTCCAGATCTGAGGAGGGGGTTGCCTCTGCTGTGTATTACGCAACAGGTCCTTCTCAGAAATGTTTAAACACATTCCCATTGACAGCTCCATCTACACTGCTGAGTTGACAGCCTTTGTCCTGGCTCTTGAAATGGTCTCTAAATCAAAACATAAACTGATAAAAAAATAGATGTCCTCATTTTGTCAGACTCCCTTTCTGCTTTGGAGGCCATTGCTGGCTGTAACTTAAAGCACCTCAACTGCTGAAGTTATTCAAACTGTACACCTCTCTGAAATCAGATGGATATAACATAGTTTTCGCTTGGGTTCCCAGCCATGTTGGCATGCGAGGCAAAGAAGTGGTTGATGAACTTGCCAGGAGTGCCACAAAGGAAGAGTTGAGCAGATTGTCTGTCCTTCACTCTGATCTGAAACCTCAAACCTATGCTTATATCAAAGACCTTTTGCAAGTGGAATGGAACTCACCAATGGATGAAAAACTATTTGAAATCCACCCAAATCTGATAGTTTTTACAATCATCCTGAGGCAGCCGTAGAAAAAAACAGCAACCCAGTTTTGTGCTGCTTGATACAGGCCACTCCTTTTACACCTATTCTTATCTTTTAAAAGATAAAGGTGAAGAAGCTCCGTTGTGCATTCCATGTCATGTACCGCTCACACAGTGAAACGTTCTTTTAGAGTGTTGGGACTTGCATGATGTGAGACGTAAACACTTTATAACAGACGCCTTGAAAATCATTTTCAGAGATCTCCCACTTGATGTGATCTTTGAATTTCTCAAAGAGATTAACACTTTTCATTTGATGTAAGGTTTTTCAGAGGAAAGATTAACAATTTCCGGTGTGTTTTAGAAGGTATGTTTTAAAGGGTTGCGTGAGTATTTTTGTTGTTGTTGTTGGTTGTAATGGCTTGGGAATTGACTTCAACGCGGTGAAAGCCCTTATATGGTCCTTTGCGGTTTGCTGGGCTATAATAATATTACCTAACTTGCGTACCCAAAGTGACTGTTGCTGTTTACAAGTATCACTGCTTGAAAATAATTTGCTAAATGATTGGACACACTATGCCAGTGCATGCAAAGGCCAGTATGTGAAAGATTTATATTGTACTCATGCAGTATATATATCATATATACTGTGCGAGCCAGCATTCTGCTTATGTAAAGATGTGTACATTTTGTTTTGAAGGAAGCATGGGGGTGGAGGGATGGATATCTTGTTTCTCTCCTCTGGCTTTTTGGAAATTAAAAAAAAAAAGTTTCTGGCTGTCTGCTTTTTATTTCTTTGCTTCGTTTTATCATTATTGCTATAATTTTTTTTTTTTTTAATTTGTTTTATTTATTGTTTCTTTTCATAATATTCATGTTTAATCTCTCTCTCTCTCTTTCCTTGCGACAACAACATTATCTTTGTTCCTAACTGCCTTAAAACCAGTCCTGCTTTATGAACAAGAATATTGGATGAAAATGTATGCTTTTGCGCTTGAACATGACTGCTGTGTGAATCAGCAGAGTTCATTCCTCCACAGGCTATGCTGGTGATACTAGTTTGGTGACTGATGCTTCTATATCTTTGTCTTTCCGATCAGGAATAACAAATGCTATGTTTGTGTGTGTGTGTGTGTGTGTGTGTGTGTGTGTGTGTGTGTGTGTGTGTGTGTGTGAGATGGATGCTTTTAGTGCTTTTGTTTATTTTCCAGTACTGATGTGAATTGTCACTGTTATAATTAGTTCTGTGTTGTGTACTAGTATTCTAATTTCTGTGTCAGTATTCATAGTCCCAGAAGGGTTGAGGGCCAGGTGGAAAAAAGCATCTTCTTGCATATCTTTTTACCTTGGTAATAAAGATTATCAATCAGTCAATCAAATAATCTCTCTCTTTCTCTCTCATCTGAAACTTCGTCAGTCGTGGACAGATACATAAAATAAATATATGTTTTCCTCATACAATTTGTCTCAGGTTGTTGACACTTTACCCAGTCTTAACCAGCAGAACATTAATTGATCATATTTATGTCTCTGCCTCACAAAACATAGCTGAACAAATGTTCCTGTGAATAGATACTGTAAACATTTTCCATTGTGTTGGCAAAAAATGGGAGTTAAAACTTAAAATCTTGCAAACATGAGACAGACTCTTTGCATCATCCCCAGAAGATAGATCTAGTTGCAAAGCGAGAGGACTGCAGGCGGAAATCTAAACAAATCTTAAATAAATGTTAGCGAACCGCCCAGAGAACGTGGACAAACGAGTCACAAGACGAAACACAACGCGTTTCGACCTCTTAGGTCTTCATCAGGTGAGACATTAACGAATAAAACAATGAAAATTCACTTAGCTTTGATCGCTTCAGATCACTTCGCAGGGTTCAGCGCAAGGAAGAAGGCGTTGAATGAGAACGAGGCTGTTGGAAGGGAAATAGTGAGCGAGTCAAAGTCGTAATGAAGATAATAATATTACTGATAGGAATACTAATAATGGTCAAAATACTGAGAGAAAAAAAGAAAAAAAAAGAAAAAGGGACAAGATTACTACCAATCTTAGTGTCAATAAGTAAGGGTATGGGAGAAAGGAGAGTGGGTTAGAGGATTCTTGAACAGCAGGGTTGCCGTGGCAACAGTCCCAGAGGCGAAGGCGATGGTGATGTCAATGCCAGTGGTAGTATCAATACTAGCAATAGTATTACTGAATGATACTGCTAACAACGATAGTGAAGGTTAAGGTAATGAAAGCATGATACAGAAATATATTTAGAAAATACATTTTTATAATAATCAAATAAATAAATAAATGAAACATTAAAAATAATAATAAATTAAAAAATCAGTAAATAATAATAATAATTAAAAAAAAATAAATAATAATAATGATAATAAATGCATAAATAAGATAGCTATAAGTTGTGTGTGAGGTGAATAGTGGGAGATAAGGTAGTATGTGTGTGTGTTGTGGGTGGATATTAAGGGATGAGATTGAAGTGGTGGGTTGGTACATGTTACTTTAAGGTGTTGATGCTATGAGGGTGGAGGGAAGAAGGGGATGGGTTTACGTACTAACTGGGGGAGGGGGAGGGGCAACATATTCACACCTATACACAATCTCTCTCTCTCCTCTCTCTCTCTCTCTCCCCCCCCCCCCCCCCCCACGACCAACGATAAAGGAGCCAGCATTCTATTTATTATTGTGTGTGTGTGTGTGTGTGTGTGTGTGTGTTCCATTTGTAATATCAGCCTTATTCAGACTGTTGCCACAGCAACCCTGCTGTTCAAGAATCCTCTAACCCACTCTCCTTTCTCCCATACCCTTACTTATTGACACTAAGATTGGTAGTAATCTTGTCCCTTTTTTTTTCCTTTTTTTTTCTCAGTATTTTGACCATTATTAGTATTCCTATCAGTAATATTATTATCTTCATTACGACTTTGACTCGCTCACTATTTCCCTTCCAACAGCCTCGTTCTCATTCAACGCCTTCTTCCTTGCGCTGAACCCTGCGAAGTGATCTGAAGCGATCAAAGCTAAGTGAATTTTCATTGTTTTATTCGTTAATGTCTCACCTGATGAAGACCTAAGAGGTCGAAACGCGTTGTGTTTCGTCTTGTGACTCGTTTGTCCACGTTCTCTGGGCGGTTCGCTAACATTTATTTAAGATTTGCCCAGAAGATAGTTTTCTTTCTGATCTCTTCTGCTTCCATTTTCCAACGTCTACAATTATATTGATCGTAGGAAGCACTAAAGTATTGGCCACAATGGCACAAACATTCAGTTCTGTTTATGATTGGCGTGCTTCATACGAAACAGGTGTTGTGAAACATACTGCTCAACCTTTAACTAACACACACACTCAAACACACTCATACAAAGACATGCACACATACAAGTGTGAGCGCATACACAGACACACGGAGACAATCCCTGTCCTCCTCTCAGTTGGTGCACATGCACACACACATACACACACACACACACACACACACACACACACACACACACACACACACAGAGGCTCATGAGAGAAAGAGGAGGGGAAGGGGAGTGAGAGAGAGAGTGAGAGAGTGTGCATGAGCAACATTGCACAGGAAGAGAGAGAGAGAGAGACTCATTTGTGCGTGCACATGCATGCACACACAAACACACACACACATGAAGTGTTTGATGCACGTACATATGAGAGAGTTTTATTAAATGTACTGTGCAGGCACACACACACACACACACACACACACACACACACACACACACACACACACACACTTAATCACTCTCAGCCCCCCCACCCCCACCCCATCCCTTTCACTCTCTCTTTCCACTGACACCGTGGTACTCTTTTCTCCACACTGTCAGAGACTGGAATAGTCTCAGTAAAGAATCCGTCTAAGCTCCATCTCCAAAAAATATTCTCCAGGAAGGTTCTTGCAACTCAAACTCAGCAACAGCAGAAGTAAGTAGTTGTTGAAATGGCATCATGCTGAGGCCACTGAACAGTACCTGTCAGGCTGGGTCAGCCTTATCTCTCGGTCTTTCGTGGTCTCTTACTTTCTTCTGATATCTCTTTTCCCCTGTTGCAACAGTAAAGACCTGAATTGATCATGGTTCAGGTTGTAAGTCGAAGAAGAAGAACAAGGCAATAGTACAAGGCTTGTGAAAAATGTATAGACCTATCCCCCACACCAGTCCCATTGAAGGTCCTTGAGCACATCTCTGTGGGCCCATCATGCACCACCTTGAGATTCACATTAACCTGTGGTGTATATATTTACAATAGTATGTTTGTGTGTTTATGCTATGTCATCAGATTTTAGATTTTACGGATGAAAGATTTTTAACGAAGTTTCTGGTGCGTTTCTAGACGATGTCATTTAAAGAGATGTGTGAAAGGTGTTTTTTTTTTTTTTTTTTTTTTTTTTTTTTTTTTTTAAATGACTTGTGAGTTGATTTTAACGTGGTGACAGCCCTGATGTGGCCCCTTGCGGTCGGCTGGGCTATAAGCAACATTATCTTATCTTATCTTATGCTATGTGTGTGTGTGTGTGTGTTAATATGATTTAAACTCTCTTTTTTTTTTCTTTTTGTTTTGAGGTACATGTATATATGCAGATTTTGTTTTCGGATAGCAGTGAGAACAGTTGTGACTGGTATCGTGACATACACGAGATTGGGAACAGGGTGTGTGGATGACAGGGGTTGTGTAAGAATTAAAGATTACATTTTCATTTAACGTAGCTGCAACACTATTTACAAGAGCAGTTTCTTTTCATCAGATCTTGCATTTATCATTGTTTTTCTTCCTGGGGATTGTGTGAGTGTTAACCTATCGTGCATCTTTATAGATAAGGGTGTCCAGATTTGATTCCTGACCTGTGTATTGGATGTGTTTCAGGACAACATTCTTCCTGACGTGGCAAGAAAGGCTTCTGGTCAGTCCATCTTCATCCAAATGTTAACAGCATTGTGATAAAGGTATAACTCCAGGTGTATACAAGATACTCTCATACAGGTCATTTTGTTTTTACTGGTGATATCAGTTCTGACACAGTGAAGGAAGGTCTGAAAGGAACAGTGATGATGGCCTCCATTACACATGGTCAGGGGGACTTTATTCTACACATCATACAACAAGAGTCAGTCAGTGACTCGGAGCTGATGGAAGCCATGAAGCATGCTGTTCATGTCCAGGATAAAGCCATTCTCCTGAAGTTGATGAGAGGTTGTCCAAGAAGCCGTCATGTCTTCAGAGGAAAGTTTGTCCACCAACAGTGGAACTGGAAGAAGAGTCTACAATCTGGCCAGTCAGAGGATGGTAGAGAGGATGGGAGTGAACTCTGTTGGCTGTTTAACAGTTTGTATGGAGAAGGAGAGAAGGACCTTGCACTGCATGTGGCTGCCTCAGACTCCAGTTTCTCCCTTCTGGGTGATTTTTGCCGTGGTGAAATAAATCAGTTTGATTTGAAGCGAAGAAAGTATAGATATGCTTTGAGAAAGCTGCATGAAAGTGATCCACAGGCCTATTGTGAATTTGTGAAGGAATTATTCAAGATGCCCAAAACATCAGTGTTCGAGCGGTCTTTCTTGTTTCAGAACGCTATTCGATTGCAAGAACACAGTTTGGTTGTAGAACTTTGTGAACATGGTGTTTCATGGAAAAATCTGAAATTTGCTGCATGCTGGCTTCTTCTAGGGAGTGAAAATGATGATGTATTTGACCAAATGATTTCGAGGCTTGCCAGCAAGGATGGGAAATGGCTTAGGCGCCATGCAGTCTGGCTTACAATGAGACATTTCTTTAAGGAAAAGTCTTACTCCAGCCTGGAAACCTTCATAAAACAATTCAGCGTCTGCAATAACAAACGATGCACTCGTAATGTGTTCAGAAAGGCCATTGCTGAGTGTGTGAGATTGGACTGTGCTGACTGTTTTGTAGCATTGTGCTGTAAACAGTTTGCAATTGACAGGTATTCAATGCATCATTCAGAGCGGGAAGATTGTGTTCTTGCTTATAGCTCTGCTGTAAGTGGAAGAAGGCTACATTTCATTTCCAAGAAGATTGCCAAACATCGTAGGTGGTATGAGCTGCAGCTTGTTGTGGATATTGCCATTGAACAACAAGCATGGGATGTTCTGCTTAGTATCTCTTCAGGTCTGCGATCTTTATTTCAGAATGGAGATCTTTTCAAAGTTCTGCTGTACTGTCTAGACAAAATGCTGTCAGACCAAACAATATGGCCTGGAATGGCTCCAGGTTTAGACCAATGGATCAGAACAAATTACTTGGAGGTTGTGAGCACAATGGTGGACTGTGTCCATGCAAATCTGCAAGAGAAGTGGCCTGACAGTCTACGCACACTGAAACAGTGGTGTGTGGACAAGGGCCATGCCAGGCTGGCTTTCCTCCTGGCCCTGGTCACAGAGGACTGGCAGTTGGTAGAAACGATTGTCAGTACACAGCCCAGTCTGGATCTCCATTTTGCTCTGCTAGCGGATGCTGTGGTACATGCTGTGGAAAATCGTGCATACTCTGCAGGCGCTGCAATGTTGAAAGTCTGGCCCATAACTGGTGTGAATGTGCGTACATTTTTCCCATACTGTGCAATGGGCCCACTGGCCGAGGTTTGTGAAGATCAAGGACTTGTTGACTGGGCTCTTGTGCTGAATAGCTGTGATTCAGAATATGTTCAAAACCATCATGGACGCTGTCACAACCCAGTTGTGCTGAACTGGGTCTTACAGAGGGCTGTTCATGCCAGAAATTGGAACCTTACCACAGAACTTTTGCCAAGATGTGCTGATTCACGCACTCTTAAGAAAGTCCTTAAGAGGGCTGTTCAGAATGGTCAGTTTGACATCGCCGAGTCATTGATTAGTCGCGTGGATCCTGCATTTGTTGATCCAGCTGGGGATAAAACTCTGCTGTTCTTCGCTGTAGCATGTAGATGTACTGATGACGTCAAGTGGGACATGATTGAATGGTGTATTCAATTAGGACTCTCTACCTTTCAAAGAGGCATCCAGTTCCAGGAAGATACCTCCATCGGAGACCACAACTGTCCAATGTTATGGGCCCTGGGCATTGATTTCATAGAGATTGTGGAACTTTTACTGGCAAGTGGAGCTATTACTCATCGGAGATTGCATGAAATCCGACAAGATCGTCATATGCAGCGCTGTCTGAGAGCGAGATGGGTGGATGACAGGTGGAAGGAAGGCTACAGATACATGCTAAAGGCTGCCGCTACCCCTTCCCGATTGGTGCACATGGCTCGCCTGGTGGTGTCCCACAACATTGGAAGTCAGCCAGGTCGCTTCGAGAGGATCAATAGCTTGCCTGTTCCAGAAGCGATGAAAGACCTTTTGATGTTCAAAGATATACTTGGAGGTTGAGTGGAGAGGGCGTGGGAAGATGAACAGTTTTCATAAATCAGCAGTTAGTTATAGTTTCTCTCTTTTTAGTGATAAAATTTCAGTTTGGAAATAAATGGATAATCATGTGACATTATTTTAAAACTTGTCTCCCCTGTCCCCCCACCCGCATAAAAAGATGCATGACACTTCCTTTTCTTTTTGAGTTATACAGGTTCAGCATACTTTCTGAAATGGTGTATTGTGAATGGTGTTGCTTTTTTGAAAGATTATGGTAGTGGTGTTCTTGTGTAACTGGTCAATTTTGTTAACGACCACAGACCACTTTGTTCGTCAGTGACAGCTCTTGCTCTCCTGTTGTGTGTGTCACAAGAGACAGTGTTGGATTCTGTGCTCTTGGGACTAGATTATATGTATACAACTCCATAATGTGTGGATGAGGTGAGGTCTTTCTGGGATCTGTTTTCTGTATGGTAGCCCTATAACGCATTCAGTGAGGTGAGGTCTTTTTGTGGGTGGGGTCTGTTCTCTGTAGGGTAGCCCTACAGTAGACCTGTTTAGCCATAAGAGTTTGCCGTATTTGTACACATGTTTGGTGGAAATATGATGAACTAACAAGAAATGCGTTGAGAAAAATTCTGGAGACGTTCTTGAGCGGTAATTGCACTTTTAGAGTCTAGCCGTGGTGGAGGCTTTAACCAAAGAGCGACAACTCTTGCTAACTTCTGGCATGAAATAGATGTTTGGCAGTATCTGTTGCTTCAAACGCAGAAAAATCTGGCGAAAGAGCATAAGCTTGTGCTGAAGTATGCCAATAAATCAGGTTTGAAAGTAATTTGTATTAGAAAGAACCTATTTCACCATAGTTTATGCAAGATCAGGTGATTACAACCAAGAAGATGGCTCTCAGGTGTGATGGCAGATATGTCCCCACCCCCAGTCCACCTTCCCCACCCCCGAACCCTTCATCTCCTGCTCTCACAGAAGTTTGGAATTTTGTTGGCACTGTAGAAAAGACACTTATTTTTGTTGAAAAGTACACCAGTAGCAGTTTTAGGGTGAACAGGTTTGATAGGTTACTAGTAATATAGTAGTCCTCTGCTGTGATACAAACAATGCATGTTTGCCGCAGCTTGGTTTACACTTTCTCGTTAGAGTACTCCTATTTTGTAGAAAATATTCTTGTTTTGGATTTAGAACACCCAAAGTCAATTTTCAAGGTGAACAGGTCTGCCATAATATGATAATATGTTGATGAAGTGAGGTCTTTTTGTGTATGATGTCTGTTTTCTGCATGTTTGTCCAGTAACACATTGGTGAGGTGAGGTCTTTTTGTGTCTGTCTGTCCACTGTATGGTCACCCTATAATACATCGGCGAGGTGAGGTCTTTTTGTGTATGGGGTCTGTTCTCTACATGGTCGTCCAATAATGCATCGGTGAGGTGAGGTCTTTTTGTGGCGAGGCTCTGTGCACTGTAAGGTAGCCCCAGAGTGTGTTGGTGAGGTGGTTTTTGTGTGTGTGAGGTCCGTTCTCTGTATGGTCGCCCAATAATGCATTGATGAGGTGAGGTCTTGTGTATGTGGTCTGTTCTCTTAATGGTCACTCAATAATGCATCGGTGAGGTGAGGTCTTTTTGTGGCTAGGCTCTGTTCTCTGTAGGGTAGCCCCATAATAAGTTGATGAGGTGATGTCTTTCTTGTGTGAGATCTGTTCTCTGTGTGGTTGCTCCGTAATGCGTTCATGACATGAGGTCTTATATGGCTGGGATATGTTCTTGGTTTGATAGCCCTTCAGTGTGTTAATGAGGTAAGATTTTTGTGGATGGGGTCAGTATGATACATTGGTACACAATGGTAGCCCCATGATAATGTGTATGAAGTAAGTTTTTTTTCTTTTTGTGGCTGCCGTCGGTTCTGTGTATGGTAGCCATCATGTTTGATGAGGTGGGGCCTTTATCTGGCTGGGTCTGTTCTCAGTAAAATACATCGGTAGCCCCATAACGTGAATGAGTTTTTTTTTGTGGTTATGTATGGGTGTATGGGTCTTTAATCTGTAGAAAGAAACTCGTGGAGAGCGTGGCAGCAGAGAGTCCTCAGAAGAGAAGCCCCCTTCAAGCAAGTGTTTCGGCCCTTATCTCCTGACACTCTAGGGGGGTTGGGCCACACCCGGTTCATGACTCCGGATGTCTCTCTGCTGCCCCCTTTTTTTTTTCCCATCTTGGGACGAGCCATGGCTGGGATTCGAACCCATGACTTTCTGGACATGCTCATTTTCCACTTAATGACTCGCGCTTTAACCACTGAGCCACAGGGACACCTGATATTTGTAGGGAAATTTAAGCCTTATGAAGTTCACTTTTGTTCCTCCTTGACCAGATCCAGCTTGAACACCTCTCTGCCGCTTCTGCCATTGCTTTCAGGGCTCTGGTTTTTGCCTTCCCTGCAACTGAGAGCTGTTTCATGAGGCTGTATGCAGACGTTCCTACAAACCCCCTAGCTCCAATTTCTGCAGTGAGGACTTTGACCTGATAGCCTTCTCTCCTCAGGCTGTTTGCCAGATCAGCATACTTTTCAGTCTTGTAGATTTGAGCTGCCTCCATTCTGTTCTCATATGGCACCGTGAGCTCGATCATGATCAGCTGCTTGGTTGACTTAGAGTGGACAACTATGTCTGGTCTCATGCCACTCTTGCTGATGATCTCTGGGTGACTCTTCCATTCTGGGAGGTCTGCAGTGCACTCCCAGTCATCTGCCCCGTCCAGCAGACTCTGCCTGCATGTTTCGAGTGGCACTGTTGTTCTTGGCCATGATTTGCTGCCTCCTGCCGTGAAGAATGTTGCGGGTGCTTTTGGAGTCCTGATTTTCCCTTTTGTGGTGTTGGTACTAGCCCAGACTACTTGTACAATCTCTTTGAGCACTTGGTTGTGCCTCCATGTGTACCTTGCTTGAGCCAGGGCTACTTTACATGAGCTTAGGACATGCTCCACTGTTTGTTTTTCATGGCAGAGGGGGCATGCAGGATCGTCTGTTTTCCCCCACTTCACCAAGTTTGCATTTGAGGGCAGAAGGTCATATGCAGATCTGAGAATGAAGCTGATCCTGAGAGGGGCCATGTGCCAAATGTCATTCCAAGTGAGACTTCTTTGGAGTGCATTCTCCCACGTTGTCCATTGCCCTTGCTGGCTCTGCTGAACTGCTTTTTGGAGTCTTTTTTGGTCTTCTTCTTTTCTCATCTCCTGAATCATCATGTCTCTTTTGGCTTTTCCTTTGGCCTTTGACCACCATTCAGTTTTGGTCACCCCCAGTCCTTGTCTGTTGGTCTGTGTGTGTCCTGTTATTTCTCTGATCTTGAGACTTTCTTTTGCAGAATCCATCGCCTCTTGAACTTTCCATTTTCTGCCTGTCTTCAGCTGGGGCTTGATTGCTTCTACCACCTTGTCTCCTGAGTCCTCCAGCATGCTTTGAAGTCTGATCTTCCCTGCTTTGTATTCTTCCAGGATGGATTTCAGTGGTAGTTTCAGCTTTGCTTGGCGACAGTACAGCGCTATGTCAGTCAGACAGGGTGGGACACCAAGCCATTTCCTTGTGAACTTGTTGATTTTGGCTTCCATTGCCTCCACTATGCTGGTGCAGATGTCGTATATCATCAGAGGCCATAGGAGCTTTGGTATCAGCATGAACTGCAGACACCAGACCTTGTATTTGCCAGGGAGCCCACACTGGTCAATGGTCTCCAAGCCTTCCTCCGCCATCTGCTTTGTTTCTTTTGCTCTTTGTGTGTCTTTCAGCGTATCATCATACCATCTTCCAAGGCTCTTGACTGGTTCTTCTGTGACTGTTGGAATGGCCTGGTTGGCAACACTGAAGACCACAGATCCGGCCACTTTTCCTTTCCTCAGTGAGAGACTCCGTGATTTCTTTGGCTTGAACTTCATTCTGGATGAGGCAACTATGTCGTCCAGCCTCTCCAGCACATGACGTGTCTCGTCTTCTCTGGATGAAATCACTGTAGTGTCATCCATGAAGGCCTTGAGAGGAGGCATCTTGTATCCATCGCCAAGGTCTGTTTGTCTCGTGTTGTTTGTTGCTGCTTTCAAGATGAGTTCCATTGCCAGCACGAACAGTATTGGGGAAATTGCACAGCCCATTGCAATACCCACTTCCAAGTTGATCCAGTCTGTTGTGTACTCCTTGGTAGAGAACCGCATTGAGAAGCCATTGAAGTACTTCTTGAGCATGTCGCGGATGTTCTTTGGCACATGGTACATCTCAAGAGCCAACTGTATCATCTCATGGGGCACAGATCCATATGCGTTTGCCAGATCAAGCCACACTACGTCCAGGTCTCTCTGTTTTGTTTTTGCTTTTTGGATTGCGTCCCAGATCATTGTGGCGTGTTCTACACAGCCAGCCACGCCTGGGATGCCACCTTTCTGGACTGACACATCCAAGTACTTGTTTTCCATCAGGTACTTGGTCAACCTTGCTGCCATGACAGAGAAGAAGATTTTCCCTTCGACGTTCAGTAGTGATATTGGCCTGAACTGGCTGATGTCACTTGAGTTTTGCTCTTTGGGGATGTACACACCATCTGCCGTTATCCACTGGCCGCTGATCTTCTGGTTTCTCCAAGCCGATCGCAGCAGCCTGTGGAGCCACTCCAGCACCTTGGGACATTTCTTGTAAAGCTGGTAAGGTATTCCGTTTGGCCCTGGTGATGATTTGGCTCTGGCTTTGTCGACCACCTTCTTGATTTCCGCCAACGTTGGAGGCTTGCCATTGAACTGTTCTTCAGGGTTGGTTGGCCACACCAGACCTTGAATGTCGAGTGGTGCTTTGCTCTGTGGGTCAGAGTATGTTTTCCTCAGATGCTGCTCAAGAACTCCTTTGTCCACACTTAGGGTCCCAGATTTTGGCTGCTCAAACAGTGTTCTGGCAAACTGGAAGGGGTCTCTGAAGAAGCGCTCTTGTGTCTTCTTCTTTTTGCTCTTCCTCTTTCTCGCAGATTCCGCTTTGCTGAGGGCGCTGTGTTTTTCTTTCAGGTCTTTCCAGAGTTTTTCTAAGCCTTGTTTTTCAGCCGGCAGTGCGGTCTTCATTTGCTTCTTGAGGTTTTTCTTTTGGACCCTGATCTTGTCCATCTTTTCTTGGCGTCTGGATTTCTTTGGAGGTGTTTTCTCTTTGGGTAGTTTTGCTCCATAGGCGTCTCTACATGTGGCATACACAATGTCCCCATATGTGGCTAGTTTGTGTTCCAGGGTGCTTTTCCCTATCAGTGCATCGAGTCTTTGGACGATTTTTGCATCCAGTTTCTCCCAATCTTCAGTTTCGTTTGCTCGTGGCAGGTTGAGTTTCAGGCGCCTGGCATCGAGGGCCTGTGCAAATTCCTCATCCGAACCAACAGCGTGGATGTCCTTGGCACTGTGGTTTAAATCCTGGCCTTGGTCTTCCGACGTCTTATCTGCTGATGCAGTGCGCTGCTGCTCATTCAGATGAGTCTTCACACATCCCATCTTTGTTCTGTGGATCTTCATGCCACGGGTGGTAGCGAAACGCTTTCCACAGACACATGGATATTCCATTTGGTCCATGTTCATAGTCCGTTTGGGATTTGCAGTCATGATTGGTTGAGCACCGATGGATTCATCATTCTCTCCCCCTTTCGGTGAATCCTGGGAGCATCTTTTCCTTTTATTCTTAGTAGCCACATGTTTAAGGCAAAGTGGGGAGCCAGCCCACAGAGCCCTTGGTTCTGGTCTTTCCCAGTGTCCTCCGGTCTTTCCCGGACGTCCTCTGGCCTATTCCCGGAAGTCAATGGTTTACCCATGCATCAGTAGAAATGGGGGGGGGAAAATTTGAGGAGGAAAGTGGGTATAGGTGAATTTTTGTTTTTTTTTATTTTATGGGGGTTTTGAAAGGTTTTTTAATTTTTTTGGGGGATGGGGGAACCCATTTTTGGGGGGGGGGGGGGGGGGGGGGGGGGGGGGGGGGGGGGTGAAGGGGAAAAAAAGGAAATTTTTGTTCTGTCTTTTTTAGAGACTTGCTTAAAAATTTTTTGTGGGGGGTTCTCATTGGGAACAGATTTACCTAGGGTCTAGTTTGTCCTTTGTGGTGGTGTAAAAATCAATATCTTGATTTTTTGGTGGGGGGCAAATTGTTTTTTTTGACAGGAATAGATTAAAGTATTTGTGTTCAGTGCAAAAACATCCTTTTTGGGGTTTTTTTCGATCTCTCCTTGTTTTTTCCCTTTAGGGAAAATTGACTTTTTTTTTTTTGTATACATTTACAGGGTTTTCCTTTTTTCTTTTTTTTCCAAAAACTTTCATTTTTTTTTAGGCCTTGGGAATTTTTCCCAAAAGGGATGTTTTTGGGGTTTTTGGGGGTTTTAATGCCAGTTATTTCCTGTTAATTTTTGGTATAAACCCAAATTTCAGAAAAAACTACAACCTTTTTGGGAATTTCCCCCTCTTCTATGGCTTTTCATTTGTTACCTTTGTTGCCCTTTTTTTTACCCTTTCCCAATTGTACAACACCTCCCCCTTTAAACCCCCCTCCTTTATTATTTTTTTTTGTATGTGGGAGCCCTTTTAAAAAAAAAATGTTGAAATTGTTTAGTTTACCCCTTTGATTTAATTTTCCCTTTTTGTTTGCTGGGGCCTTTTTAAAAAAAATTTTTTTTTTTAAGTGGGGGGGTTTTTTAATGCATTTTTATATGTCTCCCACGTTGTCCATTGCCCTTGCTGGCTCTGCTGAACTGCTTTTTGGAGTCTTTTTTGGTCTTCTTCTTTTCTCATCTCCTGAATCATCATGTCTCTTTTGGCTTTTCCTTTGGCCTTTGACCACCATTCAGTTTTGGTCACCCCCAGTCCTTGTCTGTTGGTCTGTGTGTGTCCTGTTATTTCTCTGATCTTGAGACTTTCTTTTGCAGAATCCATCGCCTCTTGAACTTTCCATTTTCTGCCTGTCTTCAGCTGGGGCTTGATTGCTTCTACCACCTTGTCTCCTGAGTCCTCCAGCATGCTTTGAAGTCTGATCTTCCCTGCTTTGTATTCTTCCAGGATGGATTTCAGTGGTAGTTTCAGCTTTGCTTGGCGACAGTACAGCGCTATGTCAGTCAGACAGGGTGGGACACCAAGCCATTTCCTTGTGAACTTGTTGATTTTGGCTTCCATTGCCTCCACTATGCTGGTGCAGATGTCGTATATCATCAGAGGCCATAGGAGCTTTGGTATCAGCATGAACTGCAGACACCAGACCTTGTATTTGCCAGGGAGCCCACACTGGTCAATGGTCTCCAAGCCTTCCTCCGCCATCTGCTTTGTTTCTTTTGCTCTTTGTGTGTCTTTCAGCGTATCATCATACCATCTTCCAAGGCTCTTGACTGGTTCTTCTGTGACTGTTGGAATGGCCTGGTTGGCAACACTGAAGACCACAGATCCGGCCACTTTTCCTTTCCTCAGTGAGAGACTCCGTGATTTCTTTGGCTTGAACTTCATTCTGGATGAGGCAACTATGTCGTCCAGCCTCTCCAGCACATGACGTGTCTCGTCTTCTCTGGATGAAATCACTGTAGTGTCATCCATGAAGGCCTTGAGAGGAGGCATCTTGTATCCATCGCCAAGGTCTGTTTGTCTCGTGTTGTTTGTTGCTGCTTTCAAGATGAGTTCCATTGCCAGCACGAACAGTATTGGGGAAATTGCACAGCCCATTGCAATACCCACTTCCAAGTTGATCCAGTCTGTTGTGTACTCCTTGGTAGAGAACCGCATTGAGAAGCCATTGAAGTACTTCTTGAGCATGTCGCGGATGTTCTTTGGCACATGGTACATCTCAAGAGCCAACTGTATCATCTCATGGGGCACAGATCCATATGCGTTTGCCAGATCAAGCCACACTACGTCCAGGTCTCTCTGTTTTGTTTTTGCTTTTTGGATTGCGTCCCAGATCATTGTGGCGTGTTCTACACAGCCAGCCACGCCTGGGATGCCACCTTTCTGGACTGACACATCCAAGTACTTGTTTTCCATCAGGTACTTGGTCAACCTTGCTGCCATGACAGAGAAGAAGATTTTCCCTTCGACGTTCAGTAGTGATATTGGCCTGAACTGGCTGATGTCACTTGAGTTTTGCTCTTTGGGGATGTACACACCATCTGCCGTTATCCACTGGCCGCTGATCTTCTGGTTTCTCCAAGCCGATCGCAGCAGCCTGTGGAGCCACTCCAGCACCTTGGGACATTTCTTGTAAAGCTGGTAAGGTATTCCGTTTGGCCCTGGTGATGATTTGGCTCTGGCTTTGTCGACCACCTTCTTGATTTCCGCCAACGTTGGAGGCTTGCCATTGAACTGTTCTTCAGGGTTGGTTGGCCACACCAGACCTTGAATGTCGAGTGGTGCTTTGCTCTGTGGGTCAGAGTATGTTTTCCTCAGATGCTGCTCAAGAACTCCTTTGTCCACACTTAGGGTCCCAGATTTTGGCTGCTCAAACAGTGTTCTGGCAAACTGGAAGGGGTCTCTGAAGAAGCGCTCTTGTGTCTTCTTCTTTTTGCTCTTCCTCTTTCTCGCAGATTCCGCTTTGCTGAGGGCGCTGTGTTTTTCTTTCAGGTCTTTCCAGAGTTTTTCTAAGCCTTGTTTTTCAGCCGGCAGTGCGGTCTTCATTTGCTTCTTGAGGTTTTTCTTTTGGACCCTGATCTTGTCCATCTTTTCTTGGCGTCTGGATTTCTTTGGAGGTGTTTTCTCTTTGGGTAGTTTTGCTCCATAGGCGTCTCTACATGTGGCATACACAATGTCCCCATATGTGGCTAGTTTGTGTTCCAGGGTGCTTTTCCCTATCAGTGCATCGAGTCTTTGGACGATTTTTGCATCCAGTTTCTCCCAATCTTCAGTTTCGTTTGCTCGTGGCAGGTTGAGTTTCAGGCGCCTGGCATCGAGGGCCTGTGCAAATTCCTCATCCGAACCAACAGCGTGGATGTCCTTGGCACTGTGGTTTAAATCCTGGCCTTGGTCTTCCGACGTCTTATCTGCTGATGCAGTGCGCTGCTGCTCATTCAGATGAGTCTTCACACATCCCATCTTTGTTCTGTGGATCTTCATGCCACGGGTGGTAGCGAAACGCTTTCCACAGACACATGGATATTCCATTTGGTCCATGTTCATAGTCCGTTTGGGATTTGCAGTCATGATTGGTTGAGCACCGATGGATTCATCATTCTCTCCCCCTTTCGGTGAATCCTGGGAGCATCTTTTCCTTTTATTCTTAGTAGCCACATGTTTAAGGCAAAGTGGGGAGCCAGCCCACAGAGCCCTTGGTTCTGGTCTTTCCCAGTGTCCTCCGGTCTTTCCCGGACGTCCTCTGGCCTATTCCCGGAAGTCAATGGTTTACCCATGCATCAGTAGAAAGAAACTCGTGGAGAGCGTGGCAGCAGAGAGTCCTCAGAAGAGAAGCCCCCTTCAAGCAAGTGTTTCGGCCCTTATCTCCTGACACTCTAGGGGGGTTGGGCCACACCCGGTTCATGACTCCGGATGTCTCTCTGCTGCCCCTTTTTTTTTTTTCCCATCTTGGGACGAGCCATGGCTGGGATTCGAACCCATGACCTTCTGGACATGCTCATTTTCCACTTAATGACTCGCGCTTTAACCACTGAGCCACAGGGACACCTGATATTTGTAGGGAAATTTAAGCCTTATGAAGTTCACTTTTGTTCCTCCTTGACCAGATCCAGCTTGAACACCTCTCTGCCGCTTCTGCCATTGCTTTCAGGGCTCTGGTTTTTGCCTTCCCTGCAACTGAGAGCTGTTTCATGAGGCTGTATGCAGACGTTCCTACAAACCCCCTAGCTCCAATTTCTGCAGTGAGGACTTTGACCTGATAGCCTTCTCTCCTCAGGCTGTTTGCCAGATCAGCATACTTTTCAGTCTTGTAGATTTGAGCTGCCTCCATTCTGTTCTCATATGGCACCGTGAGCTCGATCATGATCAGCTGCTTGGTTGACTTAGAGTGGACAACTATGTCTGGTCTCATGCCACTCTTGCTGATGATCTCTGGGTGACTCTTCCATTCTGGGAGGTCTGCAGTGCACTCCCAGTCATCTGCCCCGTCCAGCAGACTCTGCCTGCATGTTTCGAGTGGCACTGTTGTTCTTGGCCATGATTTGCTGCCTCCTGCCGTGAAGAATGTTGCGGGTGCTTTTGGAGTCCTGATTTTCCCTTTTGTGGTGTTGGTACTAGCCCAGACTACTTGTACAATCTCTTTGAGCACTTGGTTGTGCCTCCATGTGTACCTTGCTTGAGCCAGGGCTACTTTACATGAGCTTAGGACATGCTCCACTGTTTGTTTTTCATGGCAGAGGGGCATGCAGGATCGTCTGTTTTCCCCCACTTCACCAAGTTTGCATTTGAGGGCAGAAGGTCATATGCAGATCTGAGAATGAAGCTGATCCTGAGAGGGGCCATGTGCCAAATGTCATTCCAAGTGAGACTTCTTTGGAGTGCATTCTCCCACGTTGTCCATTGCCCTTGCTGGCTCTGCTGAACTGCTTTTTGGAGTCTTTTTTGTGTGTTAGCCCTGCAAATAATCCTGTCATTGGAAATGTGTGTCCACTAGTTGTGCACAATTACAGTTTCTTGTTTCATCTTATTATGTGTGTACACTTACCTTGTAATGCACAGTTACATGTTTAATCTTTTTTATAGTCATAGGGTTGGATTTCTTTTTTCTTTCAGTTTGGGGGGGGGGGGGGGGGGGGGGGGGGGGGGGTGAAGAGGAAAAGGAAACTTTGTTCTGTCATTTTAGAGACTTGCTTGAAATGTTTTGTGGTGGTTCTCATTAGGACAGACTACCTAGGGTCTAGTTTGTCCTTTGTGGATGATGTACAGATCAGTAGTCTCTGATTTCTTGGTGGGTGCAGTTGTTTATTTGACATGGAATAGATAATGTATCTTGTGTTCAGTGCAACACATCCTTATTGGGGTACTTCGATCTCTCTCTTGTTTCCATTTAGGAAAGTTGACTTTTTTTTTGTTGCTCATACATATACATGTATGCCTTTTTTCTTTTCTCTCTCAAGAACTCTTCATTTTTCGTTTCTTGCCTTGGCAATTGATTCACCTATATTTTCCCAGGTAATCTCCATGATCAGTTCATGAAAATTTGTTTTGACAACCCAAATTTCAGAAAAATTCTATCAACCTTTATTGGAAATTTCCCGTCTTCTATGGCTGTCATTTGTTTACCTTTGTTGCCTTTTGTTTACCTTCCATTATTGTGACAACACCTCCCCCATTCACCCCCATCGTTTATTATTTATTTTTGTATGTGTAGCCCTTTCAACAAATGTGTGTAGTTGTTTAGTTTACCCTTTGATCTTATTCCTATCAGTTTGCTGGGGCCTTTCTTAAAAAAAAACTTTCTTTTTTAAGTGTTGGGTTTATAATGCATCATATATGTTTCAAAGAAATAATGCTTGCATGCTTTTGTGTTGATCAAAACATGGGCAGCTTTGCTATAAGTATAATCCTGGGTATTTTTGATAATATTGCGTGTCGACAGAGTATATATGGGCAGGGTTAGGATTGTTTATCTGTTAAGTTTTATGCTCCCTATACATAGGAGTTGTGTGTGAATATATGATAGAATGTAAATTGGTATAGTGGAATCTTGTGAAGCGTCATGAGAAAGATTTTGGAACGTACTCTTGACGAACTTGCAGTATTGTTATCAAGTGTTTTTGAACTTGTGTCCCATTCACATACGTAATCCATTTTACTATTTTGTATCTCGTTTGCATGTGTTTTCCAGTGCTTTTCTCATTTTGTACCTCTTTTAGATGTACTGTACTGTGCCATTTTGCCTTGGAACTTTTCTGCATGTATATCCAGTTAAAATGTCTTACTGTTTTCAAGTGCTTTTCTCCCCTAGTTTCCAATTCACATGAATTGTCCTGTACTTATGTGCTTTGTAGATCCCTTTTACATGTGTTACACAGTGCTTTTCTGTTTGAGTATTTCATTCACCTGCATTCTCCAGTGCTTTTCTGCTCATATCATTCTGCGTTGTCCAGTTATTTTCTGCTTGTGTATCCCGTTCACGCACATTGTCCAGAGCTCATCTGTTAGCGTATCCCATTCACATGGGTTATCTAGTTCTTTTCTGCTAATGTGTCCTGTTCAGAAGTTTTACTAGTCTTTTTGTGCTTGTGTATTCTGTTCACATATGTTATTCCATGCTTTTTAGCATGTGTATCCCATTGGCATACATAATCCATTGCTTTATCCTGTTTACATGTGTTACCCAGAGCTTTTCTGCTTCTGTATTCTGTCCACATGAGCTACCCAGCGTTTTCTGCTTCTGTATCCCTATTACATGCATTATCCAGTGCCTTTGTGTCTGTGTATCTCATTCAGGTATATATTACTCTGTGCATTTCTGCTTCTGTATCCAGTTCACATGCATTATAGGTACTTTTCTGCCTCTGTATCCATTTTAGAGAATGTTGTCAAGTTCTCATTGCTTGGAGATTTTGGAAGATGAAGAAGACTACATTGGTTGGTTTTGGACACTGCAGTGGGTCTAGTCCTTGTAGCAGGACAGTTTGTCCTTGCTTTTGCAATATCAGCCAAGACAAAACAACAGCAAAACATACAGATTTCTCTGTCTCTCTCTCTGTGTCTCTCTCTTCCATATCTACTAAGCCTCACAGAGTTTTCTGTAATTTCCAGATCTTTAGTAATCATTTCTGAAATTGTTTTTTGTTTTTGTTTTTTTGTTGTTGAAAAAATTCAGTGTAAAAATTTGGTCAAAAGATGTTTGGGATGTCAGCTTTGAATAGGATACAGGACGGATGAAGTATTGCAGAACAGAGCCCAACTTATGCTGTGTGAATGTTTGCAATTACATGTTGTGGACAGCCCTTTTTTTTTTTCAACCTGACATTTTTTTTTTGGCTTCCCCCCCCCCCCATTCATCATCAGTAAGTGGTTAAAAATGGTATTTGTCATTACCCAAACTGTCCGTTCTTCAACCCACCCCAACCCCATCATTCCCTCATTGACTTTAGAAAGTCGGCAGCTGTGCTTTTCTGGAATTGTTATTCACTGGAACTTAAAGGCAGTGTGGCTGTAAAGAAGAGAATTTTGTGCCATTTGCTTACAGGCCACTCCTTTTACACCCATTCTTATCTTATAAAAATTGAAGAAGCTCTGTGGTGCAACCCATGTTACGTATCACTTGCAGTGAAACATATTCTTTTAGAATGTTGAGATTTGCATGATGTGAGACATACAAATTTTACAGCAGACTCCATGAAAACCTTGTTCAGAGATGTCCCACCTGATGTGATCTTTGAATTTCTGAGAGGGATTAATATTTTTCATCTGATCTAAGATTTTACAGAAGAAAGAGTTTTTACAAAGGTTCTGGTGTGCTTTTAGAAGGTGTATTTTATTTTCAGAAGAAAATTGTTCACATACGTCATACGCTCTCACAAATCATAGACAACATAATTCTTATTACCATTGTTGTTTGTCCACTTGCAAGTCACTGTCTACTTTCTTCTGTTTAGTTATGCCATATTAGTACCACTACACATTTTGTTCTTCCTTTCACAAAGTGATTAATGTCGCCATGTAAAATTTTTATTTAAAAAATTTTTATTTTATTTTTTAGAAATCATGTACTTCTGTTAACTTATCCCATAAGCCGCCCCAAATTTTAAGCGTCATACGTCGTGGGTCTCCAGAGATCAAAGCATTTTGAGAAGGAATAAATCTTTGTTATACGTCATGGGTCTCCATGGGACCTTGTTGTATTCTGAAGGAATATATAATAAACCCATTGTAGATGCATATGCTCAGACCCACAACATACTGGGGTGATTCTGTTTTTGCTTACCCTTTGTCATCAGAATGCATTGCTCTTTGTCTTCAGAATGCATTGGTCTGGCCAGACCTGAGAGGTACGGCACTCAGGTTTTCTTCTTTGAGAGTGTGGGTTTGCTCAGACCCACGACACACTGGGACTTTTTGTTTACTCCGTATCTTAACAGCAAAAATAAACAATTTTTGGTACAGATGAAGGGCCATAGTTTGTTGACAAATTCAAGAAATTTGTTGGAGACAGCTTTAAAAAGTACCTAGTTATCAAGTAAAAATCATGAGTGTGAGTAATTTCAGACCCAGGGTATAATGGGAAAGGTTAAATGTGATTAGCCATGTTGTTTCGGTACATTTATGTATTTGCAGTGTACTTCAAACACTGGGTGTTATCCTTATGTTCTTGCTCCTATAATGTTGTTCACGTTTTCTCTTTTTTCGTTGTATTGACATGTAAACTCTCTCTCTCACCCTTTCTTTTACTTTCCTACCTCATCACACCCATCATTTACACCACCATTTTCTCTCTCTTGAAGTCGCTTTTGAACAGGAAACTTCTAGAATGTTGTAGGAATGTAATCCATGTGTACTTGAACATGATTACCACATAAACATGCTAATCAGTGTTTTTCAGAGTATGTTGATGATACATCGTATGATGACTTGTCCTTATAATGAAAAAAAGTAATATTCCTACTCAGATAGGAAAAAAAAATTGTGTTTGTGTGTGATGATATGGATCATTACCATAATTGTTCTGATCAATTTGTGCTGTCTATAATGATATTACATACTATGCAGTGATATTCATGTATTAGTTTCTTTAGTCCCTGAGGGGACAAGGGCCAGATGGAAAGTGCCATTTTGCTTATGTGTGACATTTCGGAATAAAGCTCGTCAATCAGTCAAACGATCAGAGTATCTGTCTTTCTCCCTCTTTCTCTTAACAATTAACATACACACACATACTCAGACAGACATGCACACGTTTGTTTTTGGACTGTTAGTTGCAGTATTATCAGAAAGTTCAAAAGCTAGACAATCTGATCTAATCACTGTTTGACCTGTCAGTATTATGTATAATTCATCCAGACACTGTTCCATCAAGATCTATCTGATAAATGAACATCCAGTGACAGTTTTTGTTACTTGAAGCACTCGCATAGCTGGACCATGTGCAGTGTGACTGATCTATTGAAGGACCTGGAAAGCAGGAAGTTTTGAAAAATATTTTTGCTTAAGAGAAAAGGCTTGCACCCTCAGAATGGCAAAGTTTTATACACCTTTAAAATGTCAGTAATTTACCTATCATGTTATGAACTGCCCATCTATTTTTTCAGGACATCACGACTTTTTTTCTCTGCAGGGACAGCCCATTCTGTGTGGTCGACTGTTCTGTCACGAAACTGAACCTATGTGTTTATGTCTCTTCCTAACGCTGTTTTTGCCGTGGAAAGGAAAAATACCAATATAATTTCTTGTGGTAAGAGGCCACTGACTTTTTGTTTTTCCATGTCCAATCTTAAGAGGATATGATAAAGTAAGCCTTCAGCAAAATCTGGCTAGAATGCATGGAGGGACATAAAACAACAATGCAGACAGTAAAAACAGGATGCACAACTGCTACATCGATTCTAGCAAAATCAGTTCCTGTTCGTAAGATACCAATAGGATTGTTACTGGGCATTTACTGACCACAAGAGAGAAAAGTGTCCAGCTCCTATAAACAATACATGCAGAAATGTTCACTCGATAGATTTCAGACAAGCTATAGACAATCCCTGACAATAAAACAAAAGCAGTAAAGATCTCTATGTTGTGTTGGCTCTTCATATCAGTGTCTGCCCATATTGCAGCTTAAAGTATTGCTCAATGTTCATTAGTATTGCTCAGTACTCCACAAATTTGTCCACTCGATTGAGAGCAGTGCACAAACACGCCTGCACCATTTAGAGCAGAGTACTTATGAAACGGAACCATGATCTAATCGAATCTAATCCTACAAATCTTGCAATGGCCGTTCAATAAGCATCACTCAAGGCATTGTCTTCCCATTTGAACAACGTGGTGAGCAACGACTAGTTGAGCAAACCTAGAAAAGCGAAATCCACTAGTGACATCTTGCAACAGTGACATGACAAAACCGTGCGAGTGTGTTTGTGTTGGGTATGTGTAATTTACTGAGTTTGGTGTGTGTGTACGGGTGGGGGGCATGAAAGAGGGAGAGAAAGTGAGATGGAAAGCTGTAGAGAGAGGAAAAGAGAAATGGCATCTGTTGCCCTTTGAAAAGGTAGAGGCAAAAACTTTCCTGAAAATTCAGAGGGAAGTATGGGCTGTTGTCATGGCCCAATCGTAGCTAACCATCTACAGATCAGCGTCTGTAATCTCGACAGACGCTAGAACCCAGTTATGCCAACAGCAACTGGCCCAACACATAAAAACAAAAATGCATGTGATCAAGTGGTCAGTCAATTATCCAGCAGATCCACAAGTCTGTTCAGTCTCTCTTTATGATGAGGTAAAATGAGAAGAGGGCAGCCAGGCTAGGCCAGACAGACTATTGTAGAATTACAGCTATTTCACATATTTCAATTTTGTACACAAAAGTAAAGTATGTGTGTGAAATTGCACTTGTCATTCTGTTCGTTGTTCATACATCGATTCATGATTGACTCTTATGTCTGTCACTCATATCATGAGTACTTTTGAAATACGGCTGATCCCAATTTTGAGTATTTTCAATGCTCCTGAAAAAAATTATATTTTCAGTGACTTACACTGATAAGTTGCTCCATTCGCCACTAGCAAGAGGGAAAACTATATGTACATACATTCATATGTGCACACGCGCATCATCATTGAATGCACACAGTCTTCCATTTGAGGCACATCATCACCCTGAGTGGAAGGCACCGCATCTCAGTTTAGAAACACCACTCCCTCCCTTTTCTACTATATTCATCCATCTCGTAGATCCCTTCAATTAAAGTCAACGCGAGCAGCTGCTCTCGCCCTCAACAGACTTATTCGGCATCCGTCTGGGACCCCTATGAGAAACAGCGCAAGGAGAAGTTAGAAAAAATTCAGAGTAGGGCAGCCCGCTTTGTGCTTAACCGCTACCAACGTACTGCCAGCGTTACCAACATGCTGCAGACTCTAGGTTGGATGTCCCTTGAGAACAGAAGGAAGAAAGCAAAGCTCTCCATGTTCTATAAAATCAAGAACAACTTAGTCAGCTGCCCGAGGTTAAAACAGCAGCTCCATCCTCCCAAGAAGAGAGAGCGTCGAAGTCACGATCAGCAGTTAAATCAACTAGCTGCAGACACCGACTACCGGCTAATGTCGTTCGTTCCTCCCAAGAACAATTGTGGACTGGAACTCCCCCCCCCCCCCCCCCCCAGGATACTGTTGATGCCAAAACCCCTGACACATTTGTGTCACTGGTCAACAGGCATCTTCAGTAGATTTCTACATAAAGCTGTCTTGTCGTGTGCATGGATGAGTGGAAGGATGTTGCGGGCCTGAGCTGCTTACTGCAGCCTGGGGCCAGCTAGTCCATAGTAATGGATGAAAAGTGACCGTGGTAGCCTGCTGGCAGCTCCGCACTTAGCTTTACCTTTTTGTGTGTGTGTGTGTGTGTGTAGGCTAGTGAGTACGTAAGTTAGGGGTGGGGGGTGTCACTTTGTGGTATGAATGTGTGTAATCTCATGTTTATGAAAAAGGAATTAGAATAGTTTTTTTTTTTTTTTCCCACAGCAGATCCGCCGTTCACAGTCTCATAATAATCAGCCTGTTGATTGTGGAGACTCTACGGAAGAAGAAGAACCCTAACCATATCAAATCGGCGTAACACAATCCAAACACACCACACACACGCATGTGCGTGCACGCGCGCAAACACACAAGTATCCAAAAAAAAAAAAAATTATGCCATGTATGGGACGCACACAACGAAGTGGTTCACCCGCCAATCTTTGGCTCCTGTTCCCTGCCAAGAGTGGAAGTCCACATGCTTGCCATCCGAGACCACTGAAAAGATGACGGCTTTGGGAAAGAGTGATCCATCGGTGGAGGTGCCTTCTGACTGGCACCACCATGCTGAGGATAAATAGACACCAACTTGCAGTTCAGGATGTTACTTTGAGCGTGCAATTGCCAGATTCCCATGTAGGACCCTGGCTTTGTGCACTGCGCAACTTCTGCTTCAAGTCTAGATCTGACAGTCTGGTCTGAAAGTTTCTGACCATGATAATGCACAGAGTACATGGAATAAACTTTTGGCAGATCTTCATCCCACTCTGACTCTCCTTTCAAATTTGTGTTGTCAAGATACTCGGCCATTTCTGCGGCTATTTCTAAAACGATACGTATTCGCGTTTCATCGTGACATTCTTGATGGCCGTAAACCATCACGGACACACAACCGGGAAGGCAATATTGCCGTCGCCATGCATCTGCATGGGTGTGACACGTGGTGCATCGGTGGGCAGCCATTCTGTTGAATCTTCATCTTTAGTATAATTATGAACTTTGAAGGGATGCAACCTACCGTTACCGGGTGCTTTGTCAGTGCTGTTCGGTAACGATTAATTCAACTTGTATCATGCAGAAAATTTCTTCCTTTGAAAGATCGTCATCCCCACTCCCATTACACCTCATCATTTCTCTTCTCTTCTACGTCTTCCCTGACCACCTTATCATGTTCTCTCTCCTCTTGGCCATCTCCTCTCCTTATACCTTCATCATCTTTCTCCTCAACTCCTTTCTTGCTTTTATTCCTTTTCTTGTCTTTTCCCTCTCCTTTATCAATCCTTCATTCTCTCTTTCCTGTGTCTCCTCTCACCTCCCCTCAGCCCCTTCCCCCTCTATACCCTCTGCTTCATCTTCTCTCATCAGTCTTCCATAAGCTCCTCCCGCTTCTGCAGTATCTCCCCTCACAAACCCGTTATGTTGTCCCCCATTCTCTTCACACCCTCTTCCAATCTTTCCATCCCCCCCCCCCCTCTCTCTCTCTCTTTTTTTTTTTTTTTTTTTTTACCACCTTTCCCCTCTACGTCTTCTTTTTGTTCCTGTTCCTGTGTCCAAGATGTTTTTATCCCTAACCTCCTCGTTTCCTCCCATGTGTTCCGTTTTCCCCTGATAGCATTCACACCCTCTCTCATGTTTTCTTGTCTGCTGGGTCCTGTTTCTCTCTCTTGAGCTTTTCCGCCTAGGTCTTTCTTAGTATAAAAATCAGTTATTTTCTTCTGACGTCCAGTGTTTTCAACAGATTGCACAAATGCATTTAACGAGTTCAAGAGCTTTTGATCGCAGTCTGCCTGCAAGCAGTAGTCTAGACAGGCCTATTTATTTTCCGCATGCAATCCAACACTGTCTTTCTTGACACTTTTTCAGCTTGACCCCCAAAGTGTTCTCCTTCATCCGAGTGTTCTTCAGTAGGCCTAATCAGTTCTTGAGCAGCTGACATGGAAGGTGTTGGATCTTCTGTGCCAGTTGCCAATTTGTGAAACGCTGATTTTGCAACATCGACATGAACACGGATGTAGTCGGATGCTTGCACGTCCCACTCATCAAAGAGTTTCAATCTCATAGTCCAAATATTCGTCTTCTGTAGATTCATCTCTTTCTGCTGCCGCATCATCCATCCTCAATCCAGCTTTGCGGAAGCATTTGTTTATTGTGCTTGGGTTCACTTTATCCCATGCTTGTTTTAAGGTGCAGGCGGCGTCAAGGAGAGTGAAGTTTTAATTTTCAGCAGCTCCTCCTGCATCGGTATATGCCACCAGCATGAGAATTTTGGACGTGGGATAGCGAACTTTTGAATGATTCCTGCAACACACGGCTGTAATTTTGATGTGGCGTTTGGCGGCAAGAAGAGGATATCCATCGCATTTAGCGTCAGCGGGACCTTGTGTGCCGAACAGGTGTCAAGCACCAGCAGAACTTCGCATTTCTGCCGGTCCATCTCTCTGTCAAATGACTGTAGCCAGTCCTTGAAGATGTCTGCCGTCACCCACGCCTTGGTGTTGGCCTTGCAGTCAACAGGCAGTTTCTTGATGCCATAAAAACATCTGGGGTTGTTGAATTTCCCGATCATTAGCGGTGACAGTTTTTCCGTGCCGTCCATGTGGCTGCATAACAGAACGGTGATCCTTTCTTTGAATTTTTTGCCACCGTGGCATTTGTGGTTTTTGAAACAGTGTATCTCATTTGGCAATAGCCTCCAGAATAAAGCTGTCTCGTCTAGATTGAAGAAGTCTGATGGACTATACTGTAAAAGTTTGGGTTTTGAGGACATCTTCAGCCAACTTAATTGTCTGTTGCAGCCTCGTCAACAGATCCTCTTTTGCCACAAAGATTTTTGAAGACAATGCCGTGGTGCTTTTTCCAGCGGTAGAGCCGCCCCTCGCTGCATGTCCAGCCACTGATGCCAAGGGTTTCAGACAATTCTTCAGCTTTAGCTTTCAGAACGGGTCCGTTGGCTGTGATCCGTTGCGACCTACACAGAGGAATGTCGGGTGTTTGAGAGTGGCTTATGTAAGGTGTTGTTTTGTGGTGATAGTAGTGATGGTGGTGGTGGTGATGATGATGATGATGATGATGATGTGTGTGTGTGTGTGTGTGTGTGTGTGTGTGTGTGTGTGTTGTGTGTGTGTGTGTGTGTGTGTGTGTGTGTGTGTGTGCAAGCACATACGGATGAGCATAAGGTGTGTGTGTGTGTGTGTGTTAGTGTTACTCTAACTGGAATGTTTTTATGAGGATAATTCGTTAAGCTTGCATTGATGAACCAGTCCTGTGGAGGTCTCTGTTGTGTGGATGGGTCTACAGTGCCGCTCTGGAATTCAGCCCTGTACCTCTCTTTGTTCTTCAACACAGCAATTACCGTGGATGGATGAACTTGAAAGTCTTCTGCTATGGTAGATTTTTTCTTGACTGGAAACTGTTCTACTTTATCAGTAAGTTGAATTTTTCTTTTCATCGACAACGGCTTCTTGTGTTCCCTTTCTTCATCATTTCTGGTTAGCTTCCAAATAATACCGGTAACAAAAGTTTCGTACGTGGCACAGTTCGTTTTGCGACTGTTGCTGGAGCTAGGTCGACGCTTCGCACGTTTCTTACGTTCCTGTTGTGTAGTGTGCAGGCATCTGGATTACATCTCTGCAGAGACAAAGGTCATGAAGATGACACCTATTTTGTATCATAACTGACCAGTTTGTTCTGTGGGGAACCAGAAATGCCTTTACTTAAGGAGTGTTTACTTATAACCGAGTTGCTAGTAACCGAAGAATATTTAGTAATAGAAAAGAAGACCTCTGCAGGGAACCAGTGCTTTCCTTTACTATAACCGAGTTTACTATTAATGGGATATACAGTATATTCATTATCATAATTCCAAACAAATGCTGTTAATGACATCGAATCACTTAGCAGAAATTAAAAAACAGAGCACACAGAACAAACACGGAGACATCCCCCATAATAACGTTCCAATCTTGCCCATAAACCCTGTATCTGACTCATCTACACAGCGAGAACAAAAGGAGAAATGAAGAAACACAAACTGAGATTTATTCAAGACTGGCACAGCCTTATTCATCAGGAATATAGTCGAACAAACACACGGACTAACAGTAACAAATATATGTAACCTCGCTTTGATCGGTAGGAAAGGAAATCTTAAATGAGGCTGGGAACATTAAACAGTAAGTAAGAACAGAGAGGGTAAGTCTTGCTCCCATGATGAAAAAAATACCTGATAATTACTCCATATATTCGAGATGAAAAAGGCTATGCCAGTCTTGAATAAATGTCAATTTGTGTTTCTTCAAAATGGGCAAGCATGCAACGTCCATCCTCGGGGGAGGGGGGGGGGGGGGTATCCTTGTTTGATGAGAGTGCTCTTTGTTGTCATTCCTGCTAGGCGATTCGGTGTCGTAAGCATCGTTCGTTTGGAGTTATGATCATGTATTTATTTCAACATGGGAACAAGAGTTACCCTTCTTGTTTGTCATTTACTGTTTACTGTTCCCAGCTTCATTGAAGATTTCCTTTCATTAAGATCATTTCCTGAAAACAACCTTTCAAACACAGTGCCATGGGAACACACAACATCTAGAGGTTTTCACACGCGAAATATTTGACAGAATGAAGCTTGTGCAGTAGAGAGGGGAGGGGGAGGACGAAACTTCAAACTCTGTTCTCTCTTTTTCTAAACGCTGCGCACTTCGAGTAAGACAGTAATGACCGGTTTTCGATCGATGGTCATCAGCGGAAGTAGATGGACATTTTTCCCGTCATATGATATTCATTTGTCAGACGTGGTTATACATGTGTCATGGACCATAACACGGATGACACACACGCCCCCAGTGAAATACAAAGAACATGAACAATGAATTTGAAACTGGTTTCTGTTTGACCCCGTGTGGCCCGGATGTGCGCTCTGAGCGAGAGTTATGCTCTGCGCGTGTTTTGGTTGTGTGATTGAGAGTGAGTGAAGAGTGTGCTAGCGCATTTCGGATATTTCGTGATCATCTATTGAAGCAGGCAGCTCCAGAACCAATCAGGGAACCCTTGCATAATCCACTGAAAGCATGTCTTCAGAGTCTGGCGCCCAAAACTGCAAGGGAAGAGACATTCCTAGCAGACGAGTCGTCCTGAACGATATTTCGCAGCTACCGTCGGAGTACTCCACAACACCTGGAGGAACGTTCTTCTCCACAACGCCAGGGGGTATGGCACGCTTTGCAACAACATGCATTCGATAAGAACACATTGTAGGGAGCACGTGTCATTTTCCTGAAGTTTGATTACCATTGGTTTTACTGATCCTGCCCGGAGACCGATTTATGCATAGGACAAAAAGAGTGCATTCAATATGGCGTAGACTTGACCATGTGACTTTTGTTTGGCAACTTCTCAATATTGTTCTGATTGCGGTCGTCTGAAGCGAATTATTTGGGTGGTGAGTGGGTTTCTAACATAGGAATATAGTTTAGAGGCTTCCAAAGTAAGCGTTCGTTCATGCCAGTGTTATGAACAAACTTTGCGAGATTCCGATTCGATAGCTGCTGTAGTGACGGTAGGCCATACTCCATGTCGATATCCGTGGGCATGTGTAGTTCTGGGTGAACAAAGTTGCAGCTGTTAAGTTGTTTCGGACTGCAAAATATGCTTTGACAAGTTGTGGTAAGCATTTAAAGTTTTTCATCACTTTTCTTTTTTGGCGGCTAATTTAAGTGTCATTCGAGCGTCGTGGGCCATCATGAAGCTTTATAGATCGACCACAAACGCGCACCAACTGCTAACGTCACAGTTTGGACCACTATCGATTTGGCCTTGAACCCATAGAAGGGGTCAATCGTTTCTTTTCTTTTCTTTTTTTTTTAGAACGGGAAACGCTCCAGTTGAATTTACTGATCCTTATTTTAATAATTCGGTCAGTTGAAGAGGAGTCGACGGCAAAGAGTAAGTGTTGTGAGAAAGTGAAAAGAGAATCCTTGACAAAGTTAGTAATTGTTCAGCAAGTTAATTTTGTTCCATTAGTATTGCAATGACTAAGTTGTAATGACTTAGTTTATAAGTTTATTTTGATAACTTTTACCCTCATCAGCACCCCCCCCCTCCCCCCCGGCTCCTGTCCTTGAAAGTAGGACAATAACCACATTTGCCCCTGTAAGAGAAGATAAAAATTGATGAAAAGAGAATTGGTAAAGAGAGAGGATGTTTTAATGCCTGTTCAGGCAGTGACTGAAGATGTGGCCCCTTCTTGTTGAACCTGAACCAGTAAAAATCAGAGTTATTCAGAAAGCTTCTCTATGCCAGGAGATTATCTTCTCCTTCTGGCATAAATGTGATATAGCCAAAAGTAGTGTTAGGCACTCTACCCCACTCCTTCTTGCATGTTTCTTCTCCTCAACAAGAATGCTTTGAGAAGGAGACAGAGACATACACAGAAGGGGAGAGAGACGGGCAGAGAGAGAGAGGGAAGGCATTATCACCTCTCAGCCAAGAAAATTGCAGCAAACTTGTCACATTGAATAAATCAATCTGTGTATTATTGGGAAACATTTCCTTTTGTGTTTCCCTCCCAAACAAATGCCTCTGTGAAACATCAAGGACTTTTTTGCAGAATATGTAGAAAATGCTCTATACATGACAATGGAATAAACCATGCCATGAGATTCAAGTGAATCAGCTTCACATGTTGATGGAAAGTTCTTGTACAGATGGGAAGTACAAAAGGAAAGATGTGTGCATATAAGTTTGGTGTGTGCAAGCTCACAGGTGCTAGATTGTAAGAACAGATGAGTACCATTGTTTGTTGAGTTGACGTGTGTGGAGACTTTCACCGCCAGACAACACAGCTTAATGCAGATCGTACGTTTCCATATTTACCAAACTAACTTGGATCAGTAATACAGAAGCAGAGATGTTGACCAGTGGTCATTGGCACTCAAGATTGTTGGATCTAGCAAGAAGTTACCCCAAAGATATGATGACGAAATAAAGTTATTACGCACACTTGGAAAATGAAAGTACAAATGGACATTACAGCTTCTCCCCACCTCTGAGAAAAAGGCGACCTCTATGATATTTTGAAATTCGATTTTAAATGTCGTGCATTAGTACAAGACTTTTGGCTTCAGCAGAAACTCTGTTAACTGAAATGAAGTTCAAGTGCAACTGTCATTTGCGCAGTGTGTCCGAAATTCTTAACTGTCAATTAGAAATGAGCGTGACACGAACAAGAAAACTTAGAAATCACCATTAACATTTCAAATTTCAGCGCTTTCAAGAAAATAAGCGATTAGCTTGAAATGAAGTGACTATGTAGCGAGAAAGATAATGTAAGGCATTCAAACATTATGTTATGCTTCATTTCACTGATAATGTCTATGAGATTTAATCCACAGCAGGGTACATGGACTGTCACTTCATAACAAAGTCTTTGAGATACGCAGGCTAGTTTTGAACTCTCTGGGGTTGATGTATTGGAAAGTCGGAACCAGTAGGCCCATTTTGGCATTGCGGTGACTGCAGCAGGATATCTGGGTCATCAGCCGGGAGATCATCAACATCACTGAGATCATCATCAGCTGAAGACTGGTCAGGCTGCGTGGTGTCAGGCAGGGCAATCTTGAAATGTGAAGAGTTATGGGTAAAACTGATTACCACCAGGTCTGCTGGCTGTCAGCATTGACCATTCTTTTGCTGTCACTTTCAGTGGGATGGGAGAGTAGCATGGGATCAGTTTTTTCTTTTTCAGCTGGCAAGCAAGGACAGTATTTCTAACTTGAATGTCAGAAGAGACGGCGCAGCGCATTGGCACTCAAGACTGTTGGATCTAGCAGGAAGTTACCTCAAAGATATGATGATGAAATAAAGTTATTACGCACACTTGGAAAGTGAAAGTACAAATGGACATTACACTGTCATGTGTGTCTTTGCGTGTCTGTATATTTGCTAATGTATGTTATGAAGGTGAAAGAATTCCTGTGAATTTTAGAGATTTTCATTTCTTGAATTTGGTCTCTTGAACATGTTTATTCTTGTGCAGAACACTGTTCAAACTGTTCTTATGTAATAACATTTGCAGAAAGATGGTTACTGTAATTTTTCTGCTGCCTTGAAAGATAATTCCTGTTTACATTGGCTTTGAATTGTTATGTGTGCAGGTACTCGTATTGTATATGAAAGGAACTTCTTACTGCAATGCCGGAATTCTCCTCTTGCCAAAAGCCCACCAGCCAATATGTTGAACATCCCCGGAATTACCTGTCCTGCCAAGTCCGATGGGAAACCAAGCGGAGATGCTCCACTGAAAGAGGCTGAAGAGAAAGGTAAGATGTAATGGAAAACTCAAATGTGGAGTTTGGACATGAGAGTGAAAGCTGATAAACATCTCCTGTATGGATGTAAATACGCTAACAGGATGATAATCAGGAAAATAATCATCATTGTGATTGCATTGACATTGTGAAAACAGAAAATAGTAAATTGGCAGTGCAATAAATGATTGTGATGAGCTTGAACTGCTTATTGGGGGTTTGCTTTTTATGGCTTGAAAATCCTCTTTGTTCATGTGGTAGTAGATGGATACCTGATTCAGTTAAGAGAAAGTAAGGTAGGAGGGAAGATGGGGAGGGGGGGGGGAGATTTTTTTTTTTTTGGGGGGGTGCAGCCTTCCATGCTGCCATGCCCTATCTGTCATAGAAAACACAGTTAATTTTTTTTTTCTGAATTGATTGGGATGACAAGACCTGAGGAGTCCCCCCCCCCCCCGCCCCCTTTCCACCAACGATAAGCCCCCCTCTCCCTCCCATGGTTGGCTTGGCTACAAACAACATGAATTGAAGTTCAGAAATGATGGAGCGCAAATCTTTTGCTGTTTAGGGCAATAGCATTTTCATTTCTTCCTGATGGGGTAATAGGTAATACTCGGATTACAGGGTATTTTGATGAGGTGATAGGTAAAACTCGAATTACAGGGTGTGTTAGGTTATTGCTTAATTGTAAGGGTATTGTTTAACACATTTTAGGATTATGGGTCAAGGGGTAGAATATATATTTTTTAATGTTCATTGATAGAACTGTATGAACCAAGAAATAATGATGGTTTTGGTTTAGTTCTGGTCATATAGTAGCATGCGTATGTGAGATTTTCGTTCATTTTTAAATAAGATTCTCTAAATCTGCACATCATGTATTTCTTTCTCCTTTCCCATGCATTTAGTGTTGATTTACTGGGCACAAAAGTGGGGTGGGGAAAAAGTTAACCCAGAAGTTGTGCACCCAGAATCATGTTAGTATGTATCTTGGCATTAACCAAGCCAAGCGATACACTTATACAGACAGCAGCTGAGTTGGTCAGGAAATTTGGGCTGTGCTTTCTGAAATCTATCCTTAAGGTGCATGGTTCCAGTCTTGCCATTGGAGCTGCAGTTGCTTCAAAAGCTCTGTTAGGAGCTGGCTAAATTCTTCAAATACAGTGTTATGATGGGGTTCCAGTCTGCCATCTTCCAGCATTATTTCGTGACACTAACCACTCGACCCTGGTGGCTAACAAAATGTATACATGTGTAAGTTGATAAGATATAACATATGTTTAGGGAATGGTTTGACATGACCAGTGGCTCAGCTTTTCTGCTGACTCTGTACATGGTTTGGCAGCAGTTTAGGTACATCAACAGGATACAGGGCTATTTTATACAGGTTATCAGAATACAGGGCTATATGATACAGGCGATCAGAATACAGGGCTGTATGATTCAGGTTATCAGAATACTGGGCTATATGATACAGGTGATCAGAATACAGGGCTGTATGGTACAGGTGATCAGAATGAAGGGTTATGTAGTGCAGGTGATCAGAGTTGACGGGTTACATGATGCATAGGATCAGAATACAGAGGGTACATTATATATGTGATCAGAATACAGGGGTTACATGATATAGGAGATCAGAATACATGGGTTACATGACATAAGTGGTTAGCATACAGAGGTTATGTTGTATATGTGGTCAGAATACAATGGTTACATGACGCAGGTGATCAGAATACAGGGGTTACATGATGTCATCAGAATACAATGGTAACATAATAGTGGTGAAATCTTAAATAAATGTTTGCGAACTGCCAAAAAAAAAAAAACATGGGACAAACAAATCACAAGACAAAACTTGATGCGTTTTGACCTCTTAGGTCTTCTTCAGACAAGACACAAAACAATTATTACAATGAAAGTGAACGAGCAATCACTTATCTTCAATCACTTCAGCGCAAGATAGGCACCTATCTTGCGTTGAATAGATAGAAGTGATTGCTCGTTCATTTTCGTTGTAATGATTGTTTTGTGTCTTGTCTGTAGAAGACCTAAGAGGTCGAAACGTGTCATGTTTTGTCTTGTGATTCATTTGTCCACTTTTCTTTTGGCGGTTTGCTAACATTTTTTAAAGATTCGTTTTCTGCCTGCAGTCATCTCACTTTGCAACTAGATAATAGTGGTGATCAAGATATAAATATAACATGAGACAAGTGATCATAATGCAGGTAATCAGAATACAGGGTTATATGACACAGGTGATCAGAGTACAGAGGTTAAATGACACAGGTAATCAGAATGCAGGTGTTACATGACACCGGTGATCGGAGTACAGGACTTATATGACACAGGTGGTCAGAAGACATAGGTTAGGTTATTATACAGCTGATGAGAATACAGGGGTGACAGTGACATAGGTGATCAGAATACAATGTTTTCATAACACAGATGATCAGAATACAGGGGTTACATGACACCAGTGATCGGAATACAGGACTTATATGACACAGGTGGTCAGAAGACATAGGTTAGGTTATTATACAGCTGATGAGAATACAGGGGTGACAGTGACATAGATGATCAGAATACAATGTTTTCATAACACAGGTGATCAGAATACAGGGGTTACATGACACAGGTGATCATAATACTGAGGTTACATTATAGTAGAGATGATCAGAATACAGGGGTTACATGACACAGGTGATCATAATACTGAGGTTACATTATAGTAGAGATGATCAGAATACAGGGGTTACATGACACAGGTGATTAGAATACAGAGTTTACATAGCACAGTGATCAGAATACACAGGGTACATGTCAGGTGATCAGAATATGGAGGTTACATTATTGTACAGGTGATCAGAATACAGGGTTAAATGACACAGGTGATCAGAACACAGGGATTACATAACACAGGTGATTAGAATACAGAGGTTACATGACAGTGATGAGAAAACGGAGGTTACATTATTATCCAGGTGATCAGAAGACAGAGATTACATGTGTTAGCAAAATACAGGGTTACATGATGCAGAGGATAAGAATCCAGAGGTTGCCTTGTACAAAAGATCAGAATACAGTGGTCACATAGTACAGTGGGCAGAATACAGGGCTTGCGTGACACAGATCAGAATACAGGGGTTACAGTAAATACAGATGATCAGAATGCAGGGAGTAAATGGTTCAAGTGACCAGCATACAGGGTTTATATCATACAGATAATACAGGATTATCAGGTACAGGTGATAAGAAAACAAGGCTGACATTAGATACACAGTAAGAATACAGAGGTTACTTGATTTAGATGATTAGATTACAGACATAGCTTACATGAAACAGGTGATTATAAAAACAAATAGGAAACAACTTTGCAAGGGTTACATTTTTGATATTTGTATCAAGAACATATAATCATCACCTTCTTTACACTTGCACTTGTTTTAGACTTCTGTCTCACTGGTGGGATGAGTCTGTATGACGAACAGCGGGGCCACTCTTGAAGATTGAATATTGTCTGTATTTATAACCAACAGCAGGGCCACTCTTCCAAGTTCAAGATTATATTGTCTGCATTTATTTTAAGATGGTGGGAATTGGGAATATTGTTTAGAGATAGGAATCCAGGGAATACGGTAATGAGGGGGGGGGGGGGGGGGGAATTTTTTTAATTTTGGACACAGGAAGAGTAGAGTTATTCCCCATCAGGCTGATGGATATCTTACACTATTTCTTTTTTCAACGTTTCCATCTCCAAAAGAGACATTCTGCTGCCAGAGGTGTTCAGACTAAAACTCAAGAGCTCTTGTGAACTAAAACAATAGTCTGGATTTGTTTGACTTCAGTAGTTCGGAATGTCTTCATTTCATACTGTACCAACAGGTTTGCTCATAGATTTGTTAACTGGTTTCAAGCTGAGCATGATTATTGAGAATTGTCAAACTCAACATGTAGATGCATATATTGCAAACTAAAGCAACAGTGAGTGGGTTATTGGCAAATTGGCAGGGATATGCATAGGTTCTTGCCAACACGCTCTCACTTGGTAACATGCACACATGTGCATAGTCACACAGGCATGCGTGCACACAGAGAGACATGAACACATACACAGAAATGAGATTGCTGATTTCATCCTATTACACATGAAGAAACAACATGGACATGGTCATGTAATTATGGCATTTTTGACTACGTATGTTTTGTCTAATTGGTTTTGACATTGAACAGGGACAACGTAATGTGATTATTGCATTTGTGACTGCAAGTGTGATCTAGTTGGTTTTAACATAAGACACAGGCAGCAAACATGTGGCTATTACATGTTTTTCTGTGTATGTGTCACCTGGTTTGGTTTGACAGATGGATAAGTTGCATAACGATCATTACAGCGTTTTTACTGTGTTCTTTGCATTCCAGAGAAAGTGTCTGCGGAAGATGCCCAGTTTGAAATGGACCTGTAGACCGAAAAGCCATGGCCTAGTGTCTTTCACTTCCAAGTGTCCCGCTGCCTGATTGGTTCGTTCCCGTCTCTGCTGTCCAAGGGTTCTGGCCGCGTCTGTCGACTGAACAGTGGTGGTTCACATTGCTGTCACCAGTTTCCTCAGGATGTGTGTGTGTCCATGTGATGTTGGTTGAAAGGTCAACAGATGACAGGTCTGTGGTTTGCATGTGGCTGCTCGCTCCTCAGTTGTCCATGCTATGTGTTTTGTAAGAGAATACTGTGTGTGAGAGAGTGTGTGTCCCACGTCACTGCAAGCTAGTGGAATAGCTATGATAACAACACTGCTGATGATGGTGTGGGAAGTCGGGCATTAAATAGTCAGAATTTGCTGACTGCACAATTCTTATTTTGAAAAGTAAGTGATGTTGGTTCTGATCTTTGATTCATTAAGTGGAAAAGGTCCCCTGAAATGAGCTTGTTGAAACACTTCTTAACGAGGGCGATAGAATTAACATCCAAAACATGTTTAAAATCCATTCAGGAAGACCTGTTTTTGTGAAAATAATGGAAATGACATTGACTATCTCTGTCCTATACTGTAGTTGAGTAATGCAGTTTAAACTGTGAACCTAACCAAGATCTAAAGTTCCTATATGTATACACATATTGGTAAAAAAAAAAAAAATTTTTCATTTCTTTGTGAACATTGCTTTCCCTTCTTTAAGGCATTTATTTCTGTGTCAGATATAAGCTGTCTCTCATGTTGTTTATTTTTTTTGTTATTATATATACAGGCCAGGTTTTTTCTTTTTTTTTTTTTTTTGAGCATTCAGTTTCTGACAATGTATTATGAATAAGGGAGGAAAGCTAAGTGCAAGTGTATGCCGTCAACCGTGTGAAATCTATCATCCGACACGGTGACAGGTCCTACAGGTGTGCAACAGTTGGACCGTCTTGTTTCGTTAAACATCATCTTTGCCCCACAACTGGTGCTGTGGTTCACTGGTGGTCTGGCTGCAAAGCATTGACTTCATCAATCCAGTCATAATCTGTTCTGAGGACTTGCCAGTCTGTCGGTAGTTGGAACCGGGGGGAGATGAGTTCATCGGCACAGGTGAGCTGCCATGGTGGAAGAGGTTTTGTCACAAGTTGGCTACAGATTTTTCTTTACATTCAATTTGGTTGCATAATGGTTTGAGGAAGGTGTTGGTGGTTTCAGCCTTTGAGATTCAGTTGGTGATTGTGCCGTATCTATTACATCTTTGATCTTGTTCGCACATGGGCGATTCTTTTTATCCTGATTAGTTCGAATTGGGTGAAATAAGATGCTGGTTTGCAGACTGTTAGCGATACCAACTGGATGATAAAAATGTCTATATAATCTTGTGGGTTATGACTTTTCTTTTTAAAATGCATTTTTCTTTGATCAGGTGATTGTATTTGCAGTTTTTCCTCATCATTTAAATTGTTTGTTGTGGGGGGGGAAGGGGGGGGAAGGGAATAAAGAGGGGCGGGAAGGTGGCAGGTATCAAACATGAGTTTTTTACCCTTTACTCCCTGTTTTACTGCTCATGAGGAAGTTATACATGATGTGAAAAAAATCATGGTGATGGTAAAAATCAAACGCACATCAGTTCTTTTCTTGTGTTGTTTTAAAGATAATGAGCTAAGTTTTTTGTTTGATCTTATCTCATTAAAAGACCATCGTTTTTTTTTTCTTTTAAAGTTGCAATGCATGTGCCTTTTTACTGTCAAAAGTTTGCAGATGGTCTGATTTTTATTGTCCAGTGTTTCCGTTGTGGGGATGCTCTGAGCATTCAATGCAAATCTAAAAATCCAAAGTCCCGGGGAGCTGTGCCAAGGGTGTGTTACATTATGTAAGTGAAATGCTTACGGTGTAGCTCTTCTGATAATCCATTTTCATGTAACGGTACATAACTGTTGCCTTGGTGGCAGGTGCACATAGCACGGAATGCAGTTGACACTGATGTTCATGCTTGTACAATTTATTACACTGCTTACTGATCCGACGACTTTTTTTTCGTTAGACTTGTGACAATTTCTATTATTCATGAAATAAAGAAAGGAAGTTTCTTAGTACATCGTTTTTGGCGTTTCCCTGTTCAAGGAAGTTGTTACTGCCTGTGTGTTTGTATGTTCTCATCCAGTCTTCCACCGTCCATTGCCCGACTCTTGACCACCCAGTTCCCTTCCCCAGGTCGAATACCACCCCAGCCCTGAAACTGAAGAAAAAGTCTGAACTGTCAAAACTACCATGAGTACTTTTGTTTTGCAGCACTACTCTAGCAGCATTCACAGTGGCTACCCAGCTTCAATATACCAATGAATAAACACGGGGACTCAAGTTTTTTGTTCTGTTTTGCTTGTTTCAGGTAGGAGCAAACATGTTGGGCAACTCTAAAAGAAAATTAGAAGTGATGGGGATGGAATTGTGCTGTGATGGTGGGGGTAAGGGTGGGGTGAAGTGAGGTGGTGGAAGTGGATAGAGAAAAGGCTCTGGTGCAGTGCTGGGACCACAAAATGACCCATTCCTGGATGCCAGCTGGAACTGTTCAATAGCACTTTTAGGTACAAGGAAGACCTGAACTGGATAGAATCATGTATACGAATCAGAGCATTTTGAGAATTTGTTGGGATGGGGCAGAACAGAATTCAGGTATCAATACAAATTTATTTTAGTCTTTTTTTTCAGTAAACAAGTTGGGTATTTTTTGCTCCCATAAGAAAACCTAACACAGAGTAACTTGTATTCAAGACCGGCACAGCCTTTTAAACTTGAATAAAGTCAGACAAATACATAGACGAACAATCTAATAGTGGGGGAAAAAACAAGCGCAGGCCAACAACTGAACTATCCTTCATAGTAATGACTTGGCAAAGATTTGGACTTAAGGAGGAGGGGGGGGGGGGGGGGGGGGGGGGGAATTTAAAGATGGAGAAACTGGGAACATGAAATTAAGAAAATATGTTACAGATATGAAAACTCTTCACTAGCTGCATAAGGGAACCATCGCAATCCCTTTTGAAGGCAGATATATTTGTATTGCCTGCTCCGAGGCCTTTCGTCCGCTGGGTCGGACTCATCAGGGAGACACGGCTGGTTGTGTCTGCGCTCCTGGCGTCAAATAGAGACACACCACAGTCCATAATACTGTGGTGTTCTCACCACCAAGGGTGCAAGAAAGAATCCAATAGCACCCCCAAAGCAGCCAGCGAAGAGTAGTAAATGAAACTAAACGAAAGTGTGGGGAGGAAAAAAGTTGCTGAAAAGCTAGAGACATTATGCAAATAGTATAAAATGTAAGGGACAATTTTTGAGCCTACGCCTGAGGATCCACCCAAAGATGCAAGGGAGATCAAAAGACAAACACACAGACGGACAGAAACAAATACAAATAACCTCAATTTAATCAAAACAAAATCGGAAATGAAATGAGGCAGGGAACAGTAAACGATAAACAGTAAACAAGTTGGGTATTTTTTGCTCCCATAAGAAAACCTAACACAGAGTAACTTGTATTCAAGACCGGCACAGCCTTTTAAACTTGAATAAAGTCAGACAAATACATAGACGAACAATCTAATAGTGGGGGAAAAATTGAGGTTATTTGTATTTGTTTCTGTCCTTGTTTCAACAAAGTCAAACACTCCTGGTGCACATTGTAGGTTGATATTAGCCCAGGGTTTATTGTATAGTGAAGCTCAATGTTTGCTGTGGATACATTTAATTCATTAGTCTATTAAAAAGTCATAGTTGGATAAATGCCCTGCAGGTGCCCTGATGGCTTAGCTGGAAGAACACCAGGATCCCAGTCAAATGTGGTGAGTTCAAATCATACTGGCGCCCTTCGGGAAAAAAATGCCACGTTCATTACCTGTCTTTCAGGGGTGGTTAGCCCCATCTGCCTTTAGCTCGGGTAAAAGTCTCCCATAAAAAAAATATAAAGAATGGGACTTGGGTTCAGGGCAGACCCAAGCCCCGTGAGGGTGCAAGGGAAATGGCTCACTCAGGCGGCCTTGGGGGGAGGGGAGGGGGGGGGGGGCATCGCCCCCCCCCCCAACCTCCCCCCAATCTAATATTGAACATTTTGATAGCCTGTCAGACCATCAGAGTACTCTGAACCGGCTCTCCAGTGAGGTGTGAGGACTTGCACTGAAAAAACGTTTTTGTTCACTAAATGTTATAGGAACAAATGATAAAAATTGTACTTCTGTCAAATGAGAGCTGCTAAACTGTGAACAGTTACCTGCGGGTTCATATTTCTTTTCTCTTAAATTCCTGATTTGCAACTCCAAGACATCACACCCACAAGAAACAAAAATAGAAGAAGAAAAAAAAACAATGAAAATTTGAAACATAACCAAAACAACCCCCACCCCACCCCCACAGACATACATCTTATAACAGCAAAAACAAGAGAAACCTAAAATGTTGCATCTTTTAAGATGTTTAAAAAAAAAACCTACGAATATTTTTTGCCCCCCTTGAGGATGAGGAACTCCTTGTTTAGCATTTTTTTTCAAACAGTTGATTTCCATTACATCACTTGTGCATATCTTTTCAGGTGTTTAGATGCTAAATCTGAAAAACAAACGAACAAAACACCTAATATCTGCTAATAATACAATCTGTTGGTAGTCTGATCTTATGATCTGCTGTCCTTTCCCAAGTTGTTCCTTTCTTTGTCTGGTCTTTCTGTTTTCAAATATGTTCTGATGGCCAAAATAAAAGAGAGTGAGTAAAACAGAGTGACTGAGACTGTCGGCAGTCAAGAATTGGTTAGTTGGTTGTCGAAGTTAGGGCAAATTGTGTCGCAAACTGCTGGCCTAAATGCTGTTGTCACTGGCTGGCTTGTCACTAATGTTCTGAGCTCACCTGAACAGCAGGGCAAACCATGCCCTTGTAAGTTTCAACCATTAGTGTGGGTGGAAATCCCCCCATGACCTATTGCATACAACAGTCTTACTCTGTAAGAAAGTATAACATTTTGCTTTCAAAGTATAGTGTGCAAGAAATTGATGATTTTTTTGTTTTTTAAGTCCGTTACAAGATCATGCAAACTTTTTGTGAGCACATGGAGAAAACATTACTGTTAAAGTTATTAAAGTTTGGTGGGGTGTCATGGGGTGAAGAAATGAATATCTGTGGAAATTTTAATTTTAAAAATTCATCATTGTTTGGTTTTGTCGATACAATTGTTATTGTGATCCTTGCTCTTCCTATAGGTTCACTGTGTAAGAGATTGTACAGAATGCTACAGTCTTGTAAAGAATACTTTCTCTAAGACAATGTTATTGGGGATGGCCATCATTTGCTTACACAGAGTTATCATGTCTTTTCCCATTCTAGGATTTTGTGTGCTGTAGGTCCTGTTTCCATGGTTTTGAATGCCAGATGCTCAGATGCGCCACAGAATATAAAATTGATACATTGATTGCTCTGATCTGCTCATTGATTGCTCTGATCTGCTATCACTGATGTGTGTGTGTTTGCAGGCATAGTATTTCGTTCCTGAAAACAGAAAATGTCCAGACATTTGGATATACGAAGGGAAAAACTTCAGATGAAAATAAGATCAAATTTTTATTCGGCATTTCGCATTTAAAACAAACAAAATGTATGTGTACCATGCTTATCTAGTTATACTAATGTAAAAAAAAATGCAGTGAGACAGAACAAACCATTTACATGTCGTCAATGCAGAATGACAAGCGTTTCCACAATGTTGGAAAGAATACCTTTAGTGGACCAATGCAGCATGAACATCCATAGACTGCACCACTGCTGCGTAAATATTCTGGATGAAAATCACTGGATTTGGAACATTCCAGAGCTGCAGTTGTTGTATTACAATAATTCTGATGAAGGCATCACTACATGGCATTTGTAACATTAGTACCTAAAAGCAGCACTACAATCACCGCATTAAAAACATTCTGACAAAAGCAGCTCTACAATTGCTGCTTCACGATCATTCTTGACAAAGGCAGCACTTCATTCCCGACAGTGACCTGTAGCACAAAGATCACTAGAAACATTCCCGACAGCAACCTGTAGCACAAAAATCACTGCGTTAGGAATATTCCTGACAAATGTAGCACAAAAATCACTGCATTAGGAACATTCCTGACAATGGCAACACTACAATCACTGCATTAGGAACATTCCTGACAATGGCAGCACTACAATCACTGCATTAGGAACATTCCTGACAATGGCAGTACTACAATCACTGCATTAGGAACATTCCTGACAATGGCAGTACTACAATCACTGCATTAGGAATATTCCTGACAATGGCAGTACTACAATCACTGCATTAGGAACATTCCTGACAATGGCAGCACTACAATCACTGCAATAGGAACATTCCTGACAATGGCAGTACTACAATCACTGCAATAGGAACATTCCTGACAATGGCAGTACTACAATCACTGCATTAGGAACATTCCTGACAATGGCAACACTACAATCACTGCATTAGGAACATTCCTGACAATGGCAGTACTACAATCACTACATTAGGAACATTCCTGACAATGGTAGCACTACCAGTACCACCCTAGAAATATTCTGAATACAGGCAGGACAATCACTGGTATGTTAGAAACACTCCGAGTAGAATATGACAGCGAAACCAGTTCCCCAGATGTAAGATAGCACTACAGAGAGACACTGAGACCAACATTACGATTGGTCCAATCAAAAGATCCCAGTAATGCGCAATATTGTGCTATTGGAAATATTTCAATCTGCATATCTATCGACCTTGATGACATAAGATTAGACTGATAGGGTCAGTATGGAGGGGAGGAGGGAGGTGGAGAAGAGAGCCGATGTTCTGTCAGCATCCATCTCCATTGTTCAGTTATGGGACAGCCAGCAGGCCCATCCCCTGATGGAGAAACCCTGTTCGTTAAAAATAACTGTGCCACATACATAACAAAAAAACCCACAACCCATAACATAATTATATACATAATACTGAACTAGCGCTGGTTAGTCAGTCTACTCTTTATTTACATGTGTGTGTGTGTGTGTGTGTGTTCAGAATGAGGAAAATGTTGAAGGAAACAGAAACTTTGTACTAGTATTTTCTTTAATCTTCAATTATTTTGTGACTGTTAAATTACCCACAGTTATGATGTTCAATTGTTAACTAAGCCGGTTTTCTATTTATGAAGAAACTGATCTCCATATATGTTAATAAAACATGGATCCACATATGCACCAAAAATTGCTTTTGTCAATAAACAAAGGAGTAAACAAGAAATGAAACTGCCCTCTTGTCACGGGTCCGAACAGATCCATGCTGTTGAGTCTGGCCAGACCCATGCATTTTATGGATGCAGAATCTGCATTTTATCCAAGTGGTCCATTTCTCATGATGTGCTGGCTGTCCTTTGTAGTTTTGGAAACATGTGTACTGTGCACATGGTTGTACTTCCTGAGAGTGGATGTTTAGTACGAATATGCACAGTTACTCTCTCCTAGTCACACACATCATCTCTAATTTGCAATTGCATGCATTAATTTTTCAGGTGCATTACAAACACATGTTGGATGCTCATTCTCTCCGTCTCGCTCTCTCATACATACATGCATGCATGCACAATCTCACATGAATGCCACATACACACAAACATCATACATACACCGATGAACTTGCACACATACACAAAGCAGCATCTACGCATGCATGCACACTCATTTGAACACATTCACATGTAAGCATCAGTAACTTCCAACACAAACGCACACACACACACACATACGCATGCATGCAAACGAACATACAAACACATGTACACACACACACACACACCCTCTCTCACTATCTGTTAGAGCGCATTCATATTGTCCTGACATGCAGTAAGAGACGTGTATCACAACTGGTTTATGTACCACAGTGAGGGAATGATGTTCAAAGCTAGGTTTGTGCATTGGGCATGTCATTTTCTATACATCAGCCAGCATGGATATACACAATAAATACTTAGGAAAAAAAATCCTATTTCATTCTAAACTTAAACATTTATCACAAATGTCTTATGTCTGTTCACAGCCATGACAAATGGCAAGGTTTAGGTTCTTCAGAAGAAAGCATGGGTACTTGGAGACCCATGATGTACAGAAAGGCATTATTCCTGTGGAATAAGCATGAGTCCCTAGAGACCCATGATGTATGGAAAGGTTTTATACCTTCGGAAAAAAAAGCATGGATCCCTGGAGGCTCTTGATGCTTGGCAAGGTTTTATTCCTTCCTAAAAAGCATGTGTTAGAGAAGACCGACAACTTTTGTCGATGGCATGCAAACTTGTGGTCGATATATAGCAAAGGTTAAAATTACAGAAGGATAATGTTAACAGGGATGTAGAATCATGCACAAAAACTTTCCTGAAGTCTGGAAACTTTTACAATACTTAGCACAGTGCAGATGATTTGCAGCATCATGTCAGGGAAAAATATGAAGATTGTGTTGGAATCCTCTAAGAAAGTAGCAGCCCAAAACAATTCCATTATTCTTTTGGTCATTGTTTTGGAAATGTTGCATGCAGCTGCAGTGATGCCAGTTAATATCTTGATCAACACTAAAGCGGGACAGCCACTGTCCAAAACATGACTGCAACACCCCTGCTAGAGTGTTTCCAAATCAAGTGCAAAACAAGTCATATGTGCGATATCACGACAGACACACCATTAGAGCGAACTCTTCACCGTGAAACACTGCTCCTGGACATAAAGGATTATTCTACTGTCATCACAAGTACCCCCATGCAGACAATCTTTTGATCTGGAAGAATATTGTAAGGACCATGAATTCATCGTGGCATGGAAGAATAGTGTAAGGACCATGAATTCACCACGATGCAGTAGTGTGGGACCTGTGTATCCACACTTCAGGTGATTTGGTACACACATTTTATCTGAATCTTTGGAACTGGGTAACTGGGTTAACCCAGATGACTGACTAGTTTTTGGTGGTGGTCTATGAACACAGAGTCTCACAAAACTTGACATACTGTTTTCTGAGCCATTATACAGGACAACTATATGGTACTGAACTGTTTACTAGGAATGCTTGCAATTTCTTTCTTGAAACATGTAGGATTTTTTTTACCCCCTTAAATACTTCATTTTTGTGGACAAGTTTAGCCACTGGGGAGACAGGGTGGACAGGCATAATACTGCAAAAGGAAATTCCACTGTTGTGATTTTTGTATGGCGGTTGTAAATGAACAGATGAGAAGACTAGGGGAGATGGGGGGGAGGACACGGAATTATCTTTCGCTGTTAGAGATGAGCCATTTCATCTTTGGCATCCATAACAACCAGTCACCTATCCACTTATGATGAAGCCCTGATGATGAGTACACAGGAAACATTTCACAAGGTTCATATGTGGACTTGTAGCAAGAGTTTCACTGGCCACTACTTACACAACTGTACAGCACATATCTCACTGGCCACTTGTGTGTACAGCATGCATTTCACTTGGAATATGTGCAACCGTACAGTATGCATTTCATTTGGTATGTATGCAGCTCTGCAGAAGCTTTTCACTTGCCATGTGTATGGCTTTACAACAGGTATTTCACTGGCCACATGTATGGCATTATACCAAGTTTCACCCGCCATGTGTATGGCTGTACAGCAGGTGTTTTACCGGACATCTGTCTGGTTGTAAAGTATGCGTTTCACCCTTGTGTGCAGCATTACAGTATGCATTTCACTGTCCTGTGCGGCTGTACAACACTCACTTCACTGGCCACCTGTGCAGTTGTACAACATGCATTTCACTGGCCACCTGTGCAGTTGTACAACATGCATTTCACTGGCCACCTGTGCAGCTGTACAACATGCATTTCACTGGCCACTTGTGCAGTAGTACAACATGCATTTCACTGGCCACCTGTGCAGTTGTACAACATGCATTTCACTGGCCACCTGTGCAGCTGTACAACATGCATTTCACTGGCCACCTATACCTCTGTACACCACACATTTCACTGGCCATGTGTGTGGCTGTATAGCGCGCTTTTATGACCACATGCGGCTTTACAGCGCACATTTCACTTACAATGTGTACAGATGTACTTGGCATATTTAACTGGTCAAGTGCAACTGTACAGTGCATGTTTCACTGGTCACAGGTGTGACAGTACAGTGGACGTTTCAATGGCTACGTGTGCGACTTTACTGGGGACTTTTCATTGGTCACATATGGGCTTTACAACACACTAATCTCTTAACCACAAACATGGTTGTACAGTACACCTTCTCTGGTCACATGTGTGGCTGTACATCACATGTTTTACTGGCCATTATGTGTAGTTATACAGCACATTCACATATGGGCTATACAACACACTAATCTCTTAACCACAAACATGGTTGTACAGTACACCTTCTCTGGTCACATGTGTGGCTGTACATCACACGTTTTACTGGCCATATGTGTAGCTATACAGAACACCTTTCACTTGTCGCATGTATACTTGTACAACACGCTTCATCTGGTACATGAATATACAGTACAGATGAGACAAGAAAATAATATAATTAACACATCAAATCACAAGGTCATTTGCGAATGTTTACTGAGCTCGTAACAGGGCAGATCAGCAACTGGTGACAAATACAAAACAGTGTTTTCCTTTTTGGTATCAAAAGATATTGAATGTCCTAAAATCCAGCGATTAAGTTCTCATATAGACTCTTATTTCTTGCTGAAATTCTCTGAGAACAATTAACAGGCCACAAACTCTGAACTGGTCATTCCTTATACATTGAACACAGCTAGGAAATGTTCCAGGCATACCTTAATTAATGTCTGGCAGCAGTTTGATTTTTGTTTTATTCATATAGCAAAGACGACTACTGAACGCCTCTTCTGGGCTGTCACCACAAGGGAAAATAACCCGGGCTGTCACTATTTGGGAAAAAGAGGCCATGCCTTATCAACAGAAAAAAAGAAATATAATCACAACAACGAAACCCAACAAACACAAGCGATATACCTCAAATTCATAACTAACTTATTGATTCCTTAAGTCTAAGAAAACTCAACTATGTTGATGGCACAAGAAATTCCCCTCAATTACCTTCCTCCCCCCCCCCCCCCACCCCCACCCTCCTCCCTGTGATTTAAAAGAAACTTTAAAAAAATCAATGAATGACAAGCACAACAAGGCCACAATGATACAGAAAAACCTCTACAGACAATCAGACCCTGCACAACAAACAGCTGGTCTCCACTCTGTGTAGTCTCACAATCTAGTTGCCAGATAATTATGAAAAAGCTGGTGTGCTACAAATTCTGCAGCAGGAAAAAAAAAAAGGTGCCAAGACCTTCTAGACCACAGACAGGAAAATGAGCCATAAATGAAAAAAAAAAAAAAAAAAAAAAAAAAAAAAAAAAAAAAAAAAGGGTCTTTTTGCAAGGTGCGGGGCAGAAATCCGTTGCCTTTGTGGGTAGGTGTGCATTCATTACAGATGACCAGGACTGTCCATGACCAAAGTGAGTCAGTCTGAGGTTTAAAAAACAACAAATCAAAGCTTCCTGCTGTCATAATGCTGCATAATGCTGTGTCTCATACTGTTGATAAACCTTTCATTGGCAATTCCACAAAGCTCTGTATACCTATAGGTGATTATGATAATACAAAACAACTAAAATGTCCTCAATACAAACACAGCCAATAAGCAACTATGATCATGCAAAAAATGACAAAAAGCTCCTTAACATACATACAGCAACACAATGCCTATACTGATTATGATCGTAGAAAAAAATTAACTTAAAAGTCCTTAATAACACAAGTACAGTGACATAATGCCTACAGGTGATTATGATCATGCAAAAATGACTGAAATGTCATTAATACAAATACAGTGAAACTACATGATGACCTGTCAAAAAAACATGAGTCAATCTCTGACTCGCAGAACAGATGAACTTAGCGGCACTGTACACATATTCATACAGTTGTCCTTATACTGGTAGACCACAAAACTGACTGCATTGCGATTTTGTTTCTTTCGACAGGAAAATAACCACCTTGAGTGTGTGAAACATGTTAAATACCATGCAGTCGTCAGCAGAGTTGTGTCAAATATCTGAAATGTGTGACTGATTATTGATTTTTTACTGGTTTCCATTTCCACAATGGATGACACGACTGAACACACTAACAACTTGATCAGAGATCAATTGAAGAACTGAATTCCAATCCAAAAACTGAACTAAAGGTCGTGAAATGAGGAAGTACATGGGACAGAGGTAAGCTCTTTTAGCCAAGTAAGGTGAAATCAATGGACACGCCCACGTCCCACTACGAAAGAATGAGGAGAAAACAAAGGAAGGTGGAGTAATCAAATGTTGGGATCTACTGAAAGACTTTTTCAGAGAACCAATGCAAGGTAAGCAACAGAGCTGGGAACTGTGACTTGTACTTGCTGTGGAAGTCTGGACAAACCTCCCCATTTTCAGAAAAACTATGCCAGTCTGCTCACCATGGCCAAACCTGGCCTTGAAAGTCCCTCCAAGGTCAACCAATAAAGCCTCAGTTACCCACCAAGGTAAAACCATGAAGTGCTAGTTATCAACCAAAGTCAACAATAAACTGCTAGTTCTTCATCAAGGTCAGACCACAAAATGCTAGTTTTCCACCTAGGTCAGACTGTAGAGAGCTAGTTATCCACCAAAGTCAGACCATAAAGTGCTGGTTATCCACCAAGGTCAGATTGTAAAGTGCTAGTTATCCACCAAGATCAGACTGTAAAGTGCTAGTTCACAACCAAGGTCAGACAGTAAAATGCTAGTTATCCACCAAGGTCAGACCATAAAGTGCCAGTTCTCCACCAAGGTCAGACCATAAAGTGCTAGTTATCCATCAAGATCAGACCATAAAGTGCTAGTTCTCCACCAAGTTCAGACTGTAGAGTGCTAGTTCTCCACCAAGGTCAGACTGTAGAGTGCTAGTTCTCCACCAAGGTCAGACAATAGAGTGCTAGTTCTCCACCAAGGTCAGACCATAGAGTGCTAGTTATCCACCAAGGTGAGGTTTTTTTTTGGTTTTTTTTTTGCTGTCCCAACCTCTGCGCCACCTCAGAGGCAGTGCACCCACGCTGCTCATTCCGACACCCCGTCCACAGCCACAGCCCGGTCGGCCCCGCTGCAGCCCCAGCACCGGCAATCCACAGGCAGCAGTCAATGTCAAGTCGTCAAGAGGCAACCCACCGGAGGAGACACTGCACTGCCGCCGAGTCACTTCGGTGGTGTTCAGTGGCGCCTGTTCTGATCTAACATATGCAGGACACCACCTACTAAGCCCCCTACTGATGACAATAATTACTTAGTCGCGGAGCCGGCGTGAGTGAGCTCTCCCTCCGGAGGGCGCCACCACATCCGTCCAACGACAGCCCCCATGGACACACCGATACCGGTGACCCCGACGGAACCAAACCAAGGCCACAGACGTGGAGAGGACATCGAAATTGAGGTCACCATGAGAGCAGGGCATGAAGGGCCACAGAATTTGAGACTTTTTTTTTTTTAATGCTGATCGATGAGAATGAGGATGATTAAGATGATGCTACAGATTTCCATTTCGGTCTGAGACTGCATGACAGGGCTGTACTCTACGCTTCCTTTCATAATATATCCCGGCGTCAACCAGGCCCGAGAGATACAGGCACCTGCAGTGTTGGTTAGGAAATTTGAGCAACACTCTCAGAAACGCATCCATTAAGTGGATGAAACTCGACTGTGTGGTCCCAGTCTTCCCAACTGAGTCCGCAGCAAACTCAACTCAGGGTAGGAGCCGGTCGGGGCAGAAAAACCCACATGACTCTGATGGGATTTGAACCCAAGACCTCCCAGCCGGGAGTCCGCGATGCTAACCACTTCGCCACGGCGGCTGGTCCACCAAGGTGAGATGATAAAGTGCTAGTTATCCACCTAGGTCAGACTGTAAAGTACTAGTTCTTCACAAACACTAGCCACAAACAAACAAACAAAATCCCTAGTCCAAGGTTCAAGCTACAAATCCCTTGTCATCCTCCAAGGTTAAATCAGAAATCCCTAGCAATCCACCTTCATCAAACAATAAACCCTTAGTTCTCTATCAAGGTGGCACACTAACTCCTTAGCTATGTACCAAAATTAAACTCCTTAGCTAAGTACCAAAATTAAACTCCTTAGCTATGTACCAAAATTAAACCATCAAACCTCAATTATCTACCTACATCGGACATAAGAATCTCTGTTATCCAAAGTCGGATTGTCAAGCCCTAGGTATCCACCCGGTCTGCTTATCCACAAAAGTGAAACAACAACCACCAAATTTTTCTCAAGTTACTTTCTGCTGAAGATTGTGGCAGCCTACCCTTTTTTCCCCAAGACACACAGAAAACAAAATCATTTCCACAATAAATTTTATGAAGAAAACATTGAAAAAAAAAAAAAAAAAAGAAAAAAAATCAATCTAAATATTCAACGACTGGTCCTTAAAGCACACATCCAAGGTTATTAAAAGCAGCAAAAGAATGGTTGCCAGTTCTTTTAAAAGTTTTTTTTTTTAATAAACCAAAACATGTAAACCGTTATCATACTTAGAATAGATGATGGCTGCCTTCATGGTGAGATTCAAAACAAGTCACATGCATGAAAAGCTTGCCACTGATGTCTTGGCATTCCAACAGGAGAACGGTTCCATCATATAGTCAGTGTTGGAGTGCAAAACAGCCTTTCTCTCTCTCTCTTTTTCTCCCTAAATGCAACAACAGACATAGATTCAGTTGGTGGATAACTTGTCTGTGCAGATGGTTGAAGAGTACCAATTGTTTTCATCTTTAACAGGAAGGTGCTGAGATCGTCTGACCTGCATGGGCTGTGACATCTCTGTCAACATCATCATCTTCACATGTCAATTTCATGCACTAACCTATCAGTTTCACCAGTATCACCACAATCACAACCAACTTCACCCAGATTTATTTACAGTCTTACCCACACCACATAAGCCTGTTCACTTTACCTACAACACCTGTCTAATTTCACCCAAATCACATTTGCAAGTCGTTTTTACTTACATGACCATATCTACCTATTCATTTTAACTAACAGTACTGTGCCCCACTGCCCTGCCCTATCCCATGGTATGGGACTAGTTGGGGAAGAGGGTACAGTGCTTCCTCCCCAAAGCCAAGGTGAAGCACACCCCAACCTTCAGCTGGACACACTACCCCTGTCCATCCAGATACAGGGATGAGGAAGCTGCAGCAGCGATGGAACAACCTAACCACCTACCTTTGCCTGTCAATTTTACCAATACTACACAAATTTCACCATCACTATCACTTTCATCAGTTTTCCTATCACTACGATCTGTACCTGTCATTTTTACCACCAGCACTACCTTTTCCTGTCAGTTGTATCATCATATCACCTTCACTTGTGAGTTTCACCATCACTACCATCTTTGCCTGTCAGTTTCACCAAAACACTTCTACCTTTACCTGTGCCTTTTACCAATTCTACTACCTCTGTCACTTTTACCAGTGCTATTGCCTTTGCAGGTAAGTTTTACCAGTAGTATTACCTTTACCTGTGAGTTTTACAACATTAGTACCTATACATGTTAGTTTTACCAACATTTTTACTTTTACCTTTAGTTTTACCTACTCTATAGCCTTTACTTGTCAGTTTTACCAACCCCACTACCCGTACCCGTCAGTTTTCCCAAAACTACTTCCTCCACCTGTCAGTTTCACTAACACTACTACCTTTACCTGCCCACTTTACTAATACTATTACTTTACCTGTCAGTTTTAATAATACTTCTATCTTAAGCTGTCAGTTTATCAACATTACCATCTTTACTAAATATGTCAATTATTGTATCATTTGCCTTGCAGTTGTATTACCAATAGCACTACCTTTACTTAGTACTTCTCAATTACACTATCACTTTTATCTGTTATTCTAACCAACACTTCTGTTTCTACCAGTTAATTTCAGTTAATCTGCTTCTTCTTAATGTTGCCTACACTGCTGCTGAAACTTGTAAAATCAATTTTGCCATTGTATCTTTAATTGTCTTCATATGCATGACTTGTAATTTTCTGAAACGAGAATGGGCATAATGCAGAACATTACCACACTGCTCTCCCCAACGATGAAAAGCAGGAATAATGTAAACAATGCTTTTAGCAACAATAATACTTGAATTCAAGTGCGCACAAATCGAAGCTAGTAACAGATGCAATAACTTTTTTTTGCCCCCCGAGAAGAAACCTGATCTGCTGTTTCTCTGCCATTCCCGTCACTGTCTTGTACAACTTACATGTACATGTACATTGTACAACTTACACGTACATATACATGCATGCATGCACGGACGCACACACATACCTTGTTTTCTTTTACTCAATGAAAAATCACTGGGGCACTGCAATGTACAACTGTCCACAAGGTTCCTCCTGCTCTGTCCTTTGTGAGCTTGAGTCTCTGCACATGTTTTGCCTCCTCATTCCACATTGTTATCAGTCCATCATTTTTCTTCTGTCTTCCCTTCAGTCTCCTTCCCTCAATAGTTCCCTGAAGGCTTGTTTCAGCTAGGATGTTAGTTGGCCATACTAATATAATTCTCATAAACACACATACACACACTGTTACACACACACACACAACACTGTTATACACACACACACACACACACACACACACACACACACATAGAGTGTCAGAATAAACAAAGTACAGTATTTCTGCAAGCCTTCACAGAATAGGAAGAAGCTCTGGAGGAGAGCTGGACAGCAGGTGGTCTTCGCAGAAGTGTTTCTGCCCTGAACTCGCTGCACACTGGAAATGCCAGGCCACATCCGGGTTACGACTCCTACATGCTATTCTGCCATCGGAAAGTGTTTTAGCACTGCTGGGAGTTGAACCTGAACCTCCAGGAAGGCTGAGCACCTCAAGGCCAAGTTGCTTTGTGACAAATATCTTACCCACATAGCTTTCCGGTGTGTCTTCTAAGTTAGGAAATCTGACTGAGCCTTCTGGAAGTCCACTTTTGCTCCTCGTCAACCAGAACCTGCTGAAACTCTTTTCAGCTGTTTCTGCAATTGTGTTCAGGGTTCCAGTCCTCTCTCGCCACACATCGAGGGCCGTTTCTTGAGATTATATACAAATGCACATACAAGCCCTCTAACTCAAACCTCTATGGCGAGGACTTTGGCTGGGAAGCCTGACTGATTACTTTGAATCTCTGTGGAGTTCATGGTAAATGACAGACCCACTGACAGCGTCACAGTGTCCCAACAGTCAAACACCACTGGACCAGTTCTGGCCTCTTTCAGGGGCAGCATCAGAACAACGCCTTTGACTGCAAAGACCATTGATTGTTTTTGTGCTGATCCACTTCGTGAATGCGTAGTCTTTTACCAAATTCCATAGAGCCAAAACACAAATAAACACACTCATTCATACACACACACACTCACAAAAACCAAGGTATGAAGTAAGGCCTATTTAATATTCTTTTCAAAATAAGCAAATTTTCACCAAATATGTCTTCTTTAAGATCACAAGTAAAACAAATAAAAACATGCTCAAAACAATAATACTCAGATGGCGCCCAGCAGCAGAATGGCAATGTAGAACGACGGAAGCAGAGAGGCAAAGACAGTTCAGAAACAAATTCCATCAACTTTGATTTTCCCCATCAACTGGGACTTTAGATGCAAAGGGGGAGGGCAAAGAGCTGGGGTACAGGTGAAAGTCAAAGACTGCTATCAACCGAACTGTCCACTGTACATCAGTTTTTTTTTTCTTTCTGCCTGTAATGTGCTTAGAAACAAATTGACTGGGAAAGAAATATACAGAAAATGAAATAAAATTATAACAGAAATGCTGTGTAAACAAATTTGACAACAAATGAAATGCTGGTTGTTGTAAGATGACTGACGGATGTCACTCTGTAGACAGTGACCTTAAGCAGAATCCTGGTGGCCTACACTGAAGCTGGCACACCACCTGTTCTCCACTGACAATGCTGGCGGCAATTCCTAATTTCATCAGTTCTTTTTGTTGCATACAACAGTCACTCACACACAGACGATCATCAGCTCAAACACACGTACAGTCATACATGTTAGGATGCTGAACTTGAAAAACCTGTCTTTTGCTTGGAGTACTTTTAGTGAGCATTAGTTACAAATAAAGCTTAGCTGTATGGGTGGTATGGGTACCAAACATACAGATCTTTTTCTTTCCTTTTTTAAAATTTTTTTTACAAAAAACGTCAAACTCAGTAAAGCAGTTAGGATTCCATGAAATCAATGAACAAAACAGACATGCAACTGAAACATAATCCACAGTATAATTATGGCAACAAACAGTTCACACTTTGTGATCCTGTGATTTCAATGGCAAACATTTGCGTTCAGAAGGTGGCTGTTCAAGCATGGATCAATGGAAAAACTGACATCTCATTATCTTACCAGAGACAATCATAAAAGCAAGTGGTTATCATCTCTACAGAATTTTACCACATGAAATAAAGGAAAAAGAAATATTAGATCCACTGCAATCACCACAGACAATGTGAAAGGGCACAAACCCTTCTGTATGGACACATGGAAACACAGAATAACAGGGTGCACCAAAAACAGTCTGCTTTGAATGTCTTAAAAAAAAAAAAAGTCTGCGGTGCCAGCCATTCATCTTACCTGCCTTCCACAGAACTTCCAGCTGGCACCACACCATGCAGAGGAGGAGGGAGGGGGTGGGGGGGGGGGGGGGGGGGGCGTGGTGGGAGACAAGCCAACAGCAATCTCTTGGACACACAGAAAACACAGGTCAACACAATGACTTATTCCTGCATATTTAGAGAGCCTCAGTGTAAAAAACCACCATCACAATTCTTGCATAAAACATTGTATTGCTGGCCTCTGACCCAACTGCTCACAACAGGGTCTGCCTCAAGGAAATTCTAAAAAGTTTGTTCGAGCTGGTCTGCCCTTTACTTGTTTTCACTGCCCTAGATTTGCCCACGTCCCCTCAAAACTGCCTCTTTTCACAGGTAAAACAAGGTGAACATCCTCTCTCTGACAGTTTGGTCACTGACGCACTGGCCTTGGGGGACGCTCTGACAACCTGCATGATCAGACCACACCCGTGAATTCCTGCCCATTTCCCGCAGGTCAGTCAGGACATCCACAGCAGTTGGTTAGGGTCCATGCCACCCAGGGACTCCGGGCGCTAGACGATGCCGAAACCTTCAGTGTGCTGAATGGCCAGCAGCAACTTCTCCTCCATGGTTTGGCGGGAGCGGTACTTGGGAAGGTCCAGCAGGTTGAAACAGGTGTGAGCCACAGGTAAAAAATCTTCGCCTCCTCCTGTGGGCTGGATGATCATCTGAGGCAACAAGTAGCACATCGCCATCATTGTACGACACAACAGTAACAGACTGCTGTCACTGTGTCACGCACAACAGTAACACACCACTCTCACTGTACAATACACAATGGTAATTCACTATTGTCACTGTATGACACACAACATTAATTCACTATTGTCACTGTATGACACACAACAGTAACACATCACTGTCACTGTATGAGGTAACAGTAACATACTACAGTCACTCTATGACTTAACAGTACCACACTATTGTCACTGTATGACACAACATCAACACACTACTGTCGCTGTATGACATAACAGTAAAACACCACTCTCACTGTATGACATAACGGTACCACATTACTGTCACAGTATGACTCAACAGTAACAAACTACTGTCACTGTATGACATAACAGTAACACACCACTCGCACTGTATGACAAAACGCTACCACATTACTGTCACAGTATGACTCAACAGTAACACACTACTGTCACTGTATGACACAACAGTACCACACAACTGTCACTGTATGATTGAACCTGTCACAGTATGATTCAACAGTAACATACTACTGTCACTGTATGACACAACAGTACCACACAACTGTCACTGTATGATTGAACTTTAACAAACCACTATCACTGTATGACTGAACAGTAATACATTATTGTCACTGTATAACACACAACAGTAACACACTAATCTCTGTGTATGACATAACAATAATACACTACTGTCACTGTAAGACTGAACAGTAACACACCACTGTCACTGTATGACACACAACAGTAACACACCAATCTTTGAGTATGACATAAGAGTATCACACTATTGTCACTGTATGACACAACAGTAACACACTTCTGTCACTGTATGACACAACAGTAACACACTGCTGTCACTGTACAACATAACAGTAACATATTATTGTCACTATATGATATACAGCAATAACACACTAATGTCATGTATGACACATCAGAAACACATTACAGACCTGTTTACCCCAAATTCGTGTACCTGTAATATCTCTGACAAAAACCTGTAATTTGAAAAAAAACAACCAACAACCGTAATCTTCATAATCACCATACTTTCGCAACTTTTGAAGATTTGGAAGAGCCAGCCGTTGGCATTAAGACAGCTTCGTCGCCACCTTTGACAAGGTAAAAGACGCAAGGCATGCTGGGAAATGTCTTCTTACTGCTTTTGACAGAAACGGTAGCAGACGAAACTTCGCGTTCAACAATTTTCTTTCTTTGATTTTCCCCCTTAATTTGGAAGGGTGGGGGGGTGGGGGCGTAATCCCGTAATTTTAATTTTTTTTTTTCCATTAAAAATTACAGCAAAATTGTAAGGGTAAACAGGTCTGACATTACCACTTTGCTTTTTGTACAGAGGAAACTTTGCTCTCATCAAACCTCCAAGAAAAGATGTGTCGTAACTTCTTGGCCTATACTTTTTAACCCTTGACTCACACTTACCCTACTGCTGCTACATTGGTAGCAGTATATTTTTGGATTTTTCTAAGACAGTGAACATATGTTTCAAAATGTATCTACTTTTCTTTGTCAGTCTGCAGTTTCACATTTGAATCCATGCAGCTCCATCCCCGAATTTGAAATCTGGCAATTGATGAAAACGTTTAACCCCCATCAAACCAGCTCATCAATACCAATTTCACAAGTTTTCTTGCAAAAATGATTTATTTCTATATGAAGTCACATCCGCTTACATCTATGTTTAAACAAACTTGAAAAGTTATCGATAAAGCACTGCCAAAAAAACTTAGACAAATGAATCACAAGACAAAACACAACGCATTTTGACTTCTTAGATCTTCTTCAGGGAAGATACACAACACTCAGGACAATGAAAATGAACGAGCAATCACTTATAGACCTAAGAGGTTGAAACGCATCATGTTTTGTCTTGTGATTCATTTGTCTTTTTTTTGGTGGTGCTTTATCAATAACTTTTCAAATTTGTTTAGATTTCCACCTGCAGTTGCCTCACTTTGCAACTAGATCTATAACTTTGTCATTGGGTACATTTCCATAATAATATGTTATTTCTCATCACTACTGTTTCAGTGATGTAATCGCCACAGTTTGTGACATATACTAAACTTGTGCCTCCCATTTTTTGTGCACATCGAGTCATCCCATCTCTTGATTAACTGACTTCCACTGCTCCTTTCTTGAAGGTAATCAAGTGGCTACTGCTTACTATGCTGTTTTTTCTTGTACGGGGAAAAACAATGTGGCCAGCATGGCCTACACATCAACACGCTTTATAGCCAGATATTACTGCGGCTGTAAACTCCAGCTGGAGTCACTTTGAGCTGAATGTGTCATTCAACATACTATTTCCCTGTAACTGGAGTCACTTTGAGCTAAATGTGTCAGTCAACACACAGTTTACCCCTGGCTGGAGTCACCTTAAGCTGAATGTGTCATTCAACACACAGTTTACCCCTGGCTGGAGTCACCTTAAGCTGAATGTGTCATTCAACATACAGTTTACCCCCAGCTGGAGTCACCTTAAGCTGAATGTGTCATTCAACACACAGTTTACCCCCAGCTGGAATCACTTTAAGCTGAATGTGTCATTCAACACACAGTTTACCCCCAGCTGGAATCACTTTAAGCTGAATGTGTCATTCAACACACAGTTTACCCCCAGCTGGAATGACTTTAAGCTGAATGTGTCATTCAACACACAGTTTACCCCCAGCTGGAATGACTTTAAGCTGAATGTGTCATTCAACACACTGTTTACCCCCTGCTGGAGTCACTTTAAGCTGCATGTGTCATTCAACACACTGTTTACACCCCCTGGAGTCACTTTAAGCTGAATGTGTCATTTAACACACTGTTTACCTCCTGCTGGAGTCACTTACAAGCTGAATGTGTCATTCAACACACTGTTTATCTCCAGCTGGAGTCACTTTAAGCTGAATGTGTCATTCAGCAGTGTGCTACGAAAGACAAGCCTCAACCAAGACAGAGAAATCTCCTGTTAGTTTGTTGGACACACCAGCAGCGTCCTCTAAAACTCTATACCTGACCCCACTGTGAACACTGACCTAAGAGAATAAACACATCCGCGATAATAACTACTAACACACACTTTCAAACTAGCTTTGTTCTCTACCCCTCTGAGTCAATGCTATGACCACTGTTCTACTGCCTCTAATACTTCATGCCGAATCATGCCCACTTTCCCCTACTCCTCAGTCTGTTTTCAATGGAAAAAAACACAAAAATTATTGCTTTCTGTGTCCATGTGCAGGAAAAATGACAAAAAGTATAATGTTAAAGACGGGAGAAGACGGAAAGCCTACCTTGATATGCGACATGCCCAGCACTGGAACCCTGTCACTGCCGGTCAAAAACACTGAAACAAGCCATCCATAAACTGTGTCAGCAACAATAAAAGGGTAAAAAATGTACCTTTTCAGCCTAAACAGTTATGTGAAAAATCCACATCTAACACAAACTGAGACCATTTGTTAAGGTATAAAACAGAACAACACAATGCCTTAATGAAAACATTTTAAGCTTAAAAAAATATCAGTTACTGATCAAAGTACTTAAAAAACCAAAGTCCACAATTTAACATGTCATAGGGAAGCAGCAACTACTGACACTACACAATCTAACATCAAAGGGAAAGACAACTGATTCAGGGACACACTTGACTGCTACAACCAGAGCTCACTGGATGTAAAGAGGTAATTTACATACCACAAAACTATTCTATCACCACCTGTTGTTAAGCCAAATCAAGTTCACTTATCATCTTTAAGACAGAAATAAATGCATGGCCATGCACATCCATAAAATATCTAAACATAATATGCGTTCAAAACCTTTGTGAAATACAAGAAATGTCTCATAAAACATGACCATCAGAACTATATGACACATTTTTAAACACTTTTTTCAAAGAAAGGAAATTATACTCACGTGATGAAAGACACTTACATTCCTCATAAGAATACATGCAAGTGTACTGTAAGACTTTCGTACCTTAATCCTTTGATAACACACATATAACATTAAATCCTAAATACAAAATGCATCCTGATAAGAGAGCATTCCACGGTCACACCGGTCAGTATCCGTAGCCTTTTCCCCTCCAGCATAAAAACAGCAAGCAAAGACGTGGGCGGACAGTAGGCAAGCAATAACCCGTTCCCATCCTTACCTCTCCCACCATCCGCCTCCCCCTTTTTATATCCACAAATCCTCAACTGTGCACACTCACACTCAAAGCATATGCAAACTCCAAGAAATAAGATCCACATTTGTACATGTGCACATACAAAACAGTTCACTGCCTCTATGCTCAATAGCATTATGGGACCATAGCCAGCATACAATAGCAGCCAACATTACCCCCCCCCCCCCCCCCCCCCCCCAATCCCCTGGCCACATGCATGAACTATATCGCAGGCACACACAAGACAGCAGCATGCAGACAAGAGACAGAAATGGACGTACATAGGAACTTCTTCTTGTTCTCCACACTGAAACCATGGAAAACGTCCCAGAAGAATTTGATGGTTTCATGGTACCTGTAGTACTCGCCCTTGTACTCTGTGTTCTGGACAAAAGTCAGTGTTATCTGAATGAGACAAATGGGACAAAGAACAAGACATCACTACCCCCTCTCCCCATCCCTCCCAAACCTATGTCGGCCCTACTAAAATGATTGCCTGTCATTTGACCTTATGCCATAAGACATCTGCATTAGTTGTGTGACAGACCTTTGATTCTCTCTCCAATATCCTTGAAACTGAAGAAATCAGGAGTCTAATTCATGCATGGTCTCTCTCCTTCCTTCTCTCTCTTTTCCAATCCTCCTCTCTCTAGACATGGATTTCTAATGATTGTCTACCATAACATCCAGTCACTGTCTGTGGTGAATACCAGACCAATATCAACAATGCCAAATCAACTTTTTTCTGTGCGTTTGCTTTTTTTCTTTTATTATTCATTTAAATCTGATTCTGTCTGAGAACAGTCACTATCATATCATAAAAGAAAAATGAAACAAAACACAATATGCTTAGATTATTTAATCATCTGTTTAGGATACAACAATATGCTTTCCAGTTAAGCAGGTGCATAAACAACTAATCAAATGATTAAATCAACCATTGCCTGATCAAATCTGATTCAGCTGGTCAATGCAATACTTTCCAGACATTTGACTACTCATAGCTGCAGAAATGACTCCTTTCATTGTAGCCATCAACTAACCTGGCTGCGGAAAACACTCCTTCCTACATGGTTATCAATAACCAACATGACTACAGAAAACACTCCTTCCTATGTAGCCACCAATAATCAACATGACTGCAGAAAACACTCCTTCCTATGAAGCCATCAATAATCAACATGACTGCAGAAAACACTCCTCCCTATGTAGCCATCAATAATCAACATGACTGCAGAAAACACTCCTTCCTACATGGCCATCAATAACAAACATGACTGCAAAAAACACTCCTTCTTATGTGGCCATTAATAACAAACATGACAGCAGAAAACACTCCTTCCTACATGGCCATCAATAACCAACATGACTGCAGAAAACACTCATTCATACATGGCCATCAATAATCAATATGACTGCAGAAAACACTCCTTCCCATATATCCACCAATAACCAACATGACTGCAGAAAACATTCCTTCCTATGTGGCCATCAATAACCAACATGACTGCAGAAAACACTCCTTCCCATATGGCCATCAATAACCCACATGACTGCAGAAAACACTCCTTCCCATATATCCATCAATAACCAACATGAATGCAGAAAACTCCTTCCTATGTGGCCATCAATAACCCACATGTCTGCAGAAAACACTCCTTCCTATATATCCATCAATAACAAACATGACTGCAGAAAACACTCCTTCCTATGTGGCCATCAATAACAAACGTGACTACAGAAAACACTCCTTCCTATGTGGCCATCAATAACCAACATGGTTGCAGACAACACTCCTTCCTACATGGCCATCAATAACCAACATGGCTGCAGAAAACACTCCTTCCTATGTGGCCATCAATAACCAACATGGTTGCAGACAACACTTCTTCCTACATGACCATCAATAACCAACATGGCTGCAGAAAACACTCCTTCCTACATGACCATCAATAACCAACATGGCTGCAGAAAACACTCCTTCCTACATGACCATCAATAACCAACATGGCTGCAGAAAACACTCCTTCCTACATGACCATCAATAACCAACATGGCTGCAGAAAACAAATCCTACATGGCCATCAATAACTAACATGGCTGCAGAAAACAAATCCTACGTGACCATCAATAACCAACATGGCTGCAGAAAACAAATCCTACGTGGCCATCAATAACTAACATGGCTGCAGAAAACAAATCCTACGTGACCATCAATAACCAACATGGCTGCAGAAAACAAATCCTACGTGACCATCAATAACTAACATGGCTGCAGAAAACAAATCCTATGTGACCATCAATAACCAACATGGCTGCAGAAAACAAATCCTACATGGCCATCAATAACCAACATGGCTGCAGAAAACAAACCCTACGTGACCATCAATAACTAACATGGCTGCAGAAAACAAATCCTATGTGACCATCAATAACCAACATGGCTGCAGAAAACAAATCCTACATGGCCATCAATAACCAACATGGCTGCAGAAAACAAATCCTATGTGGCCATCAATAACCAACATGGCTGCAGAAAACAAATCCTACATGGCCATCAATAACCAACATGGCTGCAGAAAACAAATCCTACATGACCATCAATAACTAACATGGCTGCAGAAAACAAATCCTATGTGGCCATCAATAACCAACATGGCTGCAGAAAACAAATCCCACGTGGCCATCAATAACCAACATGGCTGCAGAAAACAAATCCTACATGACCATCAATAACTAACATGGCTGCAGAAAACAAATCCTACGTGGCCATCAATAATCAACATGGTTGCAGACAACACTCCTTCCTACGTGGCCATCAATAACCAACATGGCTGCAGAAAACACTCCTTCCTACATGGCCATCAATAACCAACATGGCTGCAGAAAACAAATCCTACATGACCATCAATAACCAACATGGCTGCAGAAAACACTCCTTCCTACATGGCCATCAATAACCAACATGGCTGCAGAAAACAAATCCTACATGACCATCATAGGCGAGACAGAGCACAAGACTATCTTGCTTTGACGGCAGGCCGAAGATGAATGACTTATAGGAAGTTGACACTGGCTTCTTCGGGGCCGGAAGTGGGTGACATCACGTGACTGTCTTATGACTGCATTGGGCCCCGGAAAAAAAATTCGGCCTGACAGAGCTGGCTAACTGCCGTTGAATGCTATGGTCTGACATGGTAAAGTATATGACGCCAAAAACAAATCCTACATGACCATCAATAACTAACATGGCTGCAGAAAACAAATCCTACATGACCATCAATAACTAACATGGCTGCAGAAAACAAATCCTATGTGGCCATCAATAACTAACATGGCTGCAGAAAACAAATCCTACATGGCCATCAATAACCAACATGGCTGCAGAAAACAAATCCTACATGGCCATCAATAACTAACATGGCTGCAGAAAACAAATCCTATGTGGTCATCAATAACCAACATGGCTGCAGAAAACAAATCCTACGTGACCATCTGTGATCAAGATGGCTGCAGAAAACTCTCGCGGCAGTACAAATGGCACCAACCTTCTCTAACTGCCCGAAATCGTAGTCTTCATTCCCAATCACCATGGCCTGCAACTCCTGCGGATGGAACAGTTCCTGGACAACACACACACAATGCAGGTACATCTCGCACCATAAACATTCCAACTAACAAAGATATCAAGAAGAAAAAGCAAGCACTTTCCTACAGCTGAATAAACACCATCTCAGCACACACACATGTACTTCGTCAGTCTCACACACACTGTAATACACACATATGCACACACACATTCATATAAATTAACCAAGAAATATAATAATAAATAATACTAATGTTTTGAATGTTAGCGATTATTATCAAAAAAACTATATAAGAACTAAAAAAAATCAAGAAATAAAAACAAACGTCTGAAGGTGTTCGACACTGAGGAAGACAGACACATCAAGCTGTCTTAACCCTTCAAGCCCTGACACAGTGACTGTCTGTGTAACCTTCCTAGCCTGGCATGTTTCCACCATTCAGTTTAAAGCTTGAGGCTGCTTTACTTGACCTATCATATTTCTTGATCAGTATATAAAATAGTGAGTCAGCTACAGAAATGTAATCTTTCTATAACATACTAATTTATCCTTGTATTTGAATTGTCCAGTTACGTGTGGTTCCTTCATAGACAGGAACTAAACAGATCCTTTGTTATTTCATCAGTACTTCCCATTCCGGCAGGTTGTACTATTGCAGTTGTGAAGAAACGAAAATAAAACTTGACTGCCTCATAGTCCAGAATAGCTTTCACAACTGTGTACATGTATATGGATTCATATTTCTACTTTAGGAGTGATTTGAGAAGATCTACACCTACAAAAGTCACCTCAATAACACCACTGTCCGAACAAATGTCACCTCAATAACACTGCTGTTCAAATGTCACCCAGTAACAGTGCCGCTCATACAATAGTCACCTCAGCAATAGTTGTGACAAACAAAATTCACCCCAGTACCAGCACAGTCAAACAAAAATCACCTCAATACCAATGTTACTAAAACAATAGCTACTAAAAGAACAGGTCCGTTCTCCCTTTCTCATCCCATTTTAACCAGGGGCATAAATCCCCTGGGGGGGGGGGGGGGGTTCTTCCTGGGGAGGGCAAGTCTGATGGGATAAAGAAGGCCACTTACCAAGACCTGACCACCACACACTTGGAGGAACCCTTCACTGAAGGCACGGAACTGGGAATCCACTGACCGGTTCAGGATGAAGTCCACGTACATGTCCACATATTCCTCTCTGCAACATAACGGCATTACTTTTTTCTTTCCATGCCGTCTGTTTTTGTTGTTGTTTTTTTTTCATTAGACATTTTGCCTGCCTGTCAGGTATTAGAGCCATGCTGCTCATTCCTGCTTCCCCATACACACCTACACCTGGGTCTCCCCTTCACTGTGTCAGCATAAGCAGTCAGAAAGGAGCAATCCATATCTGGCGGTAAATGGGCAATCCACTGATGGAAACACTGCTGGGCACTTCGGTGGTGGACAGTGGCGCCTGTTTCAATCCAACATATACATGTAAGAAATGACCTCCAGTCGTCACATTGTCAAAACCAATTTCTTAGTGATTCCACACACACACACACACACACACACACACACACACACACACACACACAGAGTTCTGGAGTTTGGAGTTTGCTTGCGAGGCACAGCTTATTCTTTAACCCTCAATAAAGATAATCTTGACTTGACACACATCTGTTTACTACAACCATATCAAAAAACCTCAAAACTTTATGTATTAACATTAAAATCTTAGATTAACTAAAATGTATTAACCCCTTTTAGAAACTTGAATATCACATTCTGTGGCATGCCTCTGAACGCAATCTTCATGGAGTCTTCTGCAAAGTGGTAAGATCCATCATCACGCAAATATTTCATGGCATGTACTCAGGTAAATTGTCTTTTACATGACAGGACTGTGAGTAAAGGGAGTGGCTTGTGTGTAACTGGAATAAAACTGTTTCCTCTGTCCACAATGGCAGCTGGTAGAAAACATAGGTTTCGATGTGTCTGGAAAAGAATTGGTATTTGTCACCAAAACCTCTTTGTCCGGGATCTTTTTCAGAATTACGTGCTCTGAGTTTTGGATCTATGAATGGGATAGATGATCTGGAGAGTTCTTTATTTGTGAAATTCTTGATGGTGGGGCATCTCACCGCCTTGAATGTTAACATGACTGTGAACCCAAGCCAGAACAAAAAAAGAAAATTTTGAACCGCCTGATGAAAGAACACGCAAATTACAAAACAAACACCGCACGTTTCAACCTCTTTGGTCTTCTTCAAGCAGGGCAACAACATTCAAGACAATGAAAGCAAAGTGTAAACAGACAGTCGCTTATCTCCTCAAACTGGGCGCAAAATGAGGTTGAGATGCAAGGTAATGTAATTTCTTTTCGCAATGTAATTTGCTTATTCTTTCATCTGGCGGCTAACAGTAATTTTTCCTTCAAAGTTTGTTTCAATTTCTGCCTGCAGTTACTTTACTTTGAAACCAAGTCAGAACGTCCTTGTAACCATCAGGTTTCAGAGAGAAGTAGAGTTGAAAAATGAAGTTAAGGGGTTCAGGATAGCTGATGATAGCCAGCAAAGGGTTCCAGAGCATAAAGCGAGCGGGACAGAATGAATCTTTTTCCTTTACTGCCTATCTGTGCAGTCTGATTGTGCCTCAGTGAGACACATTTTCCATCTGGTCACTAATTTCAAGCGTCTGAGACAGCGACTGTTCTTGGATATGCCTTCTGCCTCAACAGGATAATGATTGCATGATACCATCTCCACCTGGAAATACCTGACGGACAGGTATGGTAGCTTCCCTCTTTTCCCACTTTCCCTTCCATTATTTTGGCATCTGCCCAGTCAGTTAAGTAAGAGAAAAAGGAATTTTCCTTTAAAAATAAGTTTTTAGAAAAACTTCACGGGACACCATCATGACTTCCAATGTTGCCACAGTTAAGGGAAAGGATTGAACGCTGAATAACAAGCAGCTGACTGTGAACATTTATGATCTGACAGATGGGGCAGATCACTCTATGGGATTATGTCTGCAAATAGTGGATTATTGCCCCATTTTTTTTTACCATCTATGGTATCTGAAAGCATGTAAATCCTATATTGTATGATAGCAAAATCCAATCAGGTAAACTTTTCTAAAATATTATACTGTATTAATTCCTTGATAACACACACTGGAATCAGTTAAACACAAAGATCAGAGGTCATAAGAACTTTGCTTGTGTTGACCAGCAATGGTCCTAAATCTCAAAAGCTCTGTCAGAGTCAGAGGACACAACGAATTTGTGCTAGTTAAACAACAGTCCTAAATCTCAAAAGGTGTGTCAGACTTATTAGAGCAAAGTGTGTGTGAATGGGAGAAAGCCTGACAAGGCAAGATGATCACTGTACGCAACCACATAACCACCATTTCTTTTCATCCAGCTTTATCTTTAATGACACATAGCAAAGTTAAAGAATCCGACGTGAAGTTCAAATCTAATATCCTTGCCACTGTTCACAGTTCAACTTAAAGACAATCACAAAAATGACAGAGTGAAGTTTGGATCATGTGTACTGACCATAAATTGGTTGATGGTTACTTGAAACACTGTACTTGTAAGTAACGTCATATAACACAGAGTACTGTCAAGACTGGTAATTATTGTTTCTCATCTTATTAGAAGCTGTCATTTGTTGTTACTTGGGTGAAGGACGTAGTGAAGCTGTGATTGCTGTTTGCATACTATGCTGCACAATCTATGAAAACTTTAAGAGATTATCTCAATATTTGTCAGTGAAATGGTAATAAGCTGTGAAATCATGTGTGTGTGTGTGTGTGTGTGTGTGTGTGTGTGTGTGTGTGTGCATGTGTATATATGTTGTGTGTGTGTGTGTGTGTGTGTGTGTGTGTGTGTGGTGTGAGAGAGAGAGAGAGAGAGAGAGAGAGAGAGAGAGAGAGAGAGAGAGAGAGAGAGCGAGAGAGAGCATGCCTATGCAAGCACGTTAATTCTATTATTTATTACAACTTTTCTTACACAATCGAAGAACGCAGCAAACAATCTTTTGAAAGAGACCAATCAAAAGAGAGGAAACAACTTCTGTCATCATGGCAAATCTTCTCACTTAACTTTCTGGATGTTTGCTTGCTAGGCACAGAATATGCAGACAGCAAAACGGAAGTTAGGATAAAAAAAATCTGATTGTGTGAATCCAATTAAAGTATTATCCAGACTAATGTTAACTCGCTCCACATACACACACATACACACTTCGGTAGATAGACAGATGGGAGGACAGAGAGAGAGAGAGAGAGAGAGCGAGAGAGAGAGACAGACAGACAGACAGACAGACAGGCAGGCAGGCAGGCAGAGATGCAGAGACAGATATTCAAAATCACACAAAAAGACACAGAAATAACAAGACTCAAGATGACACCCACTTGTTCTCATGGGTGACGACTTTGCTTGCCCCATCTGGGCACAGATCCACAACCTTGACCTCTCCAAACACTTCCTGGTTTATCTGTGTGAAACAGCAGCCACTAACAGCTTAATCATTCATCCTGCCTTTTCTAACTTAGGTCTTCTCCCCTTTTCATCAGGGAAAGATAACAAACGAAGAGGGAGAAGGAAGATCAGGAGAAGAGAAAGAGAAGGAGAAAGAGATGATGGTGAAACTCTTTACTATTTCAGGTCTTATCATAGTACCATTCAAAACACTCAAACATACAAAGATACATATCAGACATAAGGTTTAATACAGGACTTTGATTTGTTCAGCACAAAAACCTTTTTCTACACCAAGTTTGCTTGGATATATAACAAACACATTTTCGTCTAAATTTCCAGATAAATATGATAAAAACCAAAGTGTAACTGATGAAGTTTTTTGAGTCCACAGTAATTTGCTCCATGCCTAAATATGTATTTTATTTCTCCACCCCCAGATAAAACACTACTTCAGCTCTCTTATGGCTTTGACAACACATGTAATGTTCACCAAAATTTACCGATTTTCTGAATTAATAAATTTTAAAGACTTCGAAAATGTTACTTAATGTTTCCCAAACCTTCCAACTTTTTTCCCCATACAAAACCCATTGAAAAGACAGCGGAATCTGAGAAAAAGGTTACATTACTATTGAAATAGAAGTAAGAAAAAAAAAATTCTGCTGTATGTTCACAGTTCTTGTTTGAAGACGATACACAGTGGGCAAGTAGTACACCTGAAAGCCTTGTAAGGCAAGGGCACCACCAACAACAGAAAGCCACCTCAGCAGCAAGTCCAAGGCTGTTGAACAGTGTGGAAATCAGAACACATGGATGAACAGCAATTTGTGTGTGCACATAACTGAATCTCTGATAAGGAAAACTGGAGGTGACTACAGGTGATCCTATAAGGACAGTGTCCACTGTGTTTTGGACAGCTGGTTTCACACAGATGACCCAATGCCTTCATGAGCAGCGTAACGTTCTGCTACAAACACTGGACAACACTTAGGACATCTTTTAGACTTGGGCCGACTTCAACATGCAAAAAACAGTGCAAGGCAAAAACAGAGAATGCACTCATACAGTGAGGTGAGGAATGCACAATGTGTTCATACACTGAGATTGGGACTATGAGGACATAATCTGCATACTCATACTGTCAGATGAGGGAAAATGTACTCAAGCCTTCAGATAAGGGAAGCGTACATGCACCATCAGATGAGGAAGCATGTACTCATACAGTTAGACGAGCAATATTGTACTCATCCACTAGATGAAGAAAATGCACTCTCTCCGTCACATGAAGAAGGATGTGCTTGGTCAGATAATGGAGGATGGAATCACAATCCAATGAAGGAAGATGTACTGTTTACAATATTGTACTCATCCACTAGATGAAGAAAATGCACTCTCTCCGTCACATGAAGAAGGATGTGCTTGGTCAGATAATGGAGGATGGAATCACAATCCAATGAAGGAAGATGTACTGTTACAGTCAGATGAAGGAAGATGCACCCATACTGAGATGTGAGGATGTACTGTGAGATGAACAAGAATGTACTCAAGAAAAAAGCTACCTTTCATAGAATCCTTCAACGTTTCGTGCTGTAAGCACTTGGTCACGAAGTGAAGTGTTGAGGTTGTAGGGGAAGCTGGCAGGTTTCTTGTGACCACAGTTCAGCCAAAAAGGTAGGGGAGGGGGTGGGGGAAAGGTGAACTGTGTTAATATGGTCAACAAAAGGGGTGGGGCAAAGAGGGGTTGGGGAGAGGTGGGAGGGAGAGGACCATCTGGATGTTGTCAACATCCAGAAAGACTCACGATCCCTCCATACTACAGTACATTATAAACCAACAGATTCTCATTCGTACCTTCTCTTCTCATCCAGCCTCCCACCTGCATCGAAAGACAGCATCCCTTTTTCCCAGTTCCTGAGGCTGCGCAGACTCTGTAGCTCAGACAGGGCTTGTGTGAAAGAGGCAACAACCATGGCTACTTTTTTCACTGCCAGAGGTTACCCTTTAGCCTTGATACAATCAACCCTGGAACGAGCCAAGTCAATTCCAAGATGCTAAGCTCTCAAAAGCAAAGAAGTGGATGCTGCAGAGACGGACCGATGCATACTGACTTTGACCTATCACCCACACAACATACTTGTGAAAAACATTCTGTCGCAACTTCTCGATCCTCAGGAATGATCAAACACTGAAAGATACATTCAACCAACCTCCACTTGTGGCTTTCAAGAGGGACAAAAGCCTTGGTGACCATCTTGTGCATGCTGCCTTCCACTCTACGCACCCTGCTGCTCAAGCTGGCAATTTCCCTTGCAAGGAACCTAAATGTAAAACCTGTACTTTTATTAACCCTGCAACAACTATCCCAGGCCCATCAGATCATAAGTTTCAGGTGAAATCCCATTTCACATGTCAAACTCAAAACGTTGTCTATGTCCTGACCTGTACCTTGTGTGCTATGATGTATGTAGGAGAAACATACAGATCACTCAATGATCGCTTCAAAGAACACAGGGACAACATTCTGACAGGAAAAGATACACCAGTGGCAAACCACTTTACTTCTGAACACCATAACCTGTCGCACATCAGAGTGGCAGCGCTTTGGCGCAATGGACAAAAAGAGGGCCAATACCGCAAATTCATAGAAAGCCAGCTAATACAACGCCTTGGCACTTTCAGTCCTTATGGACTCAATGTCAGGGAATAAACTTGTTTCTCTCAAGCTGCAAACCCCCCCCCCCTCCACCTTTTCCCCCCCTCCTGCTCCCCCCCCCCCCCCCCCATGTTCTATACCATGTTCTATACCATGTTTTCCTTACCATCACCCCCTCCCCTTTCTCTGTAAACCACCACCCAGAAGGTCCTCTCCCTCCCACCTCTCCCCAACCCCTCTTTGCCCCACCCCTTTTGTTGACCATATTAACACAGTTCACCTTTTCCCCACCCCCTCCCCTACCTTTTTGGCTGAACTGTGGTCACAAGAAACCTGCCAGCTTCCCCTACAACCTCAACACTTTACTTCGTGACCAAGTGCTTACAGCACGAAACGTTGAAGCATTCTCTGAAAGGTACCTTTTTTCTTTACCTTTATATTTTCAAGCTATATGGAAAAGGTACAGCAGTCAACATTTCTTCATATAATGTACTCAAGAGTACGACAAGGGAAGATGTACTAATGAAAGAGATGATGGAAGATTACATTTTCCATAATAAACTACCACTTTTAAGTATTTTTTTAGACAGAAAAAAACAAGTGAAAGATGCACATTTATCCCCCCCCCCTCCCCCCACACACACACACCACTCGCGCCCACACACACAAACACAAGCACACAAAAACACACAGAAGCACACATACATACAACACACTTGCTCTTTTTCCTCTTAACATTGAAGAAGGAAAGAACCACACACAAACATGCACAAAACCACCTCAAATATTTTTCCAGTTTCCTAAGCAAAACAGACCCAGACAATGGCTGCACATACCGTAAAATTGAGACAGAAGACGTCCTCCACGTCTTCTCCTTCGTAGTCCAGCAGCTCCTGTAGACTTCTGCAGAGAAATCATCATCCGCCATCATCATACATTATCACTGATAACCATCATAATCATTAACAACCATCATTGTCATCACAATCAACATTACTGCAGACAATCATTCTCATCACTTGTCAGCACCATCATACTCATACATCATCCATAACAATCAGACATCATCGTCACTCTCTGCATCGTCAGACCATGACCCATGTAAACAACTCACAAAGGGCAATCCCTCGGTCAACCTGACCAGTTATGGAAGCATGGTTAGCTCCCTTCTTTACCATTTCTGTTGCTTTTAATTTGATGTTCCGCACCACTTAAGGATAAGGCATTTGTATGGCCAAGTAAATATACTGGAAAACTACTTTTAGTATTAAAATTACTTTTTATTGAGATCTGCAAACCCTATAGAGTAAAATTTATACAGAACAGGCAAAACTGAAATAAACAAACACAGAGCAAACTAATACTTACTTAATTACAACACAGACAAGGGAATTTGCAACAAAAACATGTTCTTCATACAAAATAAACAACACACCAAATACCACTCACAAGAATAACCCCCCTCCCCCAGATGGCTGTCTGTCTCATATTGAGCACTGAATGAGTGTTACTTTGCACCTTGTTTTGTGTGTTTATTTTCATTATGCCTTGTTTTTCATGTAACCCTGCTTTCTGTTTCAAAGTCCTGTACAAAACATTGGAGAGTGGAGAACCTTGAGGTAATCCAAATTTATGAGTTGCAGTATATTTCTGTTTCAAAGTCCTGTTCAAAACATTGGAGAGTGGAGAACCTTGAGTATTTCCAAGTTTATGAGTTGCAGTATACCCAGGAACCAGGTCATAGGATGAGAGTTCACTCCTGAAGTGCCACTGTGATCTATCTTGTCAGCATCATGTTAACTGCTCTTTCATACCACAGACATATTGTCAATGCCACACACACTAATAAGAAATAAATATCGACATACAAGCAATTCCATACACTTACACCAACACACACAGCGCTGACATTCGCTAACATTGACATATAAACAGACAATGTCACACACTATCACCAACATATTCACAAACAATGACATACACTGTCACTGACACAGACACAGACATGCACACACTAATGCTAACACACTCACAGACAATGACCTAGACATAGGAACCTAAACCACCACTATCTCACCTTCCTACTGTGGGCATCAGCTCTCTCAAGTCTTCCAATGTGATTGGCCTGCACAAAAAAAAAAACAGACACTGACTTTAAAGAATCTACTTCAGCAAGTTGTGAAATTATCCAAAAACAAACACAAAAAAATACAGAAGTCAGTGATTCTACAGGCAGCTTAATAACAAGGTCACAAAAGTCTAGATCAACTTTGCAACTGCCCATACCTCACCTCCATTTTCGTTTTACAGTATTACTTCATTTCCCCTAGACATCCAGACGCTAAGAACAGAAAGAAGGAAAGACCTCGTACCTCTGAAGCAGCTTGCGGAAGAGGGCAAGGGGGAAGGAGAGATCAATGATGGTGAAGTTGTAGATGGCCAGACCGCACAGAATGCCAATCAGGTGGAACATCTCACTGCCTTCAAATGTCTGTCACACAGGTTACCACAGAACACTTCACTACCTTTACACTTCTGTTAAAGACAATCCCATTCAGATACAATATCTCATTTCCTGCTGACTTCTGTCATGGACAATACTAATCAGATGGAACATCAAATTCCCTCCTAACGTCTCTCACAGACAATATTGATCAGATAGTACATCAAATTCCCCTATCTGTCGTAGATAACATAAATCGGATGGAACATCTCATTCCCTTCCAATGTCTGTCACACACAATATTACTCAGACGGAACATTTCATTCTCTCTTAATGTCTGTCACATACAATATTACTCAGACGGAACATTTCATTCTCTCTTAATGTCTGTCACACACAATATTACTCAGACGGAACATTTTATTTTCTCTTAAAGTCTGTCACACACAACATTACTCAGACGGAACATTTCATTCTGTCTTAATGTCTGTCACACACAATATTACTCAGACGGAACATTTCATTCTCTCTTAATGTCTGTCACACACAATATTACTCAGACAGAACATTTTATTTTCTCTTAATGTCTGTCACACACTTTATTAATCAGATGGAACAATTCAATCTTTTAAACATCTTGACATAGAACATATTAATCCGATGGAACAGTTAATTCCCTTCAAGCATCCTGTCAGAGACAATACAGATCTGATGGAATCTTCTTTCCTTCCAATATCTGTCACAGACAAAACCATTCAAATGAAACATCTCATTCTTTTCAAACGTCTGTCGCAGACAATACTCATGTGATGGAATCTCACTACCTTCCAACATTGGTATGAAGTGGAGTATCTTGCTCCATTCAAGTATCTGCTGCATAAAACAAGTTGACTGCTACTCTAACTTCTGATCATCACTTGTGCTAAAACAATGATCAGAACTCTTCCCACCCCCATTTTTCACACGAGTATTGATATAAAACTGAACCACAAAGCAGTTTTACTGCGCACATACTCCATCTCTTCAACCTTGAATGAGCAAAAGAGATTTATCATTCTAATTCCCTTGGTGTGATTTTAGTCTCTCAATCAGAACGATGCCAAATCACATCAGATGTTGCTTTGAGTTTGTTCATCTGCACACGCAAGTCAAAATTCTGACTGCCAACCACAAACTGAACCTACACTGACCATTACCCAGAGTTTGTCGAGTATACACAAAGAAGCATCCAAGGTACCTGAGCATTGAACCACATGAAGTGAGAATCCTCATTGTAGAGGAACATGCCGTACTTGGGGTCCAGAACTTCACGCAGCAACAGCATAAAGAACTCCTGCAACACCACACCTCGCATGACATTTTTCCTTGTGTTTCACTGTCAAGCATGGCAAGGCATGGATTAATGGGAAAAACATCACACTGATGTCAACATTTCGCTTAAAAAAAAACAAACTTGATTTTAGTCCTACAATTCTTAAATCATCAGTGTTCTATCAGTCTACGTTCTAAAGGTATTTTTTTGAGTAATGCTTTTCAAATGGAATATCAAGCAGACTGGAATGTTCATCATCACAGATTGTAACACCAATCTTTCTAGCATGCCTAATTCCAAACTACTTGTCTCGTCTCAACATTAATTGAAATGTCCATCACCATTGATTGTAATATACATCTTTTTAAAATGGTTGGCTCCAAACTATTTGTCTTGTTCACCATTAACCTATAGGTCCTGTTAAAAAAACAACAACCACTGAACGTTAACACCACATTAACTTCCACAGTAACACCTCTACAATACCCACATAAGACAAACAGTAACATCCAAGTAACACACAATAACACCTAAAGTAACAGCAATGGTAACCCACACAGTAATACCAGTTTCCCATACAGTAATACCCACCTTTCGGACGCCCCCTTCGTCGACAGCCTCCTCTCCCAAGAACACAACCTGGACAATTTTGTTGTATGTTAAAAAAGAGAAATGACAACAACAAAAAATGAGTAGAAGAAAAATAAAATTCACTGTCAACTGAAGTCCTCATTACACCTCAGTGAGAAATGAAAGTACTGTTAAGTCACATCCGACGATTAATTACATCAATTCTTATGCAGTGTCACTTCTTACACAGACTGTGATGTCATTTCTGCATACGGTTATGTCACTTTCTAAGCAGTGTGATATCACTTCCTATATACTGCTGCATAAAACAAGTTGACCTTGCAGGGGCCGGAATAGCTCAGTGGTAGAGCAACAGACTTGTAATCTTGGTGATCCTGAGGTTGTGGGTTTGAATCTCCGCCAGGCCGTTTCGGTACAGGGGGATTTTTCCCTTGGAGTTAACATTGGTTCTGACTCCATTTCCCATACAGTGCTTTTAATAAGGTTCCGCACACATAACATCTTGCACACATGTAAAATCCCATCACCAACTTTCAGAAGAGGCCCGTTGGTATGGATAACATGTTACACATAGCATGCACCCTGTGTGAGAAATGGAAAGAATGAAGGAAGTAAGGAAACTGAGTGAACGATATTGAAATGATACTGATGGGATGACACAGGAAACGACTGAACGAAGCACCAGCTGGCAGCTCTTCAGTCGGCACTACCCAGGTAGGCAGCCCGTTGTTTAAAACGAGAGTGGATTGTAAAGCGCTTAGAGTCTGGTCTCTAGCCAAGAACAGGCGCTATACATGTAGTCATAATAACAATAATAATGTCACTTACTATTAAGCATCAAGTCACTTCTATACACAGCACTGCCAAGTTCAATACTGCAGTGTCAACACTCCCTCCCTGCTCACCTTCAGAGGCTTCTTCAGGTCCTGACGCCTGATCTTCTGCAGTGTGGTGATGGTGTCCTTGACGATGTTCTGACGAGTCACCATCATCACCAGGACAGAGCTCACCGGGTCAATGGGCATGAACATCCCCATCAGATTACGCCGGGTCACCTCTTCCATTGCACTCTTGACCACATTCAAGCACACGCCATGAACACGTTTTTTTCCCCTCTCGTATATGTTCATAACATACCTCTATACCAGAAGACAAACCATACACTCAAGTTAACTCTTACAAAGTTATTCCTTCGCCGTGTAAAAGTATACTGGATAAAAGCCTCTATTTCCCCGCTTTAAAAAAAAGTCATTATCCTGGCTGGAGCTTCTTGATTCTTCTCTGCCTGAATCATATCAAGTCATAACGTTTTTCTCTCCCTTTCTCCCCCTCAAGTCCCCCCCCCCCCCCCCTCTCTCTCCTCTCCCAAATCTCAACTGACAGGAAGGTCAATCAAAACCACTGACTTTGAAGTTTCTCAAGACTCAAATGATAAAGTAAAACCTGTACCACAGCTACCAGTGTCTCTTCCTAAGGACATCATGTGATCTGTTTTAATCATCTTTCTTGGTTTCACGCTGTCTGGTCGTCTGTGCCCTCTCAGTTATGTTACTCTCAAGACGCTCATTCCGCCTCCCAAAACACACACAGTCCTAAGGAAGTAATCAGTTGCAGAGCGTCATGACACAACCCACCAGAGAAGACACTGCATGTCTACCAACTCACTTTGATGGTGCCAAATAGTGCCTATCCTGATTCAGCATTTGCACCACGCAACCTTATTATGCCCCCTTACTAAGTATAATAATTTTATAGCCTTGATATCATATTTTGGCTTTTTACCTTATAAATTCCACAAGCTTTCACAAAATGACGAAAGCAAACTGCATCCATAGATACAACAACAAAAAGGTATACATTCAAAATAGATTTTCCTTGGGTGCTACTTGCACATTTCTGCATTTCTAAAAATTGTGTCACTGAATTCTACAGCAAAAAAAGTGTGAAAAATATCACAGAATTCTGAAGTGAAAAAGTGTGAAAAGTGTCTTACTATGTTTATATTATATGTAGGCAAAGGCACGGAAAAAGAATTTCACTTTTTCATTAAAGAAATCTTCCCTTAGTCATTCAACCAGGTTCTCTGTTCTCCTTCCCTTGCACAAGTTTGTATGCTTCTAAACTTGAGAACTGCTTTTATTCTGCCATCTCAAAACAACACTATCTGAGTGCACTGTTTTCAGCCTATGGAAGAGATGTATGTACAGTAACATGGTCAAGTTAACAGTCTGTATAATTTCCCTTGGACGTAACCTTGCCTGTCAATTAGAACAAAATTGTCTTCTGCCACCATTACAATTTTTGGTTCGTTGCAGTGTAAGGGCAGGGTGCTGTAGTTTAACTTTGGCACAACACTATGGATTTCAAATCTCCATTTCACGGATAATGGTAATATACATAAACACTGAATGGGCTTTTACTGCAATTCACCAACTATGACCAGCCTAAAACACACCAACTATGTCTAGCCGATCTCAGATCACGTCCTGATCTACTCTGATTCACAAAAGTCATCACCATTGTTATCCAGTGACCCTGAAGGCAGGGGTGCTGAGATGGACCCTTGGGCAATGGAGAAGGGGGCTGTGACCACCCCAGTCCTTCAAACTCATCCACGACTTTTTCCGTCTGCCTCTGGGACTTTCATTGCATCCTTTATTCATGGTCTTGTACAAGAAATCAAAGTGAGACACCTGCCTGTATCAGGCTGACTGCCACTGACACCACTGAGGAGAGATTTGGTCTACCTGAATGGATGATTATGAACAGTGGGTTTGTAAATATCAGACCTGTAGTGGAAAAAAATGACAGGATGTGCTATAATTCAACTGCAGTACACAGGAGAGAACTGAGGGACTTGTCGAGATTCACCTACCCTCATCTGTAACTGAGCGTCGGTCTGCAGCAAGATGCTCTTTGTGCCTGCGTCAAACATGAAGGGATAGCTGCAGAAGTGAATCCCCTGTAAACACACACACACACACACATACACACACACACACACACAAACTGCTACAGCGTGGACTACTTGGATTCAAAGTTGAATGTGAGAAAGAACAACAGATTCATCTAAATTTCAGATTCCATTTTCTTAAGAAACTATAAATGCCAACGGTCAAGGTATAAATACATACACCAGCTGCCAAGCATGGCTGTAGTGTCAGAGAGGGAAAACTGGAAAGTTTAGGTTTACATTCTGTCCCAGCCAGTATCACTCTGGGAATTTTCTGGCTCCAGCATACTTCTACCAGGCCAGACCACACCCAGGTTAGGAAGAGTCTGACACTAGACATGTTGACACTCATTTTCAACTGATTATGTCTTGAGTGTACTTTCACGCAGTGTGGTCTACTCAGCTATGATTGTCTGCAATAAGGACTGAAACAGGTCATGTCCAATCTGGAGCAAAATAGATTATAATTTGCTTGTATGTGTGTAACCAAATAAACAATGATTTTCATTAGTGTTGAGCAAAGTAGGTCATGTCCTGAACATCTGTGGCACCATAACCAATGATTGTCTTCAGCAAGGAGAAAAGCAGGTCAAGTCATGAAAGGTCTTTAACACTGTGGCCCAAGAGTACTGATTATCATCAGGAGGAAGCAAAGTGCTTCATGTCCTCAATGTGTGCGGCCCAATAAGTAATGATTATCAT
>CM065715.1:79169527-79202027 GCA_033310375.1 Conus canariensis
AGTGTGCTCTAACACACGTCATTTTGACACACTTGTCTTAACAAGGGGGTTTACAAGACTTCCACTGGACACGCTCACCTTAACAAGGCGGTTAAAGCAGGATGGTTTCAGCTTGCTCCACCACTGTCCTGTACAACATCACAACATTCACTGAATGACCTTCATGCCGTTGTTCATGTAAGGTGGAATGATAATGGGAAAAGGCTAAGAGTGAGAAGTATGTACTGGAGTGTTGTTTGAAAATGATGAAATGGGCCATCACATTAAAAAAAATAAACATATGCAAATATGATGAACACCTCAAACCCACCTCTACCCCTTGAACTAAATATTCTCCAAAAGAATGTAAAGCAGTCAACCAATGCAGTGTTGACACAAAACACATAACTATCTATCTTCAGGGGTCAAACTTCAGGATTGGGGACAAGAGGGAAAGCCTGGCTTTCAAATGAAACCATTCTTGGTGTAGACCGTTTGCACTCTACACAGAAAACACATCCTCCATTACCCAGGGCCGCCATTATTGGTTAAACATCATTCTGGCTAGATTCCCCAACATTTTGTTGCGCCTTTCCTTAGAGAACTCCCAAACACGCATGGTCAGAAACCTGATACAAATTCAGGATTTTTTCCTCTCAAAGTTGGGATTTCAGGGATAACTTTCAGAACAGAACACAGTCAGGAGTTTAGGCAGGCAGGCAGAGATGTAAGTTTGCTGACAGGAGTCAAGATCGTAACAGGGAGGATATGGACTAAGTGGAAGGGATCTGTTATCAACTGTTTATCGACAATAGGGCACATTTCTTGTGTATTATGTCACTTCTTTTTTTGTTTTTTTGTTCTCTTTAGATGGTTTCATACTGCGTTCTTGTATAGGCTAAGCAGTCGGCTGGGCAACAAACAACATGAAATGAACAGTGTGGTTGTATGATGACATCATTGTTGATGCGTCTTACTTAGGTCCTGCCCACGTTTCAACTGACCATTACTTCTGCACTAACACTTTTTCCCTTCTTCATTTGTTAGCTAGAACTCCAAACACGCTCATCATAGGCGACATTTTTGTGAATGCAACCACTTTTTAATTCCACCATCAAGGTAGCCACATTCCATCTTCCAGAATGATGTCTTACCACAAAGCCAGTGTGCATGTGTTGCATTTGTGTCACCCATGCCACCAGCATATAAAGGCCTACTCTTCTCCAAAAGGTGGAATGGGATTTTACATGCAAGCAAAATTTTTTTCAAGCATGTACATGCATTCACACAGCATAGGACCTTGGTTCAAAGTCAACTCAAAGGGCAGTGGTGGACTGAAGTCTGCACCAATGTTCACTCTGAAGAGAAAAATCGCTTCTGACCTGGCTGACATGAGGGGGAATCGAACCCCAGACACAGGAAGAAGTCTGACCTTTTATCCATAAAGCCGACCAGACCCCCAACTTTTCTTGAAAACTGTGATGTAAAATTAGCCGTCATCAAAGCACCAGTGCATGACACTATTTGATTTGAGCAGTATGGTATGACACTGCACAGTTTGATCACCAATGAATACTACATCAACATAAATAACAAGGAATGCTGTTGGCCCACTAGTTATTGGCATACACAAATGAGTGTGATGCAACAAAAGAGAAAGTACACAAAATAACACTGTGTGTCACACACACACACACACATACACACACACACACACATACCACATGCACGCACACACACACACACACAACACACACACACTCACTCACACACATACCACATGCACGCACACACACACACACACACACAACTCTCACACACATACCACACGCACGCACACACACACACACACATACACACATGTACTCTGTCAACATCACCAAACTCGTTCCACCAACACAAACCACTCCAGCCTATGTCCTGACCCAGAAACTTGGCCGGAGCCCCGTCCAGGTTGAGGATGGACTGACCAAATGGCGTCAGCAGAGTGGCAAAACGCTTTGGCTCATTGAACAGGTGGCACTCCGGCAGGATCAGGAACACGCGCATGGCTTCTATGTCACTGGGCCTCCGTGATACCCTCACCATGGTTTCTAAACTGTTGCATATCTGTCACACACACGTCAGCAGGCAAACATTTCTAGTAAGTGACAAACATTACTGAAAAAAAAAAGGCTGGTTTTGGGGTGATCTCATTTCTATGCTGTCCAGTCATCTGAGCTCATTCTGTTCCCCCATGGGTAAAGTTTCTAAAATGTCATTTGGCTGAAAAGAGGGAAAGGTACAGGAGCTACCCAAGTCCCACCAGAGTGTGTGGGCAGTGCCCCTTTGAGAGGTTTCAGGAGGGTGAAGAATCCAAGCTGAAACTAATCTTTAAAAAAATGTTTAAGCTACTTGGTTGCCCTTTCCTGCATTTAAATATTTACAGTATATTTTTGTGAGTTACTTTTACTCTTAAAAGTACATTTATAATACACACTAGCTGTATCATCCACAAAGAAGCAAAAAAGGCCAACCTCTGAAAAAAGTCTAAATGTATACAAATGAAACAGAATACAATAAACTGATTTGAATAAGCTGACCAAATAATCTAAAACATCCAAAACAAGTAAATCTAGCTCATGAATTTCTTTTAAAAATGAAAACGATTTTTCTTGTATTTTTCAAGTGACATTAACTTAATTTTGCAAGAGGTACAAAAAATTTGAACTCCCTTGTAAATTCTTCATGCGTTCTGGATGATCCGTGTGATTTCAGAGTTTCTATTTTCTGTTTGTTTCATAGTCAGTAGTTTCAGAACAAACAAAAACATCTGCCTGCCCCACTCACTTTCTTGTACACTGTTCATTGCAACTGTCACTGGTTTCATTTCACCATGATGACGATGATGATGCTCGTTGCTTTTTAGTGGTTTACTTCCAGTTTGATGATGATACTGGTTGCCTCCTAGTGTTATACTTTCTATCCGATGATGACATAGGTTGTTTCTAGTTCTTTATTTTGTTTGATGAGGACACTGGTTGCCTTCAAGTGCTTTACTTTCTATCTGATGATGACACTGGTTGTTTCTAGTTCTTTATTTTGTTTGATGAGGACACTGGTTGCCTTCAAGTGCTTTACTTTCTATTTGATGAGGACACTGGTTGCCTTCTAGTGCTTCACTTTCTATTTGATGAGGACACTGGTTACATTCTAGTGCTTCACTTTCTATTTGATGAGGACACTGGTTGCTCCCCCCCACTCCAGTGCTTTCTTTTCATTTGATGATAACACTGGTTGCTTTTTAGTGCTTTACTTTGATGATGACACTAATTGCTTTCTAGTACTTTACTTTTTGTTTGATGATGACGTTGGTTGCCTGTTCCAGACGACCGAAGGACTCTCGAACCAGGTCCATGTCCACCCCGTGATTTTTGCTGCTGCTGGGGCAGTGCTCCTCATTTCTGTAAAACACGCACATGCACACACACACACACACACCGTGTGCGTGCACACACAAGTGTAAAATGCACAAAGATAAGCATACACACACATGCATATGTGCACGTACACACACAGGCACACTCACACACACATCGACACACACATAATCACAGACACACAGGCTCCATCACACACACACACTACCAATAGGAACTCGACACAGAATGGCAACCATAACACAAAACAACAGAAAGAGATTTTAATTTTCCTACCAAACCAAGTCTTTAAAAATATATACCTATCAAAATCTATACCAAACTCTTACGTGATATGAATGCATTCCTATTATGTAGTATGTCCATAGATCAAAATTAGAAAAAAAAGAAACAGACTGAGAGAGAAACGGGGGGGGGGGGGGGGGGGGAGGAGGAGGAGGGAGACAGAAAAGGAAACTAAATCCTATCCTTCAATGTGCACTCTATATTCTCTGTTACTCTGCTTGGTCTCCCTTGAATACACACTACTGTTCTAATGTCTACTCTGTGCATTTCCGCACATTCTTCTATGCCTCTGAGGGACATGTCTTTGGAGTCAGACCTTCCTGATGACCTCAGAGCAATAGCAAGCAACCAATTCATAGTCCTCCTTTCAGACATCCCCTGGTTGAAGTGGTTTCAAAGTTAACGGAAGCTCCTAACCCACAGAATCTTCATCTTTTTTTTGCGAACGAAATGTCTTTAATTCCTCTTCCAAAGCTTAAGCTTGCCTTCAGTCTGTATCCCTCCAACTCTGTTCAAACCCAGGAATATAATCCTCCTTCAGTAAGCACCCCCTGTCTAGCACAATACCTGTCTGGAATGTTCCTGCACAAGGGCTCAAAGGCAATGCCAATCCAGAGATGAAATACAGATTATTCCTGGGTAGGGGGTAATAGAAGCTCTCCCGACACTGAAAGAACCTCATCTCAGATGGGTGGGTTCTTTAGGGGTCCAGAAGAGCCTTCAGGCTGTCGTTCTGAAACTCTCAACTACCTGTCTGCTAACCTAGTTAGGACTTAGGTTCCACAGGTTCCACATTCCTCGTCAAGGTCCCTGCCATCTTGCACAAGGTGGTCTTCCTTGTTATGAACAGTGCCATCTCTCAACGATCCCTTTTCCCTGTCAGTTAGGCTCTTTCAGTTAGGCTCTTTCAGTTAGGCTCTTTCATTAGCTCTTTCAGTTAGGCTCTTTCAGTTAGGCTCTCTTACTCTTCTCAATCCTCCACAGACCAGACCAAAAGAATCTGAATGTTAGCTGGCAAGATTGGACCACGATTCGAAAGTAGGGAAAGAATATTGGATTTAACAAGAATGACAGCGTGATAAGTTGCACAAGGGGCATCATAAGGGGCCAGATCCCACTCCCTTTTTCCTACTTTATTTGGGTATCCTAATTATCAGACATATTCACATCAAGCAGGGATGAGGCAGGGAGATATGACGGAGGGAAAGAAACCCAGACAGATGATAGAGAAGCAGACAGACAGGTGGGCAGAGGGTCAGACTGGCATACAGATGCATAAATAGACAAATGAACAGATAGATAGATTGATAGATAGACAGATAGATAGACAGATAGACAGACTGAAAGAGTGATTTGGATGAGAGCAAATGGGATGGGGGTGTTGCATGTCAGAGAACAAGGAAAAAGCGGAACAAAAAAGGGGTGGTGGTGGTGGTGGTGTGTATGTGATAGCAAAACTACAATTCAAAACAAAAACAAGGATGAGGGAGAGGGGGTATTGGGGGGTGGGGGGGATAGTAAACAAAACCAAACCAAAATTATTCTTCTACCATTTTTTCTTCTTGTACCTCTAATTGTTGGAAGACAAAACTTCTTCATGGTAGAAAACACACACACACACACACACACACACACACACACACACACACACACACACACACACATTAAACTTACCGGAGAAGGAATGAGCCATTGAGACACGCTGAATGAGAGAAGATTTTGGAAATTTCGCTGTAAGAAAACAGCAAAACACACTAAAAACCACAAAATCTACCTCTTTGAAGAAACTCAGTTTAAACAAACACTACAAAAGCAATTGTTTTGAAAACCTTTTTTTACGGTATCAATCTTCCAATTGATCAGCTGCTCTGTTTCCTCTCCTGCCATAACAAATCTGCTAATGTCCAAAGTGACACCATGTTTGACAGATCAGTGATACTTCAACTTTCTCCTCAACTCTGGCCAATACCTATTTTTTTTTCTGTGTATGCAGGCTGATACTCCTGCGGACACTCCCTGTATAGACAGGCATGAATTAATCCCATCTACCCAACAAAGGGAGTGGAGTTTTGTGTGTATGACCGTTTTTTTTATCCCGCCATTAAGGCAGCCATACTCCAACTTCGGGGAAGGTGCATGCTATGTGTAACGTGTCATCCATACCAACGGCCAAACTGGCCTTCTCTTCCGAAAGTTGGTGATGGGATTTTACATGTGTGCAAGATGTTATGCGTGCGTTCACACACGGAACCTCGGTTTATAGTCTCATTCGAAGGACTGTATGGGAAATGGAGTCAGAACCAATGTTAACTCTGAGGGAAAAATCCCTCTGTACTGAAACAGCCCGGCGGAGATTCGAACCCGCAACCCCAAGATTACGAGTCCGGTGCTCTACCACTAGGCTATTCCGGCCCCTGCCAATACCTATAATCTTATGTGATGCTGTAAGCAAGAGAGGCAGTTTGCCTATTCTGCCTCACATGTGCTATGTACATTGCCTTTTACTGCCAGCACCAAAAATTTTGCATTTTGATTGGCTCAGAGATTGCTTCATCACTGAACCAATCATTCTTCCTGCCTAAATGGGTATGGAAGCAAGGTTAGCTCCCTGCTCTTCCCATTTTTAAAGGTTTTTTTGGGGGGGGGGGGGGGGGGGGGGGGGGGGCTAGGGGTGGAGGAATCCCGATAAAATGGTGATGTTCCATGAGAATACAGATACGGCGTTTTTAGGACTAGTTAATTTGAGAAAAATCATTAAGTCGATCTTTTATCAATGGCATAAAGCGAAAAATGTTACTTCATCCAATTAAAGGAAGTAAATGTTCTTTGTCACAAACGAAAAATCACTGTAAACATTAATCACAGATTTATGACTTTCGCTGGTGAAATTTTCATGCATGCCAGGAAAGGTCATATGAATACTTATTGTTCCACCAAAGCTCTGTTTGCCAAGAAATAAAGAAAATACAAACTTGAAAGCTTATCATGGGCACACATGCAAACACACACACATGTACCTGCACATACACAAGCACCACACACATACTCGCACATACAGGTGCACGCAGGCACATGTGCACTCACACACACACACAGACACACACGCACAATTTAACTGAAACAATGTGATTATAAACTCATTTCATTATATAACTGAGTAAAAAATGACAGTTGTAGTACTGTAGTAGTCCACCATTCTGATTAATGACAATCCAGATTGATCATTTGCTGTCAACATTCAGATCACAGTGAAACCATGTTTTACACAATGTCAGTCAAATGATACTTTGTTGTCAATTTTGTTTCCTGCCTTTAAACATTTCTCCTATCAGAATAAAATGAAAAATATTATTCAAATGTTCATCAGTACCACAAACTAAATCATTTAGTTTACAGCTCACAATAGCACCTTCTGACAAGCAAAATTCCAATCTGAAAAAATGCTGTGATCATATGTGCATGTGTGTGTGTGTGTGTGTGTGTGTGTGTGTGTGTGTGTGTGTGTGTGTGCAGGAGTGATAATGAACTGAAACAAAGCAGCAATCAAGAACTGGTTTCCAGCTGAGCGGAAAATGCTTTAGAGATGATCAGTCCAGAAATATCCTGTCACAATAATGAAAGTTTGAAAATAAATGAAACTATGGGAAAATATAGATTAGCGCTGGACTGGCCCATGAGGAGAAGCAAAGAAAGCCGTTCTGCTTGATACTAAAGATTTGATTCCATGTTAAAAATGTGTAATTCTTTTGTCCCTCTTGGGGTGTGGCAGTGCACACACAAAAAGCTTCAACTGATTCACGATCAACATGTTCAAAAGAAACTTTTATCAAAAGTAAATAAACCAGGAAGTAAACAAATAAAATGCATATAAATGTAAAATCTAACATGAAATGGAATTTGAAGGACATTATTTTGAAATGAAATGAATATCCTTGTAAAAACTCAGGAATCACACCTAATATTGTCAAGCAGTTTGTGGATTAAAAGTAGTAATACAAGCATAGTACAAGGAGAATACTGTTCATCATATGACCGTGTGCTTGAGTGTGTGAAGAAGTGAACTCTAAATTCCCAAGACACCAGTCAATGACTTACTCGGACAGTTCCACAGGGGGAGAATCAGCAGACTTGAGCTGCTCAATGATTGACAACCGCTCTGAAGTCAACTGTAAAATCTGTGAGGAAGGGCAGGGAACTCTGTGGTCACACACCTCGCCACTGACCTGAAATCAAAGCACGGTTTGGTGCTTCTTAAGAATGCATCTATAACTAAGACGGGTGTGGGGGACTGTCTTCACAAGCGCTGACAAATTAAAAACAAATGAAACCTGTAAAATCATATATTTTTTGCTTCTGTATAAAACAAGATTTATAGTCACTTTCATGTCATGTTGATTCAGGTGTGTTGATTCACTGGATCATTTCTTCAGCTATAACATCTGCTCAATGTGGCTTAGCACATGGGGTGTGGCCCTTACAGACTAGTTCACACAGTGATGCCTCATTATTGGAACAGAAACGAGTATGTACATGACATGAGACGGTTAAAAAAGAGGCTCATAAGCCACGCTAAATAGGTAGTTCAGGACTGTGGGCAATGCCCGCTGTCAGCCTCAGTGATGTCACCATTCCACACAGCTTCTCTGTCTGGTCCACTGCACTGGGCCACATTCCCTGTCGTAGGGTGTCAGTTCTTGTTGGACTCCTGTGAGGCTGGGGATCCAGCGCCGTCACTGCATGGCGAAACAAAACAAACAACATACCCTTATGTATCCATCTGCATGGCCACTGTGAGTGGGTTGCATACATATCTAATTTTCTCCTTCTCTAACATTGCAGTATGTTACATCGCAGCTGTGTCGATGGTACCGCTGTATGTATTTCATCAAGGGGGATCACTTCTCTGATTGGAAAACCCACTCCCAGGCAATCTTGACACCTGCAAATACTTGCATGCATGCCTGCACACACACAAGTGTAAGCACCCAGAAACAGACATTAATTTGGTCTTCCTTCCTGGTCCCAGAGTGCACCTCTGTTATGCTCCATTCCAGGTGAGGTGCAAAGGATGATCGGTCGATCTGATCTCAGGTGTATTGGATCTCACTTCCACAACCATCTCCATCTATGTCCTCTTCACTGAGTTTTGCATGACACTGGATTCCACAGCTCCTCCGACCGAGATGTTCAGCCGCCTGTATGTCAGACTCTCCTACCTACTCTTCATCCTTGGCTGGAATGCCAGTATGGAATTCCCCTTCTGTTGCCTATGTCCCCTCACACAATTGGGTCAGATGGCAGCACAACCAGCTGGGGTGCTCATCTCTTTCCTCAGTTTCTGGAGGTGCTTTAAGTCAATGACTGCAGAGGCCTTTCATCTGATGTGTAGCCAGAGAAACATTGACACTGCATTCAAGACTGTAGATTCCTGGATTCAATAAGTAATATGGAAGGCACAGGCCTTGGCCAAAGGTGGTAATCCCCAGCTGTGAATATTCAGGGTCATGAACTCCAGAACATTTTCACCAGCACTGCAGTCTGTGAGAGCACTGCCAGAGCAGAGCAAGTGGCTGGAAACCCCAGAGACATTTTGTCTGGAAAACGTGCCCGATGGCCTCACAGCGTTAGACTGTTTAATCAGTCATAGTAGCTCAGTCACCAACACACTCATCTCAGTCTGACACGCTGACCATTTAACCCTCTTGTATTCAGATTCTCTGAGGCCAAATTCCCCCTAGCTTTCAGATTTTTTTGGTGAATTTAGCCTTAAAATGGGTATGTATGGTTCATGCTTCACCACAACCAAGAATAAACCTCTAGAGCTACGAAATTCCACATGTATGGTCACAAGGCTTTGTTCTATACTGTGAGCAAGATTTTGTGTGTCTCGAGGTGAAAGGTCGTGTCACTGTCACCAAAATGTCACCCAATGTGTCACATGTGATGGTGACAGTTCTAATACAGCACACCAACATGCACTTATCCCATGCACATGCATGTTAGTGTTTTAAAATGAAAGCTGCGGCCTAACTGAGATGATCTGTCTTCTGTACGCCTGTTCAGTCCCCACAGGTAATCCACAGAATGTCACACACAACTAGTGTCAATTGTCACTACTGAACAGTTACTGTAGATTCAAGCACAGTTCCTTATTGTTTTTCTGTCACTGTTCTAAGCACCTTATACATTTCCATATGTATTTCAACACTGTATAGCTGTACAGTGAGGAAATTGAGTAGAGTGTCATTGCCAAGTGTCATCAAAGCACTGTCGCCATAAACTACAGGTAAGCATATATACATGTACACACAAACACAGAGACTAGCAAACTGCCCTACTGTTGAGCCACTATCTGCGCATGGTAGTCATGGAAACAGTCATTCTTATGAAAGCATAAAGGCACCTGGCAGAAAGAACACATATATGACGTTTCTACGCGTCGTCCCTTAGTTGTCATACGGAATAATCAGTACAGAGACATAGCCCTGCATTTCGTCAGGTGTTGTGTCGAACCATAGGAGTCAGGTGTGGCCTTAGCTGCTTGTTTTTGTTGAGCATATCTTTAGTTTCTTCTGCTACTAGTTGAAAAAATTTGAGAGGTAGAAAAAAGAAATAATCTAGTGCAGTGGCAGTGTTTGGCAGTGAGTGCGCAGGGCCTGTCGGCTGTTGGAATGCGGCCACGTGGGCAGGATGTGTAGCCGGTCGCCATTGTTTTGCAGAACGGCGAGTAGCACATTGTTCTCAGGGTCGCTTTTACCATTTTCCTCTCCTTCACTGGTGCCGATTTCAACATCATTCTCTTCTCCTAACTCTCCATTTTCATACTTCTCTACTTCTTGCATAATTTGATCCCACTCCTCCGCTGAATACTCAGGAATATCATCAAACTCGCTGTTGTTAGCAGACGACGCCACTGTGAAAATCGATCAGTCTCACGCATAACTCTTCGCTTGTAGTTTCTCCTCTTTCTTAGTGAATGGAAGTGGTGCCAGCATCCAAAAATAGTGCTGCCACATTACTAGGTGCTATAGTGGGAAATCTCCAACAACTTTTAGTGGCTCTCCGAGTATTTTCACGGAGTCAGCACGTGATGGAAAAGTACCGTACACATGCAGCGGGCAGCTCCCGTCTGCGGCTGTTACGAAATCTAGCGCACTGTCTCAGCACTCCCGTCTGTGCCCGTTATGAATACAAGAGGGTTAATGTCCATTTCCTTTCTAAGTTCCTGTAGGTGTTCCTTAAAATTTGAATGGGCAAAGGAAACAGAAGTTTCTAATATTCATAAAGGGAGAGATCATTATTTTGTCTTTACTTAGAGAAATTTCCTCTGGTCAAGGGGCAGCAATTCATGCTCCTACTTTTATGTTTCATTGGTGTTAAGCGTACACTGCCCTTTTATAAGTTGATCCAAAGTGTCAGATATACACATATTCAAGGCATTTGCATGGTAAGCCTGTGGTTTTAACCCTTTTTTTTTTTCTATATCTGACACTTGTGTGAACCGATGAGTATGAAAATAAAGAAATTGTCCAACTGATATGAGTTTATTATGAAAATTCATATTCCATCATCCCAATAATACCTTTCAGCCGCTCTTCCTGAGTACCAGAATAAAGAAATTGTCCAACTGATACAAGTTTATTATGAAAATTCATATTCCACCATCCCAATAATACCTTTCAGCCGCTCTTCCTGAGTACAAGAATAAAGAAATTGTCAAACTGAGGTAAGTTTATCATGAAAATTTGTATTCCATCACACCAATAATACCATCCAGTCGCTCTTCCTGAGAATGAGAATAAAGAAACTGTCCAACCGAGGTAGGTTTTTCATGAAAATTCGTGTTCCATCACACCAATAATACTACCCAGTAGCCCTTCCTGCAACCACAAACCCCCTGCCCTGTAACACACCCAGATACCATTCACCATCTATGCACTGTTTTCTCAGTTAACCATACACAAATGCACCCCACCCCCACCCCTCCATTTCTCCCTTCCCCTGACCGATCTCAGTGGACCCCCATCTTACATTAGTGGGTCTGTAGGTGAGGAAGCAGTGGTCCCCCCCTGTGAAGACCTTCTGCACCACCAGGGGCAGTCCCTCCTCGTCAACGATCATGGCGGCTGCAGACTCTGCTGCCTGGCTGTCGGACACAAAGGGGCCCTGGACACGGAATGGCACGTTCTTATTGGAAAAGGAGTCCAGCCCCAGCTGTCCGCTGCCTCCTAGACCAAAGGCATACAGCCGTCCGGAATTGGTGACATGAGCCAGGGTATGACGCCTGAAAACGATTGAACACATGACAATTTTGAACGTGACACCTGGAAGGCACAGTTGATAGATGAGAGTTATGAGCGTGACACCCAGAAACAGTACATGGTTAAGAGAAGACTATTCCAAGTCTCACGATTTGAAATAACAAAAGGGTCAACGAATGACAATTCTGAAAGTGGTGTCTGGAAACGCATGACACATGCTTAACTCTTCTGAAGAATGTAAATGAAAAATAGCAGCTTTCAAACAACTTGCAAGAACCACACTCACAAAAATCTGAACAAAGAAGCAGATAGCTCAAAATGTAAAATGGTATTATCATTATGTTTGATATGTCTGTTTTTTCCCTACCATTTGTGCTGTTTTTTTGTTTTCTTCTTTTATTTTCCATTATGTTGTACTATACAATCTTTTTTGAATCACACACACACAAAAAAAGAAAAAAAAGGAGATAGCACAAATAACAAATTCAACTTGTTCTAAATCAGATTAATCCACAAACAAATGTGCTTCTACAGATGATGAATACAATTGGCAACACACACACATGCACACACATATGCACACACACACACACACACACACTCACACACACACATATGCACACACACATGCACACACACATGCACACACATATGCACACACACACACACACACACACACACACACACACACACACACACACACACACACACACAGAGTAACACAGCAAAAGCTTGTGCAGGAAAGCTGAGCAAATTCCAGACCTTATTACATTTCTGTAGACATTCACATCCTTCACACCTTTCCTCTACATGATTTTCCATTTCAGTCTGTGCTGTTTATACCCAAAGGAACATGATATGAAAATCCAAGGACACGATGACGTCCTCTCAGTTAGTGACCTTAACCCACCTTCCGCAAGCGATCTGTGTGACCTCGCTGCCCGACAACTCCATGACCTGTCTGGGCACGATGACATCCTCACAGTTACCATGGCCCAGCTGACCGTATGAGCCTGCACCAAATGTGAACATACGCCCATCCTGCAAAACATGCACAAATCCATTCTAAATGCTGTTGCATTCTCATGTTTCAGCACAAACTAGATGAGAACAAAATCCACCAACCCCTCACATCAGACGTTTTTGAGGTATATGGGATGGAATAACCCACTACTTGCGAAAATAGGGGATCAGTTTTGAAAATAATAGGCCCAGTTCAAATAATCTCATGCACAGATGCGATTGTAAAGAAAAAGAAGGATTTGTCCAATAATTGGACGATTTGTCCAAAGTCGATGCTGATAGGGCAACAAGAACTCATAACCAGAGTCAACTGATAAAGACAATGCAGTGCACTACCACTTCAAAGGATTCAAATTTTTCGGTTAAGACCATCATCTCTGTTCCACACTGACAGCGACTGATCACCAGAGCCTGATATCAGGTCAAAGTGCAACCCATCATTTAAACAAGATTTTGTGCTAATGGAATGGATGCACCTAAAATTTGAAGCTCTGCTTTCTAATGTACACATACATCGCCGTCCAATACTAAACCACCTTTGTTATGAGTATGTCTGACTGTCACACCAAACATAAAAACCACTAAAATGTTGAGTAGAGGCACTTAATTGCTCAGTATATAATCTGTGCAGAGTACAATAATTAAAAAATTAAAAAAAGAAAAAGGAAAAAAAAAAAAAAGAAAAAGAGAAACCTTAGGCTCACATTCCGCCCACGTCCATTTTAAGGCACACAGAGAAAGCGGCATTAAGTTATGCAGTACACACTCAGCTAGCCTAGTATCATGGGCATTGTGAGGTGAAAACTACCATGCATGACCACGCCTGGGGGACAAGTAGCCATGCAGACTGGTGACTGCCTCAGGCAAACGACATTTTCTTATCCACACTAAGCAGGCAGCATCTGGGAGCATGATCTGTCTCCCATCAGATGTTTCGCACTTCCTGTGAGCATAAACCACAAAACTTATCCACAGAAGAACAAAATGCATTATCCGTCAAGATGAATCACGTTACATATTGTGATTCCTATTACAGAAAAACAGCATAACATATTCCCTGGATAGTAAAATCATGCATATGGAAAGATATCTTTGCGTGCATCTCATGTCCTCTATGCAAGCAAATACGGCTGAACATGTGTTCAGGTCCAAGTAGTTAGTTCATGTTCTTCAGTATCTGCACACAACTGTGCAATGCTGAAAGATTCCAAACTCTCCTGGACTTTCACAGAACGATCGAAAATGACCTAAATCTTCTGGATTTTCACCAGAACGATCGAAAATGACCTAAATCTTCTGGATTTTCACAGAACTATCAAAAATGGCCTAAATCTTCTGGATTTTACAGAACAATCAAAAATGACCTAAGTGATACAGCAGCTTGCTACCTGCACCCTCTACGATTGAAAAGTATGCTTACAAGTACAAAAAGGCCTTAAACTTAGCAACATTGCTTTGAGGATGAGGGTCAGAATGCACAAATGGTATGTGCAAATTATATGCCAAAGGTCATACGATTGAGTCTCATGGCCAACTTATTTTGATTTTTCAAATGGTTCTCCAAGTATGTACATTGTTACCACAATTATTAAAACTGATAAACAGCTGGACAAATTCTGTATCTTATCTTACTGGAATGACACATGACTAGTAGATATATTACACATCTATATTAGACAAGAGTACAACTACATGTCCTACCAGAGTGAGAGCTGCTGTGTGCTCTTCTCCGCATGCGATGTACTTGATCTTCTGACTTCGCAAAGACCGACACGCACTTGGTGCATTCCGATCTACATCGACACATATGACCACAGACCATATTTCATGAGTGATAATATAACAACAGGTTTAAACTAAGTCCAGTACACATTCATGTTTATCACAAGTTTCAGTGCAATCAAACAAAACCTTTCCATATGGAGATTAATACACTTATATGTAAATCCTACATCATTTGTGGTTTTTTCCCATGAATATTCATAAGTTAGAAACACTGAAATGGCAGGAATTCTCATGGAACTCCACCACTAACTTCTGAAAATTTCAATGCATTCCGATGTTTGTTTGTAGAATGTTATTAAGGTTAATGTGCCTGCGAGTGTTTGCATGTGCGCGCGTGTGTGTGCGTGCGTGAGTGCGAACATGCATACTTGTGTGTATGTGTGCGCGAGTGTGTGCACGTTGTATGTGCATGTGTGTGCGGGCGCACCCATGCCTGCTATGTGTGTGTGTGTGTGTGTGTGTGTGTGTGTGTGTGTGTGTGTGTGTGTGTGTGTGTGTGTGCGTGCGTGCACGCGCCCACATTTAGGTATGAGTGTGTGGACAAGTGCACACTCAGTCCAGTACATTAAAGAGGAAATGGATGGAGTGAAGTACTTGTTCACAGCGAATCAAATCTTGGGTTAACCCAGTCATGGTTTATGGACCAATCAGTTCATTTGTGCTTACCCAACCTTCAGCATGTCTATCATGGGGTATAACAGACAGCATGTCTATCATGGGGTTTAACAGATCTGACTGCATATTGCTGCATCAGTTCCACCACACAATTACAAATACTGGTATAACAACCTGGTGAGTGAAATACCGTTAGGTATTGTATGTGATCTGTTCTTGTGTACATGCCTCAACTAGCCACACAATGAATGACAAAACACCTATAATGAAGAGAGCCTAATCCTTCTGAACTTTCCTCATTGACAACTGGGGGGTCTCACCTTTGACGTCCCCCAAGCCCAGCTGACCGTGACTGGAACATAAAGGTCAGTTTATTAGCAAACTGTGATGGTCACTTCAGTGTCATGATCATCATTCACTCACATAACCTTATCCTAGACCACAGTGAGGACGACTTCAATATCACGGCTGTCACTCAATCACCAATGCAATCTTATCCTTAGTCCATTGTAGCTCTACAACAATGTCAATTAGCTGTAATGGTCTTTTGTCATCTTTAGTCCTTACGTGTTGCACAGACTGAAACCTGCTTGTTAAATGGTTGTGTGCTTTGGTCTGCAATGTTTTTTTCGTTTTCTAGAGACAGACAAAATTCCTAACAAGTCACACACGAAAGACTCAGCTGTTGAGACTTTCTGGAAACTCTTGAGTGCTAACGAGTCAGGTCTGAAGCCAGAAACTTGACAATCAAGTAGAAATATTTGCACCGAGACAAAAATGACATATATCTTCATCGATATCTCTTGTACACACTGACATGAAAACATTGGTAAAAACTACAGCTTGTATGGAACAGGGATGAACTATAAATTAACATATGAATGTAAGGCAACACACACACACACACACACACACACACACACACACACACACACACACACACACACACACACAGATCAAAGCATCTTGCTTGAAACCTTGCTGAGGTAAGGAGGAATACAAGTTCTTTAATACAAATTCCCACATTATGCAGCCTAGAGATGAAATTTACTATGAATGTGAAGTAAAAACAAAAAATGCTAACTGTATCTCACACACACACACACACACACACACACACATACACACGCTGTCCAAAAAAAAAAAAATCAAATCATGAATGTTTTGCATAAGTATTGTTGTTCGAACTGACATGTTTTACATTCACAGCAGATGTACTGTAATGTTGTTCCACATGATGTTCATTTACCTGACAACGTATGCACTGTTGATGGAAGTTTGAAACAGGTCCAGGGTTCATGTCATTTCCTGTTTGCTGTTCATAACTTTGTTTGCAGGTACTCCAAATAGCTTAAATAGTAATGCTATATCAGAGTTCTCAAACATTAAAAAAATAAATAAATAAATGAGCAAGACTTTTGACTGTTTCAGCAAGAATCACATACGAATTCATTGCAACTGAAGTCAGATCTCCCTTTAAAGACTGTTTTAACAGTCATGCGAAGACTGAAATTGTGACCATCCACCATGGAAAAGTGGTCAGCATCACAGAATCCCAGCTGGGGGGTCGTGGGTTCAATTCCTACCAGGACATTTATTTGTGTGTTTTTTTTTCCACCCTGACAGGCTTCTACCCAGAGTTGAGTTTGCTAAGGGCTCAGCTGGGAAGACTGGGATCACACAGTCAAGTTTTATCCACTTAATGAGGCCATTCCAAGTGTTGTCAAATTTTTTTTAACCAACACTACAGGCATCTGTATCTCATGGGCCTGGCTGATCTGGGATGTATCACAGAAGCATGCACAGGATACAGCCCTGTTATGCAGTCTCAGACCATTATCTTCATTATCCTCATCCTCATCACGCAGCGAAAAACGTCTCAAATTCTGTGGCCCTTCATGCCCCGCTCTCACGGTGACTTTAATTTCTATTATCTGTCCATGTCAGTGCAGCTGGTTTGGTTCTGTCGGGGCCGCTGCTATCAGCAAATTTATGGGCACTGTCGTTGGAGGGACATGGTGGCACCCTCCAGCTCATTCATGCTGGCTCCACGATTAAGCAATGTTATCAGCAGGGGACTTAGTAGGTGGTGTCCTGTATATGTTGGATCAGAACAGGCACCTCTAAACACTACCGGAGTGACTGAACACCAGTGGAGTGTCTCCTCTGGTGGGTTGCCTCATGATGGCACGACACTGATTGCTCCTTGTGGATTATCGGAGCCAGGGCTGTTGCAGGATGGGCCAGGCTTTGGCCATGGATGGAGATCCAGAATGAGTGGTGTGGGTACAATGCTGATGGAGTGGGATGGAAAATGAGATGGAAAAAAGATGCGAATCTTCGGAGAGCCCAGACTTTAAACTTGTTACTACAGTCAACCGTTCCTCTCTGGATCTGAGTTAGGAGAGACGAGAATCAACTCCTGTAATTCACTGCAGTCAGCCTTCTACATAGGCAGTAGTGTCAAAGAAATTCCCATCTTTCAATGGATGGCTATGCAAAGTATCCAACAACTGTGTTGCTACCTGTTTTTACCCCAGCCGTGCATGGCCCCGGACATGGAGAGTGTGAAAGACTGATTGCCGCCTGCTGCCACCTGCGACACAGGGAGTCCGCTGAGACATGACAGTACTTCTGGTGTGTCCTTGACCCCTCCTGTCGTCCCCAGGCCTAGCTGGCCACAATCATTGGCTCCCCATGTTGTGACAGTGCCCTCTGGGTGAACCACATGACACAGCAAGAAAATATAATCATGTTTTTTGGTTTAGGATACTTTACTGAAATATATTTTGAGACTCTCGATATTACTTCTATGCATCATCTTTCACATACACAAAAAAGATATATACAAACGTTCAAGAAAATATAACAAAGCAAACAGATCTGGGTATTGTTATGGGTACATTTACTATCATCATTATTACTAATCATGTTCAAATACCTTATCGACCTGGCCTGGACATTTACAATCAACAACCACACACACCAAACTTCAGACCAAATATGCAAGAACCAGCAATACACTAAACGCATACCACAGTCAAATGCTCCCACTGCATTCATTTGTACCACCACTCCTCCATGCCATTTCAGTCTCCCTCTCCACCTATCCTTGTTTAGCAAACAAAAGCACTTGCACACCGATTAATCAATACTCATATCCAAACCCATTTCAATTCTCAAATGACCCAATACATTATTTAGAATGCAAATTCAAAGGGAAAAGAAAAGTTTTCAAGTGTGATGTGAAAGGAGGCAGAGAGAGAGAGAGAGAGAGTACCTAAAGTAGTATGGGAGTTGGTTCCAAACAAAAGAAGCCTGGACGGCAAATGGTGTTGACCAAAAGTTTCAGTATGAATGGTAGGAATTATGAGCAGACAAGCATCAATGAGTGGCATTCTTTTGATGGGATGTACAAGTCAAACAGACCAGTGAAATACTGAGAACAGAGCTCAATGTTTTATAACAGAAAGCAATTTTGTACAAAGATCCTTTGCTGAACAGGTAGCCAGTGAAGAGAATGTAGTAATGGAGTAATAAGGTCAGTTATAAATATGGAACTGTCAGGTCCTCAGGTGAATGCTCTAACCAGTTGACAACAAGTCCCTCTAGCCCCCCAAATGTAAGCTTCATTCTGTTAGAGCTTTATAGATACTTGTATGAGTGGGACTGGCCAACTTCTCAAACTTGTCAATACCCCATCAGTCACACAGCATGCTCTATTCTGGCTCCGCTTCACTAGACTTATGTGCAGACAACAATCAGTTCAAGGTAGATTTGCAGTTTTTCCTTTTTTTTTTTTATAGATTAAAAGAAAGCAAGATATATACCACTGGTCATAGCGATGCAATGCCGACTGCCGCAAGCAATCTGTATGACGCTGTGGACTGCCAGAGACTTCACCAGTCTGAGAGAAAAAAAGTTCACAGTGCAACAATCCCGAAAGTACTTAACACTTACACTAGAAGAACAAGAGAACAGGTAGAGACAACACATAACACAAACAGCTTACCTACAGAAAAACAGAGAATATACAAAGACATAACATGCCACCAATAGCTTATATAACAAGAGAAAGAGAATACAGAAAGACAGTAATACACCATAACAGCAAACACCTGGAGAAAAAGAGAATTCAGAAAGACAAAACATGCCAGAAACAGCTAACATATGGAAAAAAAGAGAACACAGATTTTACATACCACAAACAGCTTATGTACAGTGAAACAGACTTTGAAAAGACATTATTTCCCACCAACAACTTTTATAAGGAGAAAAAGAAAAGGAGAACACTTAGAAAGACAATAAATTGAATAATGTACAACAACAGCTAGCACACAGAGAAAAAGAGAACGTGGTTAGATAACATGCCAGAAACAACTTACACATGGAGAAAAAGAGAGAACGCGGTTAGATAACATGCCAGAAACAACTTACACATGGAGAAAAGGAGAACACATAAAGACAGTAACATACCACGTCAGCTAACACATGGAGAAAAAGGAAACACAGTCAGCTAACACATGGAGAAAAAGGAAACACAGACAACATGCCATAAGCAGCTGTCACATCAAGAAAAAGAGGACACAAAAAGATATAACAAGCCACAAACAGCTTATACTAGGAGAATAAAAGAATGCTGAAAGACTTAATTAATATGCCACAAACAGCCAACACAAGGACAAAAGGAGAACACAGCAAAACAAAACATGCCACAAACAGCTAACATATACAGAAAAAGAGAACATAGAAAGATATAACATGTCACAAAATGTTCAAACAGGAAGAAAAAAGAGAATGAACAAACATGTTCAAGCACAACCGTAATACACAGTGTTTCAAAATGAAATACACCAAAAAGCCTTATCTCCAACAAAAATCCAAAGTTACTTGATGAATGATTTATTGGTAACAAAAATCACATACAACCCACATTTCTAAAACTCTTGGGAACACAAGTAGTTGGTTGACTGCAGGACCTGGATCAATAAGACAACTTGCCTGGGGTATGGTAGCAGGTCCTTGAGGAAGAGGTGGATGAGGGCGCTTCGGTTTAAAACCTTCTTTGCTCAGAGGGACAAGTGGGAATGGGTGACAGTGGGCAGGGAGAAATGGGGAAGTGAGGAAGTGAGCACTGCCAAAAAGCTGAAAAGTGAATACTGCTTGAAGATGAAAGTGTTCAGCAAGGATTGAGGGGGAAGGAAGGAGAGAGTTGGAAGGGATGAGGGGGGGGGGGTATAGAAGGAGAGGGCAGGGTGGGGAAGAAGAAGAGAATGGGTTAAGAGCAGAAGGACTGGGGGGGGGGGGGGGGGGGGGGGGTTGGGGGATAAAGTAAATAAAAATAGTAATAATAATGTTAAGAGACAAAATCAAGATAAGTAAGAACAAAGGGCTGTTATAGAGGAAAGTCAGTGTTTGATATTGATTCCATTTGGGTGGATAGTGCCAAGTTTGTGAATAAGGAGGGACTCTTGTTCTTTACATCTTATAGAGGAAGATGAATTTTGCCAGACTGCAGCAATCTGCATGTGGGAGAGGTTGTGGCCAGAAGAACAGAAATGGTTTGCAATTGGTGTATTGTAACCGAGACGGACTGCTCGTAGGTGTTCTGTGAAACGGTCGTTGAGGGTTCTGTAGGTTTCTCCAACATACAGGAGGCCACAGAAGGAGCAAGAAAGAATGTAAACTACATTGCGGGACTGACAAGTGAAAGGGTTGCTTATGGAAATTTTGCCTGAGGGGCCTCAGATGGTTGTAGAAGAGTTTAGGTGAGGACAGGTTTTGCATTTGGGTTGCTTGCATGGAGAACATATGGCATCAGAGTCCTCTCTTACAACCATCTGTGGCCCCTCAGGCAAAATTTCCATACGCAACCCTTTCACTTGTCAGTCCCGCAATGTAGTTTACATTCTTTCTTGCTCCTTCTGTGGCCTCCTGTATGTTGGAGAAACCTACAGAACCCTCAACGACCGTTTCACAGAACACCTACGAGCAGTCCGTCTCGGTTACAATACACCAATTGCAAACCATTTCTGTTCTTCTGGCCACAACCTCTCCCACATGCAGATTGCTGCAGTCTGGCAAAATTCATCTTCCTCTATAAGACGTAAAGAACAAGAGTCCCTCCTTATTCACAAACTTGGCACTATCCATCCAAATGGAATCAATATCAAACACTGACTTTCCTCTATAACAGCCCTTTGTTCTTATTTATCTTGATTTTGTCTCTTAACATTGTTATTACTATTTTTATTTACTTTATCCCCCAACCCCCCCCCCCCCAGTCCTTCTGCTCTTAACCCATTTCTCTCTTCTTCCCCACCCTGCCCTCTCCTTCTATACCCCCCCCCCCCCTCCCTTCCAACTCTCTCCTTCCTTCCCCCTCAATCCTTGCTGAACACTTTTCATCTTCAAGCAGTATTCACTTTTCAGCTTTTTGGCAGTGCTCACTTCCTCACTTCCCCATTTCTCCCTGCCCACTGTCACCCATTCCCACTTGTCCCTCTGAGCAAAGAAGGTTTTAAACCGAAGCGCCCTCATCCACCTCTTCCTCAAGGACCTGCTACCATACCCCAGGCAAGTTGTCTTGGGAACACCTTTGGGAAACACCTAAATCCATGCTGCTTCAAGCAATGTTTAAAAAAAAAAAAGGTTAGTGCTGAGCTAGAAATTTCTTGATCATTTCTAGATGCCCTGGGGACAAGCAGATGAAAAAGAGCATTTTGTTCTGCCTAATTTCTACCTGCCATCCCTAAGTTAAGAGATGATTAATAAAACTAATTAAAACAAGTGCCAACAATGGCCTGCTATGCAGACATATGACGGTCAACTGATAGTGAGATAAAAAGAGTCCTTTCTTCGCTGACAAAGCACATGTTATTGACACGGTTTAGTAATGGAACATGCCTTGTCACAGAGAGAGAGAGCACCCTGCCGGGATCATCTGAGAAAAAGGGGATGGGATGGTGGAAGCATGAAGGTAAAAAAAGGAAGGAAGAAAGTGTGATCAGTTTGCATTGAAACCTTTCATGTCCCCTGTAAATGACGCAGTCAAAAACTTGTTGCCCAACAGACAGTTGGAAACAGCATTTCCCCTTGTCCACAAGGTTCGTCTGACCAGGATGATTGAACCCATAGGGATTTCGAGCCCTATTGGAGGAAACTAGCTGTCCAGGATGATTGAATTTATAGCTATTTCGAGCCCTATTGGAGGAAAGTAGGATTCCTCTCTCAAAATGTTACATTAATTAAACTTTTCGAAGTGCACAGAATGTGAAGAAGATACGAGTCATATAGCATTACTCATTATTATTCTTGAAGCAGACTGAACTCACTTGGGAACACGACGCAGCTCCTCTGAAACCTTGCCTCTCCCCAGCTGGCCGCTGTCGTTGCTGCCCCAGGTGAAGACTTCATGGGCACCTGTCAGTGCCATGCTGTGACTGCTGCCTCCACACACTCTGTAGACTGTTTGTGCTCGGAGAATCTCCACACATTCTGCAACAGGCAGAGGTCTAAGGCAACAGGAGCCTGTGTCCTCTTGACTGGCAGTGCACCAATCTCTTGCATTAATCCTTTCTATGAAGTCAGAAAGTGCATCAACCTGTCCATTCAGGTCTCGGTCTACATCAGTCTGTTTTTATCAGCACTGAAACAGCATCCATCTTTCCTATCAACTCTGAAACTGCGTCAATCTGTCCCATCAACTCTGAAAGCACATTAATATGTCCCATGAAAACTGAAAATGCATCAATCTGTTCACTAACGTTGAAGTACATCAAACTGTATCATCATCTCTGGAAGTGCATTAATCTGTCCCATCAACTCTGAAAACGCATTAGTATGTCCCATGAACACTGAAAATACATCAATCTGTCCATTAACACTGAAAATGCAACAATCTATCCATTCACACTGAAAGTGCATTAATCTGTTTCATCAACTCTGAAAGTCCATCCGTTTGTTGCATCAATAATGAAATTGCATCAATCTGTCCCATCAATTCTATTAATCTGTCATACCAACCCTGAAAATGCATCAGTCTACCCCGTCAACCCTGAAAATGCAGATCTGTCCCATATACTAAGAGTGAAACAATCTGACCCCTCAACTCTTAATGTGCATCAGTCTGTCCCATCAACTCTAACAAAGCATCAATCCATCCTGTCAACTCTGAAAATGCATCAATCTGTCCCATCAATGCTAACAATGCGTCAATCTGTCCCATCAACCCTGAAAATGTATCAATCTGTCCAATCAACTGTTAGACAGCCTTGCCCTGTCCATCAACTATGAAAATGCATCAATCTGATCCATCAGTTCTGAATTAGCATCAACTTGTCCCATCAACTCTAAAAGAGCACCATTCTCTCCTATCAATTCTAACAAAGCATCAATCTGTCCCATCAACTCTGAAAGTGCATCAGTTTGTCCCATTGACTGAAAGTCTGCCAGTCGGTCTCATTAACTCAGACCAAGTGAACGTGCCTCAATCGATCTCATCAACACTGAAAGTTCGTCTATCTATTCCATCAACTCTCTCAGTGCATCGGTCTTTCCTTTCAACTCTTAAAAAATAAATCAATCTACCCAACTGATTCTGACAATGTATTCATCTGTCACAGTTTCTATTTTCCTTTCAACTCTTAAAAAAGGCATAAATCTATCCTTTTGAATCTGACAATGTATCAATCTGTCCCAGTTTCTATTTCGTTAACTTTCAATATATGCCTACTGGTCCTTATGGGCTATACGACATCTGCCAAAGCGTAAAACCTAAAGTGCTTAGGAATAAAATAATCAGATATATGAGAAAATTTAGCCGAGAAGGGGCTGAGTGGGGGAGAGGGCAGTGAAGGGGGGGGGGGGGGGGGGGGCGGGGGGGGAGGGGGGGGTGGGGGGGAGGGGGGGGGGGGATGGTGGCACAGAAATTTTTTTTCAGCTTGAATCAAGCAAATTAGACAGCAGCCTTTAGCAATACATGTTCATTGCCATTGAAAATGGTTGACTCCCTCTTTGCTTGAAAAAAAAGTTATTTTTGTGCCCTTTGAAAAAAAGTGCTTTTCAGATTTGTGTGTGTGTGTGTGTGTGTGTGTGTGTGTGTGTGTGTGTGTGTGTGTGTGTGTGTGTGTGCAATCTCAAGATTGAAGCTGGCACTGATGTTCAACCCTTGATACAGCACTGAGGATGCTGAGCTATGGGCTCAGTTGGGAAGACTGGGACTAAACAGTTGAGTTTCATCCACTTTATGGATGCATCTCTGAAAGTGTTGCTCAAATTTTCTTGACTAACACTGAAGGCGTCTGTATTTCTTGGGCTTGGTTGACCATGGAATATATATCTTGGAAGTAAGTGTAGAGTACTTCTTTGTCATGCAGTCTAAGACCAAGATGGAAATCCATATCCTTATCTTCATCCTCCTCCTCAGCATTGAAAAAAAAAAAAAAGGATTCTGCGGCTCTTCATGCCCGGCACTCATTGTGAACTCAGTTTTGGATTGCCTCTCTATGTCTGTGCCCTTGGTTTGGTTCTGTCAGGGTCATCGGTATCGGCAAATTCAAGGGCAATGTTGTTGGACAGAAGTAGTGGCACCTTCTGGAGGGACAGCTCACTCAGACTGGCTCCACAATTAAGCACTTATTGTTGTGAGTAAGACCGTGCTTACTAAGTGGTGTCCTGCTGGATAAGAACAAGCGCCAATGTGCATCACTGAAGTGCCTCCTCTGGTTGCTCTATGACTTGACATCGTCTGCTCCCTGTGGTTAGCTGGTGCCAGGGCTGTGGTGGGAATGGCCATGCAGTGGCTGTGGACCAAGGGGGGGGGGGGGGGGGGGGGGGGGTGGAGGGGGGTGGAGGGGGGAGGATGGGCAGAATGAACTGTATGGGTGCAATGCCACTGAAGGGGCACAGAAATTGAGACAGGAAAAAAACCAAAAAACCTTGATGATGCTGCAGTTTATTTCATTAACTTTAAAAGAACAATTTAGAATTAACACTGTGTTCGATAACAGTACCCAGTTCTCCAACGGAAAGCATCTGGCCCGACTCGAAGTCAGCTTGAGTCAATGATTTGAGTGAATATGGTTTTCATCCTCCATTTAACACTGTGTGATGTTTTGGACTTGATCCCTTTGAGTCATGCAGCTAACTATGATCAGAATAAGTCTACTGTCAACTGCACCCAAACCATTTTTGGACTCCAATGAGAAGCATTATGATTCATAAACAACAGTTTCCGACTCATAATGACCCCAAGCAGAAAAAAAAAACTATTGGTTAAAAAATTACATGATTTTTATTTTTGCCCACAGATACTTCATATATCAACACTTTGGAGATATACTGTATTCATGAAAAATACAGCTATACTTACATTTCTTCAGTTTACATATTTTAATCATTCTTGGCAGATCTACGTCACACTGTAATTTCACTGACAAGTTTTGCGACATGTTTGTTTATATAAACATTTTTAGGCGTAAACATTCTCAAAGGACGTTCTGCCGATGAAAGTTTTTAATTGTTCTGAACAATGAAATCTGTAGAATTTTCATTTTTCATGTTAACTTTAGGCAGTAAGCAATCATTAAATCAAAATGTAACAAACTCCAAACTGCAGTAATCTTTATCCACTCAAAAGACACACAACAGTGGATGCTGACTACAGACACACAACAGTGACTACAGATCTTTAAAGTCATGAAAAAAGGCTGCCACCTTGTATTGGACAGAGTTGGGATGATCAGTGGACAATGTCTGTTCAATGTTTTCGATCCAGGTGTTGGTGATAAAATGTTACTACATCCACTTATCTTCTACATTTTTTTGTGATTCTGTTTAACTGGGGGAAAGGCAAATGCTGTTATGCAAACAAACTAAAACACTTCCAACTAATAAAAAAAAAAACCTCTTGAAGCAAACATAAATATTAAATCTCACTCCTAGCCTAGGCATCAAAGCATCGCAGTAGCTACAGATTTTGTAGCTGCAACTTCCATGTTTTGAAATGTTAAAAGTATACTTAATAACAAAAAGGTTATCTAGACTCCTAAGCTTCTAACATTTGCCCTAACCACACTAGCTTCACCTAATTACATTGTACACATAATGATTAACACAAAATAACACACACAACAGTAACCCAAGACCAACCAAATGTCTTTGTGGATTTGTCGTGACCCAACTGGTTGTGCTCATTGCTGCCACAGGTGTAGAGACTGCCATCCTTGAAGCAGACTAGAGAGTGGTTCTCCGCACAGCACATGTCTTTGACCTGCGACCCATCCAGGCCTGCAATCTGCCGGGGTGTGCTCACACGGTCCACTTCTTCCCCCTTCAGTCCTAGCTGGCCTTCTGCCGCCTTACCCCACCCCAGCACACCAGCCATCTTTGCTCTTCACACACACACACATTTAAATGTTGTTAATATATTGATGCTTAGTCCGAAGAATTCATTTTGCACTCATTGTTCACTCAATGGTACATGACTCAGATTCAAAGACAAATATACAGATAAATCCTTTTAACATAACTTATTTTGTGTTTAACTATTAGCTCTAAAAACTTCTGGAAACACACACACACACACACACACACACACACACACATACATACACACACACTCACACAAGCACACATACATGTACAAACACACATCAAGCACATTTACTGAAACACATACTGACTGGCCTATCGATATATCCAAACCACTCAGCCCTTAGTTTAACCATCTACCAGTGTAAAATACCCTCACATATAGTGATATACACAAATGCCGTTTCCCCTTTCTTGATTAAAATAATTTTCAGTGACTTGATATTTAACTAAAGAATAAACATTTAAAATACATCTCTGAACAGTAAGAGTTGCAGAGAAGTTACTAACTGGATAAAACTGAATACGGACAAAAAAAGTGTCAATAGACAATTTGTATGATGTTCTATGTTCCAAGTCATCAAGATTAGGATAGTGTTTTATACAGTACTACAATATATTTATAATGAAAAAAATGTTATAAATTACTAAAAATAAGACATACACACACATAAATGTCTGAACACACACAGAGAAAATCTCCAAACTAAAACATCCCCTCCCCCTTCTCTCCAAATCTGCTCCCTGTAAATGCTGTTATCATACTTTTTGTAAGTTATTAAACAAAAAAGCTGTAATCATGTATCACAGAACTTTAGACAAAAATTTCCTTTCATACCCCTTCCTCCGATATATCTCTGTCAAAAGATTAAATCTTATTTGCCAAAAACCTAATGACATTGTATCCTTGGCCTGTCAAACTCAAAGCATCCCATATTTTCTGCAGCTACTATATATCCTTGGTATTTGATGGAAGTCAACATTTACATGAGACGGAACTGTGGAAGAAAACCATTTGCACTTCTGAATATCTCCTTTGCTCCTCTGATATACACATCCTGCTAATATGGTCAGTTTACAAGGTCACAATTTTGAAATGTTCTTCAAAAAAAAAAAAAAAAAAAAAAAAAAAAGCCAAGATGACTGCAAACAAGTTCTAATTCAAAATATAAAGTTGTCCCTTACCCTGCAAAACTCCATGCCCCTGTTAATTCTTTACACCAATTCTTATGTCATGTGTGAGGAAATGACTCTGTGAAACTGAAAATCTTAATATCATTCTAAGATATGCATGTTTTAGTTACTGACTGTAACATACTATTGAGCTGATTATCATCTTTGACCAAATAAAGCTCTTCTGTACAAAGATAAGAAAAGAAAAAGTTGTTCCTTTTTATTTATGCATATATCTGAGCTAATGACAACTTAAATGTACGAAATAGTACCAATAGTACTGACGGTCAGTTATTGACTCATAACTTGCATGCAAGGCTCCTGGCTTTTCCACATCCCGCCCAGTGTCACAGGTTTTGTTTGTTTTCTTTTTCTTAACATACTTTTATACTTTTGTGAGTCCATCGCATACACCGTTATCAATCAAAATATACAACATTAATCTGCAATCGACATTAGTTTTATTATCACACATTATTAGACTAGTTCCTCGCAAAGGCCAACTTCGCCAGTTTCTGAAAAACGCAAGCCTCTGTGAGAGTGAGTGTTCACAAATTCATTCACCTTTTTTTTTTTTTTGATGACAAGTCATGGGTTCAAAGTAAGCAAAATCTTGACAGACGCGTGAAAAATCGAACCTCAAGGCAATTATTTCTACTCATTGCCTCCCGCTGACACCAACACAAGTACATGTATGTATACACACAGACTCGTGATCGGCAATTTCGAAAGCACACAAAACCACACAAACACGATTGCACAAGCCGCCTAAAGTCTTAGGATATTTTCAGACATGATATACGAACAGACACCATTCCTATTAACAACGTAATTACTGCTTTTACAAACACATTCGGGAACAAGACAAACATACACTGAATTTCTTCAATAGTTTCCTCTCTTGAGCGGATTTTTGTGTCTTACCTTGAAAATTAATCCCCTTGGCATCCTTCAAACAGAGTCATATCCCTTTTCGTGTTACTATGAGTGAAGTCTTGATGACCTGATTATTTTTCTTAAAACTGAGAAATAAAACGGGGATCTGTCAACAAGATGGGGTGTATCATGTGGGATGGTTCTTGATTACAGTTGAGTTTCGATGTGTATGCCTGCGTGCGCGGTGTGAGTTACGCTAATGTTTGAGTGCATGCATCCATGAGCTGCAGTACCAAGTAGAATCCTGTTGCAGGAACTACAGAAAGAACAGCTTTCCGCGCACTGGGAGAGAGTGGAACAATCTTCCAGCTGAGGCAGTGGCATCGGCCTCGCTGGAGGACTTCAAACCCTGGATTTAACCTCCTCCCCCTCCCCTCTCCTGCTCCCTCTCCTACCCCCCCCCACCCCTCCCCCCCCTATCCCTCCTCTTCCTCACCTTAGTCCGTCCCACCCACTCCAGTGTAAGGCTCACTTATGCACCCCACCCCCACCCCCCACTCCTCTTCCCTTTGAGGCCTGAAAATCGTGGGTGGCCCCAGACCCTCTCCCTTTTTTCCTTTTCACAAGCTGATGATCCGGGCAGCAATTATCTACTGTCAGATCCGGAAACCCCCTACTATAGTGTCAGAATCTTCAACTCGATGAAGGTGGACACTCAAAGAAGAAGAAGAAGTCATTGTGTTGCATATGTCGCTGTGACAGTTCTTACCGTTCATTTCTATTAAGCTATGATACGACCCCCCTGCAGTCGACTTGCAAACCAACAGGATGAACTGAAAAGAAATATGGATATATTTTGTTTTCCGTCACGTTGTTCGTCTGTCCGTCTTTCTGTTAATGCCTGTTTGCACTCACACGTACGCGCAGATGTATGTGTGAGTGTGTGTGTGTGTGTGTGTGTGTGTGTGTGTGTGTGTGTGTGTGTGTGTGTGTGTGTGTGTGTTCTTTAGTTGAGTTCCTTAGTTTAACGTCTATTCACTATAAGTGTTATTAGACGAAAAAAAAACAAAAAATAAAAAATAAAAAAAACAACGTATGAGTGTGTGTGTGTGTGCGTGTTGGCTTACGTGTGTGTGTGCGTGCGTGTGGTGTGTGTGTGTGTGTGTGTGTGTGTGTGTGTGTGTGTGTGTGTGTGTGTGTGTGTGTGCCTTATAATTCTTTCTCATATGTTGGCATGTGTCCATTTGTAGTGTGTGCGCATGTTTGTGGTGTTCCAGCCCAACATGTAATGTCCAGATCCGATGTGGACGTTTGGTTCAGAGCTCATCAGCACTGCTGCAGTGATCTTGAAAACACCCACAAAGATACACTTTCATGTGCACGTGTCTCACACTCCACCCCACACCCAAACCCACCACGTACCCAATCCCCTTTCCACCCCATACAAAACTTAGTAAATGATAAAAAGCAATGAATGTTTTTATGCAGCCCTCTATCCTCAAAACTGCTGTACAGAGATGTTATGACAAAATTCACTGACACACGTGCGCGCTCGTGCGCGCACACACCCACACACGGACACCCGCACGCACACACGCACGCACGCACGCACGCACGCACGCACGCACGCACGCACGCACACACACACACACACACAAAATTCTACATGATACCTTTAATCAATGTTACATATATATATATATACACCATCTGCACTTGACAAACTGTACTTAAAAAATAACACCTACATACACATTTCCACGTTTGCGCGTGAATATGTATCTGCGCATAGGTTTCATATATAATCAACAATATCACACATTTGCCGGCAGAATTACAAACTGTTTAGATGGACAGTGCCGCAATCAAAGACCTACAACTGAGAGTTGAAATGAGTAGGCCTACTAACGCCAGATTTAAAGAATGAGTACTAACGCCAGATTTAAAAGAGGCAAAGGAGTCCAAGTGTGCGAGGTTGTTAGAGAATGTACGTGTTTCATGTCAATTTTGTCATCAAGACTTGGGAGGAAAAAGGTCTTTGCCCATAAGTCTCAGTTCTGGTATCATTCATGGTCTTAAATAATCGCTGATAAGTCTTAGTTTTAGTGCGAAGTATCCATAGAGGTCAAAAGAGGAGTAGAGCTGGTAACACGGAGCTTAGACTCGGAGTTTAGAAAGATATTTTGGTCCACAACTATTGATAGCAGAGAGTTAATATCGACAGCTTGTAATCTATTCAACCGGAAATAGGCAACCTATGGACGGAGTGAAAAAGAAGAAAAACGTGATGAAATTTGAGTTCTGATTTATGGAAGTCTGTTGTATCCTCACAACAGGAGAGAAACAACCAAACCACAGACAACAACACAAACTTTTTTTGTTTGTTTGTTTTTTTGTTTTTGCTGTCCCAACCTCTACGCCACCTCAGAGGCAGTGCACCCACTCCGCTCATTCCGACACCCCGTCCACAGCCACAGCCCGGTCGGCCCCGCCGCAGCCCCGGCACCAGCAATCCACAGGGAACAGTCAATGTCAAGTCGTCAAGAGGCAACCCACCGGAGGAGACACTGCACTGCTGCCGAGTCACTTCGGTGGTGTTCAGTGGCGCCTGTTCTGATCTAACATACGCAGGACACCACCTACTAAGCCACCTACTGACGACAATAATTGCTTAGTCGCGGAGCCGGTGTGAGTGAGCTCTCCCTCCGGAGGGCGCCACCACGTCCGTCCAACGACAGCTCCCATGGACTCGCCGATACCGGTGACCCCGACGGAACCAAACCAAGACCACAGACGAGGAGAGGACATCGAAATTGAGGTCACCATGAGAGCAGGGCATGAAGGGCCACAGAATATGAGACACTTTTTTTTTTTTTTTTTATGCTGATCGATGAGAATGAGGATGATTAAGATGATGCTACGGATTTCCATTTCGGTCTGAGACTACATGACAGGGCTGTACTCTACGCTTCCTTTCATAATATATCCCGGCGTCAACCAGGCCCGAGAGATACAGGCACCTGCAGTGTTGGTCAGGAAATTTTAGCAACACTCAGAAACGCATCCATTAAGTGGATGGACCTCGACTGTGTGGTCCCAGTCTTCCCAACTGAGTCCGCAGCAACTCAACTCTGGGTAGGAGCCGGTCGGGGTAGAAAAACCCACATGACTCTGATGGGATTCGAACCCACGACCTCCCAGCCGGGAGTCCGCGACGCTAACCACTTCGCCACGGCGGCTGGTAACAACACAAACTTGTCTGGTTCCTCCACCGTTTTGTTAATTCTCTCGCCAACAGATAATTTACATGATAATTAAGGTGATCTCCCTTTGGATCACTACATAACACTGTCTAACAGATGACTGGGAAGGCTGGCTTAAAGCAAATGGCCAACAGAGAATCACAGTAACCCATTTCAGGGAGGGCAAAAATGTACATGAATACTTTGGTTGCATCGCAGAGAGAGAGAGAGAGAGAGAGAGAGAGAGAGAGAGAGAGAGAGAGAGAGAGAGAAGAGAGAGAGAGAGAGAGAGAGAGAGAAGTTTGTGAGACCCTTAACACAAAAGTGTCGATAGTGTCGGCAGCAATGTTGTTTGGGGCGAAGAGTTCAAGTCTTTGATTATACATGGCAAAAAGCTTGATCTAGCCTTCTGTGCTGTGCGTCCTGTACAAGAGCTGAACCATGTGACTGGAGTGGGAGTGACGTGGGC
>CM065715.1:79207027-79224527 GCA_033310375.1 Conus canariensis
GACAGTTCTCTGCCACTGTGGCCACTAGGCTATGGGAATGTGAGCCTTTTTTTTTTTTTTTTCGTAATCTGCCAGGGGAGGCATCCCCCTCGCTTTTACAAAATCAGCACCTTGTTCCCCCTTTCCCCCTCGCCACCAACCTGGCTCCCCCATTCCCCCACCCTGCTGTCACCCTGTAACTCTGTACTCCCCGACTCCCGCACTTTCACAAAGTCTGCTGCCAGGTTCCAGTACCTTGACCTCAGTTTGGACCCCCCCCCCTCCCCCCTCTCCATTAGTACTTGATCCTTTCCTGCTCAGTATACGTCAGATCTGATTAGTCTTGGTATGTAAAATCATTGACGTCAGTCACCGGTTTGTCGTCGCTAAGCCAATAGTAATACATTTTGAGATGGGAATTTTGATAAGAAAACTGTAAGACTCTTCATCTCTGGAATGCATTACCCTAATCCTAACCAGACTCCAACTATAACCCAAACCTAACCTTACTAATCCGAATCTTTAATCTGTCCTAACTGTAACCTGTAACCAGTGGTAGAGCGCCGGACTCGTGATCTTGGTGATCCTGGGGTTGCGGGTTCGAATCTCCGCTGGGCCGTTTAGGTACAGGGAGATTTTTCCCTCGGAGTTAACATTGGTTCTGACTCCATTTCCCATACAGTCCTTCGAATGAGACTATAAACCGAGGTTCCGTGTGTGAACGCACGCATAACATCTTGCACACACGTAAAATCCCATCACTAACTTTCGGAAGAGAAGGCCAGTTTGGCCGTTGGTATGGATGACATGTTACACATAGCATGCACCCTGCGTGAGAAATGGAAAGAATGAAGGAAGTAAGGAAACTGAGTGAATGACATTGAACAATATTGACTGGATGACACGGGAAACGACTGAATGAAGCGCCAGCTGGCAGCTCTTCAGTCAACACTACCCAGGTAGGCAGCCCGTTGTTTAAACGAATGTGGGTTGTAAGGCGCTTAGAGCTTGGTTTGTAGCCGAGGACAGGCGCTATACAAGTATTCATGATCATTTAAAAAACAAAACAAAACAAAAAAAAAAACGTTCGTTGTGTTTGCAGGGGAAGGGTTGGGTGGGTTGGTGGGTGGACAGTTGAGTTTTCTTTCCATATCTCCATCAGTAAAGGAAAAACGTCCTACTCTTTGGTTTGGGTCATCAATTCTTTGGCAGCTTATTCATGCAGTAGCGATGGAAACTATATGGAAACGGGAAGACTCTTCAACCCCGGAATGCAAGACCATAACCTCAACCTAATCTGACTCCGACCCAGTCCTAAATGCATAAAACCTTATAACCTGTATTTCGGCGCTTAAAAACCTTAATTGATTAATTGTACACAGAGCACGACGCCTAATGGACCCTGGTCCTGGAAAAACTTGCCCCTAAAAGCCTATGAGCAGCGTGACGTTAACCCAACCCCAGTGCTTGCAGCTAGGGAAACGAAGTTGTCTTCTCTTTTCTCCATCCATAAAGGAAATAATGTCCACCCTTCGAATCGCTGAAGCGAGATAGCAATAATTTTGCTGAATACTGGTTAGAACTACTACAGATGACATGCAATTTTCTTACTGATAACTACATATACCTCCTAAAAAAAACAAAACAACCTCACACATACACAAAAGTAGTCGACAGGATTTGAGATTACTAAGTGCACGCTTCCGGTCGGCCTTTCCTTCCGAGACCATCTAAGGGTGAGCATGATACCGAAATAAAATCTCGAACATCTTTTCGTCCCATTGAGTTTACTTGTATCAGATGATTATAGAAATGTAATAATTCTTTCTTTCTTTCTTTCTTTTGTTGCAGTTGAGTGAAAGATGAGGGCAAAGGTATGTATGATTAATGTTTTTGACGAGTTTGAACTGTACGTTGGTTCCTTAGTTTTAGTTCACTTGGCTATTAATCTTCAGTATTTAGTTCGTGTGACAACGTGCAGTCAGCTATGAAAACGATTATTTTTCACAAGATGCCATTTATTCGCACGTGTCAGTGTAAACACCTCATTGGATTGCATGCTCACGGCTATGTTTTATTTTGTCCGATGGACGTGCACTTAAGCCTGCCGATGGTCGTGCCACGCTGGCCAGTGCGCTTAACGTCAATCTTTCTAAAAGTTGTTCTGACAGTAGCACAAAAACAGAGTTTTGTAACCAGTTTGAAGAGATACTGCCTTTTTGTCCTTCATTTTCTCTGTCTTGAATGTTTATTGTCTTGTCTGAAGAAGACCAGTTAGGTTGAAAGACGTTGTTTGTTCTGTATAGATCATTAGATGTGTCGGTTGATGGTGCAGTAGGCCTGTTTTTGCTTTGCTTCTGTTTCTGCCTGCAGTCATGCCACTTGAAATCTGTTCTGGTAGTAGTTTTGTTCAGAGATGGTGTTATAAAAGAGAAGGAATAATATGTTGGAAGGCTCTCTTTGTTTTGTACTATTGTAGTTTATTTGTTCTTTTCACTTGATGGTACAGTAGCAGTTTTTTGCTCTAGCTTCAGTTTCTGCCTGCAGTCATTCCACTTTGAAACCTGTTCTGGCGATAGTTCAATTGTTATTTGAGAAGGCAATATCTACATTGCGCTTTAAAGATGTTTCCGAAACTCATTCTGATAATCAGATTCAGCTGTTCAAGTCTTGTCTGCTATAATGATGAAACTGATTCACAGACTGGTATTACAATGGGAAAAAAAAGCACTAAATTTGCACATAATGATTTTAACATCTGTAAATGCATGCTCTGCAGTGAAAGCAGAAGGCTGTAGGCTTGAAGTTCAACTCTTAAAGTGGACAAATGCTGCCTTCTGAAGTTGGAGAGATCAGTGCTCAATATACTTTTGATTTTAAGGAGTCATGTTCTCACTGAGACTAGTGAGAGTGAGATTCATTTAAAAAGTATGTGCACCTCGTTTTTTGCATCTAAGAATATAAAGGTAACCGGCTATGACGTTTTACCGGAAACCCCAGAAATACCGGAAACCCCTATTAAACAAAGAATATAACAATGATTTTTGCGTGTTTTATGTTTACCTGTATAGTGTGTGCATGTGCGTGTGTGTGTGCATTTGTGCGCTTATGTGTATGCGTGTGTGCGCGCGACCACTGGAAACCCCAGAAATACCGGAAACCCCTATTGAACAAAGAATATAACAATGATTTTTGCGTGTTTTGTGTTTACCTGTATAGTGTGCGCATGTTCGTGTGTGTGTGTGCATTTGTCGAAAATCACCGGAAACCCCTATTGAACAAAGAATATAACAATGATTTTTGCGTGTTTTGTGTTTACCTATATAGTGTGCGCATGTGTGTGTGTGTGTGCATTTGTGCGCTTATGTGTATGCGTGTGTGTGCGCGCGACCACCGAAAGCCCCCGGAAACCCCAGAAATACTGGAAACCCCTATTAAACAAAGAATATAACAATGAATTTGCAATTTTCTTGGTATTCAATCAAACTGGAGAAAAGTTTTAGACTAATTGGCAAATATGTGACAGTTGGCTAATATACAGACAGCTCTGTGGACCGTTGGTGCTGTGGTGCCATCTGCTGATAACATGCACCATCTATGGGGAAGAAAAGCACATAATCTAGACTTGTCAAATCGGCCTCAACATGGTAGCGTGGTCGAGGGGAGTCTCCCGGCTTGTAAGAAACGAAGAACTACATCAATTTATTAGCAAGTAACTACTACTAACCTGTTCCTATATTGGTCTGTAGGGGTTTTTCGGTATTTCAAGGGTTTCCGGGGTTTCCGGTAAAACGTCATACCCAAGGTAACCTACACCTTGGCAATAGTAATGATTCCCTAAACACTCCTACACATTTTAAACATCAGTGCATATACTACAGTAGTACCCTTAATGAATGAGTGGTTTCTGTATGTACATGAACATTGTTAGTGCATTATTTTGTGGAAAAGAGACTCACATTTATGCGTACAAAGTATCACGTGTGTGTGTGTTTCTACACACTAGCCAGTTTTGTTTTTAATTTTGGACTAGCTGTCCACTCACAGCATTCTCACAAATTGTCTAATGGCTGAAATAAGAGTAGCATTTTTGTTTTCTTGCATTTTGTATTTTTCTTTTCATGATGAGTGAATTAGAAAAAAAAAGTTGAAGCGTGCTTTCAGGGCTGGTAATTGATTTAACCTAACAAAAAATTCAAACTAACTGCTTCATCATTCTTAAGTAGACATTTGTGTGTGTGTGTGAATAGTTTTGAGGTATTACTATCCCTCAACACATAAAAATGCACTTCATACCCATGCATTGTTAATTCAGATATGGTAGTAGTTTGGGGCTTTGAGGCACTACTCATTGTTAACAGATTCAGCAAAGTTAAGATATCTGAAATGCGTATAAAAGCGATGACTATCTTCAGTGCTTTTGCTAAGATTTGTTCTTGAAATATCTTTAATTTTGACATGAAGAAGTATTTGAATCTTCTATCAAACTTGTGTCATTTGCATGTAGTACTGAATTTGTTCCAGTGGAGAAAGAAGAGGATGAGGAGGCTTAAGCGCAAGAGGAGAAAGATGAGGGCAAGGTAATTGGTGCAAGAACTGTGTGTGTGTATATGTATACATGTAATAGTCATTCCCTTCTGCATTTTCCCATCAGTTTTGGTTTAATTTTTCTGTATTTTTATCGTGTCAAGACAAATCTAACCTTGCATGGTTTTAAAAATTTTGTGAATTGTGTAATATACATACCACCTCATAGCTATGTGCTTGTATTCAGTATCTATTAATTTCTTTTAGATCTTAGGTTTAATTGGGTTTGACCAGTCTTAGCCAGTCTTGCCATTATTACTGATCTTGTGATTTTTAGCAGATGCTCTGAATTTTTTTTTTTTTTCGCTGTTGGGTTTCCAAACTTTATATCAGAAAGTATGCATCATTCTGGAAGGCTTAGTGCTGAAAGGCGGGCAATTGCATATTGTCGTGTCTGTCTGCTAGACAACTCAAAAACAGCATAGTGATTTTCATTGTATTTGGTATGTTGGGATTGGCATCACTTTAGAAGTTTGTAAACCTCTACAAGACTGATCAGTTTGCAGGTGACTAAAAACAGTGGCTCAGGAGCCTGTCTAGCAGTGTGTTTGTGTGTGTGTGTGTGTGTGTGTGTGTGTGTGTGTGTGTGTGTGTTGGTTTGTCTTCCATGCTCATTGGTGGCCTTAATGTGTTGGTTTGTCTTCCATGCTCATTGGTGGCCTAGCTCTCCTAGTCCTATGCTGGAGTCCACTGAGGTTTATTTTGTCATAGCCCCAGCACTTCATTCCTTAGAGGGCAGTCTATAATGTGAGGAAACGCACCACCAGAGGCTCTGCACTGGGTGAAGCCTATTCTAGTAAAACGTACCTAGGTAACCCCTTACTGACAACAATTTCTTAAAGCAGCAAGTTTTCTAGGATGACCTGGAAAAGGACAGTTGTGTTTTTATAGTTTTGCCATTAGATGTTATCTGAACCGGCAGTATTTATATGGGCTCTTTCTGGTTTCTAGACACTTGACCATGGGTAGAAAACAATTGTTCATCTTTTGCAGTTGTAATTCAGTTAGTGAAGTTTGAAGAAAAAAAATGTTCATGTTATAAACCTGTCCTGTCATGTACTTGATTTTAGTGCAGTGTTAACAGTTCTTTAGCCAGGAAAATCTAAGAAGAAAGAAAAAAGTTACTTAAAAATGACTTTTGTCAAGGCATGGGTCTGCCAGAGCTGTAAAGTGCTTAGCTTTTGGTATAGCATACAATGATTTACTTGATGCCATGCTGCTACATTCTGCAATGAAATGCTATGCCCAAAACAAAAATTGTTGCAAAGAAACCTTCACAGACTTGGCGGCAGCTTATATGGGACTGAGATGTCATAGGTCTTCTGACTGTGGACTTGTAAAAAAAATAAATATTCAAGTGTAATAAGAAGAAGACAAAACAAGAAATTTTGCTTTTAAAGGCAATCATGATTTTACCACCATCTTAACTGGTTTCATTCTTGGCCATTTTTTTTTTTTTTTTTTTTGTAAGTCAAGTCAGATCTGCTCTGATATTGCATATTAGTTTCTGTGTGTAAATTCGGAATGCTACATGTAAATTGTCAAAATGTTGTGCTTTTTAGACTGCGGTAGCTGTGGTCTGCTCAGTAATAGTAGTTTGTGCTAGAGAATAAGTGTAGGAAAAATAAAGCACATGATTGGAAAGAAAAGTCTGGACAAAACGTTTTGAAAAACTAGGTGCAGACTAGCTGGATATGGTAATCTGACTGAACTTGTTCCACCATGGACTGATGCACAAACTTTGGGTCTAGAAGACTGACATTGCACATATGGAGTTCCCATAGTGCTGCACTGAACTCCATGAAGGTTTAGGCAGCCTGTACAACAACATGCACCAGTACAAAAATAAACTGTCATATTGATGAGATGAAATTTTTTTTTTTTTCGTGGCTTGGCAGTTTTTAATCTGCTTAATACTGTCTAGCCGAGAGCGGCACGTGCAGCACAACTCCCTGCTGCCGCGCGCTCATGCATGGCGCTCAGTCCCTGCCGACGCGCATATTTCGCCACTTTTTAATTTTTACGGTAGCTAGTCACCAAATGACAGTGTTGTGTTAGGTGTCATAGGAAAGAACAAACACTCAACTAATCGAACATAGTGATTTTGAATCATTTACTTTCAATGTGTAGACATGACTGTGCGTTGAAAAACATGTCTGACAAGTAAAAAAAAAATTCTTTGTTTACATTCTATTCCGTTCTGTTACAACACCAAATCAGAAGATGAAGGGATGGCTGCATCTTTAAACAGTTTACTTTTCTCTTGTCTTTCATAGTTTTCTATCTCTCTATCACTTCCCTCATCACCAGATCCACGTAATATGATTTCAAACGCTTCATTGAGCGAGAAATTGCTGCCACCCCTTCGTCTGACTGACATTTTTTCGCGCGCGCTTAGTGGCAAAGCCCGGTGCCGTCAGTTCCTTTGTTCCAAAGCTGCTGGGGTGAGCCAAGTTCACGATAGAGCACTGAAAGTAAGGTCTACTACTCGCTACAATATCCCCAAGACTAGTTACAGAGCTTATTTCCCTTGGATCATTTTATGGAAAGTGTAGGAATTTTTTATGTTCCAGTCACACGATTGTGTGTGACATGGCAGAATGTACTGTCCGTCCGTCACCCAACCTTGGGTGTCTCGGCTCGAGGGAAAGAAATGACGTCACCCATGATTAGGTGACTCGGCTGGTAAAGGTTAACAGATTTTGATTGAGCTGTCATTTGGTGTCATAAACTGTACCATGTAAAACTCTTGAAAGCTATGGCATTCAGACAGCACTGTTAAGTCAGATTTCGTGGATGATGTACTGAATAGATGCTCCTATTATCCTCTTCCATGTGTAGCAGAGGGCTTGGAGTTTTTCCTGTTCATCCTACGATTAAATGCTCATACCTGCTGTTTTATTCTGTGTTTTGATATTTTCCTCTCAAGAATTGCCATGCATTGTGTATTTGTCAATGTACATGTCTGATAGGATTACCCATAGAGTGGCATATTTTGGATGTTACTGAAAGTTAACAATAGGTTAACTTATGTTAACATTTTTTTTAAGCAGTTGGTAGTTAAGTCACTATGTGTTTTTGAACGCAACTCAAAATTGGTTTGAATTACATATATACAAATAATACAATAGATTGCCATGAAATGCTTTCAGGAATGTGTCTTGTATGAAAATTTGAAGACTAGCTAGATGGCCACAGTTAACTTTTGCGGTATGTCGCATGTAATTTTGCATGTCATACATTGGTCCTTTAAGGGACGTGCTTTTTGTGATGGAGCCTTGCTGTAGGTTTCCAGGGTCCCATGCTGTTTTTGAAAGACTAAAGCCTTGGTATATGTTGTGGGCTCCAGGGACCCATACTTCAAAGGAACTAAGCTGTGCTGTGGTTTTGGTTTTTTGTTTACTCCTTTGTTGAGACATTTTTTGTACAGATGCGGAGCTGTATTTAAATGAAAAAGTCAAAGCATTTTGCTGTGATAAATTGTCAAGTGAAAATCATGTCTGCGTCATTTTGTACCCATGACTTGCGATGAAGTTCAGAGGATGGCTGGTATGACCACGGTTCAGTTTCAGGTTAGGGGATTTTTCCCTACTTGAAACCCGCAGTGTTCAGTTATGGAGCCAATACAAGTAAATGTACCTTCTGGAGTGCACCACCATACCCACTTACTGTTACCATGAAGTGCCCGATACCAGCAAATTCAGTGCAAACATTCTTCAGGCATGGATATTGGGCAGCAATCCATCTTAACATCTGGTAGGCCGGCTTCTGGTCTGATTTGTCAGTCAGTTCGAGTTAACATGTAAATGTTCCATACTTGATGCCACGGCCGAGGCATACTACCCTGTAAGTGTAGAAGTAGTTCCTCTGTTTTAACCTCTTTTAGGCAAATTAGGATGGTGTTTGCATTTGTTGATACAGTATGTAAGACAGTGAACGTTAGCAGATTAGACGCGTAGCAGATTCGACACATCTAAACATAACAGCTGACAGATTCAGAGTGCAGTCCAGTTGTGTAATTGAGGCTGATTGAAGTTGAATCTACTGTTGCGCAGAAGATAATACAGGTGCATATGTTAATATTATTATTCTACTGACTGACTTCGTTAACCCGTTCACTGCCTGAAAATATTACAAAGGTTTTCCCAGTGCCAGGGAAATCTAATGATTTAGGGGTAATAATTAACAAAAAATTCTAGCTCAGAAACTACAAAAGATATAAAAATGAAATATATATAATTTTTGAAGGAAATTGAATGAAGATTTTGAATATGGGCTTCTTTTGATTTAATTTTGATGATAAAAAAATATTTAGGCATTTAGATTTGGATAGATTTTTTTGCACAGTCAAAAACATATGTATTTACCACTACAGCTTCACATCCAAAAAAGAACACAAAGCAAAAAAGTTGAAAATAAAGTTTGTATTGTCACACTACACCTGTAAATGAAAGTAAAACAGTTTAGAAGTCTATCAAGACGCTCACACTCTAAGCAGACAGGTCAGTCCACGACCATGCCCCCCTCTCCCCACCACGCCCCCTTGCTAGACTTCAACCCTCTCTTTCACTCCTCCTCTTCCCCTACCTTTCCCTCTGCCCCATGTCACGCCGCAAGCAGGGCGCGCCCCTCTCACGCTATCACGTCACTGGTCACTGGCACACAGTGCAGAGTACACACTAGTCTAGCTCGTTAGACGCTGGTAACCAGTCAGCTGAGCACACACTGAGGTCGCACAGCCCGACTCAATAACTGACGAATATGGTCGGCAATTCCATCACTATCATTATCTCACCTTCATGCTCGAGTGAGTCGTTGAATAAAAGATTATTGTCTTTGTCAAAAATGATTAGCAGAGCCTGCTCAGCTGTGTAAATACGTTGATTTGGTCGCTGCGCTTGTCGAAGGTTGCGCCGCTATCTTCGCAAGCGAGACGAAGTGCTGGCTGGTCATCCAGTCAGTGATGAGAATAAATGGTCTTTCTCCTCACGTGTGGTCATTTGCATATCATTTTAATACTACAGACATATAAGGCTTACTACACACACTCTATTTGAGTCCGTTGATAGAAATAGTAACGAATGAAAATTCAAGAAAAATGCATGACGTCAGTGGACGGCCCATAGGCACTGGGAAAGCATTTTTACTGCAGTGTCAGCTGACGGCTTAAAGGCACTCTACGGGTTAATATATTTTCAGGTAGGAAATCATTAGGATAACTTCATTTGTGAAAAAAAAAAAGCACCCAGACTTTTCTGTCCTTTGTGCGCGTACTTGTGCGTGCGTGAGAGACTGAGCCAGTGTGTGATACAGACCAGCAACTCGGGAAAACTATGAAGGCACACCCATTCTTTGTAAGTTATAACCTCTGAGGGAATTTGTTCTACATACTAATTGAGACAGAGTGCCGATCTACATACTAATTGAAACAGACTGCTGACATATGTGCAGAAATGAACTTTTAAAACGTGTCTCTCAGACCAACTTCTTTGGCAGGTACAATCAAGTGCTTCTGTTTGTCTGTCAGGCATCTTATGTCCTCAACAGCTTTTGGTTCGATAACATGTTCGGACCGTTTGCCTATCAGAGGTTTGCCTATCAGAGGTTTTCACATACCACCGATGGGGAGGAAGTCTGAACTCTGGCCATCAACTGAGTGTAGCACAAAGGCCACAGCACTGGTATTTTTTATGTATGATGATCAGCGAAGATGAGGTTGATATTATGGTCTGGCCTATGACTGTATAACGGGGCTGTGGTATGAGCTTTATTGTTTAAGATATCCTAGCATCAAATGGGCCCAGGAGATACAAACACCAGCAGTATTGTCAGGAAATGTTTGTGCTAGATTAGAGCAGCACTCGGAGAGTGATCCATTTATTCAGTAGATGAAATTCAACTGTTGGTTCCAGTAGATCCATCTGTCTTAAGAACTTTCCTCGGATCTGAGGCTTTACGTGAAAACCATCTGACTTTCATCTGAGAAAAAAATAAGACCACTGAAAAAAAAAAAAAAAGAGAAACGCTTAATCAGCCTGAGTCTCGTACCGTACCCACTTTTTCTCCCCCAGGTCTCCATGATTGTGTCTCCAAGGCACTGCCACCCATGGCTGTATATTGTGGCACTTCGGCATGCATTAATCAGACCAGTTAGTGGTGGGGAATTATGTAGGTAAATGGATATATTGAGCCATTTTACTGGTGTGCATCATGAGTAGGTTTTGTTTTGTGGGGAGAAATACATGTCTTGTGTGTCATGAATCGTGAGGGCGAGATGTTTGAGGCAGCCACTTTCAGCTTCAAAGGATGTTTAACCCCCATTTGTATATGATCTTAAGCACCGTAGCAAGCAGCTACTGCCATGGTGCAATGCAAGCATGCCAGTTTTCAGAAGAGCAGCTTGTGGCGTTATTTTCAGACGCTAAAAAAGAAATTGAAAAAAAAAAGGGAAATCAGCTGTCAAATGAGTACAGCTGACATGCCTGTGGTAAGCACCTTCCCATGTGAGGATGAAGGCGTCTTTGATTGTGAAATAAATAAAACATACATTACAGTATTTCAATCACAAAACTGCTTATTGCAGTTTAACTTGTACACCTGAAAATTCTCATTGGAGGTATCTTTACCCACTAGTATTGTTGAAAAGGATACACCTTGCTCTGAGATGTAAAACACTGCAGCTTGGTAATTTGAAAATATGGGTGGATCTTTAAAGGATGGTTTGTTTTAGAGTCAGCATATGTTGTACTAGTTGGTGATTAAAGTTTTAGAGTTTTAGATCACTAGATGGACAGCTGAGCAATGTCAAAGAAAAAGTGGGTAGAAGTGAGACACGAAACTCATGTAAACATCTTCATTTGTGCTGGAAATATTGTCGGTGCAGATAGTTATTTTTCTTCTAAGTGTCGGCTGGGCTATAAGCAACATTACCTTTTCTTCTAAGATAGTTTTTTTTTTTCTAGTCAGTATGTTTTTCTTCAGACGTATTTTCTGTATTTGAGATCGTCTTCAGTTTGTCAAGTAAGTTGTCAGGTGTAAGCTGACAGAAATGTTGTGAATTTGGCCTTAACTCTCTTGACAAGCGCGCGCCCGCCAGCGCCCAACCGGATATCACACAGCTGAAAGGCTGAGCGCCTGCCAGCGCCCGGTAAAACACGTGGCAACAATGGGCGCTGCCATGTTTCTTGTTGAAAAGGAAGTCTCGCAAGAACATGACTTCCTTCTTCCTGTAGCCATTCACTTCCGTTTGCAAAAAACCGCAAGTCGATATGTGCCGTAGTTCTCGAGTTACGAATTTTTGAAGTTTTGTGGTCGAAATGCTGTTTTTCACCATGGCTAACCTTGATTTCTGCCGTTCTGTAATGAGATTTAGTGAAGATACTGTGATTTGTAGGATTTACGGCATAAGACTTGGTGAAAGTGCTGGGTAATGAAGCTTACAGTGACCTAGATTTCGACTGGGATGAGGTTCCAGATATGATAAACGACGATTCGGAAGAAAGTTCTGAAGATTTTTTTTTCCCGAGTAAATGGTTCATGTGACATTCTTCAAACTTACGATATAGCAACATATATATTCGTAGGAATTTCAAAAATTATTTTCATTTCATTATTTCCTTTCCTCTCTTTTAAATTCATTTTTAAAGTGGGTAACCATGTTCAAATTACGGGGTTACTTATCTTGCCGTAGGTTTTCGGTGTAACTAAGCTCAGGTGCATACTGAAGAGGGTTAGTATCTCCCTTTCACTACCCACTCATACACTCCTCTTTTTTGTGTGTAAACGAATAAACTTGTACAGTTTCATTCCATGGATCCTCATGAGTATGACATGAGTGCAAGTGGATTCCCATGTCTGAATTTGAGCTCTTTTTGTAACATTTCTGGCATCAGTCTGCCAGAAAAAAAAATGCCCTGCATGAGGATTTTTTGAATGGTAGCATGCTGCTCAGATCAGCAAAGTACCTTCAATCAGACATGCAGAATGATTGCAAAAATTGATTCCCAATAATGGTGTTTGCGACAAAAGGGCCAAAGTATTCCAAGTTGGTTAACTTGCAAACCTTGTTCGTATGGTTGTGCTTTTGGTGATAGATTTTGTTCAGCTGTTGATCAGATTGAATAATGTGCGTGTGATGTCATGCTGTACAGCAAACTGAATAATATACATTTGATGTCATGCTCTACAACAAATCGAAAGAAAAAGAAAAGGACCTTGAGCACAAGTTTTGGACTCCCGCACTGCCCATGTTTTGATTTTGTGTGTTTTGGGATTTACAGAATTAGCTTTTTGCATGCACATTATTATTATTATTATTATTATTATTGCCTTCTTTTGTCATGTTTCAGATCAAAGTAGATGTTCTCCCCCTCCATCTTGGTCTGGACTTCAATGAAGATGAACCATTAGCTCCGTTTATATATATCTGATCCCTGGAGTCTCCCAAGCTCGATCTGGATGCATGCACGCTTCACACTGCCTGTCTCTGCCGTCACCACATCCTCGCTGTGGGGGCACCTCGAAACTCCAGGGAACCTTGGTTGCAGCTGGGAAAGTCCGGGAAAAGGGCCTCTGAGTGGAACTTTAGCTTATGTGCCTCTTGTGCACACGTGCGCACGCACACACACACACACACACCTTTTATTGTTCCAGTCAGTGTTGAGTTACTGTACTGCCAGTGAACTTCAAGAGAGTGCTTGTTAGCATTGGGCCAAGTTGGGAGACTCTGCCTCTAATGTACCACCTTCATCGACAACAGCAGCAGCAACAGCAGGGACAGCAGCACAACAGTAAGGCCTACTACGGATATGCCTGTGTATGCCTACTTTAAGCAGGAGAGTTTTCGCAAGTTTGGTCAAGTTCATTGCTTCGGTACATTTTGGACCTTTTCTTCAGGACTATTTCAGCTGCTAAGATTTTCTACACTGATAGATCACAGAGCGTGGTAATCTCTCCAGGCCTGTGATGACCCTGAAATGTCTGGAAGGGGTCTTGAGAAGAGGAAGATGAAGATGATGAAGACGAAGAAAAATTGGGATGCGCGCCTTCAATTGGATGTGCGGGCTCCTAATCCTTGCTCCCTTTTTTTTTTTTAAACTCTATTTGCTGATGGTTCCTTTTGATTGAAATTCAGTGTCTGTGTGCCTGAATAAAAGTGGTGCCAGTGTGCAGTGTGTTTTGATGTTTGCATTTGTTTGACTGAAGTTTGAGGTTGTTTTACTTGTTTGTTTGAAAATGGAAAAAGTGGTTCCATTTTTTTTTTTTTCCTAAACCAAAAGAGCGCTAGGGCGAATACAGACCTTTACTGAAGATGTAGAGGAATTTTAAATATGCTCTTGAAGCTACTTCATGAATGAAGATCAAACCAGCATTTTTTCCGCCAGTGCATGTAATGGTTGTCTGGTGTTGGAGAAAATACAAAAAAGGTCAGTATATGTATCATTAGCTTTTAGCAGTCTATAAAAATCTATTGTTTCATTGATGAAAAAAACAACTGTTTCTTAATGGTGAAAAATCACAAATAATTTGAACAAAGGAAATGAAAAAATCTTAGATCTGCTGTTTTACCTAGATCTGTACAGCGATTTTCTCCAAAATTGAATGGGTTTGCCTTTTGCAATTTCACATTCCATTATTCAACAGTGTTTAGTTGAAATCGATTTTGTTCGTTTTGCGTTGTCAAGTATGCAAAGTGCCAGAACGATCTGGATCAACCGTGTGGTCCAGGTATGCATCAGTATTAAATCTTGGGGCACATTCCATCATGTGATCAATGGGTTCATTAGTTTTTGTGTAATCATACTGACAAAATGGACAGAAACGGATGGATGCTGGTGAAACCATGATCTTCCTTGGTGGTAAGAGAAAGTTGAATGAATTTATCAGTTATTGCATGGTATTGAAAATGGGTGGAAGGAAAACTTTTTGGGCTTTTCCCCTTTTTTAGGTTATCTGCTGTCTCAGTGGCATTGCTTGCCGATTACTCATTCCAGCTTGCCTGTACACGGCCATGCACAGATTTGTGTTTGCATTTGGAAGAGTGGTATCCTAAGACATCCCATATTAGGAGATGGCATTGCTGCCGATGCTTGTTTTATCTTACATTTGCAGAACAACTCTTGATGCCTGTACAGATGAAATGGAAGCAACACACCATCTAAACCTTGTACTGACAGTTGTGTGATTGTGGGGTCAGTGTGCATGAGAATTGCCTGTAAGTGTAAGGTGCAATCTTGAAAATCCAGGGACAGTAAACATTTTCATCTGTAAGCAGCAATTTGGTGTTGCTAAAGGTAGCTGCACCCCACTTGCTTCAGCATCAAAATTGAAATGGTAAAATTTGTTTGCCTAGGTCATGTGACTTTCTGTTTATTTGAAGGGAGATAAAAGCAAGTACAGTTACTGGCTAACGTTGCTACATGGTCAGAAACAATGTGACTTGTGACCCCGACAACACGAACTGGCAGGCATGTTGTAGTCCACTCTGTCATGACCACAGACCTCTTCAATTTTGTCAGAGGTCTGTGGTCAAGACCGATGCAGTTTGACGGTGCTAGGAAATGCCATCTGTACTGTGTCTTTGGACAAACAAATAATGTGAACAAAGCTGTCGTGACGGAAGCGCCGATAGTGTGATGACAATTTTATATCCTACGCAAAATGATGGTGAAAACATGCGCCTAATGTAAAGGAAACACTGTTGATGAGGTGAAGCAAAAGTCTAGTACAGTTTATATTAAATTTGCCTCTGAATGTTTGAGTGAAAGTGCAGAACTTTCTCCAAAATGTCATAAAGAGTACATTCTCAAACTCATGTGAGCGCTGATGATATAAGAAAAAAAACATGTTTGTTTTCATACACTGATAAGTAATATGGCATTCACTGTGATGTTCTTTCCCAGAATAACATATATCCCCCCTCCCCCGCACACCTACGCACGGTGAATGCTGATCAGTGTAAGTATAAAGGTGTACAATATTAACATTTCTTGACAACAGAAGCATAGTTGTCAGAATAATGTGATTGCTTGAGAGACTATTTTAGATCCCCACCCTTCACCAGTCCCTACCCTTCACACCAGTCCATTTCCCTCCTCATTCACAACTTTTCTACTTAGTTCTTTCCTATCTTGTTGCACACACAAACCAGTTAGTCATAAGTTGGTCATAAATCATAAAACAGGCTGATCTATAATTAGGAGTCTTAAGTAGAGCTTGATTGCAGGTTTTCAGAGATGAAAAACAGCAACTTCAGGATGGTGGTCCTTTTCTAGAAGGACTACTTGTTCACATTGCTATCGAATATCTGTTCTTAGTTGAGAAATTAAAGTCAAGTAAGTTCACTTTTGTTCCTTCTCGATGGGAGATCGGATCCAGTTGTAATTCTTCAGCTGCTTCTGCCATTGCTGTTGTGCCTTTCGCACACACTTGCTGACTGAAACCATTTACTGTCAGATTAACATACTCTTGTACTGACATTCAAAAGCATGAAAATTATGAATTAATGAAAAAACAAAATAATACAAGCAACATCTCAATGGTATAAAAATCAAAGGAAACTTAACAGGGAAACATTAACATTTATAAATAAAATCAGTAATTCTAATTATAATCAAGTTGCAATAAAGGAAACTTAACAGGGAAACATTAACATTTATAAATAAAATCGGTAATTTTAATTATAATCAACTTGCATCTTAACTGTATTAAAAATCAAAACATTTCTCTCTCTCTCTCTCATGCACACTCAGACCACCACAATCCCCCCCCCCCCCCCCCCCCCCCAAAAAAAAAAAAAAAGCCAAAAATCACACGCGCACACACTAAAGACCCACACCTCCCATTCCCCCTACTCACATGTATGCATGCACACACACACGTAAGCATTCAAAGACAGACAAAACCAAATTCTCTGTCTCTCTCGCGCACACACACACACACACACACACACGCCACCACCACCACGAAAAAACAACTCCCCCCCCCCCCCCCCCACACACACACAAAAGACCCACACCTCCCCTTCCCCCTACTCGCTCGTATTCGTGCACGCACACGTATGCATTCGCAAACAAAAGCAAATCTCTCTCTCGCTCGCATGCACACACACACGCATAAACACACAACCATGCTTCCCCCCACCCCCCACACACTCGACACACGCGCACACAGAAACATGGATGCATGCAAACGCATGCTCACATACAAACAAAACCAAATTCTCTCTCTCTCTCTCTCTCTCTCTCTCTCTCTCTCTCTCTCTCTCTCTTTTTTCTCTAGCGCGCACAGCATGTGCAAAAGTTTTAGAAACGGAATGTGAGACGGCTCAGTTGGGTAACATTCTTTGCTCAATGTGTACATCAGACCACTAAACCATAATGAAACGAACAGAAAAACACTGGAACAACCACTCCGTTTAAAAAATCTGCGAAGTGGAGGTTTTATAAGACGTACGGCTAATTTGGCTAGATTCCACCCATTCTCATGGTTGGGACAAAAAGCACTATGCAATGTTAAAAGTAGATTTTTTGATAAAATATTTTCATGAAGACACTGAAAATGCGCTTTTGTCATGGAGCGTTCAAGTAAAAAAAAAAAAAAAAAAAAAAAAATTCATTAAGTTTTTGACCACAGACACAAAGGAGATGGTTCTAAAAACAAGCCTAACCAACCATCCACCCATATTCTGTGTAATAAATTTCGATTTGGAATAGAGCCTGGCGGACTTATACAATGACTGGTGGGGGCAGAAAGATCCCATCTGTTCCTCTGAAAGGCAGCTTCAAGATACTGCGTTCTTCTCTGATCCCAAAGTGCTGTTGATAGAATATTGTTTGCTTCAAGAACCGAATAAGAAATATCACATAAAACTATTCAATCTGCACATTGAAGCCTCTTGCACAGGTATCAGCCAGGTCAGTTTCCTCGAAGATTA
>CM065715.1:79229527-79239527 GCA_033310375.1 Conus canariensis
GTCACCACTCTGACCCCATTTCCTCACCCTCTTTCCCTTGTTTACATCTCTATTCTACCGCTCGCCCCCCCCCCCCCTCCCTCCCACCGCTCTCTTTCTCTTAGACCCGCTTCGAATTCTGACATCGCTTCTCTTCGCCATGCAGTCGCATTTGTTGTTGTTGTATTGCATTAAGAATGCAACCAGTATGACTGTATAGCACAAAAGTGATTCGTTCTTGGTGTTCTCAGAATGCTTATTAATAACTTACCAGATTTGGCGAAGATAGAAGAACACTGTGGGTAGGGTGGGAGAAAAAGTTGTTTTGTCCCCCCCCCCCCCCCCCCCCTCTTTTTGTTGTTGAGGGCAAGACGTAATCAGGCCTTCTGTATGCTTGTCCCCCCCCTCCCCCCTCCCGCTTATCAAACAAATTTCGTTCGTTTGTTCGTTCATTCAGCCAACACTTTATTGTTTAAGTAACCGTCGCTAAGACAGCATTACATTTTACTTCACCTGTTGTTCAGACAGCATGACATTTGACTTCACGTGTTGTTCAGACAGCATTACGTTATACTTCACGTGTTTGTTCAGACGCATTACGTTTTACTTCACGTGTTGTTCAGACGCATTACGTTTTACTTCACGTGTTGTTCAGACAGCATTACGTTTTACTTCACGTGTTGTTCAGACAGCATTACGTTATACTTCACGTGTTGTTCAGACGCATTACGTTTTACCTCGCGTGTTGTTCAGACAGCATTACGTTTTACTTCGCGTGTTGTTCAGACAGCATTACGTTATACTTCACGTGTTGTTCAGACGCATTACGTTTTACTTCACGTGTTGTTCAGACAGCATTACGTTTTACTTCACGTGTTGTTCAGACAGCATTACGTTTTACTTCGCGTGTTGTTCAGACAGCATTACGTTTTACTTCGCGTGTTGTTCAGACGCATTACGTTTTACTTCGCGTGTTGTTCAGACAGCATTAAGTTACACTTCACGTGTTGTTCAGACGCATTACGTTTTACTTCACGTGTTGTTCAGACGCATTACATTTTACTTCACGTGTTGTTCAGACGCATTACGTTTTACTTCACGTGTTGTTCAGACGCATTACGTTTTACTTCACGTGTTGTTCAGACGCATTACGTTTTACTTCACGTGTTGTTCAAACGCATTACGTTTTACTTCGCGTGTTGTTCAGATAGCATTACGTTACACTTCACGTGTTGTTCAGACGCATTACGTTTTACCTCGCGTGTTGTTCAGACGCATTGCATTTTACTTCACGTGTTGTTCAGACGCATTACGTTTTACCTCGCGTGTTGTTCAGACGCATTGCATTTTACCTCACGTGTTGTTCAGACGCATTACGTTTTACCTCGCGTGTTGTTCAGACAGCATTACGTTTTACTTCACGTGTTGTTCAGACAGCATTACGTTTTACTTCACGTGTTGTTCAGACAGCATTACGTTTTACTTCACGTGTTGTTCAGACAGCATTATGTTTTACTTCACGTGTTGTTCAGACAGCATTATGTTTTACTTCACGTGTTGTTCAGACGCATTACGTTTTACTTCACGTGTTGTTCAGACAGCATTATGTTTTACTTCACGTGTTGTTCAGACAGCATTATGTTTTACTTCACGTGTTGTTCAGACAGCATTACGTTTTACTTCACGTGTTGTTCAGACAGCATTATGTTTTACTTCACGTGTTGTTCAGACAGCATTACGTTTTACTTCACGTGTTGTTCAGACGCATTACGTTTTACTTCACGTGTTGTTCAGACAGCATTACGTTTTACTTCACGTGTTGTTCAGACAGCATTATGTTTTACTTCACGTGTTGTTCAGACAGCATTACGTTTTACTTCACGTGTTGTTCAGACAGCATTACGTTTTACTTCACGTGTTGTTCAGACAGCATTACGTTTTACTTCACGTGTTGTTCAGACAGCATTACGTTTTACTTCACGTGTTGTTCAGACAGCATTACGTTTTACTTCACGTGTTGTTCAGACAGCATTACGTTTTACTTCACGTGTTGTTCAGACAGCATTACGTTTTACTTCACGTGTTGTTCAGACGCATTACGTTTTACTTCACGTGTTGTTCAGACGCATTACGTTTTACTTCACGTGTTGTTCAGACAGCATTACGTTTTATTACATATGTCTTTCGACCAGCGCTGCTTGTTACAGTATGCGTCCTTCAGAGGGCACGACATTCTACATGTGTTGTTCAGACAGTACATAATTTTATGACAGGCATCGTTCAGACAGCACGACATTTTACTACGCGCGTCTCTCAGAAAGCACAACATTTTACTGTGTGTGTCGTTCAGACAACACAACAGTTTACTACATGCGTCGTTCAGGTAGCACTACTATTTTGTTTTTGTTTTTTTGTATTACGTATTGTCCCAACAACACAACGTGACACTGGTGTGTGTGTGTGTGTGTGTGTGTGTGTGTGTGTGTGTGTGTGTGTGTGTGTGTGTGTGTGTGTGTGTGCGTGTGCGTGCGTGCTTGCGTGCGTCCGCGCGCGCACGTGTGTGTCTGTGTGTGTGTGTTTGTGTGTGTGTTTGCAGTCTCATCTTCCGTGCCACTTCAGTGGCGTTGCACCCATGTTTCTCATTCCGGCACCCCGTCCACAGCCACAGCCTGGCCCATCCTGCCAGACCCAACAGTGGCAATCCACAGGGAGCAGTCAATGTCAAGTCGTCAAGAGGCAACCCACCAGAAGAGACACTGCACTGCTGCTGTGTCACCGCAGTGATCTTCGGTGGTTCCTGTTTTAATCCAACCTATGCAAGACACAACTCCCTCAACTACCTACTGATGACAATCATTGCTTAGTCGCGGAGACAGAGTGAGCTAGCTCTCCCTCCCTAGGACACCCACCACGTCCGTCAAACGACAGTCCCCATGAACTTGCCGATACCGGTGACCACGATAGAACCAAAGCAAGGGCAAAGACATGGAGAGATACTGGAAACTGAGGTCACCATGAGAGCAGGGCATGAAGGGCCACAGCATCTGAACCCTTTTTTTTATGCTGATCGATGAGGGTGGGAATGATAAGAAGATGTTGCAACGGATTTCCATTCTGGTCCCACACTGCATAGCAGAGGGTGTACTCTATGCTTATTTCATAATGAATCCCGCCGTCAACCAGGCCCAAGAGATAGACACACCTGCAGTGTTGGTCTGGAAATTTGAGCAGCTCGCAGAGAAGCATTCATTAGGTAGATGAAACGCGACTGTATGGTTCCAGTCTTTCCGGCTAAGCGCACAGCAAACAACTCTATGATTGAGCCGGTCGGGGCAGAAAAATCTCTGAAATGAAAGGGTCTGATGGGAATCAAACCCACGACCTCTGAGCCGAGAGTCCGCCACGCTAACCGCTTCGCCACAGCGGCTGGTGCTTTTGTGTGCGTGTGCGCTCGCGCTTGCTTGTGTGTGTGTGTGTGTGTGTGTGTGTGTGTGTGTGTGTGTGTGTGTGTGTGTGTGTGTGTGTGTGTGTGTGTGTGTGTTCTGTGTTTGAACTATCTCATTCTCAGTTTCACTTCTTAATTTGTTCTTCCAGCACATGTTAGCAGACAGGTATTTTAACCAGCACTATCTTTTTGGTGGTCAGTACCTTCTACTCAATATGTTGTTCAACCGACAATTGAAAAAAAAATTCTGTGTTTGTAGTTAAGCCAACGCTTTTTTTGCTGTCCTACCTTTTACTGTTGGAATAGTTCAGTCAGTACCACTGTTCACTGCCACTGAGTACACAGCAAGGTCAGTTCGGCCAGCAGTGTCATATACTACAGATTACTATTTTGTGTAGTTCAGTAAAAAGCATCCGGCCAAAGACAATATTTTGACTTTGTTTTATCTTTCAGTGGCGTATTAACTGCAAGACAACACAGCGCAAAATATCGGTCATTGCAAACTCAGAAGAGTGGTGATCGCATACTGTGGCTGCTGTTGCGGGTTTTCTGACTAATCCATGCTGTCAACAGCAGCAGACAGGACGGTAGAATAGGAAGTAACTGTTGAACAATCACCGTCAGCGGAACGCAAGATTAAGTTTTTGACTGGTATAAAGGAAAAGGAAAAAGTTTGATAACTATGAAGATAGCGAAACGAAGGGAACAAACAAATAACAAAGTAATACAGAATCTATGGCTGTTTCACTAGCATGACGATCTGTTAATAAAACCTCTCCTCTGTTGCCTCAGATCGTCTCATGCGTGCAGTCATACACTCAGCTGTCGAGCTTGTAAACAATAGAACAGAATGTAATGGTTCTTAAAGTCCACTGCATGACAGTCGCCAAAGCTGGATGGCGTGTCCTCTGAACTGCAATGGCTCACCATTTTCCTACCTAATTTCCTGCTGCAGAAGAGGTTTGGTAGTAATGATCTACAAAGAAATATGCTGGATAGGGTATGGGAAAGGAGCGAAAAAGTAGGATATGGTACTAAAGAAAAAGGAAAAGACAGAAGAAAAATAGAAAGGGTAGCTTAAGGTGTATATGAAGAGGACAGGAAATGGTAGACAAAAGACTGGAAAAGGTAATGACCAATGAATACATATCTGATGGGAAAAATGAAAAATGTTTGTTGTTTTGTCATTACCCATTTTCCAGCAGTGTTCTTGCTATTTCCATTATTACTGTCAATTTCGACTGCAGTCAGAAAATAGTCAATTGTAGTAATGTAAGTTGAATACGTGCTATTAGCCTTGGTTTGTTGTACTTATACTTCTTCTCATTGTTACTGCAATACTTTGTGAATAAAGTTTCATTTAAACCAAATAATAGAACAATACATTAGTTAGGAAAAATGGGAAGGGGTATGAATGGAAACAGTAAGTAAAACAAAGCAGAATCAACAATGAAAAGGTGTAAAGAATAGAAAGCAAAACAAAATAAAGTACAAAAAGGCTAGAAAAAAGGTAGCAAAAAGTAGAAGAAACAGGACATGGTAGAAAATAAATATCCAGAAGGCAGGAAAATGCAGGATACTGAAGGGGGAAGGGTATAAGGGCTTGGGAGGGAGGGGAGGGAGGGGGAGAGGGAAGAGGAAAAGGGGGGGGGGGGGGGGGGAGAGAGAAAAGGCCTGAAACGGTAGGAAAAAGTCTCAGCTGCTGAACGAAGCTTTCCCAGGAGAAAAGGCGTAGGAAGAAGTCCATTGCGCGGAGGCCGTGATCCATCAGGGGAGTGTGTCACCGGCTGACAGCGGACTACAAGAAGTGAGAGACAGGCGCGGGGGACACTGACAGGCCCATGAATACAAAAACAGAATGTCTGCATACATCTGCCCTGGTTATACAACCAGCAACTGTCGTCTGCGTAGAAGGGCCACACTGTGTGTTCTGTGACTCTTCTCGTTTGTGGGTGCTGACGGCTCGGACAAAAAAAAAAAAAAAAAAACCGAAACGAAACAAAAACGACACGAATTTGATGACATTGTGTATTATGTGCGCGCGTTAAGCTTTCAATCGAAGTGTAAAAAATGTGATTTTTTTTTTCTCTTTTTTAAAAGTTGAGCATTTATGGCAAGAAACCTTGTGTGTTATTGCAGATGAGTCGATTAAACTAGAGCAATTTAAGGGGCCACTTAGTGTGGGTTGAAAAAGTTCGTGAGGTGTTTGAAATGGTGAATTTCTTTTCAAGTCTCCTGTGTCAGTGTCATGGTGTTTTGCAACAGAACGTGTCACGAAGTCTATAACGAAGCAACTGTGTTTGCATTGAAAGTGATTGTTGTAACCGTGCACGAAACAGGGGCTATCATATTGAACAAAGATCCGTGGAAAGTCAGTGATTTTTTCCCCTTCCCTTGCCTAATTCTATCTTCAATAGAAAGAGAGGAAATAAGACGACAGATTTATAAACAACAACAACGACAACAACAGCAACCACCACCACCACCACCACCCGGCCGATCAACCAACCAACCAACCGAAGACACACACACACACACACACACACACACACACACACACACACACACACACACACACACACACACACACACACAAGCAAAAACTATAAACTTCAATCCGATGTTCATTGAATGACCGAGACGAGAACTTTTCCAGGCGCTGTGGTTCCGTGGTTAGAATCAGATGCGGGTTGGGGGGAGATTGTGGCTTCACGTCCTAGCTGATTCTTTGTGTGTTGGATTTTTCAGTCCCGGTTAGCTCCTGCTCACAATTCAATGTCACATGGGGGCTAATAGAAAGCCAGAAACCACACTGTTGAGCGTCGTTCATTTGATGTATGTGTCTCTGAGAGTGTGCTCACATTTTCTGACCAACACGGCAGGTGTCTGTGTTTCCCGGGCCTTTTGGACGGCGGGATACTAAAAGGAAAAACAGAACACAGCCCTCTTGGGTAGTCTCAGACCATAGTGGAGACTCACCTCAATGAGAGCATCTTCATCGTCCGCATGCTCGGTGCTCATCATAAAAAAACTATCTAATTCTAAGCCCTTTGTGCCCTGTCCTTATAGTTCCCCAGATTCGATTCTATCTCCACGTCCTTGGCCTCGGTGATCAGATTTGTGTCAAAGTCCACGGTATCGGCAATTTCATGCAGACTTTTATAGGACGGAGATGATAGCACTCTCCAAAGGGAAACACTCACTCACTCTGGCTCCCCGACCTGTTGTCAGTAAAGAGCTTAACAGATAAATGTCCTGCTTATGCTGGATCAGAACAGGCACCACTTAACACCACCGAAGTGACTTGGCGGCACTGCGGTATCTCAACTGGTGGGTGACCTCATAGTGTCATGACACAAATGGCTCCCTACGGACTAGCGGTACTGGGGGTGTGACAAGTCCAATCTGGGTGTGGCTGTTCATGGGATGGTGAAATGAGCGGCGATGGATTGAGTACAATGTCGGTCGGGGCACTTAAGATAAGATGGAAAGCAGGGATCCATCTTTAAGAAATGTTTTCAACAATACTCCATTCATTATCAGTTTGCCCTTACCTGATTTCCAGGATAGGATCACAATGTCAAATCGCTGGACGCTGTCGGTCTCGGGCTTTTAAAAATAAGTTTAATCTTTTTGCGACTCTCACGTTCTATGATAGTTTTTGCCAGTACTGTCCAAGTACTAAGGACCAAACACGGAAGGTATGCTGGCATCCCGCCATTTTGTGTCCGGCAGACTACAACCAGACTGGTGTATTATCATATCTATCCAGTTCACACAAACCACCTGCGCACACGCGCGGTCACACACACACACACACACACACACACAACACACACACACACACACACACACACACACACACACACACACACACACATATATCATGCTTCAGTGGAGTGTTCTCAGCGACACTTTTTGAAAGTAGCAATTAACTCAGAGTGGACAGGGAGGGAAAGAACAAAGGGTGCTCTGTAGCCTTCACGGTCCTTTACCCACTGCTTTGTCTTGGCTGTAGTTTACACTTTTCACCTTTCTCTCTTTTTTTTTTTCCCCTTCTCGTTTTTTTTTCTTTTTGTCCTCTTCTTTTCCTTGTCAAGTCTCTTTCGAGTTAGCTCTTCTATTTGTATCGTCAAAACACAGCAAGAGATTTGTGGTGGTATTCGGGTTTTCTTCTTTCTTTTTCTTCTTCTTCTTCTTCTTCTTCTTCTTCTTCTTCTTCTTCTCTCCATCGTCAGATGGCCCCGGATTGTTGACTGGGGTGTAATTGATAATGTCCGATTCGGTGAGATATACACTGATCTTCGTCCCATCAATAACATCAAAACCTGTTGTTTTAGAAGACAATAAAACCATCTCTGTCAATACTGTTCTTCTGGCGCTACCTCTAAACGTGAATGTTTAAGTTGTTAGGTGTGTGTTTGCGCTGCGTTGTTGTTGGCTTTTGCTTGCTTGTTTGTTTGTTTTGTTTATTAGGTTTTCTTCTGCATGTGTTGCTGTATGTTATTGGAAGTGTCTGTGTTTTTTCGTTGTTGCGCTCCATTTCACTGTTTATGTACATTGAACGTCGTGGAATGATTGTCTTCACTTTGTTTATTTCACCGTTCATTGATACATGTTAGTTGCTTTGATCATTCATGAGTTTTCCTCAGTTTTGTAAGCGCTGCAAGCAGAGCTCTGGATGGATACACAGACACGTTTCCATCCTTCTTGTTGTTACTACTACTACTACTGCTGCTGCTGCTGCTGCTACTACTTCCATCATTACTATTACTACTATCGCCACCACCACCACTTCTACTCCTCCTCCTCCCCCTACCACTACTATTGTATTAGTTGTTGTTATTGTCGTTGTTGTTATTGTCGTTGCTGTTATCATCACCATCACCATCATCATCGTCATCATCATAATCATCATCATCATCATCTCACCATCATCACGATCATGATCATGATCATCATGATCATCGTGATCATCATGATGATCATTATGATCATCATTATCATTGTTATCATCATGATCATGATCATCGCCATCCATCATCATCATCATCATCGTGATTATCATCATCATCATTATCATCGGGGGCCGGAATAGCTCAGTGGTAGAGCGCCAGACTCATGATCTTGGTGATCCTGGGGTTGCGGGTTCGAATCTCCGCCGGGCCGTTTCGGTACACAGGAATTTTTCCTTCGGAGTTAACATTCGTTCTGACTCCATTTCCCATGCAGTCCTTCGCATGAGACTATAAACCAAGGTTCCGTGTGTGAACGCACGCATAACATCTTGCACACACGTAAAATCCTATTACCAACTTTCGGAAGACAAGGTCAGTTTGGCCGTTGGTATGGATGAAACGTTACACATAGCATGCACCTTCCCCGAAGTTGGAGTATGGCTGCCTTTATGGCGGGATAAAAAAACGGTCATACACACAAAACTCCAATCCCCTTGTTGGGTAGACAGGATTAATCCTTGCCTGTTTATACCAGGGAGTGTCCGCAGGGGGAAAAATCATCATCATCATCATAGTCATCGTCCCCCTCCTCCTCCTCCTCCTCCTCACCATCATCACTGTTGTCGTCGTCGTCGTCGTCGTTGTCGTCGTCGTTGTTGTTATATACATGTGTGTGTGTGTGTGTGTGTGTGGTGTGTGTGTGTGTGTGTGTGTGTGTTTAAGATTGGTTCTTGGTGAATTCTTTCTTTCATAGATGGTAACAGTCACGCCATGGTCCTGTCAGGTTGGCTGGGGTACAAACTATAACACACACACACACACACACACACACACCACACACACACACACACACGCTTGAAGTAAAATTTCAAAACAATACGACAAAGAAAGGTATGCCCAATTAAATTTGCAGCCAAGTAAACCGTAAAGCCTAAAATACGGTAGAAAGCATGCTTGGACGTGCATGCCAAACCCAGTGTATGCATGATAACCCCCCCCCCCCCCCCCCCCTCCAAAAAAAAAACAGGTATGACAATGGGAGAAAAAGAATTTCCGCTTGCGTCGAAGCATGACACTTCGGAGATGCTCGTACCACTCATATACTGTGAGTGATCTCCCCTGTCACAGCAGGTGTCACTTGCTGACGTTTGTTACCAATGGCGGAAAAATCGACAGAATTCTTGCAAATTACGTAGCATAACACATATAGCACGGAACATAAATGGAGAGAGAGACGATTAAACAAAAGTTTAGATGACCGAACATCCGCTTCAGCCATTATTCCGTTTAATCAGAATCAGAACAATAAGAATTTTGTATAGCCATATAGCTGTCAGGCTTTTGAAGTCTGCTTCACCTTTGATACAAAGAAGTTAAATGTTGTCTAAAAGGGCCAGAGGTAAGGTTTTTTTTTTTTTTCCAAATTAGATGCTGCCATCGTTTTTTTGCGTAATAAATAATAACATCCTCTGATAGCATCAGGAAATGATGGCAATTTCCCGTCTGGCCAGTCTTTCATTCAGTCCCGCACTGTCGTAAATGCCGCCATGTTGGTGGTGATGTCATAGTTCAAGAGGAGCCCCTCCCTTGAGTCTTGGCAACGTGTAACTCGGTAACT
>CM065715.1:79250927-79255927 GCA_033310375.1 Conus canariensis
GTTGGGGGTGGGGTTTTTGTGGGGTTTTTTTGTTTGAATTGTGTGTAGGTGTGTTGTGTCTGTGGCGTGGGTTTGGTTTTGGAGTGTGTGGTTGTGGGTTGTTGTCGTTGGGTCGTCCGCCGCGCGCCGCGTGTTTATGGGGGGCGGGGGGCATGCGTCGTGCGTCGGGGTGGTGTGTGGTGGGGTATGTGCGCGCGCGCGCTTTGGGGTCATCTTGTGTTGTGTGTGGTGTTTGGAGGGGGTTGTGTTGGTTGTGTGTTGTGTGTGTGGTGTGTGTGGTGTTTTGGGGTGTTGTCCCTTCTTCTTTTTTAACTTTCTCACTTGTTCGTTTTTTCTTCTTCCGTCATATGTGTGTGTTGGGGGTTTTTTTGTGTGTGTGTGGTGTGTTTTGGGGGTAGAGTGTGTGTGTGTGGGGGGTGTGTGTGTTGTGTGTGTGTTGTGTGTGAAGAAGAGAGAGAGAGAGAGAGAGAGACGAAGAGAGAGAGAGAGAGGGAGAGGTCCCCGGGCCCATGTGATTCCCCACAACCCGCAGGAAATCGTTTCCCCCCCGTCTGTTCCCCGGGCTAGACTGGCTGTATGTGTCAAACGTGTCGCGAAAATTGGGTTGACACGAAAAGTGGGCAGATCGTTTGGCATATCACCCCCACCCCCACAACCCACAACACACGCGCGCGCGCGCGCCGCAACACCACTCACTCACATATTACGCACCATTTACTCGCGCACACACACTACACAAACATGCACACAAACATGCACACACACACACACACACAACACAAAACACACACACACACCAACACAAACCACGCACCACCACAGACACACAGACCACAGACACACAGACACACACACACACACACACACGCACGGCACCCCCCAGCCCAAACAAAAAACACACCACATAAACACAGGGGCTTTCTCTCTCTCGCTTTTTTCCCTCTTACACAGGCGCACACACGCACGCCCCGCGCGCACGCAGCACGCACGCAGGCACAACTACACAGACTAGTACAACAAAATTCCGCAACCCACCACACAAAAAACCCACAACCACCCCACACACACCACAAAAAACCACACGCACACACACACACACACACACACATACACACACACACATTGTTTTCTTCTTTTCTTTTTCCGCCCACCAACCCAATCCATATCCCGTTCCAAAATCGAATTTTCAAATCCAATTTTGGGGAACTCGCCCCCCGAGTCATCAACAATACCATGTTATACATAACTTCAAAACATCTTATTTCAACCACCCTATGTGCGATGGTATAGACTCCCCCCCCAAACGCCCCCCCATTCCCCCCCCCATTTTTTTTGCCGAATATAAAAGGCCGGAAATTTTGAAACGGGGTTTTTTTCTTAAAAGGGTAATTTTCATGGGGGTTTGCATGCTAGATTTGGTTTGTGTAAAAAGTGTAATTGCTATTGTTTGTTCGTTTGTTCGCCTTCCAATCCTTTCCTGTCTTCTTGTTTCGTCACACGTTGTATCCTAGCGCGATTCGGTCCATCTGTGTGTGTGTGTGGGTGTGGTGGTGTGTGTGTTGTGTGTGTGTGTGTGTGTGTGTGTGTTGTGTCTGCTGTCTTCTGCTGTCTCTGTCGTCGTCTGTTTTTCTCTGTCTGTCTGCTGTTCTCTGTCTGTCTGTCTCTGTCTGTCTGTCTTTTGTCTGTTCTCTCTCTTGGTGTGTTGATATTTTTGTTCATTAATCGTTTTAGCGAAAAGTGCCTTGAAATTTTTGTGTCCCTTATGTCGACAGTCAACAAAGATGAAAGGCATTTTGCATTAATTTGTCCCCCAAAATTTCAAGATTAAGAGAACAATTTATTTTCACAGAATTTTATACAAGACCCCGCTTTTCAACTTATCTTATTAATTCATTCAGAATGAAAGCATTGTAAAACAGTTTGCGTTTATTTATACAAGCTTTTTAAAAGACGAAACATTGGTAATGTAAATTTTTTCATGAAATTTGGGAGGGGCGATTTTCTTTTACATGTACATCCCCCTTCTGAGGGGCCAAGGCCTATAAGAATAAACATCTGAATCAAAACTGAATCCCCTCTCTCTCTCTCTTCCCCTCTCTCTCTCCCTCTCTCTTTTTCCCCTCTCTCTCCCCCCTCCTCTCTCTCCCGGTTTTTTTTTTTTACCTCCCTTAAAGTAGCTATTTTTCCCCCTTGAAAAGAAATGGACCCGTTATAGCCTGTTATATTGGTGCACGGGCATCAATTGTTTTACTAACGTGTCCTTCCTCGTGTTTTTAAGGAAGTATCGTCACATTTTCTTGCTTGCTTTTTGGTTCTTCAGAGGTTGCTTGTTTCTTTGTTTGCTTTTTGGTTTTGTTTTTCCCCAAACATTGCGCACGCTTTATTTGCTCTCCCTGTATCCCTTATCATTGCGCCCCAATACTCGCATCATCTCTCTCTCTCTCTCTCTCTCTCTCTCTCTCCCCCCCTCCCCTCTCTCCTCTCTCTCTCTCTCATATGCTTCTACATTTTATTCTCTTATCTTACTCTGCTTTGTTGAACCGTACACAGGGGAGGACTGGATATAAAAAAGTACGCAGAAGCCTATCTGCTATCCCCTACCCTATCTCTTTCTGTCTGTTTGTCTGTCTGTCTGTCTGATTGTCTGTGTCTGTCTGTCGGTCCTCTCCCCTTCTCTCTCCTGCCTGCCTGCGTGCCTGCCTGTCTGCCTGTCTAACTCTTTTCTCCTCTGTCGGTACGTTGTACGTATGTGTCAATGTATGTGTTTTGTGTGTGTGTGTGTGTGTTGTGTGTGTGTGTGTGTGTGTGTGTGTGTGTGTGTGTGTGTGTGTTCCCCTCTCCTTCTCTCTCTCTCTCTCTCTCTCGGGTTGTTTAATTTTTTCATCTGAGCCTGTTTATTTTTATCCTTTATCAAATTTCCTGCCAAATTGGGTGAAGTCTTCCTACCCTCGAACACACTGAAAGGCCGATCATTTTGGGTAAATTTGTTTTTTTTTCTCTACTACGAAGTTTTTCAATAACTGCCAACTGTGCAGGTTTGTATCTCATTTGGGTAGGTCCAAGTGCGTGATTTAAAATTCGTTTTTTTGCCGAGACGCGCTTGCATTGGAAACCCTGTGAACCTGATCAATTCATGGAACTAAAGTGTATTTCATGAGTGATGCCCCTCTCTGTATTGTAATATTTTACTATCGTATGGTAGAAAGGAACATTACAACAGAACTGTGTTAAAAAACATTTTCTACCGTTTTTTTCCTTGATGACCGTATTTGCTGGGTCTAAGTGGCCTCGACACATTTCTGCCATTGACCTTGATTGCTGAAGAGGAGCTACAGCTCTGAAAGTCATGTATAGGTCAGACTAAAACAATGGTTTTCTTCAAGATAGGTCTGTTTCTCGTCAAGGGAGACTGCATGGGAAACCTTGGACAACTGCAAAAAGGTCTGGCTCCGAAAGGAAATTTGATGTTTCCTGTAACTTTCGGCTATCCACTACAAAGCTTATTTTCTTTTTATAGATAATGAAGAATGTTACCTCATTTACTTTCACAGATTTCTATCAATAGCCAAATACGATAGGCTACAATAGCGGTGTCTCTGAGGATGGGAGCTTTCAGGGGCAGGGGAATGGGCGGGGAAAGGGGGGGGGGGCGGCAGCTAATTTCTCTTTTAGGGTCACTGCATGGTAAGCCTACCAGAAGGAGCGTCTGTCCCCAAAGGAAATGGGAGGTCTCCAGTTAGTTATGAAAACACAGAGAGAGAGAGAGAGAGAGAGAGAGAGAGAGAGAGGGAAGAGAGAGAGAGAGAGAGAGAGAAAAGAAGAAGAAGAAGAACAAGAACAAGAAGAAGAAAAAGAAAAAGAAGAAGAATTCTGTCCCATTCTCTCTATTATTGTTGTTGTTGTTGTTGTCGTCGTCGTCGTCGTCGTCGTCGTCGTTGTTGTTGTTGTTGTTCTTCCTAAAACCTGATTTCCTTTCACTTTGTTTTATCTCCAAAGACTGAAGGGTTGATTACCATCTATACCTGTTTTCATATACTCTATCTATCTATCTGCGCGTACGCGCGCGCACAAGTGTGCATATGTGAGCTATGTGTGTGTGTGTGTGTGGTGTGTGTGTGTGTGTGTGTGTGTGTGTGTGTGTGTGTGTGTGTGAGCACGTGTGCGTGTATTTAAGTATGCGCTCAAGTGTGTGCATATTTAAGCATGCGTATGTGCCTCTGTATGAGTGTGAATGTGTGTGTGTAATCGCGCGCACGAGAAGCATAACGTAAATCTACTCCACTACCTATCATGTTATTGTTGTTGTTGTTGCTGCTGCAGTAGCTGCTGCTGCTGCTGTTGCTTTGTTGTTGTTGTCGTCGTCGTCGTCGTCGTTGTTTTGTGTCGTTGTTTTTTGTTTTTGTCGTTGTCGCAGTCGTCTACTTCTTCGCCATTTGTAAGGGGAAATACTATATAACACAGCAACGGTGGATGACAGTGCCCAGGAAGGGGAGTGGGGAGTGGGGGAGGGAATTCCACTTTTTTGTGTTAAATCATGATGTCTCTGTAACGTCACTGACCCAGTGCACTGCATCAGAAACAATAAGCAAAAGAAACAGCGAGACAGCGAGCAGGGAGAGAAGTTGCGGAATGGAGAGGTTGAGATGAGGATGACAAAAGTCGGATGGGGGCCGACTGCTGGACACCAAGATGGAGTTTACGTCTCCTCCTCCTCTCCCCGTCCTCCTTCTTTCGTCCCCTCCTTCTCCTCCTCCTCCTTCGGGGCCTCTCCTCCCTCCTCCTCCCTTCTCGTCTCCTCCTTCTCTCCTCCTCCTCCTCCCCTCCTCCTCCTCCCTTATCGCCTCCTCCTTCTCCTCCTCCTCCTTCTTCCCTCCTCCTCCTTCTCCCCTCCCTCTTCTCGTCCTCCTCCTTCTCCTCCTCCCCTTCTTCCGTCCTCCCCTCTCCTCCTCCTTCTCCTCCTCCCCTTCTTCTGTCTCCTCCTTCTCCCCTCCCTCCTTCTC
>CM065715.1:79268427-79280927 GCA_033310375.1 Conus canariensis
CAGTAAATGGGTAACTGACATCCTCTGTCCACCTGGCAGTAAATGGGTAACTGACATCCTCTGTCCACCTGGCAGTAAATGGGTAACTGACGTCCTCTGTCCACCTGGCAGTAAATGGGTAAGTGACATCCTCTGTCCACCCGGCAGTAAATGGGTAACTGACGTCCTCTGTCCACCCGGCAGTAAATGGGTAACTGACATCCTCTGTCCACCTGGCAGTAAATGGGTAACTGACATCCTCTGTCAACCTGGCAGTAAATGGGTAACTGACTTCCTCTGTCCACCTGGCAGTAAATGGGTAAATGACATCCTCTGTCCACCTGGCAGTAAATGGGTAACTGACATCCTCTGTCCACCTGGCAGTAAATGGGTAACTGACCTCCTCTGTCCACCTGGCAGTAAATGGGTAACTGACTTCCTCTGTCCACCTGGCAGTAAATGGGTAACTGACATCCTCTGTCCACCTGGCAGTAAATGGGTAACTGACTTCCTCTGTCCACCTGGCAGTAAATGGGTAACTGACATCCTCTGTCCACCTGGCAGTAAATGGGTAACTGACTTCCTCTGTCCACCTGGCAGTAAATGGGTAACTGACATCCTCTGTCCATCCGGCAGTAAATGGGTAACTGACATCCTCTGTCCACCTGGCAGTAAATGGGTAACTGACTTCCTCTGTCCACCTGGCAGTAAATGGGTAACTGACATCCTCTGTCCACCCGGCAGTAAATGGGTAACTGACATCCTCTGTCCACCTGGCAGTAAATGGGTAAGTGACATCCTCTATCCACCTGGCAGTAAATGGGTAACTGACATCCTCTGTCCACCTGGCAGTAAATGGGTAACTGACATCCTCTGTCCACCTGGCAGTAAATGGGTAACTGACATCCTCTGTCCACCTGGCAGTAAATGGGTAACTGACATCCTCTGTCCACCTGGCAGTAAATGGGTAACTGACATCCTCTGTCCACCTGGCAGTAAATGGGTAACTGACATCCCATGCCCATCCGACAGTAAAATGGGTAACTGACATCGTCTGTCCACCTGGCAGTAAATGGGTAACTGACATCCTCTGTCCACCTGGCAGTAAATGGGTAACTGACATCCTCTGTCTATCCGGCAGTTAATGGGTAAGTGACATCCTCTGTCCACCTGGCAGTAAATGGGTAACTGACATCCTCTGTCCACCTGGCAGTAAATGGGTAAGTGACATCCTCTGTCCATCCGGCAGTAAATGGGTAAGTGACATCCTCTGTCCAGCTGGCAGTAAATGGGTAACTGACATCCTCTGTCCAGCTGGCAGTAAATGGGTAACTGACATCCTCTGTCCATCCGGCAGTAAATGGGTAACTGACATCCTCTGTCCACCTGGCAGTAAATGGGTAAGTGACATCCTCTGTCCACCTGGCAGTAAATGGGTAACTGACATCCTCTTTCCACCTGGCAGTAAATGGGTAACTGACATCCTCTGTCCACCTGGCAGTAAATGGGTAACTGACGTCCTCTGTCCACCTGGTAGTACTTGGGTAACTGACATCCTCTGTCCACCTGGCAGTAAATGGGTAACTGACATCCTCTGTCCACCTGGCAGTAAATGGGTAACTGACATCCTCTGTCCACCTGGCAGTAAATGGGTAACTGACATCCTCTGTCCACCTGGCAGTAAATGGGTAACTGACATCCTCTGTCCACCTGGCAGTAAATGGGTAACTGATTCATTTCAGGTGAAATAAAACCAGCAGGAGACAGGTTGGAACCACCTCCCATGATGCCATGCCATAGATACGGTGACTGTCTTAAGGTTCAATGCCCCAAGCTCATTCGATTATGGACATTTAACCTATGTCAACATGGGTAAAGAGTGGATGGTGAGTTAAATGTCCTGCTAGTCTGAATGTGTGAAGCACAAAATTTCTCCCACACACTAGTCATGGAGTGAAGACATTGGTAATGGATTATCTCTGCTTGCTTCAGTTTATCAGCCTCAGTGAACCAGCACTGACATCATCAGAGGAAAATTTGGAAAGTACCTGTCTCTTATCTCCACAGTCTGTTGTTTTACCCCTGATATTGATTGTTCGTTCGTTTCTTTCCTCTTCCTTGTTCGCGATAATCATCATCTTCATGTCGAGGATTCAGATTTCTGATCACTCTCTTGATGATGGCAGAAAATTTATTACCCCACCCCCAAACACACAAACATACACACGTACATGCACACATACACAGACAGACAGACAGACAGACAGACAGACAGACAGACAGACAGACAGAAGACAGAGACACAGACACAACATACATACATACATACATACAGACAGACAGACAGACAGACAGACAGACATACACACACACACACACACACACACATACACACACACACACACACACACACACACCACACACACCACACACACACACATATGTACATGCACGCATACACATACACACAAATACAGACAGACACAGACACAGACACACACAGACACATACAACACACACACACACACACACACACACACACACACACACACACACACACACACACACACACACACACTTCCCCCCAAAAAAGAGATGCGTGAAAAATAAGACGTCACTCTATGTATTAAGCAGAATTTTCAACATAATTGTTATGTAGCAGAACTCAGAAGCTTTACAAAATTTGATTGCTTATACTTGGTTTTCACCTTCGTGTGCTGCATTTTGTGTCTTCTTCCTTCTCATGTGATGCCAAAAGAAAATTAAAAAACTGTCAAGCTGGCTCTTGAACCTTCAATACAAATAATTCCCACTTGACAGAAACATACACGAAACGCCCACTTGGGCTACTTCTCTTTACATCAAACACGGAAGTACAATATTCCTTTCTGTTACTACTATGTCGAAGTAATTCAGCACCCCCCACTCCCCTTCACCACCGGCCCACCTCCCCCCCCCCCCCCCCCCGTTGTCATTGTTGTTATTGGATTTTTTTTTTTGTTATTGACTGTGTTGAAAATTGTTCCGATGTTGTCAAGGACAAAAACAGAATTACTGAGCCGCCAAATAAAGGGACAGTCAATTTGCACAACAAACCCAACGCGTTTCGACCTATTAGGTCTTCTTCAGGCAGGATAGTGTATCAAGCGATCCGCCAACCGAATCGGCTTCATCTTCGTCAGTTCGTTTTTGTCAAGCGCTTCAGTCGGCTCAACATCCCACGATGTTAGGGAGTGCAGGCAGACAGAGAGAAAAAGCGGTAGGCTGGGATGAGGGAAGAGTGGAGGATAAGGGAGACTAGGAGCAAAGGGGGAGGGGGGGGGGGAAGTACTAGACAGAGAAGGGTAGGGGTGAAGTGTATGTGGGAGGAATAGAGACAGGGGCATCTGCTTAAGAGGACTCGAGTCTCTAAACCAGCCGTGGACGATGGGAAATTGAAGGCGGAAAGAAAGTAGATAAAACAGATGGAGATAGTGAGTTAGATAAGCGAGTAGCCAAATTTAGGAGTATGGTAGGCAGACTCGCACAGGAAAGTTGTAGTGTTGACGGCTAGCCGTAGAGTAGAACGAGCCGAAAGCTTGTCGACTCCAGGCTTCCCATGGGTGACTATGTCTCTGTTCCATGCTTGCTGGTTCCGCAGTTCGTCGGACTTTGGAGTTCAAGCTGGCTGACCAGATCTGAGGCAATACCAGATAGTTCCCGGGCTGGATAGGATTTGTTGCTGAGTTACGTTGAGACCCTCTTCAGCCGAACCCATCCCCACCCCCACCTGTTCCTGTCCCCTTCCACTTGCAGGGGCAGTTGGAAAAGTTTTGGGGAAGTTGTGTGTGGACTGAGACTGCCTGATTCACTCTTTTCTTCATTCAGGCGCATGTGTGTTTGATAGAGAAACAATTAACGACAAACGCTAAATGAAAAGTTTATCGGTACATACATAAATGTCAGATAATGAATAGATAAGTTAGTAGACAAATAAACGAATAAGTGAATAAAATACTAAAACAAAACAAAAAACAAAAACCAAAACAAAACACCAACCCCCCCCCCCCCCCAAAAAAAAAAAAAAAAAAAAAAAAGTTGATAAAGAAAAAAAGGAAAAAGTAAGAGAGAGAGAGAGAGAGAGAGAGAGAGAGAGAGAGAGAGAGAGAGATAGAAGAATAGATAGATAGATAGATAGATAGATAGATAGATAAACCAGCGTTGGATAACATACAGGAGAAAAGCCTGGAGATTCAAGAAGAAGATGACGTGGACGAGCCAGAACAACACGAAAAAGAAGTCAGAAACGCCAAACCGTCGTCTGTACGTTTCCCCAACACTCAGCCGACATCTCCTTCGCCTCAGTCACCTCGAGCACAACCTCAACAACAACAACAGCAACGACCACAATCTCAGCCACAGCCACAGCAACAACCAGGACCACAAGGACGCGGCCGACGGGTGGTACAGGGGGTGAGGGCCCAAGTGTCGCCCAAACACAGCAACCTGGATTCTCGGGACGTGTTGCACGTGTCGGAAGAGTTCACCATCATCGACTTTGTGGACTCTCTACAGCAGCAACAGCAGCAGCAGCAGCAACGGCAGCAGCGAAAGGATCAGCAGCCGTCTTATAGGTACTGATTTTTTGTTTGTTAAACTTATAGTTAGTGATTTTTTTTTTGTTACTCGCTCTCATGTTGGTATCAGTCAATTAGTCATGTTACACATACCGATTTTTGTGTCTGTCAGTTTACAAGTATATTTTTTTTTAGTCAAACAACAGGTATGGTTTGTGTCAGTCTGCAGGTACTGGTTTCCGTTAGTCTTATAGATGTTTTCTGTCAGTCTTACAGGTACTGTTTTCTGTCAGTCTTACAGGTATGGTTTCTGCCAGTCTTACAGGTACTGGTTTCTTCAGCACAAGTCCTTACAGGTACTGGTTTCTGCAGTCTTACAGGTACTGGTTTCTGCCAGTCTTACAGGTACTGGTTTCTGTCAGGCTTACAGGTGTTGTCATGAATTGATTTCTGTCAGTCTGACAGGTACTGTTTTCTGTCAGTCTTACAGGTACTGGTTTCTGCAGTCTTACAGGTACTGGTTTCTGTCAGTCTGACAGGTACTGGTTTCTGCCAGGTCTTACAGGTACTGGTTTCTGTCAGTCTTAAGGTACTGGTTTCTGTCAGGCTTACAGGTACTGTTTTCTGTCATCTTACAGGTATTTGTTCTGCGCGTCAGTCTTACAGGTACGGGTTTCTGTCAGTTTTACAGGTACTGGTTTTCTGTCAGTCTAACAGGTACTGGTTTCTGTCAGTCTAACAGGTACTGTTTTCTGTCAGTCTACAGGTACTGGTTTCTGTCAGTCTAACAGGTACTGTTTTCTGTCAGTCTAACAGGTACTGTTTTCTGTCAGTCTTACAGGTAGTGTTTTCTGTCAGTCTTACAGGTGCTGGTTTCTGTCAGTTTACAGGTACTGGTTCTGCCAGTCTTACAGGTACTGGTTTCTGCCAGTCTTACAGGTACTGGTTTCTGTCAGTCTTACAGGTACTGTTTTCTGTCAGTCTTACAGGTACTGGTTTCTGTCAGCTTACAGGTACTGGTTTCTGTCAGTACTGTTTTCTGTCAGTCTTACAGGTACTGTTTTCTGTCAGTCTTACAGGTACTGTTTCTGTCAGTCTTACAGGTACTGGTTTCTGTCAGTCTTACAGATACTGGTTTTCTGCCAGTCTTACAGGTACTGGTTTCTGTCAGTCTTACAGGTACTGGTTTCTGTCAGTCTTACAGGTGTTGTTTTCTGTCAGTCTAAAGGTATCAGTTTCTGACAGTTTACAGTATTTGTGTTCTGTCAGTCTTACAGGTACTGTTTTCTGTCAGTCTAAAGGTATCAGTTTCTGACAGTTTACAGGTATTTGTGTTCTGTCAGTCTTAAGGTACTGCTGTAGGTGAATCTTTCAAATATCAAATGTTGCCAGTCGGTCAATCGAATATTTGGCATTAAGAACAACATGAATGAATATGAATTGAATAACAAAGAAAATGAACCCAGCAGGTGTGCAATCACATACCAGTTTACCAGTAAACTGTATAACCCATTTCATCCCTCCATCTTTCCTTCTCAACCTCTATCACAATTTTTTTTCGGGAACCGCCCTTCTTCTCCCCGAAACACACCCACCCACATTCCCCACGTGCACCAACCGCCACCCTTCCATCATCCCTCGCTCCACCCTCCTCCCCTACACCTCTCCATATCCGGCCTTAAATTCCCAGCTTACACAGGCATTCACACACAAAGGCCAAACAAGTGTGTGCTGCTGCATGAGCTGAAGCATTTTTTTAGGACGGGGCCAGCTAAACGAAGCATGAACGTAATAAAATTAGCGAGCTTGAAAATGACAGTGACAGCTAACGGCAGAAGAGAGAGAGAGAGGAGAGAGAGAGAGAGAGAGAGAGAGAGAGAGAGAGGAGAGAGAGAGAGAGAGAGAGAGGAGAGAGTATGAATGGATGTGTCTGGAGACAGACGCTAACAATTCTTTTTGTCAAAGCATCCACACTGACCCACATCGCGGGTCTGTTAAGTTTAACTGTTTTTCACTCGTCCCCCCCCCCTCCCCTCTGTGTGTGTGTGTGGGTGTGTGTGTGTTGTGTGTGTGTGTGTGTGTGTGTGTGCGTGCGTGATGCGTGCGTGCGTGCGTGCGTGCGTGCGTGCGTGCGTTGTGTTGTAGCTATATTTACGACTCCAAAATATTATCTGATCGAAACCGTAGAAGACTCAACATATAATGAAAAACCAACAATGAGTAATACAACATTAATACTGACAAGGAAAACATCAAAACAAAAACGTCTTGTGGGGATCTTAACCAGTCTCTGAACAATGTAAGCCGTTTGTGGACAATTTAAAAACAAGTGTTAAAGTTATGTTCCAGAAGGCTCATTGTCTGAAAGCCAAACAGGTTAATATTGTTTCACTTAAAAAAAAGAATTGATAGTGATACTGCAAGACAATGTGAGCAAACAGATTACGAGACAAAACACGACGCGTTTCGATCTCTTAGGTCTTCTTCAGGTGAAACAAACAACATTCAGGACAATGGAAACAAAAAAACGAGCAATCACTTATCTTCTCATATTCGGCGCAAAACGGGTGTTGAATCAGTCACCTTCAGTCACCTCATGTTGAAACTAACATTGTTTCACTTGTTGACAAAGAAACTGGACATAAAACGATGAAATCTGATCACCAACATTTGAAACTACTTACGACTGAATTTGGTTCTAGGCTCGCCAGGTCTAGTTCTGAACGCCGCGCTTATACATAGCCAGTAATGATAAATAGACAAATAGAAATGATATGGATCTCCTGTTGTTTAGAGTCTACCAAATTCCCGCAATGGTTTTTTTTTTCTTATAAAAAGACTGTAACCTTCCTGTTAGGTAGCGGGATTAGCATCCTTTAAAAAAAAAAAAATTAAATATTTTTTTTATTATTATTTTTTTTAACATGTGATGCTTTGTTCACTGCATCCCTCTTCGCTATTTAAGCTGTCTATTCATTTGCAGGTAACCCCGAATGTGAGGAAATGCAATAAAAGCCTGTTAAAGTGTATAGACTCACAGACAAAAATGAACTGCGTGGATGGTTTCTGTCTCAAAATCACCCCCTATCTCTGATATGAAGGGATTTTAGCGCTTATAAAGGAAATTTGAAATCGACACAAAACACGTTCTGAAATACAAATAATGGAAGTTTTAGTATCTATTTGAAAGCCATGATGACAGCAATTAATTCATATGTAACTACAGACCAGTTGTTTCCAATGTCATGTGATTTATCTACCTTTTGTGCTGAAAACAGTTAGCGTTGGCAAGGACTTTCAAATGCTTTTTTTCGATGTTCATCACGATGAGATTTGACGGATGTAGGAACCACAAATCCATCGCATTTCTTCAATCTGTATGATCTGTGTCAAAATTGGCGATACTCAGTTCCAGTATTGGAATAGTACCTAAATACTAACGGATGAACTGTAATTTGGGGTTTAACGCCTGAGATGTTGAATGGAACAAATGTATAGGTATCTATTGTTTGTCAGAGAATTTATTGTTAAGGTCTGTTCGAAAACTGAGATTTTGATTTTAATACCATATCCATAGCACTAGAATTTTACAGGTACTGTTTTGAGTCAGGGTGTGGTAATGGATGCTGCATTCCTCACTGGAACAGTTACAGGTACTACCTGGATCGGGACTACCAGCGCACCACGGAAATCACCCGGTACAGCGCCCCCAAGCGGAACCTGGCGGACACCAGCCATGGGAGCAGTGGCAGTGGCTTCGTGCCCCCTGTCTCCACGTCCACCCCCAGATCCCCCTCAGACGAAGGCCCGGAGAACGACCACCCCCGGATGAGGAAGCCCAAGGAGGGTTCTGTGCGTGCTTTGCCTGCCCCCAAGAGCAGCGGTGGCGGCTACAAGGGGGATTTTTCAGCTGTAGACGGATACGTCTAACCTCCGATTTCTTTCCTTCGCAGGACTGTATCTTCTCTAGTGGGTGGCCTTGTGACGATCTGATACTGTTAGAATCGGCGGCCGCAAAGGGTATCTTCAGTTGTAGGCGATTATGTAGTCTTACTCTGTAGCAGGGCGGTGTATCCTTTGGCGGGTGACCCAATGACGACTGAATATAGATAGCACCCACAGGACTGAAAAAAAAAATAGACTGGCATAGGTGTGGCTATAACCGGAGGACCTGAGGTGTGTGGAATTCCACTGAGAGAACACGGACGTTGTGAAAAAAATGTAAAGGAAGGAAGGCAGGAAGAAAGAAAGAAAGAGAGAAAGAAAGAAAGAAAGAAAGAAAGATGAAAGGAAAGAAAGAAGAAAAGATAGAAAGAAAGAAAGACTGAAAGAAAGAAAGAAAAGAAAGAAGGAAAGAAAGAAAGACGGAAAGAAAGAAAGAAAAGAAAGAAGGAAGGAAGGAAGGAAGGAAGGAAAGAAAGAAAGAAAGAAAGAAAGAAAAAAAAAAATCGAAAAGTTCGACTTCTTGGGCGTACTGTATGTAGAAAAAGACAAACAAAACATCAAGATTCTCACTGCCTACCTAACAGTGTTGTCATTCTAGTGGTCATCTCTTTGCTGTTCAACAGCCCCCCCCCCACCTCCTCCTTCCAGCTGTGCCCCGTCCCCCTTCCCGTCTCTATGGTGGCCCCTTTCACCCCGCCCCCACACACTCACACACACGCACGCGCACACAAACACGCACGCACGTACACACGGACGCACGCACGCACACACACACACACACACACACACACACACACACACACACACACACACACACACACACTCGCACGCACACACACACACACACACACACACACACACACACACACACACACACACACACACACACACACACAACGCACGCACGCATGCACGCACGCACAGACGCACACACACATACACCACAGCCACACACACACACACACACACACACACACACACACTGGCGCTCGATCCTTTCTTGGCTCACTGTTTGAAGTGGATACATTCCCTTTCGCCCTCTCTCTATTGTTTTCTACGGGGAAGCAAGGGGGACAAAAACAAAGAACAATGGATAAGGCGAAACGGGATCCCCCCCCCCCCCCCCCAACAGGACCTAGTAATACGCTATACTCCTGTATCTATTGCCTTGTTCTCATGTTTCAGTTTAAAGTGGAATTTATCCCGTTACGTACTCTCCATTATTCCCGTTGTGTGTGTGTGTGTTGTGTGTGTGTGTGTGTGTGTGTGTGTGTGTGTGTGTGTGTGTGTGTGTGTCCGTTGGTCCCGTAACCAGCAAAAAAAAAAAAAAAAAAAAAACAAAGAAAAAGAAAAAGAAAAAGAAAAAAAAAAAAAAAAAAAAAAAGAAAAAAGAAGAAAAAGAAAAAAAAAAGAAAAGGAAAAGAAAGTCACTGCTTGAAAACCCTGTCCATGCATTCAGCAGTACAAAGGTACCTGATTCAATGCAGGGAAAGTTAAAGCGGTGGAAGGACGAGGAAGGCTCGTGCTGTCTTCCATTACGCCGTGCTGTAGATAGATATGGTGAAATATTCTAAAACGTTCACGGCTTCTACGACTGTCTCGCTACAGGGCCTTGACCTTGACCTTTAAACCAATGCAGAAGGTGAACCGAACCGAACCGAACCACCTCGTTCCTGTGGAATGCCGAGACAGACGCATGAACATCGGTGGTGTTGTTACTATCTGACTGTTCATGACGACATGTGGGGCGCTGTTGTTGCGAATACTGGGCTGTGCCCATCCTCTCTCCTCTCTCTCTCTCTCTCTCTCTCTCTCTCTCTCTCTCTCCTCTCTCTCTCTCTCTCTCCAAGTATTGTATACCTGCTGGACATTTCTTTTTCGTTTTCTCATACCCTGTCAGCAATCTCCTTGTGTGGGTTATGTACTACTTCTAACACGTGTAGCTGTGACCTTGTGTGTGCATACTCCTGAAAGGGGTGGGTGGGTGTGATGAGGCAAGGAGGGTAGAGGGGTCTGGGGTGGAAAGGGGGGGGGAAGGGAGGGGGTAGAGAGGGAAGGTGAGGGGTTCGGGGTGAGTGTGTGGGTCAGGTGTTAGTTGATTCGCATATTGTCTCCTCGACTGGTGAAATTTAGGAGAGAAAAAAATCCCGCTACACTGCCATTTGTATGGGACTCAAAATCTGTGACCCTTTAGATTGACTCCATTTTTCAAAAGTAAATATGAAATGAGGCAGGGAACAGTAAACAATAAACAACAAACAAGTAGGGTAACTCTTGCTCCCGCAAGAAAACAAATTAATGGGCATGTATTTGTTTTCTTGTGGGAGCAAGAATTACCCTACTTGTTTGTTGTTTATTCCAATTTTCAAGCCACTGGCTGCCCTGCGACGTTGTCTACAAACTGCCCCTGTAAAGAGGTGTAAACATGTAGGCAATCGCTCCATTAGACCATGCGTATGCTCAGGTTTTTTTTTTTTAAAGCAAAAACCATGGGTGCTTGCTATCTGGAGTCTGACAAGTGTCAACGGATTTGTCTCATCCCCAAACCGTTAGAACTGCCAACTTTGCACATGCGAGCTATGATCAGACAACCGTTGGCTCGTAGCCAACGCTTCATCAAGACTGACATAAATGGTAGGGGCATTCAGTCACTACTACTACTAAAGATCCAATGTCGCAGCAGATGAATCTCATGGTCATATAATTAACATGAATACATCCAAGCTGATTGGAGTGTTTAGTAGGTTAAGCAATTTTTTTTTCAAACTGAAGTGACCGCAGGCGTATATTTGAATGTTATTTGTCTTCCCTGAAGAAGACTGAATAGGTCGAAACGCGTTGTGTTTGGTTTGTGATGTATTTGCTCTTTCGTTTTTGTGGCGCAGTAGTTTACATTAGCTGCTGAGTAACTTTCTGACAAAAGTGCTCCGTAAGATTCACATACAGGGCGCCTGTAGATACTAAAACAGGTTCGTTGGATTGACGATCGAGGCTGTCAAAGGCTTAACATGTTGTCGTTCTGGCGGTCAAGTGTAGTGTTAGATACGCCTCTACTCCCACTTTTTCAGGACTGTTAGCCACGTCAGACACATCGCCTGTAGTGGGTGTGATTTCAACTTGAGTGTGATCTAGAGCCCATCTTGATGAGTGTGATGTGTGTTGAGAGAGGTACTGGAAGCCGACCGTCTGAACTGGTCTTTCGTTCCCCCCCCCCCCCCCCCCCCCCACAGACACATACACACACGCGCACGCTCGCACCCGCGCGCACGCACTCAATCATGCACGCACACTCACACGCACGCGCGCACGCAAGCATGTACACACGCACGCGTGAACACAAGCGCGCGCGTGCACACAGACACAGACACAGACAGACAGACACGCACACACCCAGTGCTGGTCACAACCTCACCCACACACGGCCTGCACGTATGCGCGCGTACACACACACACACACACACACACACACACACACCACACACACACACACCACACACGCGCCCCACACACACACGCACGCACGCACGCCACGCACTCACAGCACGCACGCACGCACGCACACACACACACACACACATGTGAAGTTTCGTTTTAAAAAACAATAGTATATTTTCAGTTTCAACGTTCTATTTAATATATAAGCATTGTTATTTTGTCGTGGGAGATGCAGAATTGGTTTGAAAGTAGCCAGAACCGTTGAGCTTGCTGAGCTTGAAGTGCCTGATTAAGAGTGACTTCCCTTGTATTAGTCCACTAGTAGGCCTATATAATATTATATCTACACTGCTCAGTGTCTTCTTGTTAATGGTGCTATTATCAGAGAATATTCTGAGTCGGTGTTTGCTATCATTATGTACCGAAGATATTGGTGTATATGGCTTGAGACGGATTCATATACTTATCGCATCATTTGAAGTAATTCAGATAAGCGTGTTGTATTTTCACGTTCGTATGAGATTACTGCTTGTGTCTGACTGTTCTTTTTTTCATGATGTATTTGGTATGTCCTTTCTGATAAAA
>CM065715.1:79285927-79295927 GCA_033310375.1 Conus canariensis
TCTCTCTCTCTCTCTTTGTGTAACTCATACTCTCGCTATATATGACTCTCTCTCCCTCTCTCTCTCTCTGTCTCTCTCTGTCTCTCTCTCTCTCTCTTTTCTGATATCGGTATAAAATCAAAGTAAGACAAGATTCAGTTCAGTTAAATGCATCATTACTTTTTGTATTATATGAACTAGGACAGACAAATATCATATGCTGTATAGTACAAACAAGTTTTTTTTTAATGCACAGTGCGACAGAGCACATTACAATATTATTTGCCAAGTCAATTTCTGGACCTTAAGAAATAAGCCTAAAATTTAACTAAATGAGAAACCATCAAGTCATATCTTCTTCTTCTGCGTACACAGGCTGATACTCCTGCCGACACTCCATGTGTAGACAGGCAAGTATTAATCCCATCTGCCCAACGAAGGGAGTGGAGTTTTGTGTGCATGATCGTTTTTTATCCCACCATTAAGGCAGCCATACTCCGTCTTCGGGGAAATCAAGTCATATAAAACTTATTGTATTCACCCCCTCCTCCACGTCTTCCCCCAACCGGACTGTCCCTATCTACTCTCACAAATCGTAATGACAGGCCAGTGACCAGTGATGAGTCTGAACAAGGGGAAGCAATCAGCTAAATGACTGATATTCCCTTTTCTTATTACTGTGTGACGGGAGAAAGAAACTCATGCACTGTATGACACTTTTGTATTCCCTTATGCCCAGCTCTCAGTGAATTGGAAGCTCTCAGTGAACTGCAGACTTTGATGACTGAAGCGGGGTACACACTAGGAGCAAACGAACTGAGGCTCATGAAATCTGAAAGTTCACGACGGCGTTTGAAATTCCTAAGTTGTCAAGAACAAGGGTTGAGAATGTCGTGCTCATAACAGACCGTTAAGATGCGTTCTCTCTCTCTCTCTCTCTCTCTCTCTCTCTCTCTCTCTCTCTCTCTCTCTCTCTCTCTCTCTCTGTGTCACGATCCTCTCCGTAACGTCTCTCCTCCTCTCTCTCTCTCTCTCTCTCTCTCTCTCTCTCTCTTCTAAATTAAGAACAGTTCGATGCAAATGCTGAACTAATTTTCTCTCTCTCCCTCCCCGCCTCTCTCTCTTCTCTCTCTCTCTCTCTCTCTCTCTCTCTCTCTCTCTCTCAAATAAAGGATTAAGAACTGTTCAATGGAAATGCTAAACTGATTGCCTCCCTCTCTTGTTTTGACGAAATTTTGAAAAAAGAGAAGAGAGAAGAGAGAGAGAGAGAGAGAGAGAGGAGAGAGAGAGAGAGAGAGAGAGAGAGAGAGAGAGAGAGAGAGAATTCAGACAGTTACAGTGGCGAAAGAGGAAGGACAAGGGAGACCACTCCAGTCATGTCCCTGACAACCCAGTGATCACCAACACACTCCATTCCACCAGCCAGCTCACCAGTCACACTGTCTCTCTGCACATCTCGCCCGCCAAAGCTTGCCATTCAATTAGAGGCACCAGGTCAAGTGTCAGCGTGATGTGTGAAAAGAAAGGGGAGGGGCATCCTGCAATCTCCTCTCCCTTGTTCTGGGCAGACTGCACACCAAAAATTGATGTGCCCAGGCCTTGCTTCAGGAGTCGAGTATTTATAGACTCGTGCAATTCGATTGTTTTGAGAATTTTTATTTTGTCTGAAAGTTGATTCTCCTCATTTTCTTTCATATGGCCATGAAATAAGGCACAAGCCAGGTGGTTCCAAGCAGACAGATTAAAAATCAAAGAAATGGGACGATTTGGGCTGTTGACGCTGATGCAAAGAAGGCCAGAAACTAAGGGGAAGTTAATGTATTTGGAGATTGTTTGTGATTTCATCGGTGACAATCCCCCCAAAAAACAAGGGAAATAACTGGTGGGGAGTTGTTCTTTTGATCAGCGATCAGTTTAATACTAAATGCTGACTCAAATTTCTGGTAGGCCTCAAAACGCTTGCACGGATTATATCATAGCGGTTTAGTGCCAAATCATAACTCAGGCGTGTGTCCACAGTGAGAAAATCATGGCCCAAATCAGGATACTGTGCAAGAGCTATCACTGCACTCTTGCTTAGACTCATTCCCTGTTTTTTGTTTTTTTTACGTCAGTCAGACCATTCTGTGTGCATGACTTGGTTCTTGTTTTCGTTTCTGTGTAATTCATCTCTGTTGGATATTGTTTTGTTTGTGGACAAAACTGAAGCTCTAGGATAGAAAGCTTCCAGGTATATATCTAGTTATTCATTTAGCTAGAAAGAAGAGAGTAAACGGGAGATGGGTAGTGAAGGAGGTCGGGGAGGAGGGGGGGGAGGGTGAGGGGGAGAGAGGTCATAGGTCTCACCCATTGTCAACCTTGTTTTCTGTGCAGCTCCTAGCCAAGCCTGTCACTCACCAGCCCCATAACTGACAGGCATGCCGCAAAGATGAGCAAGGGAGAAAAAGAATTGGGTAATGCACGATCTGCAATCATCTCCAAATCAGAATGCCTGTCTAATAGATAGGTGATGATGGCATCTTTGTCAAACTGATAATGTTCCTGTCTCCATCCCCCCCCTCCCTTTCTTTCCCCTTCCCCTGTGACCCCCTCCTCCCTTCCTCCCCCCTGTCAAACCTTTGACCTTGTTTGTGTCACTTGGTTCTCTCCTTTCAACTTTCTCTGTGATGGTGGTCCGAATGAGGGAATTTGTGATTTTGTTTTATATCTTTGTTAATGTAGAGGTTGGGAGAAAGGAAAATAGGTTGTGTGGCTGATTGTGAATGTGTGTGTGTGTGTGTGTGGGGTGTGTGTGTGTGTGTGTGTGTGTGTGTGTGTGTGTGTGTGTGTGTGTGTGGGGTGTGTGTGTGATAATCACTAAATTGGTGATTTTTTTCAGTTTATTTCAATGTACGGCTGTAAACTTTTGTTTATGGTGTTAAACGGCAGCACACATGTACATATGCATGCATAATCGTATGTGTATATAGATGTACATGAACACATGCGTAACGCATCAATGTTATTATGGGCACGTGCATATACACACGCATAATCGCACACGTGTGCATATGTGCACATACACACGTGCACACTCACACACACACACACACACACACACACACACACACACACACACACACACACACACACACAACACACACAAACACACACACACACACACACACACACACACACACACAACACACACACACACACACACACACACACACACACACACACACACACACACACACACACACACACACATTAAAAGGACACGACGTAATAAACACACACCCAGAGGCAGACATGCATGTGACATTTGTGAAACTGTAACAAAAATTAGGCAATGTAAAGAGGAAGAACGGAGGAAGAAATGCATATTGAGATTTAGTTTGGAATAATTGGAATAATTCATAGTGCACCGGCCGATCTGAGATGCCAAGAACTCGACAGAACACACTCGACCCGAATTTGATTTATTTAACAATTTGCATTGTGTTGTTGCTTGTTTTGTTCGTGACAGTCTCGGGGATACATGTGTGTGTGTGTGTGTGTGTGTGTGTGTGTGTGTGTGTGTGTGTGTGTGTGTGTGTGTGTGTGTGTGTGTGGTGATGCGTGCGTGCGTGCGTGCGTGCGTGCGTGCGTGCGTGCGTGCGTGTGTGTGTGTGTGTGTGTGTGTGTGTGTGTGAGGGTGGATGAGAGAGAGAGAGAGAGAGAGAGAGAGAGAGAGAGAGTTAGCTTTAAAGGCATCAGAACAGTTCACTGTGTGCAATGGAACTGACAGAGCAGAGGATTCCTCCTTTGATGACAAACGCAATGAACTCCACTGCACTGACTCATGTACCACAGTGCTTTCTCCGAACACTGTCGTCATTCGGCTGTTCAGTTCAAAGTGTCCAGTCGTTTGACAGTTCTTTCTCAGAGAACACAAGAGAACACAACACTACACAGTCTGCTTTTTTTCCCTTCAGGTTCGCAGACTGAGAGAATCATGCCCAGAATCAGAATGTTAGTCACAGAGCTAGTTACTTCTTTAGGTTGGTCAGACTCAGCATTCGCCTGTCCCCCCCCCCCGCCCCTCCCTCTCCCCCCTACCCCGATCGAACCTTTGGCTTTCGGTGTGTGACTTAGTCCTCCAGTCACTTTGGCTTTCGCCTTTGTAATCACTGCATGCAAGAGCCTGTGAATGATGGTAACGGACCGTATTAGAAGCAGTGGTGTTTAGTTTATTTTTTTTTCTCTCGCCATGATCACTGGCATCATTCGTTGTTTGTAGCCTTGACATTAAACAGCGCTTCACTTAGTCCTCCTGTCATTTCAACTTTCGCCCTAATGGCTGGCACAGTGCATTGCTTTGTAATCACGATATGCAAGAGCCTGTGAATGATGGTAACGGACCGTATAAGAAGCAGTGATGCTCAGTTTTTTTTTTTTTCTCTCGCCATGACCACTGGCATCATTCGTTGTTTGTAGCCTTGAAATTAAACAGCGCTTCATTTTCATGCCAACCTGTGAAGTCTGTTTTCTTTTCTGTTATAATGTCGACCACAATTTGCATTGTTAGAGTTCTGGTTTCTCTCTTTTTACATGCATTTACTTCATCTTAATACGACAAGCAAGCAATATCTATGCAGATGCACGCACACATGTGGGTAAACATACCTTTTCAAATGCAGACGTGCATATACAGACCGTAAGATACACATCTAAGCTTATTTGGGTAAGTGCACATACACATAATTAGAGGCAGTCACAAAGAAAGAACGTGAGAGCGATTTATACGAACATCATGTGTGCGTGCGCGCATGGTCTCACACACACACACACACGCGCGCGCGCGTGCGCGCGCCGCAACACCACACAACCACACACACACACACCACACACACACACACACACACACACGTCACCCACACACACACACACTCACCCACGCACACACCACACACACGCGCGCGCCACACACACACCACACTCCACCACACCACACACACGCACACACACACACACACACACACACGCACACACACACACACACACACACAACACACACACATCACACACACACGCACTCACACACACACCACACACACACACGACACACACACACACACACACACACACACATACACACACACACGCACACACACATGCACACACCCCCACCCACCCACACATACAGAGAGAGAGAGAGAGAGAGAGAGAGAGAGAGAGAGAGAGAGAGAGAGAGAGAGAGAGAGAGAGAGAGAGACGAGACTGTTCAGAAAATGTAATAAACTGGAAGAACAAATCAGCCATCGACTGTCTCGATCTTGACAGCCATTGCACTTATTTCCTTATCCCTATGCTGCCAGTGGCCAATTCTTTTCTCTTGTTGTTGTGGGTCTCAGCTGCACGCAGCGCAATGAGCATCTTTTTCCGTGCATCTCATTCCTTTAATTATTGAGTGCATTTTGTTTCTCAGACTCTGTCTATTGCTTTTTTTTTTCTGTCACACGTCTTTTCCTTTCCTCCATTTCCCCCCAGTCAGTCTGTTTTCATTTTGTTCATTCTCTCCATTCACACCAGGTTTGTATCTGTCTGTTCTTCTTGATACGGATACGCGCCTTGAGTGTTTTAAGTAATTAACACTATGTCCAGGTCGATTGTGTTAAAGTCAGTTGGATGTTGTCGCTCTCTTGCTCGCCCCGTTCTATCAGGCCACGTGAATTATGACATGGTTGACGGATGACTGCACATGTCTGTTTGTTGCTCCAGTGAGAACTTGATTTCATTCCAATCCTCCCTCACTGAGGAACTGAAGAACATTGCGTTACGCCCTAAATGTTCAACCATACACGGACGGGAAATGGGATCAATTCGAATGCTGTCTCGTCAACTTGTCAGCACAGATGACCCCAACGCGAACTAAGGCCATGGACGAGGATAGGAAATCAAAATCAAAGTCATCAGCAAGTCAGGTCATGAATGGCCACAGAATTTCAGACTTTCATTCATGCGGATCGATGAAGATCATATCATGGGGTTACGGTCTCGTCAGAGGCTAGATGACAAGACTGTATCCGTGCTTACGTTCATAATGGTCCTGTTATCAAACAAGCCCGAGAGATACAGATACTTAAAGTGTTGGCAAGGAAATTTGAAGAACACTCTCAAACACGCATAAATTAAATGGACGAAAGTCGACTGTGCGGTTCCAGTCCTTCCACGGGAGTCCATAGCGAATTGAGTTCTGAATGGGAGTCAGTGAGGGCCGAACGTAACACAAATCGATGAAAGAGAAATCTCTGAGCCTTCTACTCGATCTTCCAGAGGCACTGACTGATAATTGACTGAGGCATTGTCAGCAGCAAAGAACTATACAAATTCTATAGCTTCACTTGGATCTCCTCAGAGATGGAAGAACTGTTTGAACAAATGACTATGTGGAAGAAAAGTAATGAAAGTGGTGAGAAATAATGGGAATATCATCCATTCGTCCATAGGCGCAGAAATGTTACACAGTCGCAGAGTACACACACACACACACACACACACACACAACACACACACACACACACACACTTATATAAACTCCAGTTTACACACACACACACACACACACACACACACACACACCCCTTACTCACAAGTTCACATTTTCCACCAAGATAGACATTTCCAAAATAAGCAGATGTTTGGAAGAAGAAGAAAGTTATCCCCCCTTGCCTATTCATCCCAAGCCCAATCAATTCCATGCGCTTCACTCCCCTGCAGCAGCACTTTGCCAGTGACTCTTCCCCATGCCTTCAGGTCAGTGTAATAGGTCAAGCGAAGGTCTGCCGGGAGAGAACAGGAAGGATGCTGCACACATTTTGTGTTTGATAAAACCCCCGTAGATGAACCGAGTCAGAATCAGAATGGCTGCCACGTAGATGGCTGCTGTTCTGTATTGTTCAGACTCATTAGGCCTACTGGCCTGTCGCTCTCTCGTCACGTCTTTACATCTGCGTGTGACCTTTCTTTTCAACCTTCGTTCTTTTTATGACAGAGGTCAGCAAAAAGGTTAAAAACTGGATTGTGTGGGACATTGTGAGGTGTCCTGACATTTCTGTTATCCTGTAATCTGTTTGTCTGTATCGTCTGGCGGAACCAATACCCTGTCTTTTTAAACTTTGCTTCATTTTCCGCCCTCAGTCAGCTGGTTTTGAAACCATTTCTGCTGTAATTTTGTTTATCACAGATGAACTTGGCTTTTGCTTATTATTGTTATCATTATTATTATTATCATTATTATTATTATTATTATTGTTGTTGTTGTTGTTGTTATCATTATTCTTATTATCATTATTTTGCAACCTGTTTGTAGTCTTTCTGCATGGTCTGAAAACTCGAACACTATGACATTACGCTAGCTGTGTCCGTCACTTCTTCTCGATCACATGCTTTCACATCATTCGGAATGTTAAGAGCAGTCACGTGCTTGCAGATCAAAGCCTCTGTGGATTTATGCGTTTATATGTAAGTATATATAAACACGCTCATGTCGTGAGGCATGGGCAAGAGAGAGAGAGAGAGAGAGAGAGAGAGAGAGAGAGAGAGAGAGAGAGAGAGAGAGAGAGAGAGAGAGAGAGAGGAGAGAGAGAGAGAGAGAATGAGCCAGACGTGCCGACACATCACAAACAGTAACAATGCGAAACACAAGAATAGAGAAGACTCAAAAGAAAAATTCAGCGAGCGCAATGAAGATGGCATTCTCCCCCACCTCACCCTCTCAAGGCCATCAGGCCGACTCCCTCATTCACAGCTTGTTCCTCCACCAGCTCTGCCCCACTAAGACTGAAATCAGAGGTGTCAGGACACGCGACAGCCTGGCCTCAGAGAGAGAGAGAGAGAGAGAGAGAAAAGAAAAGGAGTGACATGGAAACCGGTGCAGTCTGCTTCCTCTGGTTAGGGACAGTGCCAGAATCATACCAGATAAGACTCAGTATATCAGTCACATCGCTGACTGCTGCTTCATCTTGTTTACACTCGGCACACGTCCGTTTCAGTCCAGTCACGCCTTTGGTCATCTTGTGTGTGGTGTGTGTGTGTGTGTGTGTGTGTGTGTGTGTGTGTGTGTGTGTGTGTGTGTGTGTGTGTGTGTGAGACATGTTTCTGTCCTCTCTTTTCCACTGTCTGTGTGGTTAGAGAGGCAGAAACAGTGGTCTGTGATCATTGGATTCATGCGCGGAAAGAGGGGCTGGAAGAAGAGAGAGAGAGAGAGAGAGAGAGAGAAGAGAGAGAGAGAGAGAGAGAGAGAGAGAGAGAGAGAAGAGAAGAGAGAGAGAGAGAGAGAGAGAGAGAGAGAGAGAGAGAGAGAGAGAGAGAGAGAGAGAGAGAGAGAGAGAGGGACAGGAGTTGGGGCTGGGTAAAAGATGGGGGATGGGGGTAGGGGGTGGGTGGGGGGGGGACGGGGGAAGACAACAATTAATAAAAGATAGTCTGACAACATTGCGGAATGGCAGGGAAACATTTGCAGAAACCCAAGGCTTGTCACAGAACCGACAGAGGTGGACGAACCTGGTGCATTGATCCTCCGTGCGGTATCCCACTGACTGTCCATTTAACAGAGGAGAAGAATAAAATAGGAATAAGAATAAGAATAAGAGTGATAATAAGATTTATAATAGGAATATGAGATTAATGCTGTTATCAATAGTTGCATCGAATTATGCAGTGCCATACACTACCATAAAACAAAGACGATCAAAAATCTGATCAGGAGTTAATTGCACGGATCACGTGCTTCATGACATTTGACTAATCGAAAGGAAGAGCAGTAATTATTACACTGGAATCTTCGAAGAAAATGAAATTAAAAGTATAAAACATACAGAAAATGTGAAATGAAAGAAAAATCATGATAACAACAATAATAATGATAATAATCATAATCATTTCGGATTATTCTTCAGCACGGATCAAGAGATCGATTCATTGTGTTTCACAAAATTACAAAATCTCAAACTTAGACAGACGCGCATTCTGTCTCTCGCACATGCATAATTGTACATGCAGCGGACATACACATAACACACATGCCTCCTCTCTCTCTCTCTCTCTCTCTCTCTCTCACACAACACGCACGCACGCACGCACGCACGCACACACGCACGCACAGAGCCCAGGCCCATACTTTACCACTATATTTTCGATTAGCATCAAGATATGCCAGCAATATAACATACAGTATCTATTACGGAAAAGTTTGTCCTTTTTAAAAGCCTGTCTTCAACATAGATAGAATAGATAGAATGTAGACAGAATCTGAATGTCTGAGAGGCAGAGGCGCTGTGTTCTACATAGCCTGATCTGGATGGGAAAGGCACTGTCTTCGTTGTTAGAGGAAGGCGTGAAAAGATAACGCTTGACATAAAGAAAGAAAGAAAGTACCAATTCCAAACGAATTCCACGTTTCTTTGTGATCTGGGCTGAAGAGGTACACAGACACCTGTCTCTGCTGCTCTGACAGGATACCACATGTGCAGGAATCGAAGTTCCGAGTGGCAAATCTGTGTGTCCATGTAAGTATGTGACGCTAAGGATGCTCAACGTTAGCCACAAAGAGAGAAGTATTCAAATATAGTTACGGCATGAAAGCAATGATAACAACAAAAATTGCACAAACAACAACACATGGACGCGAATGTGTCCTCCCTCCCCCTTCCCCCTAAATTCGCCCTTCCACACTCGCACACACACATGCCTGCATCCTGGCACTATCGTATGCACAAACATATATATCACCGTGCACAAACCACGAAAAAAACAACAACGTATGCACAAACATATATATCACCGTGCACAAACCACGAAAAAAAAAACAACGTATGCACAAACATATATATCACCGTGCACAAACCACGAAAAAAACAACAACGTATGCACAAACATATATATCACCGTGCACAAACCACGAAAAAAACAACAACGTATGCACAAACATATATATCACCGTGCACAAACCACGAAAAAAAAACAACGTATGCACAAATATATATCACCGTGCACAAAC
>CM065715.1:79298427-79305927 GCA_033310375.1 Conus canariensis
ACTGTCAAGCAGACCACTGCATATGGGATGTCTTCGGTGCATTCGTCTTCTTCTGATTCCAACAAAAGAATTCCGATGACTCTTTCTAGCAATCGTAAGGAAGATTTTGGCAGAACTCGACGATTCAGGAATCCTGATATCTGTATCAAAATACATATAATCAGATGAAAAGCAAAGACCTATTTCTAATCCAGCTTCTTTCTGTTTAACATCCTCTTCATCTTCGATACAAACAAAATGGACTCTGTCTTTACCGGCCAGAGGTCAAAAAGAAAATCACTTCGATGTTCAGCCGTTATTTTATTTTGCACGTACCAGAAATAGTAACGCCTTAAAACGGGAAAAACAGCCATCAGAATGTTTGCTACCATTGCAGTGAGTTGAATGAATTTTCACCGGAAACGGAAACATGCGATCGCCATTTTCATGTTCTGTTCCCGTCTGCTGTGAAGTGGTGAAATGATAGCTGTAATGCATGCCAACTCCCGAAATGAACGAAATAGGCACAGTGATTCAGTTACGAAATCTGACGACTAATCCGACTGGATCAGTCAAGGGAACTATTGAGGAAGAATAGATACTTTCCCTCCCCCCACCCCTCCTGAAGAAGAAGAAGAAGAAGAGACAGATGCCACATGCCAAAATCGAGGATTAAGAGGCCTTCTAGGAGGGTGGGGTGAGGGACGGGATTTGAATAATTTGAAAATCACACACTCAATTGAAGTTTATTAAACCTAATTGAGAAAATTTCAAACTGAATGTATGTTACAGATTTCTTTCTTTTTGTTGTTGATAAGACATAGGCACAGACAAAAACAAAACAACACACAGAAAGAAACACAAAGACAGGGCGGTGAAAAGACAAAAACAAAACAACACACAGAAAGAAACACAAAGACAGGGCGGTGAAAAGACAAAAACAAAACAACACACAGAAAGAAACACAAAGACAGGGCGGTGAAAAGACAAAAACAAAACAACACACAGAAAGAAACACAAAGACAGGGCGGTGAAAAGACAAAAACAAAACAACACACAGAAAGAAACACAAAGACAGGGCGGTGAAAAGACAAAAACAAAACAACACACAGAAAGAAACACAAAGACAGGGCGGTGAAAAGACAAAAACAAAACAACACACAGAAAGAAACACAAAGACAGGGCGGTGAAAAGACAAAAACAAAACAACACACAGAAAGAAACACAAAGACAGGGCGGTGAAAAGACAAAAACAAAACAACACACAGAAAGAAACACAAAGACAGGGCGGTGAAAAGACAAAAACAAAACAACACACAGAAAGAAACACAAAGACAGGGCGGTGAAAAGACAAAAACAAAACAACACACAGAAAGAAACACAAAGACAGGGCGGTGAAAAGAGTGGGGAAACGGAAGGAGGGAGGTGGGAACGGGAGTGGGATGGACAGAGAGAGAGAGAGAGAGAGAGAGAGAGAGAGAGAGAGAGAGAGAGAGAGAGAGAGAGAGAGAGAGAGAGAATATTCCACACAAGAACGGGGGTCAGTCAATATCCATATGGACGTAACCATACCAGCACCTTCACAAAAAGTCAGCAGAATCTCGTTTGTCCAGCCACTCTCTGACTGACCGCTCTGCCGACCCCTGGGGAATCAGCCGATGATTAAAGGGCCCACTGGCTCCGGTCCCCAGACCCCTTGGTCACTACTGGTCACTGAATGGACGGTCCAGACCCCGTGATTTACGCCCCCTGTCTATAGATCTGTGGCCCAAAATGTGAACCGTTGTATGAAGCTAATGAATTGGGATGAAGCTCTCCATTAGTAGTGATGGCGCTGACGAGGTAAAATGAGACCGGTGAGTGAGGGTAAGGGTGTAAAATGAGAACAGTGAGTGAGGGTAAAGGTGTAAAATAAGACCAGTGAGTGAGGGTAACGGTGTAAATCTGAGGCCAGTGAGTGAGGGTAAGGATGTAAAATGAGACCAGTGAGTGAGGGTAAGGATGTAAAATGAGACCAGTGAGTGAGGGTAAGGGTATAAGATGAGACCGGTGAGTGAGGGTAAGGATGTAAAATGAGACCGGTGAGTGAGGGTAAGGGTGTAAAATGAGACCAGTGAGTGAGGGTAAAGGTGTAAAATAAGACCAGTGAGTGAGGGTAAGGGTGTAAATCTGAGGCCAGTGAGTGAGGGTAAGGATGTAAAATGAGACCAGTGAGTGAGGGTAAGGGTGTAAAATGAGACCAGTGAGTGAGGGTAAGGGTGTAAAATGAGACCAGTGAGTGAGGGTAAGGATGTAAATGAGACCAGTGAGTGAGGGTAAGGGTGTAAAATGAGACCAGTGAGTGAGGGTAAGGATGTAAATGAGACCAGTGAGTGAGGGTAAGGGTGTAAAATGAGACCAGTGAGTGAGGGTAAGGGTGTAAAATGAGACCAGTGAGTGAGGGTAAGGGTGTAAACTGAGGCCAGTGAGTGAGGGTAAGGGTGTAAAATGAGACCAGTGAGTGAGGGTAAGGGTGTAAAATGAGACCAGTGAGTGAGGGTAAGGGTGTAAAATGAGACCAGTGAGTGAGGGTAAGGGTGTAAAGCTGAGACCAGTGAGTGAGGGTAAGGGTGTAAAATGAGACCAGTGAGTGAGGGTAAGGTGTAAGCTGGGAGAAAGCTGCTGAGTTGGAACGAGGCTGAGAGGAGACGACGAGGCTGATGAGATCAAAGGCGCTGAGGGAGATAAATTCTGTTGAGGCAGATCGTGAGTTACGATCAAGATGCAAAGTTGTTATAATTAGACTAATAATGAGTGATGACAAGGCTGTTGAGGGTAGTGAGGAGGCTGGCAGCTATCATGATTAGGCTGGTGATGAGTGATGATAAGACTACGATGAATGGTAGCGAGGATGGAGAGTCATGGTTAGGCTGATGATGAGAGGAAGCAGAAGGCTGAAAATGACATGAAAGGTTGACGAGAGCTGAACAAGCTGACAAATGAAAGCGAGACTGAACCACATGAAATCATGAGTGTGCATAGGTGTTGAGGAAAAGCCGATGAAGTGTGATGAAGAGGCTGAAAGGCGAGCTAATGAGTCATCATGAGTTAGGACACAGTAGGCGTTCGATTAGGTTGATGAGTTTCAGTTTCAATTTCATCAAGGTGTCACTGCGTGCGGACTAGTTCATATGCGCTACACCACACCCGCTAAGTTTTGAGACCTCACTGCGCATGATTTAAAGCTGATGGATAAATGAATTAATGGCTAAGATGAGAAAATTTAAGAAGAGGGACCCGTGGCTACGATTTAGCAGATGTCTGACCTTCGCATTAAATTCACACACACACACACACACACACACACACACACACACACACACACACACGAATAAATCAATATCAAACAACTATGCATGCAAGCATGACAAAAAAAAAACTCATAGAAAACTATAATACTTTAATTATCACACACACGAATAAATCAATATCAAACAACTATGCATGCAAGCATGACAAAAAAACAAACAAAAAAAAAACTCATAGAAAACTATAATACTTTAATTATTTCTTTTGGTTTCGTGTGAAGGAACATGACAGAAAGAAACAGCAATGCACTGTCCTACAAAGAGAAAACACAGCACAGTCACTGTGAAGACTCCACAGCTTGGATGCACGTCAGACCGGCAGACGCTTACAGGCTGACAATGTTACGGATGGTGTGCGGTGCGTGTTTTGCTGTCTGACTTCCTGCTGTCACCCTATGTCTCGTCAAATCATAAGATATATCAAGGGAACAATCAAATATTTTTTTAGGCCTTTACTCAATCACCTGTAGAAAAAACAACTTCATGTATACAAATCCTGATTTCAATTCAATCACCAACACATATACCTGACTGCCAGTGAGGACCTGCCTTCAGTCTCCCTTCGGCTCTCTGAAACTGTTGCTTGGCCGGTAGCTCTGCGGAGACTGAAGGGAAATCTTCGCTCACCTGACTTGCACAAAACGCAGGTGAGTAGCTGTCAGGTAAACAGGCCAACCGGTTTTACGGTTTACCTGTTCCGGTCAAACGTGTCCCCACAATTTGGGACCGGACGAAATACGGTCCGTCACAGACAATATCGCACAATGTCTCTGTGGGGAATTCCCTGTCTACCAATGCCAAGCTGTCAATTTCTAAGTCCTCTGTCGTCCCAAATCCTAACATATAGCAACACCGCCCGCCACTGTTAAGACTTATTCGTTTGGACAGATAAATGACATTACAAAGTATAAGAGGCATGTTTGATATAGAGGCGAAGGGTTAGATCTAGAATTTTGAAAGAAATGTCCCCAGGGATGTATTTTGAGGGGACAGGGGTAGTTCTAAGTAGGCTAGATCGTGAAGGCAGTGCTTTCATGCATTAAAAAGGATGATTTTCATCAGAAAACTATAAAAGGTCTCTACCTTCCTAGTGCACGACCCCAAACCTAACCGAACCTAGACATGAATTCTACCCATAACTTAACCATAGAGAATCCTATTAAAAAAAAAAACAAAAAAAAAACAACTTCACCAATCATTTGCGCTTGCAGTGTGGGGGCCACTGAGTTTGTGGGGTTATCTGTTCTTTTTCTCCATTGATAAGGGAGAGAACGTCCGCCCACCGGGGGCAGAGAGGGGGAGGTGGAAATGGGTGAACGTGCCGGTGTAGCAGTGTCAGTCTCAGAGATCGTGGGTGATACACACAGCGCTGACGACAGACCTTTACGGAGGGTCTATAGAATCGTCACGTTTTGCCGTTATCCCGTGCTTGGTCTCCTCCGAGCAGCTGGAATCCCACACTATGATTCACCAATGGATCTCTCTGTCTATCTGTCTGTCTCTCTGTACGCGCGAGCATATGTATATACACAAGAAACTAATAAATTCCAAGGATAAGTAACCGAGCACCATTCCAGCAACTTACAGAGCAGCTTGGTGTTGCAATGACTGCAAATGAAAAGGCAGAGGAGTCAAGTTACCACTTTCCGAGGTCACTGAGGAGAAACAATCAGGTTTCGAAATACTGGTATCTGACCAGGAGTTATGATATGTTAATGAGTATCCTCCCCTTTGGAGATTGTCTCCCCCTTGGAGACTATAAGCTTGCTGAAGGCTCAATTTAAGAAGCATTTATTATTCCCCATTCACCCACTCAAGCACATACTGTTAGTTAGGCAGAATTCTCTACCACTGCAGATATGAATGCTTATCTCCCCAATTTTTTTTTCAATCTAAGACATAAGAGCAAGCTTTGTTTATAATTGTATATATGTAATATATATATATATTATTAATATATATATATATATATATATGTGTGTGTGTGTGTGTGTGTGTGTGTGTGTGTGTGTGTGTGTGTGTGTGTGTGTGTGTGTGTGTGTCCGAGTGGTCGCTTTCCAAGCAAATTAATGTTACAGACTCTTCTAACCAATTGTAAGAAAGTTTACAGAATTTGACGAAACAAAAATTCCAACCAATGTGTTGATATTTATAAATAAAAAAGACAAGGATGAAATCCAAAGACAAAGTTTAAACAATCCAGTCCCTAATTTAGCATCTTTACATTTAAAATCAACATTATTTTGGAACTGAGCAAGAGAAAAATTGTCCTAAAGGTCTAGAAAGAAAAAAAGGAAATCTTTTAAAATCATGCTCACCCATGATCGTTGACCTCATGCTTTATAAATAGTTACGTCCATTGATTGGTAGGAATAATCGTCGTCATTTTTATTCCAATTCAGCTTACAGCTGATCTGCTGAATCGCCATGACAATAGAAGGCTTTGCAGTCGACCGTTTTTTTTTTTTTCTCGGATGCAAATAGCAGGAAAATTCTGTTCAGGATTTAACTATTTAGATGTCCCTGGCGAGAAACGAAGCTGGGGTGACAGAATGATTTCAACGTGTGTTAATTGTTGTTTCATGTAAGGTTTCATCGTTCTGGTTTCTCGTGTGTGTGTGTGTGTGTGTGTGTGTGTGTGTGTGTGTGTGTGTGTGTGTGTGTGTGTGTGTGCGTGTGTGCTTGCGCGCGCGCGCGCGCGCGCGTGTGTGTGTGTGTGTCCAGATCTATAATCCACATACAAGATCGACACCTAAAGAACTATCTTTAAAGCTTGTGACTTCTGTTGCTCTTTTGTTAGGACAGAATGCCAGACTGCGCACCGCTTGTCCTTAGATTGCATGCAACCGCTTTATAATGAGTGTATGTTTCAAATACGTATATTGCTTAAACAACCTAGTTAAGGGAAACATTTAGCAACGCTTGAGTTGCTGGCATTCCCTGAGAATGGAATTTTTTTGTCGTCAGGATACTCAAAGAGTATCTAAAATTACCGAAAAGGTGAAAAGAGGCCGGCCACCAATTACCAAAAGCCTGGTGGGCCTGTGCCGAAAGATGCTACAGCAAGGGATACTTTGACCAAGACAGGCATTGACATTCCTTTGTTTGGTGCATGCAGTACTTGCTTACAGAACCTGCTGCTCCTGGAGTATTTCTAGCAACAACCATGAGGACAGTCACTTGGTCTGCAGGATCAACATTAACCAGGATTTACAAGAAAACACCACAGATCAACATGGGTCAACTCTCCGAGATTCGTTCCCGTGAAAAGCTTAAATTCGTGAGGTGAACAATGACCACATTACCTAAATTAACCTTAAGTGATACTAATGTTTTTTTTTTTTTTTTTTTTTAAATACTCATGTTCGTTTTTCAAATACTCATGTTCTTTTTCAAATACTCACGCTCTTTTTCAAATACTCCTGCACTCTAACTTCTCCAAAGATTCCTTGATGTAAACGTTCCAGACATCTTTAATCACCTCAAGCAAACAAATACTTAGCACTAGGTAGATTTAAGTTTGCTGCAGATTTGACTGGGATATATCATTGGAACGTTTATTCTAAGTCCGGCCTAAACAACACTGAATGTTCACGCAAATCAATATATTACTTTTGATTTTTGTGGGACTGGTATTGTACCTAAGAAAGCTGCACAAATGAATCAAGTGGTTAGTGTACATTTCGTAATCTGAAGGGTGAGGTTATTGTGCATGCGTTTCCTTCAATTCCTTGACATAGACGTTCCAGTGACATATCCACGTTGCGTCTGGAGTAAGCTCTAGCACACCGGATAGTATGTACTTCTATGCACCAGGTGATTAAAGTCGATTGTTTTGAACCACTGGTAGAACTAACAGAGATTTTTTTTCACACGCACACACGCTCGAAAACAAGCTAAGAAAAAAAGAAACCAAACAAACAACACCCTATTCTGCCCCCCGCCCCCCCCCCCCCAAAAAAAAAAAAAAAAAAAAAAAAAAGAAAAAAGAAAAAAAAAAAGGAAGGAGCGAAAGAACTGCGACCTGTTAAAAAAAATCCATTCAAACTTTGACAAATCAGACTTTGTCCATCTTTGGTTTTGTTTCTCTCTTACAAATGACAGACGAAAACGAATAAGGAAAAAAAATATATTATCCTTCACAAGTTAACGAACACGTGCAAACAAGCAAACA
>CM065715.1:79325927-79343427 GCA_033310375.1 Conus canariensis
TTGAAAGGAGAGGAGGACTGGGATACACAGAGAGAGGGAACACACAGACCTGACAGGGATGGAACAGACGAGCAATGAGTCTGAGCAACATACCTGCTACGTGACTGGCATTCTCATTCTGGCATGGTTCTTGCCTTCTCTGACCCACAAAAAGCAGACTGCGTGATTTCCGCCTGTTCTGTTCGGTCAGACTCACACAGCATCTGCCAACGTGTTCTGAACTGGCAGCTGGTGTGAAGCAGATCTGATTATGAGAAACACTGTAGAAAGTGGGTTATCCCGACAGAGTTTGCTGTGTGTTTTGTGATCAAATAAGATGTCAGGAAAAAGCTAAGAGATGGCCTCTTTGCTCTTCCAATTCAGTGCACATATTGAGCTGTTCTGATTCATTAGACTTATTTGTTTCTCTCTCTCTCTCTCTCTCTCTCTCTCTCTCTCTCTCTCTCTCTCTCGTTGTCAAACACACATATGCACACACACACATGCACGCATGGACACAACACACACACACACACACACACACACACACACACACACACACACACACACACACACACGCACGCACGCACGCACGCACGCACTCACACACAGAGAATGACATTTGTAAATAGTATAAAACCAGAAGAAACTCTCTCTCTCTCTCTCTGTCATACAGAAACACACAGACGCATGCGTGGATGTACATATGTGCGTGCGCGCGCGCCACACACACACACACACACACACACACACACACACACACGTCCTCCACTGCCCCGCCCCCCCCCCCCCCCCCCGTCCCCTAGAGAGCCCTGAACAAAACCATCTTCAATCTTTTTTTTTTTTGAAAGGAGAGGACGACCAAGTCACACACAGAAGACCAAAGGTTTGATGGGGGTTAAAACAGGCTTGTAATGGGCCTGAAGAAGATGAAGCAACAGTCAGTGGTATGACTGATACTTTGATTCTGGCATGATTCTGCACTGCAGAGAACAGGAGAAAATAGAACGCACAATTCCCAGCTTCCTGCTTATTCCCCGACACTAGGCTCTCTCTCAGACGAACCGACACCTCTAACTGAATTCCCAGTGAGCTGAGGCGTTGGGAAAAAGAGAGTCACGTTTTGCGCTTTGGGCTTTCAAGGGTGAGGTGGGAGATCAGTTTGTTCATCTGTCAATTCATCGTACATGCTGAATTCTTCTGATTCCATTTCGTTCTTGTGTTTCTCTCTCTTTTGTATCTGTCTGTCTGCCTGCATGTCTGTCTCCCCTCTCTTTTTCTGTCGCCCCCCCCCACTTCAATCTTCTCTCTCTCTCTCTCTCTCTCTCTCTCTCTCTCTCTCTCTCTCTCATACACTCATGCTTAATTAGATAAATATACACGTATATAAAAATATAATTGGGTACATCCATGGAAGCTTTTATCAACCATAACAATGACAAGTTCTAACTTTCTCATCAGTACGAAACCATGTGTTTGAGAAGTGACAGAAACAGTGAGTGTCATTTGATGCAGTACAAGTTTCAAAGAAAAAGTACAAAATAGGATTGAAAAATCACAGATAAAAAAAGTAAGATCATCAATGATATAAAAAAAAATACAGAAATAGAAATATAGGGAAATGCAATCCATTTCCATCCTTCGAAGCCTCCAATAAAGACGATCTCAACCCCTGATTTTTGCAGCACTCAGGAGAAAGCTAAGGTGGAAGAGGACCAGGTCACACACAGATGGCCAAAAACTTGACATGGGCGTGACAGACGCGTAATGAGCTTGAACAACATGAAGCTGTGGCCAGCGACGTAGCTGGCATTCTGATTCTGGCTTGGTTCGTTTTTACGGGAGATTTGAAAGTAAAAACTGTGTCCATTGTCCAGTCTCTTTGTCCTCTTTCGCGGCAGGCTTTCACTTGAGCTGCCACGTTAGATTGAAGGGCAGGCACAGGAAAGAGGCGCTGGGAAAGTGCTGTTGCAGGGGAGTGAGCCACGTGGAATTCACCGGGTTTGGGATGAGCAGAAGTAGGGTGCAAGTGCCTTCTTCTGATTTTGGAAGAGTCTGATTTTGGAAGTGTCTATTTGGATGTGATCGGTGAGCTTGCACGCACGCATAAAACACACACACACACACACACACACACACACACACACACACACACACACACACCACACACTACACACACACACACACAAACGCACAACACAGACACCACACACACTCACACTCACTCACACACACACACACACACACACACACACACACACACACACACACACACACACACACACACACACACATACAACACACACACACCCGCACGCGTAAACACACACATATACACACACACAAACACACAGACAAACACACACACACACATACACACAAACATACACACACTCACATACACACGCTCACACACACACATGCACACACACACACACACACACACACACACACACACACACACACACACACACACACACACACACACTACTATCATTACAATCAATACACAGCAGGCAATGAGGTATTTCTAAGAATGAACGAGGACCACAAGCATTGTTCAAACAGCGATAGGAGAGTGTGACTGCGTGGGAAGTAAAGATAATGGATTGAGTGAAAGACAGACAAGATCCAATAATCACTTTAGCAAGAAACCGAGACATGATAAATCACTCACCCCATTTAATAGTACATGTGGCTCAAGGGGAAGTTACTGTGTGAGCAAGAGATAAACACAATTCAATTCACTTTAGCACAAACCGCCTTGGCTTAAGGCTGTATCAGATCAACTGACATAGGCTAGAACACCAAGGCTACATTAAAATCTTGTTATTTTCTGCATAGTTATGCGGGGATTGTCTTAAGTCGTGACAAGCTCCTAGCATGACATTATCAGTCTCCAAATCCCCCGAAGTCGGAGTGTGGCTGCCCACATGGTGGGTTATCAAAAACGGTCACACACATAATGTTCTCATCCCCAGCTGATGCATTTGTACCATAGTGTTCAAGTACTTCGGCTGTTCGGATGATCCCTGAAGTCTTAGCCAGGGTACGACAACAACAACAACACTTTCGCACAAATAGCCCAGGTATACTGTAAGCACCCGTCAAACATTAATAAAATAACGTATAGACTATACCTATACACAGAAGAGCAGACAGTACGAACAAGGTTGACATGTGGAGAAAAAAAAGACAGAGATAGATAAGAAAATCAAGGAAAGGAAAAACAAAGGGAATAACAACAAAATAAAGAAAGGAAAAAATGACAGGGAGAAAAAGAATAGTTTCTGGTGGCCTCCGTGAAAGGCCTGCGATGCACTAAAAGATGCTCATTGTGTTGCATGCAGCTGAGGCCCAGAATAAAAGAAAAATGGCTGAGGGGCCAAGATGTCGGTAGAGCGGTGTGACAAGATAATAAGTGCAATAGCTGTCAGGGGTGAGACAGTGGATAGCTCCCTTGTTCTCCCAGTTCATTGCAGTGTCTGAATGGCCTCATTCCTTTGAACTCTCTCTGTCTCTCTGTCCCTCTGTCTGTCTGTCCCTCTGTCTCTCTCTCTCTCTCTCTCTCCCTCTCTCTCTCCCTCCCTCCCTCCCTCTCTCTCTCTCTCTCTCTCTCTCTCTCTCTCTCTCTCTCTGCACTGTGTGTTTTTTTCACCTCACTCTTCATTAGAACAGCCTCTGGTCGAGGACATCAACGAAGCTCCAGGCAGCATTGGCATTGCCATCAGCGCCGAAATAGCGCATGCTGTATGGAACACACACACACTTCTTCATCATGTGTTTCAGAGACCAAAGATGTATCAAAGTGGTAGGGGACGTTACTAGCCTTGGTAGGTCCATCAATAACAATGGACATAAAACTGCACTGTTACACAGAAAAGGCAACAGCCACTTTCCATATACTCTGTAAGACCTGGACAAGCCGGACAAGCGAGACACTATTACTGGCCACCACGCAGCGGTTTTACAACTCTAACATCTTTTCCATCCTTGGACTACTTGTATCTTTCTGAGGCAGGCGTTTCTTGTCAACTGTGTCAATCTTGTTCTCCCAGCTGGCTTTCAAATACCAGGGGTTACAGCTGTATAAAAGGATGGAAAAAGACTAAAAATGAATAGTTCACGTCGAAATGTCAGAAAAAAGGTCACGAAAGCGTCAGTTAAAAGGATTTTGAATGGAAACAGGTTTAAAAACAAAAATCATGCACTATGTTTTCAAAATGTAAACATAGACGTATGAGCACTTGCATGGAAGGACAGAGCGTGACACAAATAGTAACACACACACACAGATAAACGCATACATACTCTCTCGCACACTCAACAAGTGAATTTAAAGAGCCGCTCAAATCCAAGATGGCGTCGTTCGAGATTGCCATGGTGTTATTATGAAAAGGAAACAAGGAAAATAACATTTTTAAGTTTAGATTTTATTTCTGACCAATAAAATCGCCTCTTGTGACATCGAATTGTGTTATTACATTCAGAAAATTTCAAATGAATGTGTTCTACATTTTCTAGAATAGTAGGAACACGGCTGTTCAGAGCAGGTTATTTAGTTTTGAGAGGCAGGGGAGTTTACAGCTCGCCCGCAGCTGTAGAGGCCCAAGCAGTGAAGGCAGGTCAAGGAAAGGGGTGTTTTCTGCAGGCCGCTCCCCACCAGCCAGCTAACTGCGCTGTACTCACCAAATAGAGTGTGATCTGTGCGTAGCCAGTCTGGCAGCAATGCGTTCGGCATAGTTGAGCGGCCATTACAAATGGGGCTGTTGGTTTGATAATTAGTGATTGTCATGAAAAATGTAATATATCTGCGCTCTTAAGATGACTGAATTGACGAATTCCCAACAATTCGTTCAATACCAAACTCGACTAGATTTATTTTCCTGTAGATAACGTAGATACGGCTTAAAAGCTTGTGCGCAAGTGATCAGGCAATATTAGAACACTGCTAACACACACAAAATTGTGCAACAATAACGTCATAACATAACTTTCTGGGTATTTAGTTTACCCTAGTTAACTAGTACACAAGTTTGATATATGCCTCTGCTCGGACTACAGCAACAAAAATGTTGGATCAGAAATGTGTAAGCCTTGTTTGTTCGCCCTTTTACAAAGTGTCTCGCGCGGGACAGAATCATAAAGCTGTGGGAAAATCGGTAATTAAAAAAAGTTATCAAGGGAGAGAACTAGTGAGAGTTAAATGATCACAGATCAGTGCCCCTTGCCCACCAACAGGGAGAAAGTTGAAAGGAAAGAACCAAGCCACACACAGAAGACATAATGTTTGAGGGGGGAGGGACACTAATGAGGCTGAAAAACATGAAGCGGTACCCAGCTACGTGACTGGCATTTTGATTATGGGCACAATTCTGTCCGGCTTTAAGCCCCCCCTCCCCCCAAAACAACAAAACAAAGAAGACTGTGTAATGTCCAGTTTTTATTTTTTCCCCTAAAAGAACTTCGGATGACTCGGCTTCTTGACCTGAAAGGCCAATTGACGAAGATGTTCATAGAAAGCATTGTGGCAAACGATGTCAGTCCTATGGAGTTAACTACGTTTGTCATCAACAGCCATTCTGTGGCGAGACAGGGATGGCTCCTTGTTCTGTCAGTTCATTGTACAGGCTGAACAGTGAAGATTTTTTTTTTTTAACTCTCCCTCCCTCCCTACATCTCTCTCTTTTCTCTGCATGCTGTTGAACGATTTGAATCTGGACACATTCCTGTTGAATATTGTCCTTGCATCTTCTGTCAGGAGCGATATGGTGAAAGACAAAAGAATGAAATACATAAGGTTTTTTTTTTGTAATAATTATTGCCGAAGATTTTTTGCGGTAATATATACTACAATCAGCAGAGTTTACAGTTCAACACCTCTCGTAGAGAAAATATTTAACTAAATGCTAAAAAGACATTTACAGTTATTGTTTATCATATCTGTATTTAGTATATTAGCGCCCAACATTGATCGCCACGAACGTTTATGCAAAGCTGATCTCTTATGTCGACTGTGCACAGAATCAGAAGAGAAAACATCCATTTTGTTTTGAAATGCGCTGTTTTAAATGATTGTCACGTGAAACGTATGTCTCTCTTCACTTTTTTTATTACTCGCATCAAATATGAGAATGTTATACATTAGAACTGTGACATCATATCCATGCGAAACATTTCTTTTCTGTTTTAATATTTCCAGCAATAAATATGGAAAGGTATGTTGTGTTTCTTTCATACTAACATATATCCTTTCTAGTCATGAGTAGCTACTTCACTGGAGGATAAATCATCTGAATCTTTCTCGTGTATGACTTAGAACTGACAGATACAAAGTTACAGTTAGTATTTTTAAGACCAAGCAAATCAATTGCATATAAAGTCATGAAAATAAAATGAAAAGCTACAAATCACTAAAAATGCTAATAACAAAAACAAACATAGTTGGAAAGATCACAATCACTCACCAATTCCATTTCTAATTTCCTCGATGTCCTGGTTAGAATGATCACAAATCACCCCTTTCAGCCCAACACCACAAAGAAATATGAAAGGAGAGGACGAAGCCACACAAGAAAGGCTAAGATGTTGAGGAGTGCAGGACTGAGGAATAATGCGCGTGAAAAAAAGCTGAAGCAGATGCCAGCTTTGTGACTGTCATTCTGATTCTGCCACTATAGTACGATGTGAGAAAGTCATTCAGGTGTGGCAGAATTCTCTTTTTTTTTTTTTCTCAGGCCAGTCATTTACGTCCCTTGTCATATGACTTGTGAAGGACTTTTACCGCACTTATTTTCAAGCTGATTGATTATTTCTTTGTTACTCATTCCAGCTCTTCCCACAAAGCCACATAAAGATTTGTCCATCCTTATCACCATTGTCCACAAAAAAGCAGTTAATATTAAGGCATCATAAGATACCCTACCAAAGGATAATTTCAGCTGTCGTAATGGGTGTCTGCTTTGAACCAAAACACGTATGGCACCACCTAATACTATCATATTTACCGAGGCATGGAGCCAGTGTAAAGGATCGTCCCCGACCGGATGGTGCCACATTGTCAAACAATCATCCCTACTACTAATGGACAGAAAACGAAGAGACTTCTCTTTATGCTGATCGATGGAGAAGAGGACGACGAAGATGATGCTGTTGGGCTCCATTCAGGCCTGAGACTAACATGACTGGCATGTGCTCTGCCTTCCCTTTCATGACCTGTCTTAGCACCAGTCTGGCTCAACAGACCAACACAACTGCAATGATGGCCAGGCAATTTCAGCAACGCTCTCAGGCACAGAGACATAAAAAAGGATTGAGACTTGACTGTATATTCCATATTTTTGTTACTTTAGCTCATAATTTAAAAGAAACTATAGAAATCCATCTAATCGGAGCCAGACATAATTAGTCTTCTTTTCTGGATTTCAGCCTATCTACATGTTACTTATTATCCAACAGAGATGGATTACACCACAGAGAAAGCAGGACAACGAGAACCAAGTCACGCACCGAAGGCCTATGACCTGTCTAAGACAAGTCTTGTAATTGGCCTGAACAAGTGGAAAGCTGTAGCTGCGTGCATGGCATCCTGGTTTTGGCATGATTCTCTCACAGTCGATGGCAGGAGAACAACAGGTTACGTGCTGCTCTCTTCTCCTGCCAGGCTGACACTTGACCTGGCAGCTGTGATTGAATGGTGAACTTGGTGGGTGAGAGCTGCGGAGAAACTGTTGGGCTGGTGGGCTGGGTGGAGGCTGTGTTGGTGATCAGTAGACTGTGAAGGACATGACTGAAAGGAAATCCGTTCCTTTTACTCTTGTCACTGAACACATGGAAATGTGCTGGTTCATTCTCTCTGTCTGTCTTTTCTCTCTCTATCTCTGTCTCTGTATGTGTCTGTCTGTCTGTCTGTGCGTGCGTGCGCGCGCGCGCGCGCGTTTGTGTGTGTGTGTGTGTGTGTGTGTGTGTGTGTGTGTGTGTGTGTGTGTGTGTGTGTGTGTGTACTTTTACTGTCAGACAACAGATGGGAAGCGGATCTCTTGTTCTTTCTGTCCACTATTCATTTTGAACTGACTTAATATAGTCAAAATCAAAGTGAGGGAGTGAGTGAATTATAGACAAAATCAGACTGAAACCGGAGCAACAAAAACAGGCATAGTTAAACATCCGTCAAACTAAAAGAGACAACACATGGCTGGTGAAAATGTAGTGAGTGCTGGGCAAATGATGGACAAAAATCAACTCATCCTACTACAATCAACCCAGACATGTGTAAGCACTCGAGAGTAGCAGACAGATATGAATGTAAAGAAAAACAAAGACAGAGGAAAGAAAACAGAAGAAAGGAAACTAAGTAAGACAACAAAGAAAAAAAAAAAGAAAAGAAAAGAAAAAGACAGAAAAACAACAACAAAAGAAAGGCAGAAAAACTGAGTGCTAGAAAAACAATTATATTTAATGGCCAGGAAACAGCAACAAAAGAAAGATAGAAAAACTGAATGGTAGAAAGAAAACGATTATGTTTAGTGGTCAGGAAACAACAACAAAAAGAAGATAGAAAAACTGAGTGCTAGAAAACCAGTTACATTTAGTGGCCAGGAAACAACAACAAAAGAAAGATAGAAAAACTGAGTGCTAGAAAAACATTACATTTAGTGGCCAGGAACAACAACAAGGAAACTACAAAAAAGAACAGAAAAAAACTGAGTGGTAGAAAAACAATTACATTTAGTGGCCAGGAAACAACAAGAAAAGAAAGAAAAACTGAGTGGTAGAAAAAACAATTATATTTAGTGGCCAGGAAACAACAACAAAAAAAAAGAAAAACTGAGTGCTAGAAAAGTAATTATATTTAGTGGCCAGGAAACAACAAAAGAAAGATAGAAGAACTGAGTGTTTGAACAAATAATTGTATTTAGTGGCCAGGAAACAATAACAAAAGAAAGATAGAAAGACTGAGTGGTATAAAAAAAATTATATTTATGGCCAGAAAACAACAACGAAAGAAATATAGAAAAAACTGAGTGGTAGAAAAAAACAATTCTATTCAGTGGCCAGGAAAGGCCCAGAAAGGCCTGTGGAGCACTTGCCAGTGAGGTGCAGGACAAAAGAAACAGAGAGAAAAAGAACCGGCAGCGGGCACAAATCTTGGGAGAGCACTGTGACAAGATAATAAGTGCAATGGGTGTCAAGGGTGAATGGTTGATGGCTTTCTTGCTCTTCCAGTTCATTGCAGTTTCTCAGCGCTCTCTGTCCTTTGAACTCTCTCTCTGTCTGTCTGTCTGTCTGTTCTGTCTGTCTCTCTCTGTCACTCTGTTTCTGTCTCTGTCTATCCATCTGTCTGTCTGTCTATCTGTCTGTCCGTCTATTTGTCTATATGCTTATCTGTCTGTCTGACTGTAGGACAAACAGTGTGTGGTGTGTGTGTGTGTGTGTGTGTGTGTGTGTGTGTGTGTGTGTGTGTGTGTGTGTGTGTGTGGTGGTGGTGGTGGGAGTGGTGGTGGGGGTGGGTGTGTGTGTTGTGTGTGTGTTGTGTGTGTGTGTGTGTGTGTGTGTGTGGGTGTGTGTGTGTGTTCAAAATGCACGCAAGTCGTTCTTTCACTGTTTGTTTATTTCTGTATATAAGTATGTGTGTGAGTTTATAAATAGGAGTCTCAAAAGGTACAACGGTTGCTTGCTTTTGAAAATGTATGTGGCTTCATGAATGCGTGTAAATGTGCGCGGGTATTGCTTTCCTTATTCAAAGAGAATAGTTGCTTATGAAAAACAAAATCGAGAACTCAAACAGTCCTATTTTTAACTTCATAGGAAAAGACAAGAGCAAAAATCCCAAACATGTGAGAAAAACTCGTAAACAAAATGCAGAAGGCAGACGTCACAAGCTGATACATGAAAATGAGGTATTGTTTAACGTAAATGCTACAAATTACTACATTAAGACGGTGATTATGGCAAAAATTAAGAAAAAAAGCCCTAATTGAAGCATCACTGGTTCTAACGCTGTCCATTTGCATTGTCTGCAGTTGCTTGCACTACACCAGAACGAACTCCATGCTCCTCGCCCACCACCAGAGAGAAATTTGAAAGAAGAGGACCCAAGTCTAGATAGAAGGTATATTTAATGGCGGGGTGGAGGTGGGGGTGGGGGGATAGCGGGAGGAGAGGTGGGAAGGAGGTGGGGGATGAGGGGGGAGGGGAGGACAGGCAACTAATGAGTCTGAAAAACATCAAGCAGTAGACAGCAACGTGACTGGCATTCTTTTTCTAGGCATAATTCTGTCAGGCTTCAAACCCCCTCCCCCCAAAACAACAACAAAAATAAACAAACCGACAAAAAACTGCATAATGTCCACTTCTCTTATTTCCTCTCAAAATAGACCTCAAACGACCTGGAATCTGGAACTGAATGGCCAGCTGACGATGATGTTCATAGAAAACATTGTGGCAAATGAGTCAGTCCAGTTGAATCAATAGCGTTTGTCATCAACAGCCATTCTGTGGCGAGATGGGGATGGCTCCTTGTTCTGTCAGTTCATTGCACATGCTGAACAGTTCTGATTTCTTTGAACTCTCTCTCTCTCTCTCTCTCTCTCTCTCTCTCTCTCTCTCTCTCTCTCTCTTCTCTGCTTGCTGTCAACGGAATTCAATCAGGCCATTTTCCTGTTGAGTATTGTCTGTGCGTCTTCTGGCAAGATCAATATGTTGAAAAATAACATAAAGCGTTTTATAAGTGGTAGAGGCAATATGTTTGTAATAAAGATTGCGATCGACAGAGTTTACAGTTTAACATCTCTTGTGTAGAAATACTCTTCTCTAAACATTTACGATTATTATTTACCGTATTTACTTTTAGCACATCGGAAATCCATATCCACGCCATCGCCACAAACATGTATGCAAAACTGATCTATTGCCTCCACCGTGAACAGAATCAGAAGAGAAAAAGGCTGTTTTGTTTTGAAATGTGCTATTTGAGTTATCACGTGAAGCATTATCAGAGGAAGAAGCATACAAAGCTTTGCCTGTCTCCACTTTGCTTTTACTGCTGGCATCACGGTTGAAAACATTATCTATACCGAGACAATGTACTTATACGACGCATTTCTGTTGTAAGAGATGAGTCCACCATCATATTTCCAGCTATAACTATGGAAGCATATTTTTTATGCTCATTTCATACTGGCCATATTTGTAACATGCTGTCGTTGTCCCTTTTCATGAGGGAGCTACCTCATTCAATGAATGAATCATTTTCATCTTTCACATGTACGTCAGGGAACTGACAATGACGATGTTACAGTCAGTCATTTTAAGTCCAGGCAAAACACTGCATAGAAAGTCATTGAAATAAAGTGTAAAGCCACAAACCGCAACAGTTCCAATGATGAAAAATAAAAGTGGTAGAAAATGTTGTAATCTCTTAAATGCTCCATTTCCCTTTCTCCCATCCCCTGGTTAAAATGATGACAAATCAGCCCCTTCCGCGCGACACCACAGAGAAACATGAAAGGCGGGGAGGACAATTCACACAAGACAGGCTGAAGGCATGGTTCAATCAGGGCTGGGGAGTAATGAGCCTGAACAAGATGAAGCAGTAACCAGCTTTGTCATCGGCACTCTTGATTCTGGCACGATTGTACGATGTGAGAATGCCAGTCTTGCGTTGCAGAATTCGTCAGTTTTTTTTTCTTCGGGCAGTCTTTTACGCGTCCTGGCATAGGACCTGTGAGCAACATGTTCGGTTGAAAGCGCAAGGAAAATACAACTGCCAGTGAGCGATGTCCGTGTAATATATGGGGTTTGTAATGAACATTTTGCCAAATATGAGATGGATGGCTCTTTCTGTTTAGAACGTTAGCTGCATCCCTTCCTCCTCTTTTTTACCCCCCCTCCCCCCCCCTATCTTCACTCTCCTGTCCTGTTTCCTCCCCTCTTTCTGACGAACTGGATAACCAAATACAGGATTGTTTGTTCTCATCTTGCACACCGATTCATTATTTCCATATACCCATCATTCCAGCTTCCCCCCGCCCCCTTAATAACGCTCAGGTTTGTCCACTAATTACCCCCCTTACTACAGTTTACAAGAAACGATCATCATCAAATCATCATAAGGTATCCCACTACAGGTGATATCGCTGTGCCACTTTGCTGGTGACCAGTGGTGTCTGTTTTGATCCAATCTATGCGTGACATTATCTAACACAACAACATTTGCATGGGGTAAAGCTTTACCTCCACTCCACTCATTCTGGCTTCTCGTCCACATCCACAGCCTAACTTGTTCAGCTACAACCCTTTTCACTGGCAATCCTCAGGAGCAGTCAGTGTCAAGTAGTCACGAGGCAACCCACCAGAGAGGACACTGCACTGCTACCGAGTCACCTTGCCAGTGTTCGGTGCCTGTTCTGATCCAACGTGCGCAGGACACCACTACTGTCCCCTTACTGGCAACAATAGTTGGTGAATCGCAGAGCCAGCACAAGTGAGCTCTCCTTTCGGAGGGCGGCGCCACGTCCGTCCAACGTGCGATGCCAGCGTCCTCGACACGAACTTCGCCAAGGGTATAGACGCGGAGTGGTAATTAAAAAAATGAGATCACCATGAGAGCAGGACATGAAGGGACACAGAATTTGAAACTTAAAAAAAAAATAAAGCTGATGAATGAGGATGATGATAAGGATTTTGAAGATGATGCTACGAATTTTCATTCTGGTCTGAGCCTGCACGACAGGGCTGTACTTTAGCTTAATACCATTATATTTCCCAGTGTCAACCAGGCCTGTGAGATGCAAACACCTGCTGCAGTGTTAGTCAGGAAATTTGAGCAGCACTCTCAGTGGATGAAATGTGACTGTCTGTGTGTCTTCTGGCAAGATTTGACTGTCTTGTCCCAGTCTTCCCAAAGGAACCCACAGCAAACTCAACTCTAGGTAGGAGCCGGCTGTGGCAGAAAAATCCCACAAATAAACGGCTCTAATGGGAATCGAATCCATAACCTCTCAGCCGGGAGTCCGCGACACTATCCACTTCGCCACGGCGGCTGGCCTCTCTCTCTCTCTCTCTCTCTCTCTCTCTCTCTCTCTCTCTCTCTCTCTCTCTCTCTCTCTCACACACACACAAAAAATCCATGTTCAAAACGAGATTCATTTCCTTTTTGAAGGTTCATTTTAAGCCTACTTCAGATCAAGATTTATACCCCACAGCCCGGCTATCGATGGCGTAGAAGAACCATTGCTAAGCAAATGAACATTGGAATACACCCAAGGCCCACACTGCAAAGACTCCTAACGAATGGGGCAAACTCATACTGGGCCTTTGCAAAGACAGACCCAAATGAACGAACACACGTCAACTGAAATCAGACTTCAAAATTCTCGGGACTCCATGTTTTTACTGTCAACGTATGTACACTGGTAACTGTTCATTAATGAAGCGATGCAAGTGTGTAAAGTTGAGAGTCCACAGATGTGTGTGTGTGTGTGTGTGTGTGTGTGTGTGTGGTGTGTGGTGTGTGTGTGTGTGTGTGTGTGTGTGCGCGTGTGCGTGCGTGTGTGTATGCGCACGCGCGTCATTGCATATGTAGCGTGTAAGTGAATCTGCCGTGTTCTTTCTTTATGTCTGCATAAATGTATGTGTGCATTTATGCAAATGAAGTTGAATACATACTTTACAATGGATATGTGTCTGCTTTTAAAAATATATGTTCATGTATGTGAGCATGCAAATCAGCACGGGTATTCACATGAAGTAAATGCATATGAACAGAGAAAAACAGAACTCAAATAGTGCATATTTTCAGCTTATTTAGAAGAGACAAACAAGTATGCAAGCAAACAAGCAAGCACGCAAGCAAGCAAACAAAGAAGCAAACAAAAACAACCCACATAACAAACATAAAAGCAAACAGAAAACGACAAAATAATACATAAGCACAAAACCATATGTTACAGGTTCGCATCAAATTAAGATTCTGTTTTTAACATCAAATCTTCAACTGACCAGATTGTGACAGTGATTATGGCAAAACAAAAACAAAAACAACAACAACAAAAAACAAACAAACAAACAAAAAAAAACAACAACTAAACGAGACATCATTGCCTCTAACACAGCCCGTTTGTATTGTTTGCAGGTGCTTGCACTAAATAATAACAGACCAGTGCCCCTTACCACCAGCAGAGAGAAAGTTGAAAGAAGATGATTAAGCCACATACAGAAGGCATAATGATTGATGGGGGAGGGACACACCACACACAATTAATAAGACGAAAAAATATCAAGCGGTAGCTAGACACGTCACTGGCATTCTGATGCTGGGCATAATTCTGCTTTAATCCGCCAACCCCTTGCCCCTCTGCCTCAAAAAAAAAAGAAAAAAAAAAAAAGAAAAAAGAACAAAGAAAAAAAAAAAAAAGGAAAAAGAAAACCAGACTACATAATGTCCAGTTCTGTTATTTTCTCTCACAATAAACTTCAAATGACTTGATGTCTTGAACTGAATGGCCAGCTGACGAAGATGTTCATAGAAAACATTGTGGCAAATGAGTCAGTCCAGTTGAATCAATAGCGTTTGTCATCAACAGCCATTCTGTGGCGAGATGGGGATGGCTCCTTGTTCTGTCAGTTCATTGCACATGCTGAACAGTTCTGATTTCTTTGAACTCTCTCTCTCTCTCTCTCTCTCTCTCTCTCTCTCTCTCTCTCTCTCTCTCTCTCTCTCTCTCTCTCTCTCTCTGCATGCTGTCAATGGGAATAAATCAGGCTATTTTCCTGTTGAGTGTTGTCTGTGCGTCTTCTGACAAGATCTATGTGTTGACAGATAAAGAAAGTGTTTTATAAGTAGAAGAGGTAAACTGTTTAAGACAGAGATACGATCAACACTTTTTACTGTTTGATACTTCTTGTGGAGAGCCACGTTTCACAAAATAACCGTAGACATTTACGATAATTATTTACCGCATTTACATTTAGCACATCGGAAATCCATATCCACACCATAGCCACGAACATGTATGCAAAGCTGATCTATTGCCTACACCGTGCACAGAATAAGAAGAGAAAATGTTCATTTCGTTTTGAAGTGTGCTATTTCGGGTTATCCTCTCGTGAAATGTTTTATCAGAGGAAAAGACATTCACACCTTAGCTTGTTTCCACGTGTTTGCTATTGGCATCACATTTGAAAATGATATTCATGCTGAAACAATGTATTTATACATTGCATTCAATTTGTGAGAGAAAATTCCTTATTTTTCCTTCCAGCTATAGTATGGAAGGATATGTTGCACTCATTTTATATCAACCACACTTGTAACTTGCTATTGTTGCCCCTTTTCATGGGGAGTTACCATGTTAAATGAATGAATCACTTGCGTCTTTCTCACGCATGTCCTAGAACTGACAAATACAACGTTACAGTGAGTGCTTTTAAGACTAGGCAAAACAGCAGGATAGAAAAGTCATGGAATAAAACGGGAAGCCACAAATTATTAAAAGCTCCAATTATACACCAAATATGGAAAGAAACATTACAATCTCATATATCCTCCATTTCCATTTTCACCAATCTACTGGTTGAAATGATCACAAATCAAACCCTTCTGCGCAAATCACCAGAGAACCGTGAGAAGAGAGAAGGACAAAATCACGCAGTAAAGGCTGAAGACTTGATGGGGTCAGGACTGAGGAGTAAGAACAAGATGGAGCAGCGGCAAGCTTTAGTCATTGGCATTCTGAGTCTGTCACGACTGTATGACTTGAGAGTGGAAGTCTTGCACCGTAGTAGTCTTTTTCTTTTTTCCCCTCCACGCAGTCTGTTATGTGTCCTGGCACTGAACCCGTGAGCACCAAGCTTGCGTGCAAGTGTCAAGGAAACATAGCTGCCATTGAGCAATGTCCATGAATTGTATGCTGTTTGTTATCAACATGTTGTCCAATACGAGAAGGATGGCTCTTTCTGTTTAGAATGTTTGTTGCACCCCCTGCTCCATTTTTCTTCCTCTTCCCCCACATCTCCACTCTCCTGTCCTGTTCCATCCTCTCTTTCTAACTAACTGAATGACCTGATACAGGATTGTTTTCGGTCTATCGTCCATGCAGATTCATGAGTTCCATGTTACTCATTTCATCTCCCCCTACCCCCTCCCCTCTCACGCGGCTAATTCCAGGTTCTTTCAGTAACTCCACCCCATCCCCCAGCATTACACACTACAGTCCTCAAGGAGCAGTCAGTATCACATCATCACGAGGTAACCCATCACAGAAAACACTGCAGAGCCACTTCTGTGGTGTACAGTGGTACCTGTTGAGATCCAACATAAGCATGCCATTAACTAATACATCATTTGCTTAGGGGTAGTTGTGGCGTGAGCGATCATTCCCAATTGGAGGGCGCTATCTTGTCAATCATGCGCATGAATTTGACAATTTTGATGAGCGGGGCATGAGACTTTGTTCATAATGATCTATGGGGAAGAGGATGATGAAGATCTGTGGGGTTTCACTCTGGTCTGAAACTCACATGGAAGGGATGTGTTCTGCGCTTCCTGTCACGATATAACTTATCTTAAACCAGACGCAACAGAGACAGATTTTTTTTTTGCAATACGAGTTAGGAAATTTGGGTAAGACTTTCAGAAGTATCCACAAAAAATGACATTGGTTGTATAGCTCCCATCTTTCTCATTTTAGCCCATAATTTAAAACAAACGGTGTAAATCCACCAAATCAGTCAGACAAAAGTTACCTTCTTTTCCGGATCTTCAATCCCTCTGCACGTTATGCGTCATCCAACAGAGAGGGACTGGACTGTCTCATAGAGAGAACGGGAAACCGAAGACCAAGTCACGCACAGAAGGTCAATAACCTGTCTGAGGCAAGGTTGGTAATTAGCCTGAACAAGTGGAAAGCGATAGCAACGCGGGCAGCATCTAATTCTCTCACAGTCGAGGACAGGAGAACAAAAGGTTGCATCAGGACCACAAGCTGTCAGGGGCATGACCAGAAGAACATCTTTGGTTATTCCTCTCCCGTTGCTGAACTGGTTGACCTGCAGCTGAATCCGTTCATCTCCCTCACTTCCCCACTCTCTCTCTTTCTTTCTCTGACTCACTGATTTTCTCTCTCTCTCTCTCTCTCTCTCTCTCCCCTCTCTCTCTCTCTCTCTCTCTCTTCCTGCGAGCACGCGCGCGCGCGTGCGTGTGTGTATGTCTGTATGTGCACGTGTGTGTGTGTGTGTGTGTGTGTGTGTGTGTGTGTGTGTGTGTGCGCACGCACGTCCGCGCGCGTGCGCGCGCCCGTGTATGTGTGTGTGTGCGCGTGTGCGTGCGTGCGTATGCGCGTGCGTGCGTGTGTGTGTGTGCGCGCGCGCACGTGTGTATAAACACGTGCTTGTGCTGTGTCCTTCAGTCTGACATGATTAACTCATTTCCATGGCAGTTCATGGAAGTAAATTGAAAATGCCACAATTACCAATAATGCCAATCATTCGAACAGACAGACAGACAGACAGACAGACAGAC
>CM065715.1:79345927-79350927 GCA_033310375.1 Conus canariensis
GTTGTCCATCTGGGAAATCTATACGCCCTGGCCGATGCCTTTGTGGCAAGGTCCTACGTCCAGTGATGCTATGTACATACCACCCCCTTATGTTGGTTTGCACGCTTGCTGAAGCCAGGTCCCGGGGTGTGGCACTTGGAGCCAGACGTGAGAGATTCGGAGGATGGAGGAGGAGGAGGACCAGTGAGCCTGTCCTTCCAACGATCAGGAATCAGCAGCCAGGCGGCAAAGGTGCTACCTCGCTCCTTTGCACCCAAGTGGACTGATCAGCCACAGTCAGACACATGCATCCACTCTTCGCCAGTGTGGCGTCCTTGGTTATCGTCGACTACGACGGACGAGCAGCAACAACATTAAGAAGTGTGGGTCTGTGGAACCCACAAGGAAAAAAATTAGCAACAACGTTTTCCTCTTAACAAAGTATGGGAGTGTGAGACCCACCATGTCTGTTAAAGGAATGCTGTAAGCAAATATTTTTGTTGTTGTTGACTAGTCAACAAAAACACAAGGGCTTGTACATGCATAATTGTAAAGTAGCAGTTAAGGCATATCTGAATATTCAGATCACTGTTGATTGTGTGTGTGAATTTTTAAAATGAATAATGGGTCTGTCAGGCCGACGAGCTACCGTAAAGGTTAATGGGTCTGTCAGGCCGACGAGCTACCGTAAAGGTTAATGGGTCTGTCAGGCCGACGAGCTACCGTAAAGGTTAATGGGTCTGTCAGGCCGACGAGCTACCGTAAAGGTTAATGGGGCTGTCAGGCCGACGAGCTACCGTAAAGGTTAATGGGGCTGTCGATGCAATGATAGAACTTCCTGCCGGCGGGGGACGGGGGTAGGGGTGGGTGGAGGGAGGGGGGGGGGCAGAAGTGAACTGCATGTTGCCGGACATTCTACAAACCAACATTCAGCGTTGAAAGTTCCTCGAAGTCAGAGATGTCAATTTTCACCGGCGTTACTGTTACTACAGATAAACCAGCTTGTAAGGACCATGTAAAATCTGTCAAATATTGAATAAAAAGATATGAGTCAGAGCGATTGGCGCCAGAAAATTCAGCTTATGAAGGACAAAGAGAAAAATTATTAGTTTTTGTTAACAATGTTTTGTCAGTTCTGCCATGGTTTAATTGTTATAATTGGAAAAGTAATAGCAATAACATTCTAATAACAGGATTCACAAACGTGTATGTATGCAAAGAAAACTAATGGAGATGTTCCAAGACATAAATTGTGATTTTTGACCATGATAATTGATTTTAACCTCACACCCTACACACACACGCAACTCAACACAACACACACACACACACACACACACACACACACACACACAACACACACACACACACACACACACACACACACTCTCTCTCTCTTTCTGTCTGTCTGTCTGTCTGTCTGTCTATCTATCTATTTATCTAAGGGAAGTGTGTGAACATCCAGAGACACAAGCCAGTCGCTGATTCACCTTCTCTCCGATTTCAGTCCAAAGAGCATCGTGCTTTTAAGGCTCAGAGGTCAGAGATCAAATCGATTTACGGCCATGGGGTGCTCTTATTCTCCTCCCCACCCCCGTCCCTCTCCCTGCCTCCACCCCTAGCCTCTTCTCCCAGTACGTCATAAATAGATACCACGGCTGGCAGACATTCTTTGCGGATTTTCACATTCCCTCTTTTGTGTGGAAATGTCAGATTCAATTTCACTGTTTGGGGAAAGAGGGCAAAGAGTGCACTCTGTCAAGATAACACTTCGCGCTGCTGCTGCTGCTGCTGATCTCTCTCTGTCTCTCTCTCTCTCTGTCTCTCTCTCTCTCTCTGTCTCTCTCTCTCTCTCTCTCTTCTCTCTCTCTCTCGTGTCTGTATGTCTGTCTGCCTGTCTCTCTCTCTCATTCTCTCTCTCTCTCTCTCTCTCTCTCTCTCTACCCCCCCCCCCCTCTTCAGGCAGAAGTTTGAATGATTATTTCATAATGTCAAGTGACATGTTTGCCATGTTGGAAACTTACTGTGAATTTAGTATAGAGGACATATTTGATTCAGATCATATGCCACTAGAATTATGTTTATTCTTTTCAGACAACCTGTCAGTATGAAACCTAACGAAAAGAAACAAAAGGTGAACAGGATATACTGGAATATGATACAGCCCAAATATTTGACTTATTGCACTTTCAGGAATCTCGTAGAATGTAATAATCAGCTGTATGTTCAAATTGATTATAATTGATGAGGCGTTGTTTACTTTTAACAATTATGTAAACGGAATGCTGAATGCATTAATAATCGGATTAAAGTGGGTAATGCTAATAAATCAGGTGACTGATTCGATCAAACAGGAAACGAAAATTTAAGAATACTTTACAGAACTGCCTGTCGAGCGGGAGATTCTGAAGACGAAAACACTTTTTGTACTGCAAGTAGAGAATATAAACATCTGTTAAAGTAAACAAACAAAAAAACAAAAAACAACCAACCAACCAACAACCCCCCCCCCCCAAATAAAAAAAAAACAAACCAACAACAAAAAAACCCAGCTTAATAATAATAATAATACATGTTCGATAAGTTCTTATCTTCACTGAATAACCAAAACCAGTTGGGAAAATGCAAATAAACTCGCATTGTAAAACGTTACAAAAGTGACAACATGATCTCAACACTTCAGAAATTAAATGGAAAAGAAAGTTACACAGAATAAGGCAAATAAAATGCTGATGATAATGAGGGCTATGTAAAAATAATGAGGGTTATTAAAAAAATCAATTTCAAAGGAAGTTCGATTAGCAGACCGGAAGATGAGAAATACAAAAGCTGCAGGGCCAGATAACAAAAAAACAAAACAAAAACAAAACTAGAGAGCTGTTAAAAATGCAAGTTACTGTATTGCAGATTTCTTCGTAATGTATTCAATAAACAGAAAGCATTGTTTTCAGTGTGTAAAAAGATGTCAACGATCCTAATATTTACATGGGAATTTCGTTATGTAATATTAATAATAAAATTTATACCATTGTCTTTTATCGTCGTGTACAAGAATTGGTGGAAGAAAATAACATCACTCAGAATATCAAGCAGGGCTTAAAAAGAACTACCGGAGTATTGAGCACAGGTTAACTTTATTAGCGCTGGTGAAAAAAAAACCCAGATCTTATTTGACAGAAAATTATATGCAGTATCAATTGATTTTGAGAAAGTTTTCAACGCTACAAATAGGAATATTTCTTGTTCAGTCCTGCTTCAAAATGAAAGATTCATGTCATTTCATCACATCTGTTTCTAATCATGTTAAAGTGGAGATAAGTTTTGGATATAAACTGACTGATTTCTACAGGTACGGTTATGGTGTTATGCAAGGTGATGTGTGCAGTTCAGTGTTGTTCTCTTTGTCTATAAACGAACACGTCATAGAAATTATTCAAAATGATAAGCACGGTGTAATGTTTACAACTAATGATTTCGAGCTGTTTATTTTTTGTTACTAACAGACGATACCGTACTATTATCAGAGACAATAACTGGTTTGGAAACACAGTTAAATAGTCTGAAGCGGGCAGCTTTTTCTCTTGATTTGAAAGCGAATTTCAGTAAAAGCAATATAAATTGTGTTTAGAAAAAGTGGCTACTTTGCAGCAAGGGAAACAAGTAACGTGACATACAATAATGCTGTGGATGTCTGTTGTAAATGCTTGTTAGATATTGTTATATTGTTTTCGATGAAACTTGGTTTCACACTGGTATAATGTCACAAATAAAATGAAAACAGCTGTGGTTTGCAGTATGAGAAAACTACACGTTTTGAAAAAGAGCAGTTTAGATCTGTTGTTGAAATTATTTGACTTTTAGGTTCCATCCACCCTCAGTACGGTGCAGAACTTTATGGGGTGGATGTTGCAGCCCGCCATTGTGTAAAGTACACCTGTTTGCTTCGAAGAAAATCATAGGATCGAATCACTATTTTTTTCTATGAAGAAACGAATAGTTATCTTATTTACATAAATCCTGTTCCGCATGGTATTCGATACTGGTTAAAATCAACAAAACAAACAAACAAAAACAAAACAAAACAAAACAACAACAACAACAAAAAAAAGAAGAAAAAAAAAAGAAAAGAAAAAAAGAACGGTTAGAGGTTACCAAGAATTTTGTTATGACATTGTATGATCTAGATGCAAATGATTAAAGAAACTGGATTTCAAATGTCCATTTCAGATCAAATTAATTTGGATTTGGTTATCTATAGATAAGCGAATGTGTTCACGATGTACATTTGAAGACAGCTTGATTGCATGCAGGTGGCGGGATTGAAACTTCCATGTCAAAAAGCTAATGAGAGATATGCCATATACTGGACATTTTGGTCTGTGCACGAAGTTAAACTTTACCTCCGTATTGCTCTAAACTCATGCTTCAAATTTGTTTTGACAAAATTTAGACTGTGAATTTCTGACATTGCAAAGCACTGCCATCGTTACAGTTATAGTACTCAGAGGAACTTGGTTTGCCCATTGTGTAGATGTGAAAAAGAAGACTAAGTGCATTTCGTTATGTGTTGCAGCGCTCTATCTAGTCTATGAGCACAAAACATACGTACGAAGTTCTACAAAGACTTGACGGTTTCGGTTCAGTCTGCTAATGACACCTCAAAGTAAAAGCAACATATAGAATTTGTCAGTCTGTTCATTCAAAGCATTTCAGTTTTGGTCTGTTATTATCTCGTGAAAGCGAAGTTCTTCCAGTCTTTTCTTGCAGTCAGTAAAATTCATACAAGCAGGTATTTGTTATGCGCTTGGTATCCCCTTTTACATAAAGGGACAGTGGCTTTTATATGAATAATTCATCTGTTCTAAGCTCTTTCTCTCCCTTCCCCCTCTCTCCTTCTTTCTGTAAAACAACAATGTTACAATGAAACAGTTTTCAAACACCTTCCTGTCACTCCCCTCTTCTCCAATCCGTCCCCACCTCTACCCCCACCCCCGGATTGTACCCCTTCTCCAAAGCACGCT
>CM065715.1:79353427-79383427 GCA_033310375.1 Conus canariensis
CAGATGTAAAAATAATTCACAGCCATGACAGAAGTAATGACTTCGCTCTGCCTCGTCAACACCCTTCATAATTAAAATGAGAGTATCCTTCCGCCCACCCCTCCCTTCCCTTCAGTGCCCTAGGGGGCTATCCGAATGCCGGGATCGGAGGAAGCAGCCCCCCCTGAGTGACACTGCTCAGGGTGAGGAAAGGGTAGGCTTGATTCACGTGCATGGGCCACACACTGAGTAATGAACAGCTCAAGGCATCTTCAAGAGACGCGCTTCCTTCTCCCTGTTACCCACAGGGAAGGAATGACATGACCAGCTGCTCAGTCCAAGGTCATCAAACGTCTGTGTTGTTCTTATTGTTGTTGGCATTTCATTCTTCAGAATGTGTTTAGGATTATTGATCAATGGGTGACATTAACTAAGTAGGGCTTTTGTCTCTTTGTTGTCTTTGTTCCACATGGAGCTGTTAGAAAGATTTTTGAAATGGAAATGGAATGGTATACATCATTCTAACATGCAGTAAGATTTTTGATCTGGAAAAGGAATGGCATACATCATTCTAACATGCAGAAAGATTTTTGATCTGGAAATGGAATAGCATACATCATTCTAACATGCAGTAAGATTTTTGATCTGGAAAAGGAATGGCATACATCATTCTAACATGCAGTAAGATTTTTGATCTGGAAAAGGAATGGCATACATCATTCTAACATGCAGCAAGTTTAGAATTATGTGTTTAAATGTGACAGGCTTTAAACTGTTAAACTGTTCGGAAAAAGTGCACTACAATTGTTTATTATTATCATTACTACTCTTTTCAATCAGAATAAGTCAACAGTTGTGTTCCTTTAATGAAATTCGTAATTTCAGATAGATGTCTTCTGTCTGATGGGGAGCTGTGTATCCATGGACCTTTGACCTCCATAGATCCAGGGATAATAGTTCTGCTGTGACAGTATAGTTACTTGGTACTGCCCTTTTAAATGTCCATCAGTAATATTGCCCTGTTGGTTGTTTAAAAACGTGTGCGTGTGTGTGTGTGTGTGTGTGTGTGTGTGTGTGTGTGTGTGTGTGTGTGTGCGTGCGTGCGTGCGTGCGTGCGTGCGTGCGTGTGTGTGTGTGTGTGTGTGTGTGTGTGTGTGTGTGTGTGTGTGTGTGTGTGTGTGTGTTTGGCATTTGAAGAACGTTCTTTTTGTTATAACATTGATTGGTAGTAGTAGTAGTAGTAGTAGTAGTAGTAGTAGTAGTAGTAGTAGTAGTAGTAGTGGTGGTGGTGGTGGTGGTGGTAGTAGTAGTAGTAATGATGACAGTAATAGTAATAATTATAATAATGATAATAACAATTAAGATAATGATGATAATAATAATGAATACTATTACAATCATTATTACTGTTATTACTATAATCATAATAATCATAATCATCATCATCATCATCATCAGCAGCAGCAGCAGCAGCAGCAGCTGCAGCAGCAGCATTATCATTATTATTATTAGCATTACTAATTATCATTTATGTTATTATTATTATCAATTTTCTTTTCCATTGTTATTACTATTATCATTATAGTGGACATTTTTGTATAAAATGCAATTCCTCGAAGACAGATTCAGACTGTAAGCACGTTAGGGGGAACACACTGCTTTGAAAGCCTGTTGAAGGAAAATTCTGTCTCTGTTAATCACAGTTTTTACCGGAATAAAATTTCGTCTTATTTTCCAAGTTTCATTGCTGTCATGTTTTGTCACTGAGTGGGTATAATCTACTTTTCGCTTCTTGTAGTATGCATCAGAATATGAATAGAGTAGGGTGCCAATGGAAGTGTGTGCCTCCCTGCAAGAATTTTATGGAAAACAGAACATCCATCTTTAATTATGCTCTGCATCTTTCTGTTTTGGTGCACTTTGTTCTTTTCGGTTTTCTTTTCTGGGTTTCCTGCGTGGACTTTTAATTAAACAACACCACTTTCTGTTTACTTGCTTATTTTTTTTAAAAGAATAACCCTATGAAAATACACCATTTATCTTCTTCGGTTTCCTGTCTACACATCATTTTTGAGAAAGGCACAGACTGAAAATGGCAAAAGACCAGGTTCTTGGAGTTTGAGAAGAATTCCAAAGGGTCAGGAACCGTTTTGCTCCCCGTCTTTTTTTTAATGAATACAGGAAAATCAGATATCTCTTTTTGTGATAGAAATGGTTCAGAATGCTCGACAGAAAACCGATCAATCCAATTCTAGAGCGAGTACATGGACTTTTGCCTCGGTTTACTACACAATCTGGTAGTACTTGCTTTCCAGTCTCTCAAGTCATCATATGCACTAACCTGCTTGAATCTGTGCCGCACCCCGCCCAACATCCTCCCCTATTTGTGTGTCTACTTACGTAATGGAAGATTATGTGGATGCTAAAAACACAAAGGCACCCGAAAGACTCGAGGATAGCCGGAGAAGAGGATGGCACTAACAAGTCTGGAACTCTGTCAACTGAGATGTGTGTGATACACAGACACATTACAATGCAGCTGTGGGTGTCGCAGATTCCTCCTCCATTTACTGGTCATGGGGCGATGTAGATGTACACCTGTCAGGGTAAGTGGCTTAATAAGATCCATGTCCGACACCAACTGGTACAAAAGAACAGAATTGAAAGTGATGAAAAATCTAAAGCGCGCGCGCGTGCACACACACACACACACACACACACACACCACACACACACACACACACACACACACCACGCGCGCGCGCGCACACACACACACACACAAGCACGCACGCACACACACACACACACACACACACACACACACACACACACATAGACACACACACACACACGTGCGCGCGCGCGGCGCGCGCGCGCACACACACACACACACATTCACACACACACACACACTCACCACACACACACACACACACACACACACACACACACACACACAAACACATTCACCACACACACACACACACACATCACCACACACACACACACACACATTCACACCACACACACACACACACACACACACACACACACACACACACACACACACACACACACACACACACACACACACACACACACACACACACACACACACACACACACACACACACACACATTACAACAAATCAAAACGAGGAAACTCCAAATGAAACATCAACAACACACGTGTTATGCATTCTGTCACCGCCGCTTCATTTCTTGCCAAGGAAATTTAAATTGCAAAAACCCTTTGAAGGCCTTCCCTGCTTGTTTGCATCTTAAAAAGACCGTCAGCTGCAAAGCGTCCCACTGTCATGGCGAACCAGCAGATTAGCTGCAGGCTGAATGGGTGTGAAAATACCCACAGTTCTTTCTACCAGTCAGGGGACATTACTATTTATGGAACTTGGGGACAAAATGAATGCCTGAACATAAGTGGAAAAGATCTCTTCTTTTTGACCTCCAGCACTTTCAGACTACATTGTTTCATCTTGTTCATATTGAAGATGAAGTGAATCTCAAACAGAAAGATGCTGAATTAGAATTTAGATTGTTTAAAACTTTGTCGTCGTTTTTCATTTATTTATGTATAGATATTCAAATATATGTTATGAATCTGTTGAAATATCTTTCTATGTATATCCTTGCGATTGATTCAGAAGATTCTGCGGCATTGATCTGTTGAAATCCGCATCTTCCCTTTTATGGATCGTAATGCCCTTTTCAAACTGGAAAATGATGGACACCAAGCATCCCTCATCAGGTCCTATATTAAGATGTCTTTGTCAAAATCTGTTTTCTACCTGTCTTAACGTCCATACACAATTCTATTTTCTAGTGGATTGCTAATGACAATTTGATACTATGATTCCTTGTAGATTGGCGGTGCTGGGTTGACAACTCTGGATGTGGCTGCATATAGGGAGCCGGAGTGACCAGCACGACAGTGATGCCACTGGCAGGCACGAAATGTTCGAAACGCATGAGAAGGAAATAATTACCCTCCAGAGGAGCAGTCTTTTTTTTCTTTCACATCTTCTCTCAATGTTGCGTGATGGTATGTCGAGTTCGCCAATACCCAGCCACACTCCGCTATGTGTTGCCGCAGTCCCAACGCCAGCAGTATGTAGGGAGCTGTCAAACTCTGGAGGCGATGAGACCACTCACGAGGGAAACCACTTTGTTGGTGCCAGTTTTGATCTAACATACGTAGGAGACGCACACTGCTTTGGTGAATATCGGTGGTCGAAAGTTTATGGAAAAGCGGTCTTGATGTGCGCTTCTACCACCTCTGTCGTGGAAGTTATGCTTTCACACTGTCCGTTTGTTTGTTTGCGTGTTTCTTATAAACAGAGCACACAGAACAAACAAGGAGACATCCCTGGGGATATCTCCTTATGTGTTCTGTGTTGGCATTTCTGCGAGGCGATTTAGTTTTGCAAGCAGCATTCTCTTGGAGCTGCATTAAATTTCATCATGAGAGAAAGAGTTACCATACTGGTCCGTTTAATACTGTTTACTATTCCCTGCCTTATTCAAGATTTCCTTCCCTTGCATCAACTTCATCACCCTCCTCCTCCTCCTCCTCGAACAGCTTCAAATCCTGTCTCTCCACGCTCTGCATGCATGGTGATTTCAGTGTTGATTTTCTCTTTACGTCCATGCCTATGGTAAGTTTGGATCAAAATCGTCAGTATCAAAACAGTTTTTTAAAAACTATCGTTGAGGGTGCCCTCCGAAGACGCTCTTTTATGCTAGCTGTACAACTAAGCCATTGCTGTTGGCAGTAATGGTGTCCTGCATATGTTAGATCAGAATAGGTACCACTGAACACCAGCAAAGTGACTCGGCAGCGGTGCAGGATCAGTTCCAGTGGGTTGCCTCATGATGACTCGATATTGATCCCTGTCTACGGGCTGCAAGTGTTGGGGCAGCAGCTGTACTAACCTGAGTGTTGCCGTGCATGAGGGAGCCAAGATCGGCGTGAAAGTAATTCTACTGGGTAGATATGGAAGACAAAACAACAGCGACAACGACAACAACAACAACAGCGACAACAACAACGACGACAACGACGACGATGACGACGACAATCAAACAAATAAAACACCCAGAACGAAAAGTCCTCAACTTGAACCTACTGGAGGTAGATTTGGAGGAAAAACGCAATCGAAGGTCACTTGCAAGAGCCTCAGGGCCTTCAAGAGCCAGAGAGTTGCAGAACTTCTGGATATAATATTTCTATATATCATAGGGAGCAGCGAGGGTAAGGATAGTGAGGACACTGCAATAGAGTAAGTTCTTCGACAGTGCTATACTTCCTTTCATTATCATACCTTGGCGTCAGCCAGGCCTGTGCAGAGCTGATCAGCAAATTTGAGCCGTGAATTTAAGACACGTCAAATTACTGAATAGTGAACTATGTGGTTTTTGTTTTCCTATTTGAGTCCGTGGCCCATTTTTTTAGTCTATGGAAGAACTGAAAATTGAGTATTGTTTTGTGCGCTTTTCATGTCTGATGTCTGTGACAGTCGAAGGAGACATACTTTTCAAGAAATCACTTTTTTCTATTGCGTATTAGATAAGCAATATTATGCACCATGTTTGTGTATTTGTGCTTTTTTTTTTCTAACGACACTGCAGTCTAATTCAGTTTTCATTCAATGACATAATAACTCCGATGGGATTCAAACCCACGACCTCTTGGCCATCGTCCACTGCAGTACAGTGGCATACCAGACAGAGAACTGGGTAAAGATGGTCAGTAAAGCTCTCAGAGTGGAAACTCCAATGTCCATTATTGACCGCCACCACCAGTCGTGTGGTCAGCGAAGTATAGTTGGTGTGGCTGGACACGAGATGTGCTGGACTTACAATGCTGACCTTTGGGGAGATGTGGGAATTGTCACGTACATCATCTCTTGATTAATTGATGGAGGTCAACTCTAGAGGAATTAGTCTGAGGTCCCCTTTGTCCAGTGATTCTCTCTCTCTCTTCCTCTCTCTCTCTCTCTCTCTCTCTCTCTCTCTCTGTGTTCCATCATCCACTTCCTCTGTGCCCAACTCCCCTGCTGTCTCTCTATCTTTCTGCTTTTATTCACGTGAGTGCCAACAGAGGAAAAATTGGTGAGTAATTTTATGGGCGTGTTTGTATGCTGCAAGGAACGGATGTGCAGAGAGGGAGAGTGTACGTATGCTTATCACATATTGTTACAGAGAGAGAAAAGGAGAGAGAGAGAGAGAGAGAGAGAGAGAGAGAGAGAGAGAGAGAGAGAGAGAGAGAGAGAGAAATCAGATTATCATCTGTAGTAAGGCCGACTGGGTGAATGAAATCTCATACCCTCCAACACACACACACACACACACACAACACACACACACACACACACACACACACACCACACACACACACACACACACACACACACGCACGCACAGGCATATGCACACAGGCACACCCATACCCACACCTACCCACCCACCAACCCATCCTTACACACACACACACACACACCCACCCACACACACACACACACACACACACACACACACACAACACACACACACACACACACACACGCATGCACGCACGCACGCACGCACGCACATACACACACTACAGTGGCATACCAGCCGGAGAACTGGGTAAAAGGTGGTCAGTAAAGCTGTCTGACAGTAACCTTCAGAGTGAAAACTCCGATGTCCATTATTGACCACCACCATCAGTCGTGTGGTCAGCGAACCATAGTTGGTGTGGCTAGACTGCCTACAGCCTCAGAGGAAAAGAGAGGACAAGTCACACACACAAAGTTCAAAGATTTGACAGGGATGGAAGGTAGGGGACATGGAAAGAGGATGAGAGGGGGGATGGGCAAAGGAAGGAGGGCGGGGTGGGGGGGGAGGGAGGGTGATCAGGAGAGGAGAAGTAAGAAGAGCCTGGCGAATTATCAGTCTGAATGAGATGATTTAATGATAGCTACATGACAGGTATGATAGCTATATGACATGTATGATAGCTATATGACAGGTATGATAGCTACATGACAGGTATGATAGCTATGTGACAGGTATGATAGCTATGTGACAGGTATGATAGCTATGTGACAGGTATGATAGCAATGTGACAGGTATGATAGCAATGTGACAGGTATGATAGCTATGTGACAGGTATGATAGCAATGTGACAGGTATGACAGCAATGTGACAGGTATGATAACAATGTGACAGGTATGATAGCTATGTGACAGGTATGATAGCTTGTGACAGGTACGATAGCAATGTGACAGGTACGATAGCTATGTGACAGGTACGATAGCTATGTGACAGGTACGATAGCAATGTGACAGGTACGATAGCTATGTGACAGGTATGATAGCTATGTGACAGGTATGATAGCTATGTGATAGGTATGATAGCTATGTGACAGGCACTCTGATCTTGGCACGATTGTAAGACGGAAGGAAACAGATTGTGCACCACTGAACTCCCTTCGTGTCCTCTAATTCAGCCAGCTGCTTCTGTGACCTGGCATGGCACCTGTGAGTTACCAGCGTTTTGGGGAGCTAGGCCCATGAAAAAAACCCCGTTAGTTTAGAAATACATAGTCATGAATGAGATGGGCAGTAAACTCCACAGCTCTTCTTTGTTCAAACCCTTCGTTGATCCCTCGTCCCATCCACCACCACCACCACCACCACCACCAACCATCTTCTGTTCTTTCCCTTCTTTGCAACTGTGAGTTTGTAGTTGTGAAGAAGACACAACAAGAAGGAAACTTGATGAATCCATCAATTCACGCTCAGACGTGATTTGTATTCTTTCCTGGAGCTTCTGTCCACCTGCCAACAATGCATTATCCAGCATGCTCACATAGAAAGTAGAAAAAACCCCACTGAACTAGTCACGCGCCAAAGACCTATTGCCTAACGGCTGCAGAATACGGAACTAGCAAAACGATGGCTACCAGAAAAGCGTCTGTATTTCGTTGCGATTTTCACGCTGTGCAGACCAGGAGAGAAGAGATCGCAGGAGTTTCTTCAGTTCCCTTATTCTTATCTTGCACTCGACTCTCGCTTGACCTGGTTAGCTTGAACTGAATGGCAAGTTCAGTATGCGAGGGTGCAGAGAAAATGTGCCTGGTGAACCCGCTGAGGGAATGGATTGTGTTGGTGATCACTTGGCTGTCCAGGACGTGGCTAAGGGGAATTCCCTGGCTGTTTCTCCTGTTGTCACATACACAGGATGAAGTGTTCTGACTCTTTCAGTCTTTCTCCTTCATTCCCATCCCCTTCCGCCCCTCATTCTTACTGTCTTTTTTTTTATTTGATGGCATGGTGTACAAAACGTTTGTTGTCTCTTATCTATGTTTAGTTCGGATAAAGCACTCATCTTCATTAATATTCAATTGTTCATTCGGTGTGTGTGTGTGTGTGTGTGTGTGTGTGTGTGTGTGTGTGTGTGTGTGTGTGTGTGTGTGTGTGTGTGCTGTGCAGTAAAACACTATGTTAATTTCAGTCAGTCGGTCAGTGTGTATGTGTGTGTGTGTGTGTGTGTGTGTGTGTGTGTGTGTGTGTGTGTGTGTGTGTGTGTGTGTGTGTGTTTCGCTCTCTCTCTCTCTCATCCACTTAACCTCCACTGTTATTAAATAAGCCGATAAAAAGAACCCACAATAAAATGGATAACTTCATTAAATTAAGGTCAGCTGTGTGATTTTTCTTCTATTTCTTGGAGCTTCAATCAACAAGCGCACAAAAAAATTACTAAAACAAAATCTAAAAAACGGATTTATTCCACTGGTTTCTTGTCATCCTCTCCTATAACCTGATTTTTTATTACCAGCTTCACGAATCTCATGTGCAAACATTGTTAATGTGTCCAAATACATCTGTCTGTCTGTCTGGCCGGCTCTCTCTTTTTCTCGCTGTCTCTGTCTCTGTCTGTCTGTCTGTTTGTGTCTCTCGGTCTTTACGCGCGCGCGCGCGCGCGCGCGCGCGTGTATGTGTGTGTGTATGTGTATGTGCGTGTGTGTGTGTGTGTGTGTGTGTGTGTGTGTGTGTGTGTGTGGTGTGTGTGTTTGTATGGTTGTGTGTCTTGTGAACTGGCTAGCTAGAGAGGCAGAGAAAGAAAGACAGAGAGAAATCAAAGAAGAAGAAGGAGAAGAAGAAGGAGAAGAAGAAGGAGAAGAGAAGAAGAAGAAGAAGAAGAGAAGAAGAAGAAGAAAGAAGAAGAAGAAGAAGAAGAAGAGAGAAGAGAAGAAGAAGAGAAGAAGAAGAAGAAGAGAAGAAGAAGAAGAAGAGAAGAAGAAGCAGAAGAAGAAGAAGAAGAAGAAGAAGAGAAGAGAAGAGAAGAAAGAAGAAGAAGGAAAGAAGAAGAAAAAAGAAGAAGAAGAAGAAGAAGAAGAAGAAGAAGAAGAAGAAGAAGAAGAGAAGAAGAAGAAGAAGAGAAGAGAAGAAGAGAAGAAGGAAGAAGAAGAAGAAGAAGAGAAGAAGAAGAAGGAAGAAAGAAGAGAAGGAGAAGAAGAAGAAGAAGGAAGAGAGAAGAAGAAGAAGAAGAAGAGAGAGCGTTCTTTTTTGGGTCTCATTTGCGATCTTTTTTGAGCTCTTACAGTACAGATCCATTAGACAAATCGAACTACAGCTCTACTCGTGGTTGTTTTGTTTCTTGTTGATCTAATGACAATGTTTTTTTTTTTCATTTGCGAGTGCTCACAGATACTTAGCTTTTTACTTATTCTGTTTGTTGTGAGAGTTGACATCCAGCTGTATCATACCGCCCTGGTGTTTACCACTTTGTGATCTGTGGGATTTTCTTTGCTCAGGTGCATAAGGGTTAGTTGCAAGTGTTCACATACCTGTTTGTTAATACAATACTGATACACGGAGACATTATCAATATTGAATCAAGTTGTTTTCATGCCGGCCATCCAAACGTGTTAAAAGACAGAGACTTCGTACAAAAGTCAACATATTTGCGACTTCAACAAGGGGTTAACAGCAATGTTGTGTCATGTGCAGCATGCAAAATGGAATCGTAGATATATTGACCATCTGCTGGTACAAGCAGTACCATATCCTGAATGCTGGCATTCCATTCCACAAGGATATAGCTATATTTACAACGCGTAAACTTGTGATTTGTAGTGGCACGAATTACACAACCGAGAGCTTTTCGTAGGCAGCACATGTGCAAGTATTTAGAATATACATTCGTTTAAAAAATATGGAAAGTTTCAAGTTCACAAAAATTAATAGAAGCTGTCTGCGTTTAAAGCGTGACAAAATGTCACAAAAGCTGTCTTTATATGTGAATGGATGGGCATGTCAGCTACCAATCATTTTGCACCTTTATTTCTTTCGTTTGACTGTTACTTGATTTTATAATGACGTCTTCTCATTTGTTTTGTGTGCATATGCTAAGGTTGGCAACAATTTCATTTCACTTATGTTTAATGTGTGGCTTTATATCTTATTTATGAGTGATGTCAAAATGAATTAAAAGAAAAACATTGAGCTACGTGTAGTCTGTATCTGCTGTACTTGAAACGTGACAGAATCCTTTTAGAATCCGACTGCCAGTCACGAAGCTGGCTTCTGCTTCGTGTTGTTCAGACTCATTACTTGTCTGTCCCGCCCCCGTCCTTGTGTGTGTGTGTGTGTGTGTGTGTGTGTGTGTGTGTGTGTGTGTGTGTGTGTGTGTGTGTGTGTGTGTGTGTGTGTGTGTGTGTGTGCGTGTGTGTGTGTGACAGGGTCCTCCTCTCCTTTCTTCAGCTCTCGTCTTGGTGGCTGGAAAAAAGCAGGGATTTGTCATCATTTTATCCATGAGTTGTGAATAGAAAGGGTGTGTGAAAGACCATGTGTGTTTTCATTTAATAATGCTCAGAGTATTGTATTTTCCGAAGGAAGTGAACAGCTAGTGTGTATTGAAACATTTATCTATGTATCATGTATCTATGTATCTATCTATCTATCTGTCTGTCTGTCTGTCTATCTATCTATCTATCTATCTATCTATCTATCTATCTGTCTATCTATATCTATATCTGTACTGAAGTGTTTTACTGTCTTCTCGTGAAACAACTATTTTGAGGGCTGTAGGTAACCTGGAGTAGGCAAATACAGCAAATAATGGGCAATGGATTGTCTCCTATTTCATTGTGAATGCTTCCGTTCACTACCTTTTTATCTGAATGTTTGAACATAGATAACACAGGCTGAAACATGTTCATTTCATTGCATTTTTTTTCCGCATGTTTGATTTCTGCCATAATGACCAGCATCAGTTATTTTTTTTCGCCAGTCTTTCGCTTTATTCGTGATTGCTGTTTTTGGTTCCAGTCACGGCAGTCAGTTACCATCTTCAAAATGTTCTCTCCATGATTGTGTTTTGTTTCTTTTTGTTTGTTGTCGGAGATCAGAGCGCTTGCTGCTTCCAAAAGTGTGCCAGTGCAGGTAATAGGAATCTGACAACCCTGATTTGTTACATATAAAGGTCATGGTGTATACATGTGTTAATCCCTTCCCCTTCTCTTTCTTTCTTCATCTTGTTTTTCTCTTGCCACATTCATCTTTCTCTTCTTCTTTGTGTATTTTTTTTTTGGTTCGGTTCATTTTTTTTTTATCGTTACTCTTGTTTTTCTTCTTCCCAATTGATGTAGCTACGCTCTAATCTCTTTGTTTCCTTCCTTCTTTTTGCCCAGCCAGGTGTGAATTAAAAAAAAACAACAACCAAATCTGGCCATTGATTCTCTTGTAGGGTATATCTGCGACTGACATTGTGTTGCTGCCGACCAGCGGGAAACACGTGGCAAGAACCGCGTGCACACTGGACAGGACTGCTGCTTTCTTTCTTTTTTTTTCTGTGTCGTGTTTCGGCGTTCAGGAAGAAAAAGTGGAAGAGCCGGTTCGTTTTCCTTTTAAGCTGCTTATGTAGAGTTCAGTTCTCTTTGCCAATATAGAGTTCAGTTCTCTTTGCCGGTACAGAGTTCAGTTCTCTTTGCCAATGTAGAGTTCAGTTCTCTTTGCCAATGTAGAGTTCAGTTCTCTTTGCCAGTGTAGAGTTCAGTTCTCTTTGCCAATGTAGAGTTCAGTTCTCTTTGCCAACGTAGAGTTCAATTCTCTTTGCCAGTGTAGAGTTCAATTCTCTTTGCCATGTACAGTTCAATTCTCTTTGCCAATGTAGAGTTCAATTTACTTTGCCAATGTAGAGTTCAATTCTCTTTGCTAAGTACTCTTTTCTCTAGTTGCTATTCAAACTTCATTTATTCAGTTACCAGTTTTTAAAAAAATTATTCTCTCTCCTTTTGCTGTCTGATTTCTTTTAAAAGAAATTTAATTGGCAGGTCGGATCAGCAAGTACAATTCTGTTCCAAACATCTGTTTGATATAACTCACTAATCTTACTACCACCACCGCTGCTACTTTTTCTGCCGCTGTTTTTGTTGCTGCTGCTGCTGCTGCTAGTGCTACCACCACTACCACCTCCACTGATCCCCTCTCTCTCTCTCTCTCTCTCTCTCTCTCTTCGTGTGTGTGTGTGTGTGTGTGTGTGTGTGTGTGTGTGTGTGTGTGTGTGTGTGTGTGTGTGTGTGTGTGTGTGTGTGTGTTGCGTAGCGTAGCCTTGTTACACATTCTTCGTTCATCTTTCATATTGCCCACTGGTTCCCCTAGTCGTTTAAAACGCGTGCTGGTGTTTAAAATTTCAGTCCTTAAGACAAGTTCTTCTCCTAGCAGGATTTGTGAGCGGAGTTCACCTCCATAATTCTGGCAGAAATACGTGTGTCAATACATCTGTCAGAATTATGAGATGGTTAGTAAATGACTAATTCAGCTCAGACCGAGAAGAGCTTTATTTATCATTATTTTAACAACTTTTCTGGTTCTTGTGTATGTTTCTCTCTCTCTCTCTCTCTCTCTCTCTCTCTCTCTCTCTCTCTCTCTCTCTCTCTCACCTACTTACTTTTTGGGATTAAACTTAAACCAAACAGACATGAAGTTACAGCTAAACTGTAGTTCTCATTAACATCAACGCAAAGATGAATTACAAGCAAACAAAACCAGGGAAAGCTCAAACATATGATCTAATGAAGGATACATCAAGCGATCTTCCTATTAGCGCTAAATCAGTTATCAGAGGCATAGTACTCTCTCTCTCTCTCTCTCTCTCTCTCTCTCTCTCTCTCAGGAATATTACTCTCTCTCTCTCTCTCTCTCTCCTCTCTCTCTCTCTCTCTCTCATGCCATCAGTGTTAATTACACACTGGCAATCCATCAACCCATCAACAAATTCAAAAGCAAACATGACACTCACTCATCATGGTGTGATTACGACGTATCAATAAACTTAGAAGTATTGAAAATATAAAGTAAACAGCTACAATACTGCAGTATGATCAAGAGGAAACATAACACTCATTTATCCTGATTTTATTGCAATGCGTCAATAACATCAAACAACAAACCTTAAACTCATTTATCGTGATGAAATTAAGGAAATCAAAGCAGTAGATAAGAGATGGCTTCTCAAGTTAAACATTTACTAATAAGCATGAAATTTGTCGTAGTTCGTGCATTATTCCTTACAGAACAATGATTAATTGTGAAAAGTATCATCCGTTTTACCTTGAAATAGTGTGTGTGTGTGTGTGTGTGTGTGTGTGTGTGTGTGTGTGTGTGTGTGTGTGTGTGTGTTGTGTGTGTGTGTGTGTGTGTGAGAGAGAGAGAGAGAGAGAGAGAGAGAGAGAGAGAGAGAAGAGAACCCAGCGTCTTATTCTTCTTCTTTTCGTTCATATTCTACATAATCTTCTATGCAAAGAACACAAGGCTGTGGTAAAGAGGGTCACAACTTTACACCAAACCTTTTTTTTTTTCTTATAGGTGTGCTCCTACTCCCCGCTTACTCTTCCCAAGCTGCCATAACAGAAACTACGACTGGAAGACATTCTTTATGGTTGTCACATCTCACATCCGCTGTTTGGCTTAGGGGCAGAAAGTGACAAGACAACACTTCACGTCACTGATCTCTTTCTCTACCCCACCCCCCTCTCTCCTTGCCTCTCTCTCTCTCTCTCTCTCTCTCTCTCTCTCTCTTCTCTCTCTCTCTCTCTCCTCTTACCTCCCAAGTCCTCTCTCTCTATGTCTCTCTCTGTCTCTGTCTGTCTGTCTGTCTCTCATTATGTTCCGGTATTTCCGGGTGTTAATGTGTTTGTCTGTCTGTCTGCCTGTCTGTCAGTCTGTCTTTTTCTTAGTGTCGTTCTCTTTCTTGCTGCCCCCTCCCCCCCCCCCCCCCCCCACCGGCCACACCTTCTTGGAAACAAAAGTAAAGTGTCCACGCCCCCTTCATCCTCTCTCCCCCTTCAACGTTTCCTCTTTCCACCAATCCTATCTCTCACTGCCCCCTTCCCCGCCCTCTTCTTCCCTACAAATGTTACACATTTCTTTTCTCTCCACACTGCCCCCTTTCCCCCGCCCTCTTCTTCCCCTACAAATGTTACACATTTCTTTTCTCTCCACACTGCCCCCTTTCCCCCCGCCCTCTTCTTCCCCTACAAATGTTACACATTTCTTTTCTCTCCACACTGCCCCCTTTCCCCCCGCCCTCTTCTTCCCCTACAAATGTTACACATTTCTTTTCTCTCCACACTGCCTTCCTTTTCCCCAACCGTTCCTGGTTTTTTTTAAAATTCTATTTGCTATTCTTCCTGATCTGTTCCCCTTTTTGTCTCACCTTTTGTTCTTCTTTCCTTCCTGTAATTCTCTTTCTTTCTTTCGTTTACATTTGTTCATTTGCGGTTTCTTTTCTTTTCTTCTTTCTGATCGTGACTGTTTCTTCGTTTGTTGTTTTATTTCTTTCCCTCTTTCTTTCTTTCACTGCCTTTTTGTTGTTGTAATACTTTCCCTCCCCCTCCCTTCTTTAATTTTTGTTTTTAGCTGCATTATTTCTTTTCATTTTTCTTTTCCTGATTGCCATTTTGTTGTTGTATTTCTTTCCATCTTTCTGTCCTTGATTGCCATTTTGTTGTTGTATTTCTTTCCATCTTTCTGTCCTTGATTGCCATTTTGTTGTTGTATTTCTTTCCATCTTTCTTTCCTTGGTTGCCATTTTGTTGTTGTATTTCCTTCCATCTTTCTGTCCTTGATTGCCATTTTGTTGTTGTATTTCTTTCTATCCTTCTTTCTTTGAATGCCATTTTGTTGTTGTATTTCTTTCCATCTTTCTTTCCTTGATTGCCATTTTATTGTATTTCTTTCCATCTTTCTGTCCTTGATTGCCATTTTGTTGTTGTATTTCTTTCCATCTTTCTGTCCTTGGTTGCCATTTTGTTGTGTTTCTTTCCATCTTTCTTTCCTTGGTTGCCATTTTGCCTTGTATTTCTTTCCATCTTTCTTTCTTGATTGCTATTTGTTGTTGTATTTCTTTCTATCTTTCTTTCTTTGAGTCCCATTTTGTTGTTGTATTTCTTTCCATCTTTCTTTCCTTGATTGCCATTTTATTGTATTTCTTTCCATCTTTCTGTCCTTGATTGCCATTTTGTTGTTGTATTTCTTTCCATCTTTCTTTCCTTGGTTGCCATTTTGCCGTTGTATTTCTTTCCATCTTTCTTTTCTTGATTGCCATTTTGTTGTTGTATTTCTTTCCATTTTTCTTTCCTTGATTGCCATTTTTGTTGTATTTTTTCCATCTTTCTTTTTTGATTGCCATTTTGTTGTTGTATTTCTTTCCATTCTTTCTTTTCTTGACTGCCATTTTGTTGTTGTATTTCTTTCCATTTTTCTTTCCTTGATTGCCATTTTGTTGTTGTATTTTCTTTCCATTTTTCTTTTCTTGATTACCATTTTGTTGTTGTATTTCTTTCCATCTTTCTTTCCTTGGTTGCCATTTTGCCATTGTATTTCTTTCCATCTTTCTTTTCTTGATTGCCATTTTGTTGTGTTTCTTTCCAATTTTCTTTCCTTGATTGCCATTTTCGTTGTTGCATTTCTTTCCATTTTTCTTTTCTTGATTGCCGTTTTGTTGTTGTATTTCTTTCCTTTTTTTACCTTCCTTGATTGTTTTTTTTTTCTCAATTGTTGTATTTCTTTTCTTCTTCCCGTCCTTGATCTTTTTGTTTAACGTCTTTGTTCCTACTCTTCTTTCCATTCCAAACTGTTTATCCGTTTGTTGTTTTATTTCTCTTCTTCTTTCTTTTGTTACACATTTACACGTTTGTTCTTTTTTTTCTTTCATTTTCTTTCCTTTCTTCCTTATATCCCTGACCGTTTCTCTGTTTGTTGTTTTCTGTCTTTCCTTTTTTTTCTTTTCATGCTTGTTTCTTCCTTTGTAGTATCATTTCTTTCCCTTCTCCCTTCGTTGCTGACTTTAATTGTTTTCCTTCCATGTTTGCTACTTTGGTGTACACTTTCTTTCCTTTTTTTCTTTGCTTGTTTGCTCGTTGCTTTGTATTCTCTCCCTCTTTCTTTCCTCTCTCGATCTGCTCTTCTGCCTTCTTTGCGCAGGATAATAGAGTTACGCATAACACAGTATGAGAGAGAGAGAGAGAGAGAGAGAGAGAGAGAGAGAGAGGAGAGAGAGAGAGAGAGTAAAAATATCACATAAAAAAGACAGTAGTGAATAGGACTGATCATTTAACAACTCCAAACAAGGCTGGAACGTCATGGTGAAACTTTGCTGGAGTTTGCTCTTTGTATAAAATATATGTTTTCGATCGTTTTTCATTAGTGACGGCAGATTTTTCATGTTTTGTTTGATATAATGGTTTTGTAAAGTTTCTTGAAAAATTAAAAAAAAACTATAAAGATTTTTTTCCATTTTACATAAATGAAGAAACTGAGTTGCAATTTTCGACACCAACTGTTTAGGATTTAGAGATTCATATTTGTTGTTTTGTGGCTTAATATCCTATGGAAAATTACTTACATCAAAACTTAGACAATACTACTTAACATATGATCAATGATTATACTTATACTCTATTATATGACAACAAAGTAGTACTTAAAACCAATGCTAATATGTAACCCCCCCCCCTCTGAAAATATCAGGTGTGGGAATTGTTCTTTTACACATTAATTTGGAATCATACATCATGACCGTTGAGCTGAAGAAATTGAGTTAAAAACCATGGTACAATGGCGCATAAAATTCAAGCCTGCATGAAATAGCAGTGGCAGTGTCACTTCGGGGAATAGCTTGGCTGCAGTCTTCTATACAGCCCACCATAGGTTGGTCTCTTCTAAGTCCATCATAACCCGCTCTGGTGATAGGGCACAAAGTAGTTTCCAAAAGGAGTTTTAACTCCAAGCGCGCATGACGTGGTAGAAACAGAATGATGGACCCCTCCCCCCCCCCCACACACACACATACATGATGAGACAGCACTCAAGAGTCTGATTGATACAAATATGAAAATAATTGAATTATGTAACTGAAGTCATGGCTTCGCTCTGCCTTTTCATCACTCTTCACGATTGACCTGAGCACACCCCTGCCCCCGCCCCTCATTTTCCCATCTGTGTCATGGGAGCTATCATCATGCAGGGTTCAGGAGAAACAAGCCTCTTGAGTGACAGTGCTTGGGGTGAGGAAAGGGCGGGCGTGATTCACGTGCACATGCCACGCAGAGAGCAATGAACAGCTGAACGCATCTTCAAATTGCCGTCTTCCTCCTCTCTCTAACCCAGAGGGAAGTTTTGACTCGACCAGCAGGTCAGCAGACGTCCGCTACGTCCGTGTGTTAATGTTGTCAGGATCAGTTCTTCAGAATATATTCAAGGTCGTCATTCAGTGAGAGACATTAAGTTATTCACGTATTTGTGTCTTGTGTTCGTTCTGAATAACAATCATAGAGACTTTCCAAAATCTTTCAATTTCAATTTTGCCCATCTCCCCCACTGGGACACAGGCCACCAACAAAGTTCCTCCAGCTGTCTCTGTCCTGGGTCAGTCTGTCCAGCTGCCCCCATGTGTGGCCCATCTTCTTGGCATCTGCGTCCACGCCACGTCGCCATGTGTTCCTCGGCCGCTCCTCTCTTCCTTTTTTTCCCTGGGGGTTCCACCTGAGGGCTTGTCTCGTGGTGTTGGTGGCTGGCTTACGCGCAATCTTGACATGAAATATAGATTTGATACACACTGGTTAATAGGTTAAGCACAAAGGAATTAAATGTAAGCTACGTTGAAAATGGACTTGGTTATGATTAGCCTACTTTCGCTGTGATGAAGCAAGATGTGAATGAGGACTCACAAAAAACATACATTTATGATACTGAATGCCATCAGCCATTAGAAACGAGGGCAATATGAATCAAATTAAACTGTTCAGCAGACAATGACAGACCAAATTGTTCAGTGAGCTCTGCGTTGGCGATTTGGCTTTGCAAGTAGAATTCTTTCGGAGTTTCTAGAGGTATTGTGTATTTCATCATGGGAGGAAGAATTACTCTATTTGTTTGTTATTATTATTGCATTGCGTAGGTTTCTCAGTTTGTCAAGTTTAAATTCATACATTTTTAAGGCAAACAAAACGCTATAGCAAATATTATATTTTTCATGGTTTCTTTTATCCATATGCAAATATTATCAGCACAATATTTGAGGACTTCACGACTTAAAGAATATCATAAAGTATTGAAGAAATGAGGTTTAATAACTGAAATCTGCAAGGTATTTATTCTCAGAACTCTTCATGTGAAAGAACGGTTTCCAGGCAACAAATTAAAAAAGAAGATAACAGCAAAATTACATCAAAGCCAAATGTATGTTTGTGGTAAGAAGCAGATGATTTACTCTCTCTCTCTCTCTACCTGTCTACCTTCCTACCTACATATCTACCTACCTACCTAGCTATCTACCTACCTGTCTGTCTATCTGTCTGTCTCCATGTCTGTCTGTCTATCTCTCTACCATACTGAGCAAGGCCACTTTATTCTGAATCCAAGAAGATAGTCATTGCAGTCAGTTTCATTCGAGCTCTTCAGAAATAAACAACAATAGTTGTGCTATGAACGATGATGATGATGACGATGGTGATGATGTGATGATGATGATGATGATGATGATATGATGAATACCTTTTGTAATTCTGATGATAATAATGATAAAAACAGCAACAGCAAACTAAGCCGCCGCAGCAACAACAATTGACATACTGACCTAGAACGTATCCTTTATCTGAAAAAGAATTCAGGTGTTAAGCATAAAAAGGGGAGAAAGCGTTGATCTGAAAAGTCCTGAAACAATAGTCTCGCTTCGTTTATCACATTTTTCATTAACTGGACGTTGAATTTGATTTTCCGTGTTTCATTACCCTTGAGTATGCTCGTCACCAAAATGAATTTTAATATACTTTCTGCTGTCTGCAACACGTGCAAGAATACGCGTTCACGATGCACAAACATTGATCTTAGTTGATGCACAATCAGTTTACGGAAAAGGTGATAAAGGCATGTTTTATTCTGTTCTATTGTTTTGTCCTCAAACGAAGCACTTGAAAGAAAAGAATCAGTAAATATATCAATCTCAGCTTTGATGTATTCATTTGGTATACATCTTTAACTTATTTCTTCGATATTGCACAGAATGTATTAGATATGATATGTTGCACAGGCTGTTTAAGAAATAACGGTTTAAAAACTTCAGCGCAGCAAACATTTTACCATTTGTTTCATATTGCCGGCTGACTGGAAACAACATGAAAAAGTCGAAAAACTTCTATACACATATTCATATCATTAGATTTGAACCATCACAAATAAAAGCCCTCCTTGCCCTCGTATCCTGTCCTCTCTCTCTCCACCACACACACACACACACACACACACACACACACACACACACACACACACACACGCACGCACGCACGCACGCACGCACACACACACACACACACACACACACACACACAACACACACCACACACACGCGCCGCGCCCACGAACACCCACCCACCCACATATCCTTCCTTACACACACACACCACACACACACACACAGACACACACACACACACACACACACACACACAATACAGAGAAACGAAGGCACGCTATTCTTCCCAACTGTTTGAGAAAGGCGTCCTTGGTGAAGAAGGGAGCGTAGCCAGCGGCACATTTTCAGTATAAAGACAGCAGTCAGTGAGATGTTGGTTCTGCCTCCGACAATCAGCATGGGCAAGGGCAAGGCGAGGGTTAGACTAGGCCAGACCAGACAATGCAATGGAAGGCAAGGCAGTTTGATTTCCATATTCACCAGGACTTTTTACTGTGTGGGAGAAGATTGGGGAATAAGAGAGGAGAGAGAGAGGAGAGAGGAGAGAGAGAGAGGGGAGAGAGAGAGAGAGAGAGAGAGAGAGAGAGAGAGAGAGAGAGAGGAGAGGATGAGTGGTGAGGGTGTGGGTGGGCTGCAGAGATGTCCAAACCCCTGTGCCTCAGCTCCCTGCAAGGCATTTTGTGAGGACACAGAACATCCTGCACATTGATTTTGTTTAATTAAGTCGCACGTTTTTTCTGTTTACTTTGTACGCTTTGCTATTTTCAATGTTGTTTCCCGAGTTTCTTTCATCGGCGATCTTTCATAAAGCGAAACCAAACACTGATTACTTGTTTTTCTGCTTTGCTTTTTTTTTTTATCTTTCCTAAACATCCTTTCTATATGTCATGTAAAAGGAGACATAAATTGGATGCTACAAAGCACTGTTTGGATAGAATTTGAGTGGAAATTGTCAAACAGTTTTTTCATTTTGCTACCCATTGTTTGTTTCTTTTGTTATTTTTTAGTTTCCGATTTGTTTTGTGAATGCATGCCAATTAAATGTCACTGTTTTCTACACATATTGTTTAGAACAGTCAACACACCGTTGAATCCTTTTGTAGAACAGTCAACACACCGTTGAATCCTTTTGTAGAACAGTCAACACACCGTTGAATCCTTTTGTAGAACAGTCAACACACCGTTGAATCCTTTTGTAGAACAGTCAACACACCGTTAATCTTTTTGTAGAACACGCCGGCTGACCAGACTTATTCATCAGTCTTCAGAAGTTTGGAGAGGGATCTCTGCGGTTTTTTTTTAGAAACTCAGTTTCCTCAAGGAAATATCACAGTCTGTGGTGTTCAGTGGCATATGTTCTGATGTAACGTGCGCAGGAGTTAGGCTGGCAGACGGCAGCAGTAACATTTCTGTTCTGGGTTGCCTCAGGACGGCTTGGCGTTCGTTTCCCCTTCTGAATTGGCGGAGTTGAGACTACGATGGACCAGCTTGGATGTAGCTGCGTTCATGGAATCTGAATGACGACGTGGGAGTAAAAAATAAAAAAATAAAAAAAAATAAAAAAAAAAAAAGAGAGAGAGAGAGAGAGAGAGAGAGAGAATACTAAGCCCCCATACAATTTTGTGTCTGCCATCTCTTCTCAGTATCATTACTCCTATGATGCTCGTTCCAAGTCACCCATACAGCCACACCCATGTCCGTTTTGCCACAACCCCAACACCAGCAGTGTACAGGGGGTTGTCAACATCAGGCGGTCCTGAGGCCACCCACCAGAGAATACACTGCACCGTCAACGACTTTGAACTATTTCTGACTAACATATGCAGGATCCACACACTGCTTTGGAAAGTGTCTAGGATGGCAAGTTTGGGGACTAATCGCGATTATTCTCACCTCTGTCAGCTTTGTCAAGGCAGCTGTGCTTTCACCAGAGATCCGTTTGTTTATTTGTTACCAAAATTGCACAAAAACTGCTGTTATGAATATAGAGGGGAACTTGAAACTGACGTCACTACAGTAGCAGAAAATTTAAGGATTTGATCACTGGAAACCATGAATTTGTTCTGTAGGTGCTCCAAAAATGAGAAAAACACGGAACTCTCTCTGTCTCTCTGTCTCTGTCTCTGTCTCTGTCTCTTCTCTCTCTCTCTTTTCTCTGTCTCTGTGCTGACTTTGACTACACGCATGTTGTTGCATAGTGTATGTTTCAAAGACTGTGAGACTGAGACATCCTGTCAACAGCTGGCACAAATCGGTCTGGGATGCAGGCAAGTCATTGACAGATGGTTCCAGCTCGCTCAGAAACCGAGCAGACAGGGGACACGGGAATTTGTTTTTGACTGCTCCTCGGAGGTATCGTTGATTCGCAATCGTAGAGAGGTTGGGTTAGGGGTAGCGCTGAGGCAGGGGTTGAGGGGATGAGTTAAGACTGCATGTTCATACGGGAACTATGGAGCAGTAGATCAAAGGTGTGTTGGTATATGACTCGTGTTAGGTGAAAAGGTACCATTTATTTGATTGTGGATTCGTGATAGGGTACAAGCAAGCAGATGGTACTGTTATGATCTTAAAAGATACCCCAAACAGCTGAAAACAACAACACATTTAGATACAGACACACAAACGCACAGACATAAACACACAAATACGTGTGCGGGAACGCGCGCACCGAAAAACCAAACCAAAACAAAAACAAACTAACGAACAGACATATGAACAAATAGACAAACACGAACGCCATCACGGCCACTGAGAGCAACGACAACAGGGACAGCGATAACAAAAAGAAATCAGCAACGAATCAGGGCGAGACAAATAGAGATAGCCACACCACGCCACACTACCATGCTACCACACCACACCACACCACACCACACCACACCACACCACACCACACCACAAAAACAACACTACACATCACACATGCACACCACCCACTCCACACAACACCACAACACACACACACACACACACACACACACACACACACACACACACACACACACACACACAGTGTCCAGAGAGAGAGAGTGAGTGAGAGAGAGAGAGAGAGAGAGAGAGAGAGAGAGAGAGAGAGAGAGAGAGAGAGAAACTCAGTTTCCACTTACGTCAGATATTATAAGGTTTCACTTAGCAGCTGACGGATTGGGAGAATGCATGACGCCCCCCCCCCCCCCCCCCCATATAAAAACAAAAACAACAACAACAAAAAACAAACAAACAAAAAACAAAGCAAAAAACAACCCAGAAGAAAACAACAAACAAACCCAAATCAGCCATTACCAGAGCAGACTCCTTTTCGCCTCACCTCTGTCCTTTCTGCCTGTCTGCCTGTTTGTCCGTCTGTCAGTCTCTGTTGTGTGTCTGTCTGTCTTTGTCCGTCTCTCTTTCTTCCCCCCTCTCTCACACACACAAACAAGTACGCACTCACATACGAGCGCGTGCGTGCGTGCGCGCGCGCACACACACCACACCACACACACACACACACACACACACACACCACACACACACACACACACACACACACAGAGTCACACACTCAGTACACACACACAAACGTGCGCGCCCCACACCACAAACACACACCACACACGCACACACAACACACACACACACACACACACACACACACACACACACACACACACACACACACACGGCAACGCGCGCGCGCTCCGAGCGGGCGGTCGAAATGCTCGTTTTCTCGCCTCTTGCCTTTCCCCATGTCTTCCTTGTAAACTCCTTTTTTCGCACTAAGATCAGCCTCATTAGTGAAATGGCCAACTCTTGGAGATTACGTGTAAATCCATCCTCTTAGCAATATACTTTTTTTTTTCTCCTATCTTTACTTTTTCATTCCTTGTGCTATCCTTGCCCCTTATTATCGCCTTGTCGTTTCGTGAAAGGCTTTGTGGGAATGTTCAGATCCATAGGAGATAGAGGATAGGGACGAGGGCAAATATGAACACACGTTTACAAATAATCACGCACAGATTATACAGTATTACCGGTGATACATACTGCAGGATTCCGCTGCCGGGAGGACCAACCGCGGGTTAATGGGAACACGTGACCATGCTTTAGACCCTTCCAAATGCTCTGCCATCAGTGCTGTGTGTGTATCCGTCACGGTCTCTGACACTGACACGGCTACACCGGCACGTTCAACCGTGTCAGTGTGCTCTTCACCTCTCCCCTCTCCCTCGGCCGCCTTTTCTTTATTAATTAAAGGAGGAAGGAAAAACAACTACACTTCTATCATCCAAGCAGCACCATTTATCAATGAAGAATTTGTTTGTTGTGCTTTTTTTTTGAAGGGTTCTTTACGATTAGAGTTAAGATGAGAGTTAGCAGCATTAAGTTTAGGTAGGGTAAGAGTTATGCATTCTTGAGTTGGACACTTCTTTTTTTTATTTTTACAGCAAAGTTCCTATCTGTCACAGTCTTAAGAACTGGAGGTGCACACGATCCTCCCCCTGCCTCATTTTCCCCTTCCCCAGTCAACACACACACACACACACACACACAACAGAGAATTATACAGAGAGAGAGAGCAAAAAATTACGAAGTCAAACTTGCCATCACAAGTTAAAAAAAGTTTGCGATGTAAGACGCCTACACTATACAAATAGCCAAAATATTGACATCTCTCTGTGAATAATTTAAAGTAACTCTCGTAGATCAAATGTATAAAAACCGGAGATGGGATTAATTATGAAAAACATTTAAAGAATGTTTTTTCCGTTCACTTTTTATAGCAATAATTCAAAGTCGAAGAGAATTACTTGAGCTGGAAAATTTTACGCATTAATTCATTGGGTGGACAATAAGAAGAGCCTTACAGCATTTAATCTTATGAAGATCAATAGTCCAAATACCTACAGAACACATGATCAAACTGATTCTTTAATACAATTGTTTTCCTTCAGATCGCCAACAGCTGAAGCATCGCAAAGGTGGGGGAATAAATTCAAAGTTTACATTAGACAATGATACAAGAAGGGATTCAAGCGCCACCGAAGTGACTTGGCAGCAGTGCAGTGTCTCCTCCGGTGGGTTGCCTCTTGACGACTTGACGTTGGCTGCTCCCTGTGGATTGCCGGTGCCAGACTGCGGCGGGACGGCCGAACTATGGCTGTGGACGCGAGCTTTGAATGAGCGGCTAGGGTGCAATGCCACTGAAATGGCACAGAAGATGGGACAAAAAAAAAAAAGAAGAAGAAAAGAAGAAAAGAAGAAGAAGAAAGGATTCAAACGTGAAACTGACTCAAACCTTTTTCAGAAGAGATGAACTCAGCATGGACATTAAAACTTTACTGTGAAAATATTACATCAAACCATAGCACACAAAATAGATATATCACGTCATGTCGCAACTAGGAAAGAAACTTTAGAACAGCTGCACTGTGAAAGTCGATCGTGTCCCAGATTGTCTCCCTTGACTTCACGACAGGCTGACCAGAAGTCCTGACTTCCATAACAGCGTGCAGCTCTAATCTGCTAGGCAAAATAAGTTGAACGCTACAATTGTAACTGCATGAAGAGTAGCTCACGTTGTAATAACTGGAGCCAAGGCAAAGAATCCCATGCCTTCACCTGTCACTTACTCACTGCCAAATAAAAAAAAACAAACCCATACAACTATGTTAAGACGAAGTTGATTTCAAAAGCAGATCTTAAATTTCATCTTTGTCACCTCTGTTTCTTTCACATGTAGATATTAAATGTCAGACCTGGAATTACTTAAAGGGGAATAGTCATCAGAAATCAGATGGTGCAATCAGAAGACGACAAAAGTACTGAAAAAAGTCGAAGACGTAATAATTTGCTTGATGGTCCATCAACATTGTCTTCTTCTGATCGTGATGGAATTGGCAGCGGATAGAGAGGAGGAAACAAGTGACGTTCGAATAGTCTCCCCTAATCATGGCGATCAACGAGAAACCTTAGGGATTCTCTCACTTGACTTTCTAAGAGCGCAGCACGTACAGATAGTGTCTAGTTCTCTCCATCCCGTTCTCTGTGAGTGTTGTTATTATCGTTCACATTGTGGTGGATGACTGGGGGTCTGTGGCTGTGCGGGTGTAGTGGAACCCTGACCACGGGGACTGTGCTGAAATCAGGTGGGTTTCAGCGATGACGTGCCGTCAGACAGTTCCTGAGACACACACTGACAGAAGGTTCTGAGACAGACATGGATCTATCGGTCCATCTGTCTGTCTATCTGTCTATCTCTCTATCTGTCTATTTACGGGTGAATATAACAGTATATATATATATATATATATATATATATAATATACTGTATATTGTATACACACACACACACACACACACACACACACACACACACGCACACACAACACACACACACACATATATATATATATATATATATACATATATACACTCTCTCTCTCCATGTGCATATACAAGTAAATAATGAACAACGATGTTTCAGAGAGAGAGAGAGAGAGAGAGAGAGAGAGAGAGAGAGAGAGAGAGAGAGAGAGAGAGAGAGAGAGAGAGAGAGAGAGAACAGCTTATTTACAAGTACACTGGACAAATCATACAAAATATTAATGCCTACGCTTCTCTGTATTTGTTTTCGCTTGATCTAAACGAATTGAAAAATTTCCGACCAATCTCCAGTCTACCTTGTAAATTTTTTTTAGAGAAACTGGTCCTCCATCAATTATCCCAACATCTTATGAATAACCTTCTTAGTTTCCACCAGTCAGCCTACTTTGCTGGACAGTTTTTGTATGTGAATGCACAGGCATGTATGCTGTCATTATTTTATATAATGTTTCTTTCATATGTTTGCTTTATGTACTGCTGATTAATGCATGATGTGAAAATGCAATTTAAAGTATCATCGAACCGAAGACGAAAAAGTGAGCAACATGTAGTCTGTCGTCTGGAATTTCTGAAGCGAGTCAGAATCATGCCTGAATTCGATTGCCTGTCACGTGACTAGCCGCTGCTTCATGTTGTTCACTCAATACTCGTCTGTCCCGCCCCCATCTCACCTTTTGCCTTCTTCGTGTGATTGGATTCTTCTCTCCTTTAAGCTGTCACCCTTTTTTTCTTTTTTTTTTTTTTTTTTTGCTGCCCAACCTCTGTGCCACCCCAGTGGCAGTGCACCCACGCCGCTCATTCCGACACCCTGTCCACAGCCACAGCCCGGTCGGTCCCGCCGCAGCCTCGGCACCGGCAATCCACAGGGAGCAGTCAATGTCAAGTCGTCAAGAGGCAACCCACCGGAGGAGACACTGCACTGCTGCCGAGTCACTTCGGTGGTGTTCAGTGGCGCCTGTTCTGATCCAACATACGCAGGACACCACCTACTAAGCCCCTACTGACAACAATAATTGCTTAGTCGCGGAACCGGCGTGAGTGAGCTCTCCATCCGGAGGGTGCCACCACGTCCGTCCAACGACAGCCCTCATGGACTCGCCGATACCGGTGACCCCGACGGAACCAAACCAAGGCAACAGACGTGGAGAGGACATCGAAACTGAGGTCACCGTGAGAGCAGGGCATGAAGGGCCACAGAATTTGAGACATTTTTTTTTCAATGCTGATCGACGAGAATGAGGATAATAAAGATGATGCTACGGGTTTCCATTTCGGTCTGAGACTACATGACAGGGCTGTACTCTATGCTTCCTTTCATAATATATACCGGCGTCAACCAGGCCCGAGAGATACAGACACCTGTAGTGTTGGTCAGGAAATTTGAGCAACACTCTCAGAGACACACCCATTAAGTGGATGAAACTTGACTGTGTGGTCCCAGTCTTCCCAACTGAGCCCGTAGCAAACTCAGCTCTGGGTAGGAGCCGGTCGGGGCAGAAAAAATCCCACATGACTCTGACTGGAATCGAACTAGCGACCTCCCAGCCGGGAGTCCGCGACGCTGACCACTTCACCACGGCGGCTGGTTAAGCTGTCACCCTGATGGTGGGCAAAAATCAGGGATTTGAGATTATTCCCTTCACTGGGGTGGGAACAGAGGGAAATGGAGGGTGTGAGAGGCCATGTATACTTTCCTTGTATCGTAGAGTGCTCAAAGTGATATGTTACGGAAGAAGTGAAATTCAAGCGTTTAACTAACCCTTTATCTTCTTTCTGTCTCCTCATCATATGACAAAAATCTGTGGATTGTTGCCGAATCAAAGAAAAAAGAGAAATTTTACATAAACAGGTCAAGGTTATTGTCTTTTCTATGGTATCTTGATTGTTTTGGTTAGCTTCATCAATTTAGTGACATAAATAATTATGTCTATCTAAACGTATCTCTTCTGTCTACCTCAAACAAGGATAACAGTGAATAGATTTTGTTCTTTTCCACTTCTGTAAAAGCGACTGCATTTTCTTTATTCATTAATGCTTGATTCTTCAAGTTTCGCAAGTCAATTACAATTTTCATATTGTTCTCCAGGTTACCAGATATGCCATGAATACCCAGTATTTTGACTTATGTCCACAAACGTACCGTGTCCAGGCAGGTTTATTCCGTTTTCTTGATCGTTTAATGGATTCAGTAAATTTTGTATTCATAAACAAAACTCAAGTCCTATAAAGTCGTTGTTGCTTAATCTGACTTCTTTACATGTTAAACAGTTCCATAAACGCCTAGGAACAATTGTTAGTAACAATGGGGAAGAGCTTTCACGCTTGTTTGACCTCATCACCCTCAGGTTTCGAGAACTCTCTCTCTCTCTCTCTCTCTCTCTCTCTCTCTCTCTCTCTCTCTCTCTCTGTTGTCTGCTTATCTGTCTGTCTGTCTGTCTGTCTGTCTGCCTTCCCCAGTCCTATCTCTTCTCCTCCTCCCTCCCCATCTCCCAGGAACATTGAAACCTTTTTTTTTCTTTCTACGCTCTTTACTGTCGACTTCCTTCCTCTTTACTCTGGTTATTTGACCTTCCTCGTCTGTTTGTTTTTCTCTCTCTCATTGTTCTTTCTTCCATCCTTTCTTCTTGTTTTATTCTATTCACTTTTATTCCTTCGCTTCGTATTATTTGTTCATTTGTTGTTTTTCCCCCCACTTCTTTCCGTCCTCGACTATTTGTTTGTTTCTTGTTTTTACTTCTTCCTTATCACGTTCATTGATTGTCTGTACTTTTGTTATTTTTTTTCAGGGCTTCCTTGCCTTGATTGTTCATGTTTTTGTTTTGTTTCGTTTTAGTTGTATTCTTTCATTTTTTTTGTTAATGGTTTGCTGTTTTATTTTTCTCCTTTTTTTTCTTGGATTATTTGTCCGTCAGTTAATTCTTTACTTTTTGTCTTCTTTGTTAGTTTATTTCTTGTTTTGTTAATGTTTTTTTTTCTTCTTGTGTTTTGTTTTCCACGCAACTCTTCTCTACTTGAGTAAGGGTATCACCTTACGTAGTATAATTTGTGTGTGTGTGTGTGTGTGTGTGTGTGTGTGTGTGTGTGTGTGTGTGTGTGGCGCGCGCGTGCGTGCGTGCGTGTGTGTGTGTGTGTGTGTGTGTGTGTGTGTGTGTGTGTGTGTGTGTGTGTGTAAGTGTGTGTGTGTGTGTGTGTGTGTGTGTGTGTGTGTGTGTGTGTGTGTGCGTGCGTGTGTGTGTGTGTGTGTGTGTGTGTGTGTGTGTGTGTGTGTGTGTGTGTGTGTGTGTGCACACATGCACACGTAGAAATTACTTTCTTACACTTCGCAAATGACTGTCTTGAACGTGCTACAAGTTTGACTGATACCAGTTTGAAAATAATAGATCCCTGTAGAGAAAACTATGGCGTCATTCTGATTGTTAATTAGGTTTCATTATTGATCCTGAAACGCCCCTTCTTATATCCCAAGTCCCCATCAGTGCCCTGGGAGGTGTTCAGATGCAGAGGTCGGAGGAAGCAAGCCCAGCGAATGACGATTCACGGACGTGCGCGCCGAACACAGTTCACCCCGTCAGTCGAACAGTGCTGATGAAGGCTGCCGGATGGTAGCCGAAAGCTCCACTTTCGTCCGTCTTCCTTGAGAGACCAGGTACGAATGTTTAATCAGGAACACAGAGAAACGAGATTTCTCTCATATATGCCTGTCATCACAGATGCGGAAGAACAGACACACACACACAACACCACCACACACACACACAACACACACACACACACACACACACACACGCACCACACGACAACATTAAAAAGTGTGATTGATACAAATCTAAAACAATAATTGACCTGTCTGATTTAAGTTGTGGCTTCGCCCCCACTGTTCACCGCCTTTCATAT
>CM065715.1:79388427-79398427 GCA_033310375.1 Conus canariensis
CTTTTCCAGCACCACCATCACCCCCCACCACTCACTTATGGACTTGCGCCCACACACACACACATACAAGCGCATGCACGTACGCAAGCACAGACACACAGAGACACACATACACGCACGCATGCACGCAAGCACACCCACACGCACGCACACACATACGCATACATCGATTCCCGTGCACGCACGAACGCAGGCGCACACGCACGCGTGCTCACACTCACTCACACTTACTTTTGCACACACACACACACACACACACACACACACACACACACACACACACACACACACACACACAGATCCACATGGTGATGTGAGTGAAACACATAATAGAATTCCATCTGCTAGGAGTCCTCCAAGGGCTTAATGGAAAAACGTGACGATTCTATAGACCCCCAGTAAAGGTCTGTCATCAGCGCTGTGTATATCAGCCACGATCTCGGAGACTGACACTGCTACACCAACACGTTCACCCATTTCCACACCCCCGCCCCCCTTCTCTGCCCCCGGTGGGCGGACGTTCTTTCCTTTATTGATGGAGAAAGGAGAAGACAACTCCTCTGCTCCTACATTGCGAGAACAATTGGTCAATAAAGATTTTGTCCAGTGACGTTCGGGTTAGGATTAGGGTTAAGGGCGACACAAGGCTGCTTAAGGGTCAGGCATTTCGGTGTTAGAGAAACTTCTCTTTTTCTCCGCATCTCTGACGCATAAACATGCTGCCCCTTTCAGTAATGCTTACTACCGCCTCCCCCCCCCCCCCCCCATCTTTGCTTTCTAAATACATTGCCGGGGGGATTATTCCTCTCTCTCTCTCTCTCTCTCTCTCTCTCTCTCTCTCTCTCTCTCTCTCTCTCTCTCTCTCTCCATTCCCGTCCTTACCCATTAAGGATGTTTCCGATCAAAATATTTCTTCCATTTTAAGCTCGTAGACCTTCAGATGTTATCTCTTGTGGTATTAAATTGATCTTTCAAATAACCGTGCATGTTTGGATGAAGGTCGGTCCCTATTGTCATGCACACAGACGCACACAAACACAGGCCACACATACACACGGACACACACACACACACACACACACACACACACACACACACACACACACACACACACACACACACACACACACATACATGGGCGTGCCGGCACATATACTTTACGATCAAGAACAGAGATTAGCCACGCAAGTTCTACAAGCCCGCAGACTGATGAAAAAAATAAGACTATCCACATACACCTGCTTCCTTCAGTTACACACCAACTTCTTCCTATTCCCCCGCCCCTATCTTTAGGTAAGGGTAGCGATTATAACAATTCAGTCGTATCATAATTCGTCAGAATCATCATCATAATGATTTACCATCTTCATCCTAACATATCAGCCTCGTCATTACCATTGATTGCCAGTCTCATTTACACTCATCAGTCTCATCCTGTTGATCAGCCTCATCGAACTCTCGCTGAACTCAATATCACTTATTTGCCTCATTCTCATTTATCAAAGCCTCGTCCTTATATTTCATCGGCCTTTCTGATGTCTCATCGTCACTCACCAATGTTAATCGACACTGACAACTTTATCATCATAAATCTTCGGACTTGTGTTCATTTTTCAGTTTCATCCTCACTCGTCAGCCACATTCTCGTTCATTAACCTTATTATCACTCATCGTTTATCTTATCACCACTCATCATAATCCATCAGCCTTGACGTGACTTATCTTCAGCCTCACCATAAATTCGTTGGTCTCAATTGAACTCATAATCCCGATCATCACTCCTCAACCCATTTTGCTTCCCGTGCCCCATCGTCACTTCTCAGCCTCATTTTCACTCACTGGTGCCATCCTAACTCATCAACCTCGTCCTAAGTCACCTTTCTGATCTTATCTTGTCAGCGTTATCATTAACGCACATTGTCATCCTTACTTTGTCAGCTCCAAACAACAATTCGTAGGTTGTGGGCACCGATCCACAGCGGTGGCTTTAATCACAGGGGGTCGGAGTGTCCATTCAGCCTCCGCTGGTGACCACAGGACGGGAGTGGGGAATGTTGGGGGTGGGGTCAGAGCCATTGATTGATTCCCGGGGGCGAGGACGATGGTCAATCAGAATAATGGGAGTGGCTGGACAAACGAGGTACCGATGACCGCATACAGCTGACCTTTTGTGATGGAGGTGGTGTAGTCACGTCCATGATATGTTGATTGACCCCTCTCTTACTAGGAATCCCCCAGATTTTCTTTCCTTCTATTCCCCCACCTCACTCCTCTCCTACCCCCATCCCACCCCGGCGTCCCACTTTCTCAGGTCTATTTCCAGCTCCCTGTGGTTTCTGTTTCTTTGATTTTCGTTTGTTTGTATCAGTCCTTGTCCCTGCTTGCTGTTTACCTTACATCTGACTTCACATCAGTAATGCCATTTTAAAAAAGAGAAGCTTTTGTAGCGGGCTGTGCACTCTTTAATTCTGCCAGGGATTTTAAGTAAACTGAACTCATGATTCCTAAACAAATTTACTTCTTTATTGTTGACCCTAAATCCTAGCATCCTCGATTTATTCTTCCGTTTTTTTTTCAGGGGGGGGGGGGGGGGAGGTGTCGTTGTGGTAGGAGGCGGCGGAAAGGGGGAAGGGGGGGGGGGTATTTTCTCCTTCAACATTTCCATTCTGATTAGTTCCCAGGCTTCTTGACTGGATCTAGTGTGCCTGATTCTCTAAACCATTCCCAGATTTGACATATATTCTAGCAACCGTTTCGCCATTTGACAGTAGGAGGAAATAGAACGTAAAATGGCCTTCAAACGTTTCCGTTTCCGGCGAAAAATGTGTTGACTGACGACAATTGAGGGTAAAACTTTAGACAACGGCCCTAACCAATCATAGAACGTTACTATATTTGGTGCACGAGGAATAAAATTGTGGCTGAAAAGTTGTAAGAAAAGATTTTGATTTGTTTTACCTCTAACCTTTAAAAATCACATTTATCTTGTTTAGATCTAAAGATGAAATGGATTTGAAACAAACACTGAACTACACTGAATTAAAACGTAGATTTTCAAATTTTGTTTCAGATCCCTGTCAGCTTCATTTATGGACGTTATATCATTACGTGTTGGGCTGGATATTATTCTATGCGTAGGAAGAATCGTTGGAAAACGTCTGTTGTAATCAGATGAAGGCGAAAACGCTAAAGACGTCCCACATGCTATGGCATGGCTGATGGTTCATCGGCTAAATAGGGTTCTGGTTGTGATAGGTCTGGCAGCAGATTGAGAAGGAAAATGATGTTTGAACAGTCTTCCATTAATCAGACAATCAGCTAGGAACCTTAGGGACTCGGTCATTTTGGCTGTCTTAGAGCGCAGCACGTAGAACTATTGTCTGTCCTCTACCCCCTCCAGTCACGGTGAGTGCTGTTGACATCGTTCATACAGTGGTGGGTGAGCGGGGTTGTTTACCTGTGTGGGTGTAGACCGTGGGGGGATGTGTCGGGAGAGGATGAAGTGCCGTCAGACAGTCCCTGAGACAAACACTGGCAGACAGGGTTTGGGAAACAGAGTCACAACACACACACACACACACACACACACACACACACACACACACACACACACACACGTGCGCGCGCGCGCGCGCGCAATGCAAATTCACGCTTGAAAGTACAAGAGAGAGAGAGAGAGAGAGAGAGAGAGAGAGAGAGAGAGAGGGTGGGGTGAAGGGAACATTTTGATTATATTATGGAATGCTCAAAATAGTATGTTACAAACGAAGTGAACAGTTAGTGTTTATTGAAAACTTTATTTTTGTTCTGTCTCCTCATCATATGAAATACTGTGCATAGCTGCTGAATCGATGAAATAAAGATATTTCACCTAAACAGATACTCATTTCTTGTTTTCTGTTTTACCATGAATATTTTGGTTTTGCTGTTTTCTTTTCACCAATTCAGTGAATGAATAAAGTGGTAGGTCATGTTCGTCTCGTTGTATCTCTTCTGTCTGGCCCAAGCCGGGGTAAAGGTGGAAGAAATTTGTTTTTGTTGCCTTTCTGCCGGTTACTTGTATCATTTCAACAGTTACTTTTATCCGATTGTTTATTGATGAGTGCTTGTTTGTTTAAGCAACATAAGTTTAGCACAGCTTTCCAGTTGTTCTCTAAATTACTCAGCTATGCCATGGAAAATCAGTATTTTGATTCACTACCACCATTTTCCTTTTTTCGTTCTCTTAACCATAATTATGAGCGAATTTAGTAACATTCACACCTTGTTTGAAAATGCCCGAGCCCGTTGATGTCGTTATTGCTTAAAGCCGAATTCATGACAAGTTAAACACTTCCATAAAAGTCCAGACCAAACCGTCAACAATCTCATCTCCCTCAGGGCTTGGAAATTTCTCTCTCTCTCTCTCTCTCTCTCTCTCTCTCTCTCTCTCTCTCTCTCTCTCTCTTCTTTTGTATATCTGCTTATTATCTGCCTGTTTCCTTGTCTCTCTCTTCTTCTTCTTCTTCTTCTTCTTCTTCTCTCTCTCTCTCTCTCTCTCTCTTTGTCTCTTTTTTTCTCTCTCTCTTTCTCTCTCCTCCCTCCGCGAAGCAATGTTAAAGCCTTCACGTTTTCCTCTCCCTCACTTCCCCTTTTCCATTTCCCTCACCCCCAGTTCTATCTCTTCTCTCCCCTCCTCATCTCATCGGAACATGTTTACAGTTCTTTTCTTTCTACGCTATCTTCCTTTCTTTCCAATGTTACCCTTCTCTTGCGGTCATTTTACCTTCCTGTCCTGTTTGTTTTTCCCACACGTTGTTCTTTCGTGCGTCCTTCCTTCTTACTCCCTGTCATTCGCTTTCTTTCTTTCTCCTTTAGTGTTTCTTCGTTCGCTTTTTGTTTCCAGTCTATCCATCCTCTATTATTTATTTGTTTCATGTTTTCTTCATGTCTTTAGCTCAGTCCTTGAATGTCTATACTTTTGTCATTTTCTGTCTTTCCTTCTTCCTTGCCTTGACTGTTCGCGTTGTTTTGTTTTGTTATTTCCGTTTAAAAAAATTCTTCCCTTCCTTTAATGTTTGTCTTTTTATTCCTTTGCCTCTTCTTTCTCCGCCTGTTTGACCATCTGTTGTTTTCTTTCTTTTTTGTTTGTTTGTTCGTTTGTTGCTTTATTATGTCTTTCTTTCTTTCTCGTATTTCCTTTTCCACCAAACTCTTCTGCACTGGACTGAAAGGTTACATCTTACATGACATAGTTGTACGTGTGTGAGCGCAAGCGTGTCTATATGTGTGTGCATGCTTCTGTCTGTCTGCTTCTGTGTGTGTGTGTGTGTGTGTGTATGTGTGTGTGTGTGTGTGTGTTTATGTCGTGTGTGTGTGTGTGTGTGTGTCCCTCTCTACTGCCGCTTTTATGTCTGTGTGTGTGTGTGTGCGCGTGCGTACGTGCGTGCGCGGCGCGCGGCGCGTGTGTGTGTGTGTGTGTGTGTGTGTGTGTGTGTGTGTGTGTGTGCGTGCGCACGCGCGCGTGCGTGCGTGCATATGTGTTTGTGTGTGTGTGCACATTTTTGTACGTGTGTGCGCGTGTATGTGTGGGTATGTGTGTGCATGCATGCATGCATGCGTCACTCATTTGTTGTTGTGTGGTGTGTGTGTGTGTGTGGTGTGTGTGTGTGTGTGTGTGTGTGTGTGCATGAACGTGCACGTGCATGCACACGCATGCAGACAATACTTTATTATGTGTCGCAAAGTAACTTTAGTGTATATAATACGAATCCCGCTGACACCAGATTCAAAATAACTGACGCAAACTATGGCGTCTTTCGGACTGTTAATCAGATTTCATTATTGACCCCCAAATTCCCCTCCTTTTATTCCGAGTCCTCATAAGTGACCTGGGCGTTTTTCAGATGCAGGGGTCGAAAGAAACAAGCCCCTTGAGTGACAGGTTCAGGGTGAAGAATTCTCAGGCTTGTTGCACGTGCAGGTGTACAGCGGTAAGTCATGAACAGCTGAAGGCAAATGGTCAAATGGTCTCTTACATCAGTCTGTAACCTGGGGGAAAGAGGACACATGACTCGACTAGTCACAACAAGGCTATTATATCTTTGTGTGCACCACATTGCCGGTATTTATTTTATTTTATTCTGTTTGTTCCCAGTTGTTTTCTGTTGGTGAGATTGCCCTCATTTATCCGTTTCTACATTTGTTTGATATTTTGGTTTTGCAATTGAAAAGATATATAGAGACTTGTTCACTTTATGTAAATGAAGTAAGAAAGCAATGGTATTCAGCTGAGACAATCATATTTTAAGACAAATTTAACTTCATTGCTCAAACTTCGACCAGATTTGCTGTGGATCGATTCCTTGTGACAAATCAGACTCATTAAAAGTGCAAGCATGCCTTAAAATGTAAACCGTTCGTAACACACAAACATATTACGATAAACTGTACTCAATTCAGCGTCGATAAGTCATGCAATTCAAAATACAACTGCCGTTCTTTTGTCCCTATAGAATAATGCAACACGGAACGCTGAGCCAATCAATCCGAAGTAAAAATTATGCCAAATCGATGCATAAAATGCAAAACTACTTGAGCTGACGCTGTTTTTTATGTTTGCAGTGGGCAGTGGAATGGATTGCAGTGTTTCACACAGGTCATCATTAATTGACACATTATGATGCCGTCTATACAAAACGCTGTGGTGATGGAAGACAGAGTCCTCTGTATAATGAAATATCTTTCATGTATGCCCATCGTCATAGATACGGAAGAATAAACTGCACACACACACACTGACACACACACACACACTCACACACACACACACACCACACACACACTCACACTCACACTCACACTCACACTCACACCACACACACTCACACACACACACCACACACACACACACACACACACACACTCACACACACACACACTCACACTCACACGCACACACTCACACACACACACACACACACCACACACACATCACACCACACACACACACTCACACACATATGTGCACATGCTGATCTGCATGCTTACATGCACCATAGGATGACATTGAAAAGTGTGATTGATACAAATCTAAAGATGATTGACCCATATTATTTAAGTTGTGGCTTCGCTCTGACTGTTCATCACCTTTCATAATTAATCTGAGAGCACCCTTCCTTCTACCCCCACGCCCCCCCTCCCCCACCCCAGTCGGCATCAGGGCCCTGTAAATTATCAGGTCACAGGGGCTAGTGGAAGAAGCAATCCCCCTGAGTGACAGCTCAGTGTGAGGAAAGGGCAGGCTTGATTCGAGTGCACGTGCCACGCGGTAAGTAATGAACAACTGAAGGCCTCTTCAAGTGACCCTCTTCCCCGTCTTCATTACCCAGAGGGAACGTTTGACACGATCGGCAGGTCAGCAGAAGGTCAGCGAGCATCTGTGTGGTTACTAGCATTGTGATTTGATTATTCAGGACATGTTCAGGGCCGCTGTTCAATGAGTAACTTCATCCTACTCAGATGTTTGTCTCTGTCTTCAGTTTTGGTTCCTTTTAGCACCGTAAGAAAATTTCTCGGATCTGGAAATCAAATACAGATTTTGTCATTCGTGGTTAAAAAAAACAACCAAACAATGGACTGAAATGTATCTTGCGCTGGAATGTCTGCATGCTGCAATCAGCAGATATTCATGACGGTAATTCCGCATTGGTTTTAAATAAAGGTGTGCATAAAGCGTGAAGAACCCTACCAAAAATGTTTACAATCAAGAATATCATGACCAATTTATGATGGATAATTGAATAAAATGAAATGTATCAGTAGATAATGAAAGGCCATTTGTATGCAAATAATTGATCAGTTTGTCAAGCTGAGGTTCATACATTTTTCAACAGAAACTGAACTCTGTTTCAAGTGGATTTTTTCATGATGCCTGTCATCAACCTGCAGATGTCATCAGCATACATTTAAACGACAAACTGGCCCATGAAGATAATAAAGAACAAATACTGAATAAATGAAGTGCAATGACTGAAGTTGACAGGACATGTGTTCTTAGAAATTTTCATGTGGAGTAACAATTTTCGATTTTTGCCTGTATGCTCCTTTTGGAGGATGAAAAATAACAATGACAATGAATCAGAATAACAAACAAAAACATTTGTTGTCCCTGATAGCAGTTTGTTCCACAAGATTAAAATTCTTATCATTCAATATAAGCTGACAGTTGTCTTCTTTTGGTGAGATTGTGCCCATGGACCATTGGTGTTTGATTGTAGTCAAAATACCATGGTCATAGTTCTGCTGTTACAGGATAGTCACTGTAAACACACCCAGTAATCTTTTCATCATTGACATTTCCCACTTGATTTGTTTACAAAGATCCTATTCAGTCAGTCTGGTGTTTGAAGTATGTTCTTTTTGTTATCACAGTAATTTGTTATCTTTCAGATTTTCAGAGGCCATGGATATTATGGAAGGCTTAACAAATCTTAATGCTTTTCTGAGCAAGGATGGCCTATTATGGATATGGAGCTGATATCCTGTTTAGTTTGGATTGTTATCACAGCCATCCTCAATTTGCACGTCATGGAGGTTAACAACAGGAATGATGATGATGATGGTAATGATGACTAAGACGACGACGACGACGACAATAACATCGACGATGATGGTGTCGATGAAGATGCAATGATGAGGGTAATAGCAGCAATTATATAATGATGATGATGATGATAATAATTGTGATCATGATGACGATGATGATAATAATGATACAACAACAACACAACAGCAACAACAACAACAGCTACTACTACTGCTATTACTACTACTACTAAAAATGATAATACTAATGATAGTGGCGACGACTATGATAAAAATGATAATGATGGTGATGATGACTATGATAATGAAAATGGTAACAATAATAACAATGATGATAATGAGGATGATAAAGATGATAAAAAGAACAAGAACAAGAAGAACAAGAACAATGATGATAACAGTAACAACAACAGCAACAACAGTAACAGCAGCAAGAACAACATCAACAACAACATAAATAATACTGATGATAATAATGATAATGATGATCACAATGATGATGATAATAAGAAGAAGAAGAATGATAATAATAATATTAATAATAAGATGATGATGATGATGGTGATGGACAACACAGCAACTTTGTTGTTTTTGTTGTTATCTTTACTATTATCATCATTATTGTTGTTGGTGTTGCTGCTGCTGCCGCCGTTGTTGTTATTATCATTTTTTTATGATTAATTGCAACAACAGCAGGAGCAACAGTTATTGACATCTTTATATACAAAGTGCAATTCCTGAAAGAAAATTCCGTCATAGAGCAGTATAGAAGGTAAAAAGCATTGATTTGAAAGACTGTTGAAGCACAAGAGAGTTTTCATTGATTGCAATTTCATATTAAATTTCCATGTTATCTGTGATGTGTCTAGGAATGTGCAACTACATGGTCTTTGTATTATTTTTCCTAGACAATGCAGAGATTGTTCATTATAAAACAACACTGAAAACAGAAACGATAAAAGTAACCAGTAAATTCTTCTGTCTTTTACTGTGTGGCAGCACTTGAATGAACAGAATCAGTGAGAAAATCCCACTCTAATTTTGAAGGATTTTTTTAAATTGAAGTTTTAAGTTATCTGTTCCCTATTGTACAGAGATTAACGCACCAAATGGTGTAAAATTATGTTCCCTATTGTACAGAGATTAACGCACCAAATGGTGTAAAATTATGTTCCCTATTGTACAGAGATTGAACGCACCAAATGGTGTAAAATTATGTTCCCTATTGTACAGAGATTAACGCACCAAATGGTGTAAATTCAGAGCAGAGTGAACGTTTGACCATGTTATATGTCGCAGGTTGAATGGAAACTAACAATAACAATCTGCAACTTTTTTCTCTTTTCTTCATGGCATTGTGACTTGAAGCAGCGAAAAGATTAGCCTTATTCCCCCCATTTACCTCTCTCTTCTC
>CM065715.1:79403427-79420927 GCA_033310375.1 Conus canariensis
GTATGTATCTGTCTGTCTGTCTGTCTGTCTGTGTAGATATGATTCTTAATAACTTTACCAAAAAAAAAAAGTTTATCCTTATTCAAAGTATCAGATCACAAGTATCTAATCAACAAAAAAGAACGGTGAATGACTTTATTTTTTTCCTTGCTTGTTATGTCGTATTTTGACCATAATTTGATATTTCAATTGTTGATCTCTCTCCCTCTCCCCCCTCTCTCCTCTGGGCATTGAGTCTTAAAGAGGATGAATGTTGAGTGAACATGAAATATTAAACCGGCATCGGGAGAATACATTCCGCGATGTCCAGAGCTCTTGGAAGTTTGTATGACATTCTTTGTGTGTGTGTGTTTGTGTGTGTGTGTGTGTGTGTGTGTGTGTGTGTGTGTGTGTGTGTGTGTGTGTCGTGTGCGTGCATGCGAGCGTGCATGCGTGCGTGCATGCGTGTGTGTATGTGTGTGTGTGCGTGCGTGCGTGGTGTGTGTGTGTGTGTGTGTGTGTGTGTGTGTGTGTGTGTGTGTGTGCTTACGTGTGTGCGTGTGTGCGTGCGTGCACGCGCGCGTGTGTTTGTGAGTGTGTGTGTGTGTGTGTGTGTGTGTCTGTGTGTGTTCCCCTCAGCCTGTCTGCCTGTCTGTCTCTGTCCCCCCACTACCCTCTCTGTATGTCTCTGTCTCTCTGTGTATCTCTTTACCACTGTCTGTCTGTCTATCGGTCTGTCTGCCTCTCTTTCTTTATATCATTTCTGTTTTTCTTTCTCTTCGCCCTCCTCCCTCCTCCCGCGAAGCAATGTTACAGCTTACACTTTCCCCCTCTCCCTTACTTCCCCTGTTCCGTTTCCTCTGTCCTCACTTTTCTCTCTGCTGACCATACCCCCCTACTTCTAGGAAAGTTTTCTCCTTGTACGTTCCGCTTCTTCGTTTCTAATTCTTTTCTTTTTTTTCTTTTTATTTGCCTTCCTGACCTGTTTGCTACTTTTTTTTTTATTGGATTCTTTCTTCCTTTTTCCTTCTTCCGTCTAATTTCCATCTGTTTCCTTTATTTCTTTCTTCGTTTCTTTCTCTCCTTGCTAGTATTTCATCTGTTCATTCCTTTTCTCATTCGTTCTGTCCTGGATTGTTTGTTTGTTGTACTTTTTCCCTCTTGGTTGTTTCCTTCATTATCTGTAGGTTTATCGTCTTCTTTCTTTCCTGCTGACTTTCCTTTGTTGTTTATGTTTTGTTTCACTTCGTCTTTCTTGGTTTAGTTTTATTTGTTGTTTTATTTCTTTCCTCCTTTCTTCCCTTGCTTGCTTGCTTGTGTGTGTGTGTGTGCTTTTTCCCCTTTTAATTTCCAATCAACTCTTCTGTACTACACGAAAAAGTTACACCTTGCATACTCTCTCTCTTTCTCTCTCTCTCTCTCTGTATGTGTGTGTGTTTGTGTGTGTGCGCGCAAGCGTGTGTGCGTGCCTGCCCGCTTGCATGCGTGCGTGAGTGCGTGTGTGCGTGCGTGTATGCGTGCGTACGTGCGTGCGTGCGCGCGCGTGCGCGTGCGCGGTGTGTGTGTGTGTGTGTGTGTGTGTGTGTGTGTGTGTGTGTGTGTGTGTGTGTGTGTGTGTGTGCGTGGATGCGTGCGCGCGCGCCCGCAGAATATGTTTGGTATATTTTGGAAAATGACAATGGTGAATATGATACGATTTTGAGTGATACCAATCCGAAAGCAAATTGACGTGTGTGGCGAAAGATATGGCGTGGCTCTGACTGCTGATAAAGTTTCCTCATCAACCCTAAATGCCCCTTCCTCCATCCAAAGAGGTGGTCAGTTCCATTGGCTCTGACTGCTGACAAAGTTTCCTCATCAACCCTAAATGCCCCTTCCTCCGTCCAAAGAGTCGGTCAGTTCCATTGGCTCTGACTGCTGACAAAGTTTCCTCATCAACCCTAAATGCCTCTTCCTCCGTCCAAAGAGTCGGTCAGTTCCATAGGAGTTATCATATAAAAGAGTCGGAAGAAGCAAGCCGCTTGAGTGACAGTGCTCGTGGTACAGGAAGCTCAGACTCGAGTTACGTGCATGGACCACGTGATGATTCATGACCAAATAAAGGAATTTCAAAGTGGGCTCTTTACAGCAGTCTGTAAACTAAGAGGGAAGATGATTGTCATGGACTATTTGTCTGGATGGACATTGGCGTGTGGGTATCAGGCAATCTGGGAAACAAGGGGAGAGAATACAGACAGAAACCTTACTGTGCACTGCTCAATCGACGGAGAGCAAATTGCATAAAAAAATTGACAGCACAAATTCCACATATAATATAAATTAATAAGCCTTTCCAGCAGTTGTATGGTCTGAAGAGAATCACTATCCAGGGGACTCGGAAGAAAAAAAAAAACGAGGGTATTACAATGACTCGAGTTTAAAGGTTAGGGGAGGGCACAAACGGAAACGCTTTCGAAAAGCTGCTCATTGACTATTGGAAGATCACGCCCAATGCATAGGGGACTTTCTAACTGCACTTTGAAACTAGACCTTAATCACAGATCACCAAAGATTAAAAAAAAAAAAGAAAAAAAAAAAAGAAAAACTTTTCCAAGTAAAAAAACCCCAGTTCATTACTCTAAAGTCTTCAATTTTATTTCGAAATTTCTCCTATGTCGAGAGAAGTCATAAGGAATGAACTAATCTACAGGGAAAACTACCGAAAGTGGCAGATTCTTGTACAGTCACAATATAACTTCCTTGGTACACTTTCAGCCTCTAGACGTCCACGTGAGCCTCTTGCTCGACGTTCAGATTCTAAGAAGAGGCCACAATCCTGTCCAAAGAACAGAGTCGCATGTTCTCCTTGTTGCTTGGTCACACAAAAGAAGTCTGTAACTGTTTCGCAGTCCCAGTGGAAACTCTGTATATCATTTTCAAAGTCTGATTCACACCCCCAGTCCACTCGGCATACACATTCTGCTGCTCCCATTCATCACGCCTTCACCACACCATAGCATGATGGTAAGGCATAAGTTTAGAGCTCCAGCCACAGCAGGTCAGCCAGCTGCACTGGAGAGGGGAGAGGACGAGTGAAATCCTCCTGAAGAAGACAGGAGTATCATGGTGTCAGGCCTGGCACTTGCTTCTCCACCGCCAAAGGCAGGACCCGACGGCTGGTATGAAAACAGCACAGTCCCCGTCTAAGTACATTTTGATAATCATAGATCATACTCATCTTTTTTCGAAGGTGAGAAGGAAATAGTAATCAGGATTGGTTGATTTAAGACAGTACAAAAGATTTTTTTTCTTGTGATAAGTGATTTTGACAATTTGGAAAAGAAAAGATCAAAAATACAAAATGATACGAAATTTTGAACTACAAAATACTACAGGCCATTCCCCATCCATCAGCTCTCGTTGACCCGCCTGACAGCCAGGGATATGGGTACCTGGCCATTGTGCAACTCACACACAACTGTGGCAGAGTGGAGAATCGCTTGGTGTGTCCCAGTGAACCCTTCTCACGGGTCAAAATCATCTCACTGGTATGACTTAATCAAGAATCTTGTACAAAAATAAACAATATGCCAAAAAAGGAAAACAGCCTATGACTGACAATGATACATGACTGGACAAGTCACAACAAGGCTGCTACGTGTTTGTGTGCACCAAATTGCTGGGATTTGATTATTAGGTAATGTTGTGTCTGGATTTTGTTATTTTTGCTCAAACAAAGTTAGTAGGTAACCGATTATGACACATGTTTGTTATTGAGAAAATGGTACTCTTTCTTCTCTCCCTCTCTCTCTTTCTCTCTCTCTCTCTCCCTCTCTCTCTCTCTCTCTCCCCTCTCTCTCTCTCTCTCTCTCTCTCTCTCTCTTTTATTTTAGAAAGAGAACTATCTCATAGTTGAACCAAGAAAATGACTTTGGGTTCGATTTCTTGTGGATAATCATGCATGCGAAAAGCATAGGCTCCAACTGAAATATAAAGAAGTGATGATAGTCTACAAGATTACTATGAGCTTTCTAGTTAAACTATTCAAGATTGGCATTTTAAGCAGATCCTGTATATGCCATATATCACAGAACATTGAGCTGATTAACTGCAGGTGAAAAGTGTGGTTAAATGGAAGTGTATGATGCAAAACTGCATGCACTGATGTTGGTCTTTCAACTTTCAGCAGCCTGGATTGGTTGCAGTGTTCCACAAAGATCGTCATGGACAGCAGTCCCCTGAAGCCATCATAGCACATGGTGCTGAAAAGGCGTCACGGTGCTCTGTAAACAGAGTTAATCCATGCATGCAGTCGCAAAGATGTATAGAGCAGACCACACACACACACACACACACACACACACACACTCACACACACACACACACACACACACACGCGCGCGCAGCGCGACGCGCGCGCGCGGCGGGCGCGACAAGACAACACTGAACAGTTTGATTAACGCAAATCTGAAAATAATTGACTTCACTGATGGCATTTATGGCTTCCCTCTGACTGTTCATCACCTTTCATAATTCTTTTGAGAACATTCCTCCCTCCTCACCTCCCTCCTTTCCTTCCTTCCCTACCAGTGCCCTGGGAGCTATCAGGATGCAGGGGTCGGAAGAATCAAGTCCCCCGAGTGACAGTGCACGGGGTGAGGAAAGGGCAAGCGTGATTCACGTGCACGTGTCAAGCGCTGTGTTATGAACAGCTGCAGGCATCCTCAAGTGGCCCTTTTCCTTCTCCTTATTACCCACAGGGAAGGTTTGACACGACCGGCAGGTCAGCACAAAATGTTTACTGCCCAGGACTGCCAATCTATTTGACACAATTATGAGTATAATCACTTTTATGTTGTGCAAAACAAAACGCATCGAGCACACATGCAAACAAAAACTAGAAAATCTTACAAATGTAAAAGCGAAACATGTTGGTGCGTTTTGGTCTATGAATGATGAATTGAGTTGTAAGTTTCCTGAAAAGGGTAATTTTTTAGATCAGTTTCGAAGGTTACAAGATTTTAATGTTTTTTTTTAAAAAAGAAGACAGCAGGGAGTTTCTGATAACATGAATTTGATACTGGAATGATCTTCACCAAACCTTTAAGACTAGTTTTGAGGATATACAGTAGTTTTTTTTTCTTCATAAAATGGACCTGAGAGGGTGGAATGGCTGATAGACCTGAATGAAGATAAGGATAATGATAATAATAACGATAATAATAATAATAATAATAATAATAATAACGATAATAATAATAATAATAATAATAATAAACGATGATGATACTGATAATGATGATGATGATGATAAAGATAATGTGATGCTACTGCTGCTGCTGACGATAGTGATAACACTACCACCACCACCAGCAACATTAAGAACAACATCATCATCATTATCATCATCATCATCAACAACAACAACGACAACAAATTGACATATGGTTATATAGAGCGCAGTTCCCTGAAAGAGACTTCAATCGTCAAGCATATAAGTCAAAAAACGCATTGCTTTAAAGACTGTTAAAGCAAAATCCGTCGCTATTTACTGACTTTTTTTCTTTTTTCAATTTAATGTTCCACTTTTTATCGTCGTGTTTGTCACCAGTCCGTTTTAATTTTTACTGCCTGTAATATGTCGTGAAATATGCACTTACCTCTCGCGATTTTTGATTTTAATAGTACACGGTTTGTTCATTAAAACAAGACTTAAAAAAAGAGGCAATAAACAATATTCTACTATGTTCTATTATCTTGTAATCTAATGTTGAAAGAACAGGATCAGATTATGTATCTACGTCAGTTATGAAATTTTTTTTTCTTCATCAAAGCGTTATATGTTTGATGTTGTACAAAGCTTACCATATGGAACAATGCAACATCAGAACAGTGGAAATTTAAAGCGTTATATGTTTGATGTTGTACAAAGCTTACCATATGGAACAATGCACCATCAGAACAGTGGAAATTTAAAGCGTTATATGTTTGATGTTGTACAAAGCTTACCATATGGAACAATGCAACATCAGAACAGTGGAAATTTGAACAGTTTTCATATACTGCGGGCTGAATGAAAACAACATTGAAAATCCGAGACATTTTCTACAATCACTTATGACACTGTGACTTGAACCATCCAAACTATCAGCCTTCTTCCCCTGGTTCTCCTCCAGCTCTCCCTTTACCTCTCCACGTAAAGTTAGAATTTGAAGTGCTGGTTCCTTTAAACCCTTCTTGAGACTCGGAAGTTAGCAAATTCAAACACACACACACACACACACACACACACACACACACACACACACACACACACACACACACACACTCACTCACTCACACAGAAACCAGGACAGCCCTCCGTCTCAGAGTGGCGTTCTCTGTGAAGAAGGAAGAGTCGCTGGGGGCACGTTTGCACGAACACAAAGACAGCAGTTGGTAAGATGTTGGGTCCGTCTCCAAGAACCAGCACGAAGCAAGGCAAGTGAGGGCAAGGCGAGTGCCTGGACCGGGCCTGGCAAGGCAAAGTAAGGCAAAGCAAAGGACAGGGAGGTAATTTGACTTCATATCTCCATCAAGCTTTGGCAGTGTGGGCAAACTCGGGAGTGGGGGGGGGGGGGGGGGGGGGGGGGGGGGGAGGGGGGAGGGGGAGGAGAAAAGGGGTGGGAGGAAGGAAGTTAGGTGGGGCGGCAGTTGAGAGACGCCCAGCTTCTATGCCTCCCTCTGAGGCATTTTGTCAGAAAGAAATACAAACGTCCTGACCATTGATTATCTTTAATTAAGCTGCACAACGTTCTGTTTATTTTGTACGTTTCGTTCATTTCACTTTTGATTTATTATTCTTTTTGCGTTGTTTATCTTTAATTAACCGACCCCATTTTCTGTTGACATGTTTTTCCCCCTTTATTTCTATTTTGTTTTAACTATTGTTTAGTTTCCTTTTTATATGTCTTTTTAAATACTGGCAAGACTGAAGTTGGCATCACTGGTTTGTCAGAGTTTGAGTGGCGTTTTCGGAACAGTCGAGAGCTATTTTGCTGCATCGTTGTTGGTTTTTTTGTGAAAGCATGCTGACTCCATTCTCTGTTTGTCATGGGAGTGGTTGCAGACCATTCACAAAGACTGAGCAGTCGTCTTCTGGTACATTTAGACTCACTTATGCCTCGATCAGTTCTCATCTCATGTGATGTTAAAAGGAGAAATTTTGGCTTCCCGTCTCCCAGGTCAATCTATGCATAAACCTGATTGTAATGGATTCCTCTCGGTGTGCATACCCCCCTCAACGTCAAAGAACACACGTTAAAGATCTGTATCAGCTCTAGGTGGATGATAGAAACATGAAAATAGCTGGCAGGCATAACTATGACTGGAGAGGAGGTGGGCACTGCCAGACTCTGATAGTGCATAGGGGAATGGGGAAATAGAAAAGGGTAGGATGAAGAAAGTCAACAAACGGACAGACAGACAGACAAAGACAGACAGACAACATGTGTATACACACGCGTGCGTGCACAGGTGCATACTCACACCACACACACACACACACACACACACACACACACACACACACACACACACACACAACACACCATTACCAGAAAGCAAAAAGAGAACAAACACCGCAAACGCTATGATAACAAACACACATTTCGCGCATTCTGTCACTGGCGACTTTATTTCTGGCCAAGGAAATTTAAATTGCAAAAACCTTTCAGAAAATCTTCCCAGCTTGTTTTGCATCTTAAACAAAAAAGACCGTCAGCTGCAAAGCCTCCCACTGTCATGGTGAACCAGCACATCAGCTGTAGGCTGAAGGGAGTTAAAATGCCGACAGCTTTTCCAGCTTTTTCAGTGGATTATACTATTTTTAGAGCATGGAGACAACGGTAATGGTTGAACACGATTTTGTTTTCGAGCTCTAACAGTCTAATACAACCTTTTTCTTGTTCATATTGAAGATGAAGTGGATTCTATATGGAAAGATTAAGGACTACATTGCTCTTTTTTTTTTTATTTCAATATGTTTGATAAAAAATATCAATATTTGTTGGTGTCACAGCTAGCTGCCTTGTTGTGTGTATGCGTGTGTTTGAAGCAATCTGCAAAACAAGGGAGAAACACAAACAGATGTCTCACCAGTTACCTCCCACTTAACATACAGCAAGATATAGAACACAGCTTTGACAGCATAGATTCCACAGATAATTTCAATCAGTAAACCTGCCCAATCGCAGTCATTCATTCAAGACAATCAGGAGATGATCTGAAAAAAGGACACCGTCCGGTGAACTCGGGAGCCTAAACACGCTGGAGCTGACGGTCAGAAATGCTCCGAAGAGTCTGTGCATGAACTGCTCGGAAACTACGCGCGACGCCGTTCAGTTCTCTATTACACCCTCAAAAGAGAATATACCGACATCAGCGAACACATCACATAGGAGTGAATACACATTAGTTACATGAAAGAGGATACTTGTTTAAATCACATAGGGCTTACGAAGGGGAAGAAGAAGACTTCCCAGAGGGAAAGAAAACACGTTGTGTTATTGAATTTTTTGTGTGTTGAATTCCATGGACGAAAGGAAACATGTTATAAGAATTTTGACTGAATTCTGTGGAAAGGCTTCCTAGAGGGAAAGGAAACACGTTATATCAGCAGGTTTTCCCACTGACTTCCTTCACTTCCCCTTTGGAGAGGAGTCACTATAAATCGAATTTGAAAGGGCAGAAATCCTCCGAAATTCTGAGGCAGAGCTCTATCAAAATCAAGGACGAGCACTCTTACTCATGTCCAACTCATAGCTGGTCAAAGAAAAACAGTTATCTTACACGTAAGGGACCCCCCCCCCCCCCCCAAGGGACCCCCGACCCCCCCACCCCCACGCTCGAAGGTTAAATAATAGAACACGGTCCTAGCCAGCCATTTCAGTAATGAAATGTCTTTATTTTTCGTACCACTTAAATCGCTTTTTTTCTCACACCACAAAGTTCCGAGGAGGACGAGAAAAAATCTCTTCTCTTTTGTCGAGTTTGTCGAATTCTGTAACATTCCTTGTGATTGGTCGGAACAGCCTGGGGCATTGATCTGTTGGAATGGCATCTCCCCTCTGACAAGATATCTGTTGACTCTAAACAGCGCTCTTGCTGGCACTGTCCTTTTAGACAGCCTCTTTCTTAACATTGCGCATCCCCTGTCAAGTCTTACACCAGGACGTATCTATCAGAATCCATTCCAAACGGGACTTGACGTCCACATAATTCTTTTTCTTCACTTGCATATTTATTAGTTTGCTAAAGGAAGCGTCACAGTCTATGACTGGCTACGCTGGTCTGACATATGCAGGAGAACACTATTACGGCTCCAGACGGCAGGGGGGCAGTGTCTCCTCCGGAGGGTTGCCTCATGACCACTTGATATTGATTGCTCCGTATGAACTGGCAATATTGAGGCTGCTGCAGGACAAGACGGACTCTGACATTTGACGAGGAGCTGGAATGAAAGGCGTCCGAGTAATGCCCCTGGCAACCGCGGAATACAAGACTACAAAAACAAACAAGCAAACGAACAAAACAGCAGCAGCAGCAGCAGCAGCAGCAACAACAACATCAACAAAGCAATCGCAAACCAATCAGAAATACTAGGCCTACCGACAAAGTAACTTTTCAGAGTCATCACTCCCATAATCTTCATCCGTACACAGCCACACACCTGTCACAATCTCAATGCCATCAGTATACAGGGAGTAACTGATGTCAGGTAGTCAGTCATAAGGCAACCCACCAGAGAAAACACTGCACCGCTCCTGAATCAGTTTCATGGTGCCTGTTCTGATCTACACTTCGCAGGACATGTACATTGCTGTCGTGAATATCAACGGTCGAAAGTCTAAGAAAAATAGGGGAGGTTATGCACACATTTGTTACCTCTGATGAGAATGTGATGTCTTGGCTGACGTTTGTTCGTTTGTCAGTTTGTTTATCTGTTAACTGGCTGATACAGAAACTGCTCCAACGGTCTGAACTAAACTTGGTGTACAATTAGAATGAAGCCCCAGGTGCAGATCCCTGGTGCGGATCCGGATCAATCTATGTAGGATCCGTTCATTAAGAGACCCTTTCCACACAGTATGGACAGTTTGATGCTACTTTATACAAAACATATGTTCACAAAATATCAAAACTGTCTACTAACATGGAAGTTGAGATTTCGTATCTTTCATGTCTTGTCAAAAAAGTACAAGGGAAACAATTTTGCAGACCACTTTTACTGTTACTTCGCTTAGTGGGAAAATAATTGTTCAAGATATTTTCGACCTTGGTGGCGGTCTGCCTCTCCTCTGTGCCCTTCATAGATCAGTGGCTATAGTGCACGTGACTGAAGTGCTAATTCTGTCTGAATCATAGAGGTGGGTCTGCTTCACTGCTGTTAAATTCTATCATTTGGTTGTTTTATTGTTCATCCATTCATCACGTGTTCTCTCTCTTCTTTTCTTGCAATCTGATTGGTGTGTTAATTTCTATTTTGGCCTTTTGAAAAAAAATCAGAGCTCTGCAGTCTAATTCACTCATGTTTCAACAGCATGTTAGTTCTGATGGGATTCAAACCCTACGACCTTTCAGCTGTCACACGTGACACTAACCACCACGCCACAACTGCTGCTGCTCAGACGGGGAACTGAAAGCAGACGGGTCCAGACCGTCAGTAAAGCTGTCCACGGGTAACCACCAGGGTGTGCATTATTGACCACCAACCATCAGTCGTGTGGTCAGCCAAGTATAACTGGAGTGTTCGGACACGAGTGGTGCTGGACTTACAATGCTGACCTTTGGGGTGATGCGGGAATTGTCACGTACATCATCTCTCGATAAATTGACGGAGGTCATCTCTGGAGCATGCTTTGATCTGAGGGACTCTCTTAGAGTCTCTGTCTGTCTGTCTGTCTGTTTGTTTCTTCTTCTTCTTCTTCTTCTTCTTCTTCTTCTTCTTCTTCTCCTCTCCCCCCCATCTCTCTCTCCTTGGCTTTTGCTCGATTTCCTCTCTGCGTCCTGTCTATCTTTTATTGTTTGCTTTTAACAAACTCTTAAATCAGCTTCTCTCTGAAGCGGAAACTGACATGTGCAATGAATAATGGATAAACAGATAGATAAATAAATATGTAAATGTCATCTCATGGTTTGCATAGTGATTCTACTGCAATTTCCTTTATCTGGCTGTTTCTCTCTCTCTCTCTCTCTCTCTCTCTCTCTCTCTCTCTCTCCCCTCTGTGTGTGTGTGTGTGTGTGTGTGTGTGTGTGTGTGTGTGTGTGTGTCTGTGTGTCTGTGTGTCTGTGTGTGTCTGTGTGTGTCTGTTTTTGGATCTGTCCTCATGTTTGTATTGGTGTGTGTGTAAGGAACAAAGAGAGAGAGAGAGAGAGAGAGAGAGAGAGAGAGAGAGAGAGAGAATACGAATACGAATACGAATACGAAATTTAATGATTAGGCCTGCAGCCCATATCATGGGAGTTGAGTTCCAAGTACAATATGACAACAATTATAGTGTAACATGTCGAACATTAGACACACTATCAGAACATGTTCACCAATGGGAAAGCAAAAGTACATGCTGGAATACCAGATGAATTGAAACTGGTTTGCAATTCTTTTAAATCAGGAAAAGCCGTCTCAATTGCAATGATTTGAATATAAATGTTGCTAGATTATTTATTACGATACTATTCTGGTTTGCCAAAAGCATTGATAATCTAAAACATGATGGGTATTTATAGAACTTAGCGGGAATATACTGTTCCCTTAGTTCCTTATATTTCGGACATACTAAAATGAAGTGTATTTCCGTTTCTCTAACAAAACAAAATGGGCAGTTCAAATTTTCTCCTGAAACATTTTGACAATGTCGTAAACGATGAGGTCTCAATGATGAGACACCAAGTCTTAATCTAGTCAAAGCATTTCGCACAGGAACATGTTTTACTGTAGTTAGATGAAAACTAATAGATAACGCCGAATTGAATGAACAATAAAAAGAGAATCTATCTCTTGTTGTTATGTCAAAATGCCATTCCTGCTTATAACACTCTATTAATCTATTTTTGAAGGTTGATATGAACAAATTGCAGTTTCCGACACCTTGGCTTTCCCAAACGTGTCCAAAACCATAACGATATAAAAGATTCCGCATGGAGGACACCCAAGTTTCTTTATCTTGATTCTGCAGAGTTAGTAACATGCTATATGCTTTAAGTGGTAACCTATTCAGTGGCATTCTCAGAATGCGTAACCAATATTTCAGGCATTTAACATAAACATTTACAAAAAGTGGATATCGTCCAGTTTCACCATAAGCTAGCATATTTGAAGAATGTATTTTTATATTGAGAAACCTTTTTAAAGAAAAAAGATGAACAGATTCAATTGGCTGAAGATTTGTTCTTATACCCCATATCTCAGCCCCATACGTCAGCATGGGCTGTATTTGGCCATCAAACAGTTTGAAAAATACTGCAGAAGACGAATTACCAATTGACCATAAAATACGAAATATTGCAATTACCCCTTTTTTTGCACGACTGGACAAATCCAAAAGAGAATGTGTATATGACAGACGGGTAGAAAGGAATATACCTAAATATTTATACATATTTACTATCGAAAGTGTTTCATTTCCATATTTCCACCTTTCACGAATAGAAACATAACCACCATTTCTAAATATAACAATATTAGATTTCTCAAGGTTCACAATTAGTCCTAATCGCTTGGACACATTCCACAAGATATTTAGTTGAGTTTGTAATCCGTTTATAGTATCTGAAACTAGCACAACGTCGTCTGCAAAGAGGAGGATTAAAATTTCTATGAAATCGGGATTAAGTTGAACACCATGCTTTCCTGTTCGTGTAATTTCTTCAGCTAAATGATTAATAAAAAGAGAAAACAAAACAGGACTACATATTTCTCCTTGTTTAAGGCCAAGAGGGCACATAAATGTTTCTGAAACATCTCCTCCTACTCTAACCCTAGCTTTTACAACATTATACATGCTCTTTATTGCATTGAACATTTTACCCCTGATCTTATTTTTCTTCAAAACAATCCAAAGCCTTTCCCTTATCACCGAATCGAACGCCTTCTTAAAATCTATGAAAGCAACATACAATTTCTTGCGTTTAACTAACTGCTTTTGAACTAACGCTGTTAAAGTAAAGATCTGATCAATAGTACTGTAATGTTTTCGAAAGCCGGCTTGGGTTTCATGAATTAATTCTTTTTGTTCTACCCAGTTTGAGAGTCTTTTATTTAAAATAAAACTATAAATTTTACTACTTATATTTAGCAAAGATATACCTCTATAATTATCTGGGACAGCAGTATCACCTTTTTTATGTAATGGTTGGATTAAAGACTCCATCCATACATCAGGGTATGAACCAGACGTGAAAAGAAAATTGAAGTATTTAACAAGAAATTGTATTATTTGTGTTGACGGGTTTTTGAAAAATTCACCAATTATACCATCTGGTCCCGAAGCCTTACCCTTTTTTAGTGCTGTTATAGCTTCCAAAACTTCATCATTATTTATGTCTCGCTCAAGGATATCTATATTATCATCTTCTAAAGCTTCAATAATATCGTCATCAACCTGTTCCCCACCATGGAAACCAACATCATCATTACTACCATAGCCATCAATGTCAAAGGAATCAATATCGTTACCATCAACAGGCAGTGAATTGAATACATTGTTGAAATGATTATACCACTCCTCTTTAGTAATTTCATTTGAAGCGGAAGATTTTGAAACATAAGACTTCACAGTAGCCCAGAAAACTTTCGGATCATTCATTTTTTCTTGTAGCGTCAACAGCACCCTCTCCCTGTGTCCAGCTGCTTTATCTCTTAACAAGTACTTATATTGTTTTCTTTTCTCACAATATGCCAGTCTATCCGTGTCATCGTGTGTCCTATTAAAAACTCTCAGCTTTCTCCTTAGAAATAATCTACTTTGTCTACATTCCAGATCGTACCAAACCTGCTTTTTGTCCCTACCTGTTGTTACAGTCTTCTTCATACACCGTCCAGCTATATATAAACCCTCATTAAACTTTGTCAAAGCGGCGTTAATATCATAATCAACGAGTTCAATTGCTTCATTGATGTGGTTTTTAACCTCATCAGAATCTAAACACAAATAAAAGTCTTGACTAAAATCTTCATTCCAAACATACTTAGAATAAGATTTACCTTTAGGCTGAACTCTTTCTGGAATCTCAGCAATAGCGGTAGTCAACAACTCCAAAACTACTGGCATATGTTTAGACTCAATTCTGCTCTGAACTTTCAGCGACGAACACAAGGACAAAAGGCTGCTCGACATCAAGAAATAATCAATAACACTACAACCAGATGAAGCCACATATGTAAAATTCCCATGTGCATCACCCACTACAGTTCCATTTAGTATTGAAAAACTAAACTGTTCACAGACATTAATGAGATACCTTCCAAAACTGTTCACGACATGATCCATAGAATGTCGACTAGGATAGCTTGAATTAACATGGGTCACAGAAAAGTTATCAAAAAAGTCATCAGGGATAATGTCATCATGAGGGTATTCGGTACCAGTCCTAGCATTAAAATCACCAAACAAAATAAATTGAACATCGCCAAGCAGTTCAAGAACATCCAAAATACACTGTTCAATTAGTGCAACACCATTAGTTATCTCCGTATCTTTGTAGTATGCCGAGTCAGTCGGAGGGAGATATGCACCCAATAAAATAATGTCAGAGTGTGAATTAAATAAACGTTTAGATAACTTCAAAATAACTACATTATCATATTCCATTTCTATACATTCAATATAAGCAGTTAGTTCCTTTCTGACTAATAGCACAACGCCGCCCGAGAGGCGGGCAGTGACAGAGTCAGTCAGTCTGACAGCCGGTGTAACATAGGCTTTATGTTGGGGAAAACACTGTGAAGAAAACGTCTGAGAAAAAGTTTCCACCAGCAAAGCAAAGTCAAAATTTCCAATAAAAGATCGCATATCAGGTTCATAAATACGTGCCAGTCCCTCAATGTTATAAGTCAAAAAAGTTAACCGTTCATTTTGAAAACTTCCTTGCTTGTGGTCGAAAACGTCATCATCCACATCATTTGCATTATCATGGTCATAATCAATAATGTCACTAACATCAGAAGAAAAATCACTATTATGATTCCTATTCCTGTCGTCACCAATAACATGACTGACATGATTGACTACATTGCTTTCAACAATAACATCACCACAATCATGACTAATGACGCTACCACCATCATAACTAACAACATGACTGAAATCACAACCATCATGACTAATTACATCACTGACATCAACACCATCATGACCAACAACATGACTGACATCACACATACCATGACTAACAACAACACTGGCATCCCCCTCATCATGACTAATGACGTCACCAACATCCCCACCCTCATGACCAATGATATCACTGATATCCCAAATATCAAGACCAATAACATCACTGACATCCTCAATATCATCACGTACTTTATTCGGGGACACATGAAAATAAGAGAAACACACGCTTTGAATTTTGTTGTCAGTGTGTAGCGCGGGCACGGATGTGTCGACCACCTCATCCCGAACTGCACGTGGTATTTCAATCTCGTGTTCAGGAGTAGGCGGTGTCCGACTTTTACTTGTTCCCACTGCGCTATCGTCAGTGTGAAGGATATTTTTATTACTTTCATTTACACCCGTATATCTTACCTTACCAGGCCGGCCATTTTCCTAGGTCATCTTTTTGAGATTACCATCCTGATCGACAGAGAATTTTTGTCCGTCAATGATCAAATGATCGTAGACCATGGACACTCTTTTGTTGTTCCTTTTGGCTTCTTTTAGATGAGGCACCAACTTTTTCGAATTTCCCTAACCCGCTGAGAAAAGTCCTCGCTTATGAATATTTTGGTTCCTTGTAATTTGCTTCTGGCGTTTAGCAGTTTTTCTTTATGTTTATAGAAGGTGCAACAACCGATAATCGGAGAGTCTGCCTTTCTGTTCAGTCTGTGTAGTCTGTCAAATTGTATGTCTTCGGTCAGATCCAGTTTGTCTGTCATTAAGTCCTGAATTAAAGCCTCACACTCTTGTCGAGTTTCATTCTCTCTTCGATGAACACCGTGGAAAATGACATTGTTCCTTTTTGAACGACATTCGAGATCATCTGCCTTTTGCTCTAATTTCATCACACTTTCAGTCAGTCTTTCGTTTTGTTCTCTGAGCCTTTCATTATCACACTTGAGATCTGTAATCTCCTGCTTTAACAGAGAAACATCCTCACGTAAATCACTTAGCGTCTCTTTCATCTCTCTCATGTCGGCCTTCATTCCATCAAACTTACAGTTCAGCATCTGAAGACTCGACATGACATCTGCGATAGAAGGTTCCACAGGCGGTCGGGACGGCGAGGCACTGGCTGCAGGCGAGGATCCTCTGGCACTCCTCAGTCGCGTCTGCTTAAGACTCTCCTCCTTACTGCCTGTTCTGGGTCCTGGGTTAAGTTCAATGTCCCCACAGCGCTGGAGTAAAAGTCCGTGGAACAAAAACGACAGGATCAAACCTACTGCGACACCGTCTTGCCATCTTCGGAGCTTCAATGTCCGACAAAACAAAGAGACTTTCTTTGCCGATCGACAAAACATAAATGCAACGAAAGTAAACATAAAAATACCACAAACCGAGCGGAAGGATAAAGGAACCGCTGGCATCTTGATGGCTTGTACTACAGGAAATACTGTTAAAGGCCTTGATCTTGAGAAAGTATGCTTGGATGTCAGAGCGACTGACAAACGCTGTTTTCACTTCGCAAGCGGAAGTCGATCCCCCAGAGAGAGAGAGAGAGAGAGAGAGAGAGACTCAAGACTCAAGACTCAAAAACTTTATTACTCAAGGATAGGGATTTTAGGCAGTGCCAATTCTTCCAATCTGTCCTTGCTATTCTACAACATTCAACTAAACAGACTGCACATATTAATAATGACAGAAACAATAAAGAATATAGCAACATTATAATATTAACAATAACAATAGTAATAAGAATAATAATTATAGAATTTAAAAAAAAATTACAAAATTACACAACACAATCAGACACGTACGCACGCGCGCTCACATGCATGCACACGCCCACACATACACGCACGCACGCGCACACCCACATCCACCCCCACCCCCCCCACCCCCACACACACACATACACACACACATTTTCATTTGCTAATATAGAGGCAAGCATAAAAGTATGGCGTTGAGACTATGACCAAAAGGTTAGATTTATTGTTCAAGTAAATGTTTAAGTATTGCTGATTTGAAGGACGGCAGTGATTGACATGTTTTGGCAGAGAGAGAGAGAGAGAGAGAGAGAGAGAGAGAGAGAGAGAGAGAGAGAGAGAGGAGGGATGAAGGAGGAGGGCAAAACTTTACACATGCGTGTTCAAGGGTGAATATACACAGTCTTGCTGGTTGTG
>CM065715.1:79423427-79435927 GCA_033310375.1 Conus canariensis
TCGTTCTCACTCACTGGCCTTACCCCGAATCACCAGTTTCTCTTAAACTCAAAGCTCTGATTTGATCTCACCGGCCTCATCATCAGTGAACGGAGTCACCCAACCTCACTGGCTTCATACATCGATTCACATGTAGCGGTACAGACTCCGACAGAGGACTTAAATCACAGGGTCCCGATCATCCATTCAGTCTCCCAGTAGTGACCACGGGTCAGAGGGCCGGAGCCAGCGGGTCCTTTAATCATCGACTGAGTACCAGGGGCCGGTAGGGTGGTCAGTCAGGAAAGGTGGTGGTGGCTGGACACACGAGAGTCTGCTGACTGCACATCGCTGACCTTTTGTAGCAGTGTTGCTGGAGTTACGTCCATGATATATTGGTATATTGACTGACCTCTTTCTTACGAAGCGTCTCTCTCTCTCTCTCTCTCCTCTCTCTCTCTCTCTCTCTCTCTCTCTCTCTCTCTCTCTCTCTCTCTCTCTCTGTGCACACCGCCGAGTCTTACCTTTGAATCAACATATTTTGTAATCATTGAAAACGAAATTTTCTTTTAATTGCGTTGATTGTTTGTGGGATATGAAATGAATCAATGTTATAATCCCCAAATAAAACTTTTCTCCTTAACCTCAACTATAGCACGTAGTATCCACTTGTTTGGCAGGGTTTGGGTAAGGGGTAAGGGGGGACGTCGAGGTCTACTCTGTCTGAATATTTCGCATGTCTCATGCACTTTAATCAGATGTGTGACGCCTCTGGACTGAGTCACGTGTGCCCGCATTTTTCAGCCATTTCCGGATATGACGTACGCTTCAGCAACTGTTTTACCACTCCACATCAGACGGAACCCAATGTAAAAATGGCAGTTCACGCGCTTCCGTTTCTGGCGAAAACCCAGTCGGCTGGCAACCATAAGTAAAAACCCCGAGGACGATTCTATTTTTCGTGTATGAAGAACAAAGTAATGGTCGAATACAGTTATATCTGGCCATTACAGATATATACAGAAAGGTGGCACCTTTGGTTGCTTTTTTGAAAACTCAACAAACATACTGTGGTATTGCACGCCAGCCTTATTCTGGGATAGCATTCTTCTTGGGACCGAAAAGGCAGAGGAGTTAAGTTGCCGCTTTCCGCGGTCACTGAGGAGAGACAGTCAGGTTTCGAAATACCGGTATCTGACCAGGAGTTATATGTTAGTGAGTTTCCTCCCCATTGGAGAGTGTCTCTTCCTTGGAGACTATAAGCTTGCTGAAGACTCATTTGAGAAGCATTTATTATTCCCCACTAACCCTCTCAAGCACATACTGTTAGTTAGGCAGAATTAACTGCCACTGCAGATATAAATGCTTATTTCCCCCTATTTCTTCACTCTAAGACATAAGAGCAAGTTTTGTTTTATAATTGAATATTTCTTGCAGCCTTTGCAACACCAAGCTGCTCTGTAAGTTGCTGGAATGGTGCTCGGTTACTTATCCTTGGAATTTATTAGTCAATTTATATATTATATATATATATATATTTTTTTTTTTATGGAAGATGAAGTGGATTGTAACTGGACAAACGGAAATAAGGTGAATCAGAAACTAGACAGTTTAACTTTTTACTTTGTTTTTCAATTCTGTCTGTTCTGTTCATGGACCACAATATTTATGTCAGACTTTGTGATTCCCTGAATTCTGTAAACTTCCCTACGATTGGTAGAAAGAGCTGTCGGAATTTACTTGATGGAATCGGAGGGAGACGAAAGCACCGAAGACGGTCGGTATGCAATGGTCTGGTTGATGGCTCATCAGCATCGCAGACGTGTGGTCGTGACGAGTCTGCCAGCGGCTGGAGAGGGGGAAAAAGTGATGTTTGAATAGTCTCCCCTAATCAGGGCGATCAGCCAGGAACATTCGAGACTCTCTCACTTGGCTTTTTTTTCTTTTTCTTTTTCTTGCTTTGCAGGGAAGCACGTACACACGTGGTCTGTTCTTTCCCCTTCCCTTCTCTGTGAGTGTTCTTACCATCGTTCATATCGTGGTGGGTGACTACTGGAAGTCTTTGACTTTGTTGGTTTTAGCGGAACTAAGACCGCTGGGCACTGTGTTGGGAGAGGATGGGCTGAGTGATGAAGTGCCGTCAGACAGTCCCTGAGACAAACACCGGCAGAGAGGGTCTGGCAGACAGAGGGATAGGATTGTACACATAGACTGGTGGAGAATGAACAACGATGTTTCATTCTTGCACTCGCTTTTAGCACACTGAAAAAAAGAAACTGAAAGACAATGAAGGTGCTTACACCTTTGCATACACTGACATGCACGCACGCACGCACGCACACACACACACACACACACACACACACACACACACACACACACACACACACACACACACACACACACACACACACGCTATCATCACCAATAAGGACGACGACAACTAAAACAGCAGAAGCAGTAACAACGTTAACCACCAGCATTGGAACATAGCCGAGGCAACTATTACTACTACAGCTGCTGGCGGTGATGCGACTATCACTACTACTAAGACAACTGTTACCACCACCACCACCACCACCACTACCACCACCACCACCACCACCACCACAATTACTATTGCTATAGCTGCTGCTGCTGCTGCTACTGATGCTGCTACTAATACTAGTACTACTTCTACTACTACTGACGCTGCTATTACTGCTGCCACTACTAGTACCATCACTAGCATACTGCTGTCGCTACTACCACCACAACTACTACTACCACTCCTCCTCCTCCTACTATTATTGCTTTTACTGCTGCTGCTGCTGTTTCTACTAGAGTTGCTAGTACTGCTAATACTGCTATTGCTGCTGGTGCTACTACTGCTGCCGCAGGTGCTGCTGCTATTGCTGTCGTTGCTGCAGTAACTGCTACTGCTGCTGCTGCTGTGCTGCTATTGTTGTTGCTGCAGCTGTTACTGTTGCTGCTGCTCCTGTGCTGTCGTTGCTGCTGCTGCTATTGTTGCTACTGCTGCTGTTGCTGTTGCTACTGCTACTACTACGAGTACCACTTCAGACTGGTAATATTCTGGAATTGTAACAGTTCTGTAACTTGGACCTTCAACAATATGTTACAATGGCGACATTGAATGTGCTGCATGCAAAGAAAACTGAATGTCTTTTTCCTCAGTCCTCTCAGATCTCTCTTACGAAAAAAGCCTAATGTCACCACCGTGTAATCGTCCGGTCATCAGACCTCCTCAAAGTGTTGTTAATCTTCCACTTTGCAACAGCATCCCACTCTTTAAGATAGCAAGCCCCTGCTAACCCGGAAACTCGCTTTTTACGGAGCAACTCCTTTTAATGCAGCAATCCATTTTCACCCTGCAATGTGTCAGCTCCCCTGAAAACGTTGCAATCCTCTTTGAACACGGCAGTTTCCTTTTAACACAAAATCCCCCTTAAACTCAACAATGTTCTTTTAGCACCGCAACCCTTTTCTAATGCAGCAATCCTAAAGATCCCGTGTAACAAACTAGCCCCCTTTTTAAAAGTAGCAAACAGTTTTCAACACAACTAACATATTGAGGCAGCTCACCGGAGGAGACACTGTTCTGTCGCGAGTCACTTTAGCAGTGTTTCGTGGTGCCTGTTCTGATCCGACATACACAGGAGGCTACAAACTGAGCCCTCAACTATCGACAGTAATTTTCTACGGAGCCAGCGTGAACGAGCGTCCTCTTTCGGAGGGCGCCATCACGTACAGCTAATGCCGGTTCCATTGAACTTGCCCATACCGGCGACCTCGAGACGAAGTCACCAAGGGCACAGACATGGACAGAAAACCGAAACAGAAGTCACCATGGAAGCAGGGCACGAAGGGTCCCAGACTTTGAGACTTTGTTTTGATATGTTGATCGATAAGGATAAGGATGAGGATGATGAAGACGATGCTGTCGAGTTTCATTCAGTCTCAGGCTTGTACTCTACGCTTACGTTCATGATATATGCGTAAGAATGAAAAAAAGAATGAAGAAGTAAGAAATGAGTGAACGATATTGACTGGATGACACGGGAAACGATGATGAGCGCCAGCTGGCAGCTCTTCAGTCGCATACCAGGTAGGCAGCCGTTGTGTAAACGAGTGTTGATGAATAAGTGCAATGGTGGATGTAAGCGCATTGAGTTGTGTAACAAGAATGCGCTATATAAGTATTATACATTATTATTATTATTATTATTATATATCCCGACGTCAGCCTGGCCCGAGAGATGCAGACACCTGCAGTATTGGTCAGGAGATTTGAGGAACACTCTCCGAGATGCATTCGTAAAGTGGAAGAAAACTCCACTGCGTGATTCCAATCTTCCTATCTGAGCCCAGTGCAAACTAAACTCTGGGTAAGAGCTGGTTAGGGTAGAAAACAACAACAACAACAACAAACAGCAACAACAATAACAACAAATAAATGGTTGTGATGGGAATCGAACCTACAACCTCACAGCCAGGAATCCATGACGCCAACCATTGCGCCACTGCGGCTGGTGACAGCAACTTCTGTTCCCATGACAACTGTTTTTAATTTCAAGGTGACATGACTGCAGGCGGATACTGAAGCAAACTCAAAAGAAAAATCACTATTCAGCCGAAAGAGACAAATACATTACAAGACAAAACATCTTGCCTTGTAATTTGTTTGTCTCTTTCGTTCGGCGGAATAGTAAGTTTTCTTTCAAAACTCTTTTTAAACAGCTTCCTTTTTAGAGCTGCCGCTCCTTTCTAAGCCTATGCCCCGTTTTAAGATTTTCGAATCAGAACAGTACCAGAGTAGAAAACATCTCCAGAAACTTCGAAAAACAATAAAACAAAACAAATAAACAAATCAAAGAACGACAACTGCTACGAACACACGCATAAGACAAGACAATGACACGTACAGTGGATAAGCATGTACAATCAGTAAACACACACACACACACACACACACACACACACACACACACACACACACACACACACACAAACACACACACATGCTTTTAAAGAAAAATAACGTCTCTCTCTCTCTCTCTCTGAATCTATCTGTACAGAGAGAGAGAGAGAGAGAGAGAGAGAGAGAGAGAGAGAGAGAGAGAGAGAGAGAGAGAGGAGAGAGAGAGAGAGCACAAGAACGTGCTCAGGGTGACACTGACATGGGAGACGCCTGCTGGGGCTGTTGACAACACATCAAGACAGCGTTCACGTCTTCACTCAGCTCCTGCTTTATGGTACACCGATGGTGTCAAAAGGTTTACAAACATTTTCCTTTTTCTCAGGATTGAGAGAATAATTTTGAACGCTAAACTCGTAACTCTACATCCCACTAAAGACTTGTGCATGTTCTCATTTTAACAGTTTTGCTTTTTGTTCCAAGAGGATATCCTGATAATACGTAATTATAACCAGACTGTAAATGTGTATTCAGGACTTCTAAGCGTGCAAAGGTGTTGAAAGTTGAAAACAAAAAAATGCCTTGATTACTTGAGGGCTATAGTTGTTATAATTAATTGTTTACTTCTCTCTCTCTCTCTCTCTCTCTCTCTCTCTCTCTCTCTCTTTTCTATTCCCCTCTCTCTTTTTCTCTAGCTCGGTGTGTGTGCGTGCGTGCGTGCGTGCGTGTGTGCGTGAGTGCGTGCTTGCATGCGTGCGTGTGTGTGCATGCGTTGTGTGTGTGGTGTGTGTTGTGTGTGGTGTGTGTGTGAGGAGAGAGAGAGAGAGAGAGAGAGAGAGAGAGATCTAATTCATCTGCACAAGATACTCCACTCTTCTTTAAAGCATGAAATTGTATTCATGTGCAAGGTGTTTTTGGCTAAAAAAAAATCATATATTCTGTCGGACACAGGAATCCTGGCTAAGAGGTGGACAAAGCCTGGAAAGATCTTGACGCCCCAAGAGGAAATCTTCTCTAACTTTGCTGTCCCAAAAGTACTCTTGGTTTCAGAAAATAATGTGTCATCCACACGACCATTCAAATCCCCATCCACTTCATTCAAGCTGTAGTTCTTCAACGCCCCTTGACAAGATAAGTGGTTGCTCGTTCTTCCTTTCCGTTGTCCTGAGTGTTGTCTATCTTGCCTGAAGAAAACCTAAGAGGTCGAAACGCGTTGTTTTTTTTTTTTTTCTGTAATTCGTTGGTCCACGTTATCTGGCGGAGTTAGTTCAAGTACCGTTGAAACTTGGTATATCTTCAAGACGGTGAAAGGTTCGTTGTTTTTGCCCCTTTTCATCCACATCTCGACGGACAAATCAGTACAGTGTGTTCAACAATTCTAATCCTGACCACAAAATGTTCTTGCTCGCCTCATAAATAAAACATCATTATCATATTCATATCATATGAACATCACACTTATGGCCTGGATCTGGTCTGATGGTGCAGAGAAAGGCCTTCTAATGAAGCGAATTTTCATAGTGTCCTTTGACAATAGCGATCACCCATAGAAGACGCGCTTTAAACTTCTCATCAAACCCTCTTCCGCGTTCGAAGGGACCCCAGCTGGGAAGATGACGTCACACAGTGTGCTTTGATCCGGTTATGATTTTCTTTCTGTTCGTTTTTAGTTAGGCCCATATTCTTGAACCAAACCGGCTTGAGTTAAACATCAATGGTATAAACTACTCTTTATTCTTCCATTGGCATATTTTGCTTGCTAGCCATTAAAAGCATTGTGTATTGCGGAGCTTGGAAACCAAATGATGATGATAATGAGGAGTAGGAAAGAGTGAATTACTAAGAATATTTTCACGTTGATGGCCAGTCGTATACGCAATGCATCGAGCAAGCTACAGACCGACACTTCTAACAGAAACAGAGGGAGAAAAAACAGTAATAATAAAATCCATACCCACGTAAACACTTACAAACATATCATTAATTTTTTTTTTTTTGGGGGGGGGGGGGGGGGGAATGGGGAATAACAATTTCATGGAAGTGCTCGAAATGTACCAGTAGTGAGTATAACCGTTTAAGGTAGTTGAGTGTGCGGCTGAAAGTATGTGAGTGTGTAGTTTATTTTGGGTTTCTTTGGGAATACTTGTGCCCGTGACTAGTGATGGGTTTTCTAAGGAAGGCAGAAGTCTGTCTCAGAACATAAGTGGAGGGGCGTGGTCAGTGCTGAGCAGGCGATAATCGCATTTAGATGCTTTGGCAGGACTGTGTGTTTCTTTGTTTTCGGTGTGGTGTTTTTAAGTCAGAGTAGTGGGTAATTGAACAACCCCCCTCCCCCACCCTCCCCGACGAATGTAAGCAGTAGCAATCAAAAGCCCGTACAACATTCAACAACCACACACAAAAACACAGACGAATGTCACCGCTGATATTAACGGTAAATTACCCTACCCCTCCTGGTATACATAAACACATGGAAGAAATCCATCGACAAAACAGTAACGCAAAGCCAGACACATGCACACCAGTTATCAATTATACTGGGGAACCCTGGCTTATGTAAGCTCAAGCACTTGTTCTTTCACAGAATTTCAACCTGTTATGATGTGTCAGTGGTTGAATAAGCGAGAAAAAAAAACGATTTAGAGAAGAGAGAGAGAGAGAGAGAGAGAGAGAGAGAGAGAGAGAGAGAGGAGAGAGAGAGAGAGAGAGAGAGAGTATTGATCACTGTCCTTTTGTTTGTTTATTTTTAAACTATGGGATTTGCGAAAAAAAACCTAATCTTAAAGATATTGAAAGAATACCCTGAAGTTTGTGATTTACAGAATCAGTGCCCTCTCCTTCCTCCAGCCTCTACCTTTATTCCTCCCCCTCCACAGTCTTTAACCAACAGTTTATCACAGACAAGAGTTGGATTGCGATACGTTTTAAGTTATTGGAGTAGATTATTGAAGATCGACTACAAACCTTATTTTGTTTTTAGTTTTACTTCCAAATCACAAATCAGAAATCCCCTCTCTCGCGTCTGTCTGACTGTTTGCTTGTCTGTCTGTCTGTCTGTGTCTTTATGTCTGTTTCTCTCTCTCTCTCTCTCTCTCTCTCTCTCTCTCTCTCTCTCTCACTGTCTCTCTGACTGTTTCCCTCTCTGTCTCTGTCTGTCTGTCTGTCTGAACTATTATTATTAAAATTTTTTTTTTAATCCTTACTATTATTGTTGTTGTTGCTGTTGCTGTTCATCTTGTTGTTGTTATTCTTGTTGTTGTTGTGGTAGTTTTTGTTGTTGTTGTGGTTGTTGTTATTGTTGCATCTTAGATACCGTTGAACTCATTTGACGTTAGCTTGGGCTGTTAAAGAAATTTCTTGCATTTAAACCTTTCCTTCATTCAAATATTGTCGACTGAAACAATTGTCTTTATTGTTTAGAGAAGATGAAATCAGAAAGAGATGCACTTAGGCATCTACATGTGTTCCAAATAGACCTGAACACGAAAAGTTGCAGACAAACGCATGCAGTCTCAGCAAACATAGCCAGACATTAGAAAATCAAACCTCTCAGACAAATGTGACCTCTTGTAGCTAACAGCGAAAACGAAACAGCTGCAACAACAAAAGCAACGAAACAAAAACAAGGGCAGACGTAGGTAAACATGTAGAACGAAGAAATCCATGGCAACAAAATTATTCTGGCATTCATGCAGCGTCATTATTCTCTTCCATGGGGAACCCAAACACACATAAACCAAAGCGCGTGTTCGATTTGTCCTCTTATACCAGAACAAGTTACTGATGTGCATCATTTGCAAGGTCTTAAAAAACAGTGAAAGAAGTCATGTAATAAACATGAACGCAAAGAAAATGGAACGAAAGGATGTTGAAAATGTATGTTTCCTCTTAACTGACTGATGAAGGCAAATGCCACACACATGCACGCAGGCGTGCGTACACACACACACACACACACACACACACACACACACACACACACACACACACACACACACACACACTCAGACAGACAGACAGACAGACAGACAGAAGACAGACAGACAACATACACACACACGCGCCTACAAGAGAGAGAGAGGAGAGAGAGAGAGAGGAGAGAGAGAGAGAGAGAGAGAGGAGAGAGAGAGAGAGAGAGAGAGAGAGAGAGAGAAACTCAAAATAAAGCGGGACGACGCTACGGCAATTCCCAGACCAGGCGTTTAACCGAATCTCAGTGAACAGGAGGAAAGATGATGCCGACCCAACTGCTGGGTCACCGGACCGATTTGGGCAACGACAGATCCTTCACTGTTCAGCTACACATGGTTTCGGAACAGCCACAACATCCTCCACGGTAATTTGACTGACGACGAGAAGTTCGAACGTGTACATAGACAGACCTCCTGGAAGTTGCTGAGATTCTGTGCGGTGCAGGCTAAGACCACTAACATTATCCTGAACTCCATTCGACCACACTGACACAAGATCACACAGTACACATATAGAACAAGCGCGCATACGCAAACACACACATACGATTACAATGATGGCGCAGACAATGCTAGGTAAGGTACCCAAAGTCTGACCAGCACGACCAACACGCAGATCAGTCATCTGCTGAGTAGCATCCATGACACCCTTGTCTTAAATCCTCTCATCTTAGTCATTAATTCGTTTATCTATCATCAGCTGTTAATCCTGCGCAGTGTGGTCTGGAACCTTAGCAGATGTGGCGTAGCGTACATGGACCAGTCCGCACGCAGTGACATTAATTCTTTTATCTATCATCAGCTGTTAATCCTGCGCAGCGTGGTCTTGAACCTTAGCAGATGTGGCGTAGCGTACATGGACCAGTCCGCACACAGTGACATCTCCTTGAAGGAACTGAAGATAAAGGGAGATGACGCTGCTGTTCCAAATGTTTTTGATTTGTGGAAGCATTTAGAGGACCGTTTGGTAGAAAAAAACTGTACCAGATCGTCATTAATGGTAAACTAGTCTTGTTTGATAAAGGCGACAAAACCAAACAGACAAAACATTCGATCATATATTCCTATTTGCAGCTTTTTTGTTATTCATAAATTTAGAATTTGTCTTGTAAGATCAATATTACTGTGTAATAAATGTATTGAAACAGCAATACCACAAAAAAGACCAAAAAAACACCCATACACACTTTATGGAAATGTCTAACGATGATTTTTTTAGGTAAGGGTTCTCACTAATGCACTATGTACAGAATGAACGACTTCCAGCATAACATCAAATATAATTATACTGCAACCAGCCGTGTTATTAGCTTTGCTTATTCTGCTGCAAACTGCGAGAGCGTATAAAATCATAGGATAGTATCTAACATGATGCCCATGTCAAAAAAACGAAAGAAGAGATGCTAAAATCTAGGAGGAAGTATCACTTTTACATGACATAGATAGGCTACAGAAGAAAAGGTACGTTTGTTATTACTTTTCTATTGTATGTACGAGAGAGCGTATATCAACAGCTATTACAAGAACAATGACAAGAACAAGAACAACTAGCACAAGAACAAGAAAAAGAACAAGAACAAGTAAACAACTTCAACTACTACTACTACTACTACTCCTACTGCTGCTGCTGCTCCCGCCGCCGCCGCCGCTACTACTATACTACTACTACTACTACTACTGCTGCTGCTGCTACTACTACTACTGCTGCTGCTGCTGCTGCTGCTACTACTACTACTACTGTAATTTTACTTATTTCTAATTAGAAAATACCCTTACAAAATCTTACTCTTTCGTATACCATCAACTTGACTGATGTCTTCTAATTGAATCTATTACAATGAAGTTCAAATGGAAGAATGTTCTAACTTTTTGTTTGACTTATTGCATTGTAGTAGGCATTGCCGTTATATCAATCTAAAATATTTCGAATGACAATACCACCTTGATGCAGGAGGAAAAAACAACTTTTACAAGTTTTGATCTTCCCGTCATTTCTGTTTTCTATGTATATTTTCTTTGTTAGTTTTTATTCATTGACCTGTTTTTACGAGGAGAAACAGATAAAACATTTTAATGTCTTCCACGATCAGAATCTTCCCTTCTCTCCCTGACGTGCTGCCATGATTTAAGCGGGCTGGAAACCATTCCGATAATGACCCCGAGGTGTTTGTTCTTGGGCGCTGAAATCTGCAAATAAACTTTCCGCTTCTGGAACAAAAATGGTATGGCCCAGATTTCAGCAGCGTCGATCACATCAAAGGCGACACGATGCATAATTTACAGCCCTCGTTTTCTGCTGGCACTTGCTTGAGCCGGAAATGCCTTAGCCCCTTCCAGAGCAAAAAAAAAAAAAAAAAAAAAAAGGGAAACCGAGGAAATGGCCTTCCATTCGCCGGAGGTTGATCCGTGTCAAGCTGGAAATGAACACAGTAAGGACACTCCGGTTTTTTTGTGTACATTAGACACGGATCAGAGAGGGGGAAGGGAATGGGAAAGGGGTGGGGATGGGGTGGGGGTGGGGGTGGGGTGGTTTCCCAATACCTCCTCCCCTATCTTTCTCCCTCAAGCACTCCCTGCTTAAGAGGGTCTGACCTAATTGTGATAAGATGACAACAAAAAAAAAAAAAAAAAAAAAAAAAAAAATTAAAACAAAACACCGAGAAAAATGCCTTGAAAAGCACATTCCAGCAAAAGAAGAAAGGGCAACGCACACAAAACAGACATACAGACACACAGACACACAAGCACACATATGCAATCGCGCGCGCGCGCGCGCACGCACACACACACGCATACACGCATGGACGCACGGAACACACACACACACACACACACCACACACACACACACACACACACACACACACACGGTCGTTATACAGATATAGAAGTGAACTGTCAGATGTTCATTGCATTTTGAGCACGGCATGATGAAAGGCGCGGCCCTCCCTCTCTTTCCGTCATATTTAATACTCTCTAAACCCAATCCGATACCCATTTTCTTCTGAGTGGACAGAGCGATGTGTTCAGTTTAGGGAAGCAAAAAAAAGGAAGTTGTTTATAATACACCTGTTCCAGGAAAAAAAAAAGAAGAAAAACATCAGAGAAATAAAAGGCCAGCATTTCATTATAAACAGAGTTATCTTTTCTTATTTTGTGGGCCAAACAAACATCTACAGAATGAGATATTTGAATTGAAGCGCACGTCAGAATCACGATCGGGTTATCAGCTGTCTAAATTACAGGTGCCAAAAGCTCACCATCTGGCATCCCGCGTTTTGGCATCTCCTCTCTCTCTGACTGCACTGTGAAGCTGTCTGAAGGGGTCAAAATCGCTTTAGGCGTGCCAGCCATCAGCATCTGTCCCATGAAAAAGGCGAGGTCACCAAACACTGATTACCTTTCTTGCGGATTTCTGAACATGGCCTAATGTCGTCGGTCATTATTCCATCACCCCTCTCCCCTCCCAACACCCACAAATGGTAATACTCTCTGATTGATAGTGAGAGAGCTATCGTCACTTTTACCTTCGTGTGTGGAAAAGCTTGCACGATGGAAGTCACCAGCCGGAGCGGAACGATTCCCACATGAACTTCAATGGCGACGTGTTATCATCAAGAGCAAGTCGCCTTGTGG
>CM065715.1:79443427-79455927 GCA_033310375.1 Conus canariensis
ATTCATCATCTCGGGGCGGATTTAGCCTGCCTGCCTCCACAGTAGTCACTTAGAGGTAGACTGGCACCATGCCGCGCCCCCACCCCCACCCACCCCACCTTCTCATCCCTTCCCTCGTTTTCTCCCACGACCAACTGAAATGCCACGACAGACAGTAGTGAGTAGTAGTAGTAGTAGTTAGTAGTAGTAGTAGTAGTAGTAGTAGTAGCAGCAGCAGCAGCAGTAGTAGTAGTAGTAGTAGTGGTATAGCAGTAGTAGCGGTAGCGGTAGTAGTAGTTGTTGTAGTAGCAGTAGTGATAGTTGTGGTAGTAGTAGTAGAGGCAGTGGTGGTAGAAGTTGTAACAGTAGTAGCAGTGGTAGTAGCAGCAACGGTAGTAGAAGTGGTAGCAGCAGCAGCAGTAGTTGTAGTAGTAGTAGCAGCAGCTGCAGCTGCAGCATCATCAGCAGCAGTAGCAGCAAGAGGAGGAGTTGTAGTAGTTGTAATAGGACAGTCGAAGAAAAAAAAAGTCAGTGTACAATGCGCACACAGACATGTGAAGCATACAGCGAGGCAAGTTGTATAGCCAAGGAGCCTGTTCCGTCATTTGGTCTGACGACAATCGTGAATCGCCAACCAGCCTTCCCGCAGGTCCCTATGGACAGAAGACCCAGCACTTTGGTAACTAATGGGACGCCCTTTCTGCCAACACTACTTCTGACCTCATTTCAAATCACATTTCTGCGTGAGCGCTTTTTTTCTGGTTAGATCAAAGCACTTTACACACATACAAGTAAAAAGGAACATGACACCGGGACGAAAAACTTGACACAGATGCAAGTCGCAAAGAACATGAACACTGAGACACAGCATTTTACACACATACAAGTGACGAAGAACATGAACAATGAAACAAAGCACTTTACACACATATGAGTCAACAAAGAACATGAACACTGAGACACAGCACTGTATAAACATACAAATCACAAAGAACATGAACGCTGAGACAGAGCACTTTACATACATACGAGTCACAAAGAACGTGAACACTGAGACAAAGCAGTTTACACACATACAAGTCAATAAGAACATGAACACTGAGACAAAGCACTTTACACATATACAAGTCACAAACAACATGAACGCTGAGACAAAGCACTTTACACACATACAAGTCACAAAGAACATGAACACTGAGACAAAGCACTTTACACAAACACAAGTAAAAAACCATGAACACTGAGACAAAGCACTTTACACAAACACAAGTCAAAAAGAACACAAACACTGAGATCAAAGCACTTTACACAAACACAAGTCAAAAAGAACATGAACCTGAGACAAAGCACTTTACACACATACAGTCACAAAGAACTGAACGCTGAGACAAAGCACTTTACACACATACAAGTAAAAAGAACATGAACGCTGAGACAAAGCACTTCATACACATACAAGTCAAAAAGAACATGAACGCTGAGATCAAAGCACGTTACACACATGCAAGTCAAAAAGAACATGAACCGAGACAAAGCACTTTAACACATACAACTCAAAAAGAACATGAACCTGAGACAAAGCACTTTACACACAACACAAGTAAAAAGAACATGAACCTGAGACAAAGCACTTTACACACATACAATCAAAAAGAACATGAACGCTGAGATCAAAGCACTTTACACACATACAAAGTTAAAAAGAACATGAACCTGAGACAAGCCCCTTACACACATACATGTGAAAAAGAACATGAACCTGAGACAAAACACTTTACACACATAAAAGTCATAAAAGAACATGAACATGAGATCAAAGGACTTTACACACATGCAAGTAAAAAGAACATGAACGCTGAGATCAAAGCACGTTTACACACATACAAGTAAAAAGAACATGAACAATGAGATCAAAGGACTTTACACACATGCAAGTCAAAAAAAACATGAACGCTGAGATCAAAGCACGTTACACACATGCAAGTAAAAAAGAACATGAACGTGAGATCAAAGGACTTTACACACATGCAAGTCAAAAAGAACATGAACGCTGAGATCAAAGCAGTTACACACATGCAAGTCAAAAAGAACATGAACGCTGAGATCAAAGACGTTACACACATGCAAGTCAAAAAGAACATGAACACTGAGATCAAAGCAGTTACACACATGCAAGTCAAAAAGAACATGAACGCTGAGACAAAGCACGTTACACACATGCAAGTCAAAAAGAACATGAACACTGAGATCAAAGGACTTTACACACATGCAATTCAAAAAGAACATGAACCTGAGATCAAAGGACTTTACACACATGCAAGTCAAAAAGAACATGAACGCTGAGATCAAAGGACTTTACACACACGCAAGTAAAAAAGAACATGAACACTGAGATCAAATGACTTTACACACACGCAAGTCAAAAAGAACATGAACGCTGAGACAAAGCGGGAATCACGGATTCAGAACCTGGGGCTTCATTACCCGTCTTAGTTCATTCAAGCAAGATATCATGATAACTCATGATATTTTAGGTATAGTTTACTTTGGCATCAAGGAATGAGAATGTTTTGTCTACTATGGCGTTGTACACCGACCTAACTCATGATATTTTAAAGATCGTTTACTTTCGCTTCAAGAAATGAGAATGTTTTGCTTACTATGGCGTTGTACACCCACACAGCTTTGAAAAGATCGTACATATGTACAATTTAAGTTGAATCCTTTTTTGCATATGCATATCATTGAAAACAATCAATGCGTTGCATTTTTGTTGTATTTGTCATTTCATCAGTCGATTTTTTGTATTGTAATTAACTTTGTCACGAATATAACTGTCTCCTTCACAGAGGGGAGGGGGGGGGGAGGGGGGGGGGCTTTTGCTTAATCTGATTAAATATTCGTCTTCTCTCTCTCTCTCTCTCTCTCTCTCTCTCTCTCTTACACGCACGCGCCCACACAAATGTCCCCACACTCACCACCTCCACACTTAACTCCATACCCCCCTCCAAACATTCTCATTTAACCCCTGTCCACACACACACACACACACACACACACACACACACACACACACACACACACACACACATTCACATTTGCACGCACAGGATACATTTACACGTAGATTACTAAGTGGGTCAGGAAATCACAGGCAAAGAGAAAAGAATTTAAAACCCTCTAAACAAATCGATCTTTTGCCCTTAGCTCTCTCATCATTCTACGATCCTATTCGGGGTGATTGTCACGGAACCCGTGTAGAGACGGTTGTTTTTGTACGGCTCTAACAGCCAAGCTGTTGACAGACGTGTTCGCTCCTTTTTGCGACGTGTACCATCAGTCAGTGCTATTGGGAGCGACACATGTATCCTTTAGCCTGATTCAATTTCACAGGTCGTTGCTTCGCGTAGTGTTCAGTTAGCCCTTAATTTTACTACTCCCCACTCCAAATTGGGATGCTGGGGGCTCTGTCTGTTTGAAGAGCTGCACCGCCTTTTGCGAGTTCTGTGGTAACATTTTCATCTCTTCTGTCCCTCTCTTATTCTTTTTGACCTCCCAGTTCTTATAGAACAGAGAGCACTTTACAATGGGAACGAAGAAATGCTGTCTGTGTGTCTGTCTGTCTGTGTGTCTGTCTGTGTGTCTGTCCGTGGTCAAAATGTGTTCCACTCGCTCCAGACAAACCTTCTGGGCCGATCTTTCTGAAAATTTGTACATATGTTCATTATGGGTCACGGATGATGCCCGATGTTTTATTTTACCAGAATAGCCGTTACTAACGGCTACAACGGCCCAAAACGGTTTTTCTTCTTTATGGAATATCTCAGAAAGTACTTGGCCGATCTTTCTGAAAATTTGTAGGTATGTTCATTATGGGTCACAGATGATGGCCCATGTTTACCAGAACAGCCGTTACTAACGGCTATAACGGCCCAAAACGGTTTTCCTCTTTATGGAATATCTCACGCGTATTCAAGATAAAGTGGGAGTATGTTTATATGCTTTGCATCTTGTTTTTTGCCATGGTTGACCATTCTCCTGTCTTAGTTCTGGAAGCTCTTGTACACTTCTACAAACATGCCAGCTTTTTGTTTTAGCATCTAGCATTTAGGTGGTGAAAATGACACACTTTGTACATCGTTGACACTACCTGTCCATTCTGCTGTGTCTGCCCACATGACCTTTTTGTTAATGTTACAGTTCAATTTCACTTACAATAATCATTGGTCGATTCAGACCTACATTTGTTAGGTTTTGCTTTGTACGTGTGTTTAAAGTGACGTTTGTTTATCAAATGACGTATGCACAAACTGTATAATGATTCCGTAGGTCTCTTGACAGTAGTAGAACAAGGCAGAAGTGTCAGAAGTTTCCAGAATTGTTTTTTTTTAATGTTCAGAGCATTTTGATTGGTTACATGTCATGGTACTCGATCCTTCTAGAAATTCCATGCGTTTCCATTGTCCTTGCTACGTCAGAATTCTTGAACGGTCTAGAATCCTGCATGCTTATTAATTGGTTAAGCCACAGGGTGTTTCTTGAAATTTCGAATCGAAAATCTATAAATCTTTGAGGAAACAACAGAGTGACGACGGCGAGAGAACTGAAAGTGAAAGCGTTTGAAAGAACACGTTCACATTCCAAGACCATTGCGATGGTCATTGAGTATTAATTTGTGAATTTTCTACTGTGTAGAAGTAAATGCATTGTGTTTTGTCCTGTAATCTGTTTGTCTGTATCTGTGGCGATAACTAACACCTTTTCTTTCTAAATTTTGCTTCATTTTCTGCCCTCAGTCACTCCGTTTTGAAACCAACTTTGACTCATACTGACTGCTACCCTTCGTTGTTTTGTATTTGGCGTCACGTCTTTGGAGAAGATAAGTGGTTTCTCGTTCTTCAAAATGGAGTGACTGACGGCGGAGAACGAAGCAAAATTTAGAAAGAGAGGGTGTTAGTTACCGCCAATGACATTGACAAACAAAGCACATGACAAGACACGATGCATTTCAACCACTTGGGTCTTCTTCAGGCGAAAAAATAAATCACATTTAACATTTAAGACAGTACAAACAAAGAACGAAAATGACTCATCTGTTGTTAGTCCATGTGGTCCCCACCACATGGACTAACAACAGATGAGTCATTTTCGTTCTTTGTTTGTACTGTCTTAAATGTTAAATGTGATTTATTTTTTCGCCTGAAGAAGACCCAAGTGGTTGAAATTCTCGTTCTTCGTTTTCACTGTCCTAAACGTTGTTTGTTTTTGCCAGAAGAAGACCCAAGAGGTCGAAATGCATTGTGTTTTGTCCTGTAATCTGTTTGTGTCTGTATCTGTGGCGGTGACTAACCCCTTTTCTTTCTAAATTTTGCTTCATTTTCCGCCCTCAGTCACTTCGTTTTCAAACAAACCTTCTACTGTGATTAAAGACGTTGCGCTCTGTAACCAGAATCGACCTTTTCTCTGTTTGGATCGATTCAAAGAGGGGTTGGAACCCAAATTCTTGTCGCCTATGTTCAGTCAGTGTCCAGCTCACTAAAGTATCAAAGAACAGGCGTTTGATTCATCTTAGTCGTATTAGTTATATCATTTTTTCTTTTGGTTGCATATGAATATTGTGTTTTACGCTAAAACAACAAACAAACAAACAAAAGCCTGATACATGAAGCGGAATAGCTGGCGCACACAGCACGTTGTTGTCTTACCTGTCTTAACAGTGCCAACGGTTTAGCCACCCTGTCAGGAATTACAAATGGTTTTGATTGCTTGCTGCTTTTTTCCCAGGATGCAAGCCTTTTCCAAAATGTGCTTTTTTTCCCAGGATGCAAGCCTTTTCCAAGATGTGCTTTTTTTTCCCAGGATGCAAGCCTTTTCCAAAATGTGCTTTTTTTCCCCAGGATGCAAGCCTTTTCCAAGATGTGCTTTTTTTTTTCCAGGATGCAAGCCTTTTCCAAGATGTGCTTTTTTTCCAGGATGCAAGCCTTTTCCAAGATGTGCTTTTTTTTTCCAGGATGCAAGCCTTTTCCAAGATGTGCTTTTTTCCAGGATGCAACCTTTTCCAAGTTGCTTTTTTTTCAGGATGCAAGCTTTTCCAGATGTGCTTTTTTCCCAGGATGCAAGCCTTTCCAAGATGTGCTTTTTTCCAGGATGCAAGCCTTTTCAGATGTGCTTTTTTTCCCCAGGATGCAAGCCTTTTCCAAGATGTGCTTTTTTCCCCAGGATGCAGCCTTTCCAAGATGTGCTTTTTTTTCCAGGATGCAAGCCTTTTCCAAGATGTGCTTTTTTCCCAGATGCAAGCTTTCCAAGATGTGCTTTTTTCCCAGGATGCAAGCCTTTTCAAGATGTACTTTTTTTCCCCAGGATGCAAGCCTTTTCCAAGATGTGCTTTTTTTTTCCAGGATGCAAGCCTTTTCCAAGATGTGCTTTTTTTTCCAGGATGCAAGCCTTTTCCAAGATGTTTTTTTTTTTCCAGGATGCAAGCCTTTTCCAAGATGTGCTTTTTTTTCCCAAGATGCAAGCCTTTTCAAGATGTGCTTTTTTTTTTCAGGATGCAAGCCTTTTCAAGATGTGCTTTTTTTTTCCAGGTGCAAGCCTTTTCCAAGATGTGCTTTTTTTTCCAGGATGCAACCTTTCCAAGATGTGCTTTTTTTTCCAGGATGCAAGCCTTTTCCAAGATGTGCTTTTTTCAGGATGCAAGCCTTTTCCAGATGTGCTTTTTTCCCCCCAGGATGCAAGCCTTTTCCAAGATGTGCTTTTTTCCCCCAGGATGCAAGCCTTTTCCAAGATGTGCTTTTTTTTCCCAGGATGCAAGCCTTTTCAGATGTGCTTTTTTTTTTCCAGGATGCAAGCCTTTTCCAGATGTGCTTTTTTTTTTTCAGGATGCAAGCCTTTTCAAGATGTGCTTTTTTTCCCAGGATGCAAGCCTTTTCCAGATGTGCTTTTTTTTCCCCCAGGATGCAAGCCTTTTCAAGATGTGGCTTTTGTTTTCCAGGATGCAAGCTTTCCCAAGATGTGCTTTTTTTTCCCCAGGATGCAAGCCTTTTCCCAAGATGTGCTTTTTTTTCCAGGATGCAAGCCTTTTCCAAGATGTGCTTTTCCTTTTTTAAAATACCTTGTATGAGTTTGACTGCGCTGAAATCCCGCGTGATCGGCTGGGCGATAATAATAATAATAATAATGATGATGATGATGATGATGTGATGATGATGATGATCATAATCATAATGATGATTATAAGATAATGACTACTACTACTACTACTCTACTACTACTCACTACTACTTATACATACTACATAGAATGCAACCACCACCGCCATCACCAACGGACGACTTTAACAACAACAATATAATAATAAGTGATGATGATGGTGGTATTATAACAATCATCACCCATCAACCGACCACATCCTTCAAGTTGTACGCGTATGCAGCATCAGGAGAAAGTACTGGCCAACACCGACAGCAGTGGAAGCCAAGCTGTACGGCACCTGGAGGAACTGCGACGGACGCAGCCTTCATCAAGGACACGGCTGCACATCTAACGGGAGGCGAACGAGGAAGAAGAAGAAGAATCATCATCACCATCATATCATCATCAAACATATATTACTTTCATTATAATTTGCTACAGTGTGTTTAGCAAGCACTACTTTTGACTGCTTTTCACTGCTGTTTGCCATAAAGGTCGCGAACCAGCTTTACTGTTGGACTGCTTTTCACTGCTGTTTGCCACAAAGGTCGCGGAACCAGCTTTACTCTTTGACTGCTTTTCACTGCTGTTTGCCACAAAGGTTGCTGAACCAGCTTTACTTTTTGACTGCTTTTCACTGCTGTTTGCCATACGTGTCATTCATACTGCACTGTTTCTGGCTGCTTTTATTACTGCTGGCTACGTGTGTTATTCAGCGGCATTATTTCTAACTACTTTTCACTACAGTTTGCTATGCGTGTCGTTCAGTCAGCACTTTCTGACTACTTTTCACTACTGTGTTGTTCAGTCAGTAACACGTGTGACCACTTTTCACTGCTGTTTGCTACTTGCGTTGTTCAGTCAACACTGTTTCTGACTGCCTTTCTGAACGCGATGTGACATGCATTGTTCCGCCAAAACTTTAACGTTCGGTACGAAAACAGTCGTGATGGTTGCTACACGCCAAGTGTTCACACACACACACACACACACACACACACACACACACACACACACACACCACACACGCACACACACACACACACACACGCACGCACGCACGCACTCACGCACACACACACACACACACACACACACACACACACACACACACACACACACACACACACACACACACACTAAAGGAAAGAGAAAAGAAAAAGAAAAAAAAACAGTAGAGGTTAGATAAATAGTAGGAAAAGTTAATGGCAAATTAGGAAAAGGCAGAAAGATACAAGAGGCAGGCAAAAGTAGGGTAAGGTAGGATCACACAGCATACTCAAATAACCAGTCGCCGTGGCGCCGTGGTTAGCGTCTTGGGATTTCCAGCTGGGAGATCGTGGATTCGACTCCCATCAAAGTCATCGACGTTTGTGGGATTTTTTTTCGCTCATGACCAGCTCCTATCCAGAGTGGACTTTGAGATGGGCTCAGCTGGAAAGACTGAAGCCACACTGTTGAGTTTCATCCACATTGTGAACGCGTGTAAGCGTGCAGCTCAAATTTGTTTAACCAACACCGCAATCTCTGTTTCTCTTGGGTTTGGTTGACGCTGGGATATATTAGGAAAGTATGCTTGGACTACAATCCTGTCACACAGTCTTGGATCAGAAGAGAACTCTATATAGCATTACACACGTCACAGAGTCGAAGCCCTTGGTGTGTTCATCATCGAGGTCGTCTGTATCGGTAAGTTCATGGGCACTGTTGCTGGATGGACGTGGTGGCGCCCTCCGGAGAAGGACGACGCTCATTTACACCGACCCCGCGACTCAACAGTTATTGTCGTCAACAGGGAGCGTGGTGGGTAGTTCTCTGCGTGTATCGGATCAGAACAGGCACTGCTGACTGCCACTGAAGTGACTCGGCAGCAGTGCGGTGTCTCCTCTGGTGGGTTGCCTCATGACAGCTTGGCATTGAAAGCTGTCTGTGGCTGGTGGCTGGGCTGCGAGTGAGCAACGTAAGGTGTGACTGTAGACAGGGAGCTAGAATGAATGGCTTGGGGGTAATGCCTCTGGAGGGGCATAGAAAATAAACCAGTCAAAAACAAAGACAAAGTGAATGAAGAAGTAATGAATAAAATGAAAACAGAGAAAAAGAACAAGAGACGTAAGAAAGAGAGGAAGAGGAATGAAGTAAATACAAGGTAGGAAAAAGCTAGGAAAAGAAGTAAATAGAAACAGACAAAAAGGGCAGAAAACTTTAGAAAATGAAGAAGGGTGTGTGTATGTGTCGGGGGGGGGGGGTGTTAAGTAAAGGTAGAAAAAGCTGACAAAATTAGGAGAAAAAACGTAGGAAAAATGTACTGGTAACTGAACGTGCCCCAGGGTGTTAACGGTCCGCGAGTGGTCCCCATTAGCTCTCTCGTCATTCAACAACCCTGTTTTTGAGTTGTCACGGGACCCGTGCAGAAGCAGCTGTTTTCGTGATTCTGCAACAGCCGAGTTGTGAACAGACGTTGAATAAAAGATTCCTTCCTTCCTGTTCTTGATGGTAGAGTTCCACGAGCGATTAGAGACACGGCGAATGAACAGGACTGACGTCGTCGACAACTGAATCTCTTCTTCCTTCATTTTTTAAATTTCTTTTCCGTTGTCTCTTGTTTCTTTTCTTTCCTCCTTCCTTCCATCCCTTCATTCAATAGTTCATTCGTTCATTCACTTTCTCTTTCTTTTTTTTTCTTTCTCTTATTTCCTTTCTTTCGTCTACCTTTTTAAAAAACAAACAAACTGTGCTTTGTTTTGTTTTCCTTTCTCGCTTTCTGTTTTCTCTCTGTGCCTTTATTTGTTCGTTTCCTTTCTCTTTTTTCCGTTTTCTTTCTTCCGCCATTCCTTCTTTTATTTCTTTTTCTTTCTATCTTTTCTTTTTGTTTTTCTTTTTTTTGTTTTCTATTCGATGCCTTTCTTGTCTTTGTTTCTTTGTTTTATATTTCCTTTTTGTCATTTCCTTTTCTTTCTGCCTCCTCTTAACTTTCTTTATTTTCTTTCCTTTTCTCCGTTTTTTTTTTCTCTCAGGTTTTACTCTCCATTCTTCCTTTTTAAATTTTGTTTGTTTTTTGTTCCACTCTTTCTCGCTACTTACATGTCTTCCCTGTTTTCTTTCTTTATTTCCTTACTTCATTCCCCCTTTCTTGCTTTTCTTTTCTTCCTTCCTTTCCATGTTCTTACTATTTTAATCTTTGAATCAGCTGTCAGGCCTCGACCAAAGTCCTTCCATCACATGCCCACCTTTCAATTTCAACCTATATTTTCTATCCAAGCTCGAATCTATGTAAATTTACGTTCGGCCTTATGGCTTGGAAGATATGGTGTAGCGTGTATGAACTAGTCCAGATCTCCAACTGCTGCCACCATCCCTGTCCGTACTGTGATAGGTCTTTCCGGGGCGCAGATCGGCGTGACCAGCCATCTACGCTCTCACCCCCAATCCCAGGATGACTAGATGGTCTTCGTCGTCTCGACGGACAAACAACATGAACTGGTCCGCACGCAGTGTTGTGTCCATAAACTGATTACAAATACTCCTTTTTTAACTACCACGGGTTACATATAACGTATTTTTTTTTCTGAAATATATATACAACCACGGGTTATCAATATCATTTCTTTTTTTTCTTTTTTTTTTTTTTAAAGCAAGCTAGACTTTATCCTGATGTTATGAACTCCTCAGAGTGGACACACACACACACACACACACACACACACACACACACACACACACACACACACACACACACACACAAAGCTTATATAGAGACACAAGCAAGAAGACCACTGTATTTTTCTTATCGACACGTGCAGTCGGAGACTTGCGGGCCGTGCTTGCTGGACACCTTGTGTAACTCGGAGTACGCTTCATGGCATTCAAGTGAGTAAAACTGCACTAAATTATGGTAATGATCAATTAAAAACAAATGAAGATGAAAAACCAAATAAAATAAAATACAATGTAATAAAAACAAGAAAATCCTGATGAGTTGTTGTTCCTGGCAGACTCATTAAACGTGTTGATCTATGCTAATAGCTTTGCGTACCACTTTTCAAATGACATTGTCAAGCAGATCTTTCCTGTTTGCGTGGTTTGTTATACAAAGTTTTAACTCCACTCTCGTGTTGATCACACGCCCCACTGCCTTCACGGGAAACGCCACCGTTGGGTCAAAAAGATATCCCATCCACCTTTCAGAAATGTTGGAGCAGTCTTGTCCCTCACCTCTCGGGCCATCCACGGGAAACGCCACCGTTGGGTCAAAAGGATATCCCAGCTTGGTAAGACTTACAGTAGACCCAGGACGCAATCACCGGGGAAGTTTTCTGGATCGACAGGAAGCGTCGACATTAGCCACAGACAACACAAGCTTGTGTTTCCTTATCCTATAATGGTCCATATCTTTCGTAATTTCCAAGACACTCGCCTCTAAAGGGTCAATTCTCCGAGGAAACATCATGTGACCAAAGTTCTTTCTCCTACCAAACTTCTGCCATCTGGAATCAGCTCCCTTACACTTTTATCACTGAAATTCGGTGACAAGTTGAAAGCCTCTCTAAGATCATCGGTCATCACTGAAATTCGGTGACAAGTTGAAAGCCTCTCTAAGATCATCGGTCATCCAAGAAGTCGTCTCACTCCCTACCATCACTCTTTTATTTCATTAGTCATCTCTATTCTGCATGATGTGTGCGTGCGTGTGTGTGTTGTGTGCGCGCGCGCGCGCGCGCGCGCGCGCGTGTGTGTGTGTGTGTGTGTGTGTGTGTAACCGTTTGAAATGCATCGATATCACTGTTAATATTATCATTCCAAAAATAATGATCATTATCATTATATTAACATCAACCCCCCCCCCCTTAAATATGTAAAAGAGAAAACCTTATAGTCCTAAAAAGTGACAAGTGTGTCCACTTACAAAAAAAAACCCCACCACCACAACAAACAAACAAACAAACAAACAAACAAACAGAAAACCGCTTTCACGAAACAACATCAATCCATTCCTACACCGTTGTTTTCGCTAGTCCTCCAACTTCCACTCGAACCTCTCAACCTCCCCATGAACCCATTTTTCCCGTTTTTATTTAATCAGTTTCTCCGCTCAAGCGCATTCTCTACACCCTGATCCCGGTTTCTGTTTACTGCCTAACAGTAGTCATATTTCTGGCCTCCTCCAGCCAAAAAGAAATGATTTCAAATTATTCTCGTCGAAACGGAATGCGCTGTAAACGATTCCTTCGTTGTGTCCTCCCTTTCTTCTTTCTTCTTGTCTACCGTCTTGGAGTACCAGGAGTAGTTCTAGAGGTAATTGCGGAAGCTGGTCGTTACATTTTACAGTTGTT
>CM065715.1:79473427-79485927 GCA_033310375.1 Conus canariensis
GGCTGAGCAGTGTTTTCTCTGCTGAGTGACCTCATGAAGGCTTGACCTTGCTGGTTCTCTGTGGATTGTAGTGCTGGGGCAGATATGGGAAGAACTAGGGTGCAATGTGGTTGTAGAGTGAGAAAGATTGGCCTGGAGGTAGTGTGACTACAGTTGCACAGAAAATAATATAAAAAAAGACAAAATGAATAAATCAATAATTGAATAAATGAAAATAACAAAAGATCGAGACAAAGAGCGTTAGGGAAGAAAAACCAATGGAATATAAATAAGGTAAGAAAAAGCTAGGAAAAGCTAGGGAAAGAAGGAAACAGAAATAAACAAAACAGGTAGTAAGAAGTGAGAAAAGACAGTGGGGGAAAGTGAAATAAAATAGAAAAGTAGATAAAAATAAAAGTAAAGAAAAAACAGTTAAAAGGTAGCGAAAGGTAGGAAAAAGTAGTGGCAGCTGAACGAGTCCACAGTGTTAGCGGTCCGTGAGTGGTCCCCATTAGCTCTCTCGTCATTCAACGACCCTGTTTTTGAGTTGTCACGGGACCCGTGCAGAAGCAGCTGTTTTCGTGATTCTGCAGCAGCCGAGTTGAATAAAATATTCCTTCCTTCCTGTCTCCGGTGGTAGAGTTCCACGAGCGATTAGAGACACGATGAGCGAAGAGGATTGGCGACGTCGATAACTGAATCTCTTCTTCCTTTCCATCTTTTTTTTCTTTATTTTTTGTTTCCTGTCTTCGATGTATTCATTTGTTCATTCTTTTCTTTTTTTTCTTTCTGTTATTTCCTTTGTTTTTTTCTTCTTCTTTTCTAAAGTGTGCTTTATCTAATTTTCCTTTCTCACTTTATTTTTTTCCCTTTGTAGTTCATTCGTTCATTCATGTTTTTTCCTTTCTTTTGTTTTTTTTTTTCTTTCTCTTACTTACTTTCCTTCTTCTTTTTTAAACTGTAATTTATTTGATTTTCCTTTCTCGCTTTCTTTTTTGTGTGTGCCTTTTGTGCCTTTATTTATTGCTTCTATTTTTTCCCCTCTGTCTTCATTCCTTTTTTCTTTCTTTTTCTGTATATTTTTGTTCTTTGTCTACCTTTATATGCATTTTATGATCCGTTGTCTTTTTCGTTTCTTTGTTTTCGTATTTCTTTTTTTTCTTTCTATTCTTTCTTTTTCTTCCTTCCTCCCTTCCTTCCTTTCATTTTTTTCGATTTCCCCATTTTTTTACCTTCCATATAGATTTTGTGCCTTTTCTGCTCTTCTCTTGCTACCTACCTACCTTTCTTTCTTTCTTTTCTTTTCTCTTCTTGTCTTAATTCTTCCTTTCTTCCTTCCCCCCTTTGTTGCTTTTCTTTTTCGTTCTTCTTTTTCTTGCCAACTCCTTCCTCCTTTTCATTTCTTAAAATTCTTTAAAGTCCCATCCAAAAATGCCTCCCCCCCTCCCTTCCCTGCTTCCTTTTCTACCCAACTTTATCTTTTATATATTTTTTCCCCTACCCATGTTCGCATCCACGTACGCTTCTATGCACCGTTATGAATTATCGAGATGTGGTGTAGCGTACATGGACTGGTACTCATGCAGTGTTGCATTCTGAAACCACAAATAGTCCTGCCTTTTAAAAATCACTAGGTTATTTGTTTAAATGCACATGCGAATGACTTTTGCTTAAATTAAAAGCTTGATGATTTTGTTCGTCATCATTATCATCACAAGTATTAGTAGTATCATTCTATTCATACTGATCGTTATCATTATGTTCGCACAAAGCTGACAAATGATAATTAAAAGAGAAAACCTTATAGACCTAGCCCTTCTAAATGAGGACAAGTGTGGCTGGTAACAAACAAAAATACACGCTTTCTTGAACGAGCATCAATGCATCCTAACACCATTGGTTTATACTGATCCTCCACTTCTATTCGAACATCCCAAAGTCCGTATGAATCCATTTTCATTGTTATCCATTTCATCATTTTCCACACTCGAGCATGTTATCCATACCCCCATCCCTGTTTTTGTTTGCAGCCTAACAGTAGTCATATTTCTCCCATTCTCCCGGCCAAAGAGAAATGGTTTCAAATGATTTTCAGCGGAACGGAATTCTTGTGAGAATACTTGTAAACGATTTCGTCGTCTCGTGCTCCCTTTCTTCTAGATTCTTTTCTACCATCTTGGAGTGCCGTAAAAAGTACTACAGATGATTGGGGTAGCTGTTCGTTGTCTCTTGGAGACAAGGACGTGGAAATCCCTCCCCTCTCCTCCCTCTCTTCCCTCCTCCCTCCACTCTTCCCTCTCCTCCCGCATTTCAGAATTTCATTAGCCTTTTCTCCAGACCAGCGAGGCATCAGTCTATGGCAATGAGCAAGACCTGTCACGTCCACAGCTCTGCCGCTCCAGCCCCTCCATCCCCTCCGCTCTGGCTCCATCGGTCCCACAGGCTATCAGGCAGCAGCGAGTCTGTTTATTATTCTCTCATCTATCGTGAGTAAACAGCACTGGCTAGGGAAGGGAGTAACAGTTTCAGAGATTATGTTTGGAGGCTAAGTTTTCATTTTGGTGCCCCCTTTTCTCGTTTATAAATCAAAGTTTTGAATCTTTTGAATGCATCATCATGACCAAAAAAAAAAAAAAAAAAGAAGAAAAAGAAAAGAAAGATAGTGGATATGATATTGCCCCCAGTGACACGGAGCAAGGAAGGAAAATAAGCAATTTTTTCTTCTATGAAGCCAGAGTGTTTTGACAAGCATGGTGGTGGTGGAGGTGGTGGAGTAGCGCATCAAGTTTCCCCATTATCATTTAACGGTTTCTTTTACTGGAGCGCAATCTCCACACTCCATCCTGTTTTTGTTTCCTGCCTACCAGTAGCCAGTAGTCATGGTTCTCTCCCTCTACCAGCCAAAAAGAAACCAATTTACCTGACTTTCAGTGAAACAAAATTCGTCTGGGAATGCTTATTGACGGTTTCTTCTTTCTGTCCTCCTCTCTCTCTCTCTCTCTCTCTCTCTCTCTCTCCTCTCTCTCTCTCTCTCTCTCTCTCTTTGTCCGGTCTTAAAGTACCAGCAGAAGTTCTAGAGGTAATTGGGGAAGCTGGTCGTTACATTTCACCATTTTGGTATCTTTAAGACAGGGATGTGGGGACCCCTCCCATAACCCTCTCTTTCTTCCCTCCACCCTCTCCTCCAGCGTTTCAGAATTTTGTCATCATTTTCTCCAGACCAGCGAGGCATCAGTTTATGGCAATGAAGAAGACCTGTCACATCCACAGCCCTGGCCCTCCACCCCCTCCATCCCTTTCTGTCTGGCTCCGTGGGTCCCACAGGCCGTCAGCTAGCAGCGAGTCTGTTCACTACTCTCTCCTCTGTCACGTGTAAACAGCTGTGGCTACGAGAGAGAGGAACACTTTCAGAGATTATGTTTGGAGGCTATGTTTTGATTTGGGACCTCTTCTTTCGTTCATAAGTCAATGTTTTTTGGATCTGTTGAATACATTATCATGACCAAGAAAGAAAGAAACAAAAAAAAAAAAAAAAAAAAAAAAAAAAAAAAAAAAAAAAAAAAAAACGACAGCAGGTATGATGTCGCCCCAATAAACATGAACAAAATAAGAAAGTGATTTTTTTTCTGGTATGAGGACAGAGTGTTTTGGCTGGGTTGCTTTGTGTGCTACAGACTTGGCTGGTGATTAATTGTATATAAGACAAGACAGATACTTGTTTTCCCATGAGCATCTCCCCTAAAACGTTTGTAGTATGCTCTCATAATATATGCCTTATTTTTGTTTCAGAGGTAGCAACAAGCGTGATAGGTATATAAGTATCTCTTCATTTCTAAAACAAGAGCAACACACACACATACACATACGCGCACGCACGCACGCACGCACGCACGCACGCACAGACACACACACATGGGAAGATACCATCGAGTGCTTCCAGTCATAACAGAAGCAGAGCTGACAAGACATGCTGTGATGGAGCGGCGTTTGTGTGGCCTGAAATGACGTATGTCTTGCCTTTGATGTGGCAAAAAATGGCGGGATCAGCTATCCATTCAGTAAAGAGAGAAAGAAGGAAGGCAGGGACGGGTAGAACATGCCTCCTGTCCCTGGCTACCTTGCGAGGCAAGGCCAGATCTGGCACAGGGATGGAACACAACACACGTTGAACAGTTTTAGTGCCGCATACAAAGGGATTCTGGAATCAAAACAATAGGTCTAACACCCTGGCTTCATCGATGGACCAGGAGAGAGAGAGAATACGAATACGAATACGAATATTTATTCAGATTTAAGGCCATGGCCCCATACTGAAGGGGGGCATTTACACAATTATACAATGCAACTTACGCCTAAGACATTATAGATAATGATCCTTTTCAGTGCAACAATGAAAATATACATAGTAGAATGAAGTTAATGCACAACAGTACGCAGTCTTTTTTGTGCTTCATAAATATACATAGCCAGATTGCAGATAATGTTTTCTTTTCTTGACGACAACAGTAATATTACCTTGAAATGACATGGTTCAGTAAAATACTTAGGTTGAATAAGTTTGGTTCTAAGATCATGTAATACAGGACAGCACAACAAAAAATGAACTTCATCCTTTTGGCTAAACCACATAAACGGCATATAAATTCACCTTCGGCATAGTTGTAGTATCTGAAACGATGACAAGCGATATCAGAAACACCAAATCTAAACTTTGCTAATGTGCTCATAACATAGCGATTCATTTTAACATTGACATATGGCTCTAGCTCATGCGTTGTCTTAAAGAATCTGTACTGTAAGAATCTATCACTATGATCAACATGATCATGCCAGTTCTGCCATCTACAATCAATAATTCTGTCTTTAAAACATTTCAAAAATCCAGATATGTTTTGAACGCCCTGATTATCCCAAACAAACCCAAAACCATATGAATTCAAACATAGTCGCACACTAGAAGCCCATGTCTTCTTTCCATTATTATCCAAAAACATCAACATTTTGTTTGCCTTAAAGGGTAACCTATCTTCATGCATTCTAGTTAACTTCAGCCAATATTTAATACATTTTACATAGGAGTTCAGGTAAATTGGATATCTTCCGAGTTCTCCATAAATCATATCATTTGGAGTTCTCATTCAACATTTAAGAAACGCTTCAATGCATACAGGTGAACTTTCTCTGTGACCATACTCTTTTCGAAAGCCCAGATTTCAGCTCCATACTGCAGAATTGGTTGAACTTGTGAGTCAAACAGCTTCGTAAAAATACTAAATGAGTTACAGTCTAGTTTGTACAAAATATGAAGAATAACTACAATTGCTCTCTTTGCTCTGTTTGCGATATCTTGACAGGCATAATTAAAACTGAGTTTAGTTGTAAAGTATATTCCTAGATATTTATACGCATTCACTACAACGACTCTCTCATTTCCATAGGTCCATCTCTCAACTTTTGCCAAGTACCCACCCTTACGAAAAACAATAATGTTAGTCTTCTTCATGTTAACATGTAATTCAAGTCCTTTGGCTGCAGAGTATAAAGAATTATGTTGACGTTGGAGACCAATTACTGTCGTGGACAATAATACAATATCATCAGCAAACAGCAAAATAAACAATTCTAAAAAATCAAAAGTTACTCCATGCCTACCATTTTCAATTATTTCCAGGGCTAGCTCGTTTATGAACAACGAAAACAACACGGGGCTAGAGACATCACCCTGTTTAACACCACGAGAACACATAAAAGAATCAGATAATTTTGCTCCTGATCGTATTCTTGCTTTCACTTCACTGTACATATTTTTTACGCAACGAAATAATTTACCTTTAACTCCATTTTTTATCAAAATAGGCCATAAAAGTTTACGAGAGATTGAATCAAAAGCCTTTTCAAAATCAACAAAGGCAACATATAACTTCTGATTATTTACAAACTGTTTTTGCACGGCAGCTAGTAGCGTAAATATATGGTCAATTGTTGAGTAACCTTTTTTAAACCCAGCTTGATGTTCCCCAGTTATATCATTCAAGCGTACCCATTCACATAACCTACTATTAATAACAGAACTATACAACTTACTACAAATATTACTCAAAGAAATACCCCTGTAATTGTTCACATCATTGACTTCTCCCCTTTTAAATAAAGGCAGAACTATAGATTCTTTCCAGCCGTCAGGATATATTCCAGAATCAAACAGAAAATTGAATAGCTTTATTAAAAAGTTCAAACTACTTTCTCCAGAATTCTTGAAAAACTCACCAATCATACCATCTGGTCCAGCAGATTTACCATTTTTCAATTTCCGTACAGCAAGTAATATCTCCTCTTTAGATATTGGTCTGTCAAACAGACAACCTTCCTCTCCGTCCTCATCTGTTAACGTTTCCTCAATAATGACACTCTCATCATCGTCTTTTTCTAACAAACTTCTGAAATGTTGATACCATTCATACATAGGAATATCATTTGAAGGTTGTGATCTCTTTCTAGATATTTTATGAACATGTTCCCAAAAAGACTTCTGGCTCTGAATGGAATTCATGAGTTCATTTAACAAGCTATCATTATATTCTTTCTTTTTCCTTTTGTTTAAATTCTTATATTCACGCCTTGCAATACAAAACTCAATTCCATCTTCTTTATCTAACGTTTTATTAAATTTTCTGAACAGTCTACGCATTTTACATTTATACAGTTTACATTCCTGGTCATATCAATTATTTTGAGTAATGTTTTTGTTTACTAGTATTCTTTTCACCATACATTCAGCTTGATCTTTAACAATTTTATTGAACTGATTTATTGCGTCGTTGACATCCACATGTATTAGATCTTCAGCCGCTACTATCTGGTTCTGTACATCTTCTGACCGCATGGAAAAAACAAACTGCCGAGCGTAATCTTGGTTCCAACAATATTTAACAATAAATTCGTTATTTTGAGCACGCATATTCATGTTGGAATACATCTTTTCGCTCCGGACATTTATACATAATACAAGGGGTAAGTGATCAGATTCAAATCTTTCTAGTACTCTCAAAGTTAACTGGTTACTTAATAAGTCAAAAAGGTCTACAGATGCTAGGAAATAATCGTTTACACTGTTACCTGTATCAGAAATGTATGTGAAACGACCCTCTGAGTCGCCATTACATACACCATTTAAAATACATAATCCTAACACAGAACACATGTTAAGCATTTTCTTTCCGTACAAGTTGAGTACTTTATCTTGGGAAGATCTCACCATTTCGGGACTTTTGCTGTTATTGTGACATACATGTAGATCACGCTCACTAATAATTTCCGGGGACAGGTTAGATGTCCTTGCATTAATATCACCACAGAGAAATATATCAATATCACCTAAAGACATCACATTGTTCACAATACACTCTTCTAGCAAGTCAATGCCATTGTCAAAACTATTTACAGAGTAGTAAGGTGAATTTTCAGGTGGAACATATGTACAAGCCAGTAAGGTTGTTTTTTTAAGACCAAAAAATTCTTTATCAAGCACAAATAACATCAAATAAGGATTCTCACAATCAATAAGACGCATATACGGAACTAAGCTTTTATGTACCAAGCAAATTATCCCCCCTGAGCATCTTCCATGTCTTGTAAGCTTAACCGCTGACTTTAGGAGAGAGAGAGAGAGAGAGAGAGAGAGAGAGAGAGAGAGAGAGAGAGAGAGAGAGAGAGAAGAGAGAGAGGGGGGTAAGTTAACCCGATGGGCAGACTCACACACACACACACACACACACACACACACACACACACACACACACACACACAAACACGCGCGCGCACACACACACACACACACACACAACACACACACACACACACACACACACACACACACACACACACACACACACACACGCACACACGCACACAGGAGACCTGTTTAGTGTCTGCACAGGTATATCCATGAATTTTTCAGGACAAGTTATAAACGAAATTGATCATGAAGATCAAATACTTTGACACACCTTAAAATACTTTTTTTTTTTTAAACTCCATAACTGTACAGAATACTAAACGAAAATACTTTGCCCTATTTTCAAAAATTCTTTACAAGCTTAAGAAAAAAAAATACAGTGACCATGAGAAAAAAAGTTCCAGGGTATTTGTATGTGGCATCTAAACTCTATTGTAGATGGATCACTCTCTAATGCTTAAGTATCTTCACTTTCTGAACATAAACAAAGTAATTTTCAACATTTTGCGGAAGAGAAATAATGGCATGATTTAAAGATTTGTGAATGGTATTTGAAATCTAATGACTCTCTCAGAAAACATAACTGCATCACATGAAAAGAAAGGAGTTTAGACAATTGGTTAAACGAAGATAACAAAGAAATTGTTCGCCAAATCTCCTGTTGCTGATTGTTTCACCACATCGTTCCTTAATAAATGGCAGAAAATGAACCAAATTACTCACAACACCTTGTTTCATTGCACTCCTTCATGGAACAGAGTCTGTCAAAATCCTCCTGCACTAATTTCAGCTGCCACGATGTTATACATACTCATGCGTTTCAGCAACAATACATGATCCCATCCTATTCATTTTAAAGAGAACAGGTCATAAGATACCTGTGGTTATAGATGAAGTCAAAAGATTTCTCAAAGTCGATGGCTTCTGTATACGTTAACGATTTAAGGAAACTGATTTCGCACAGAGGCTGACAGTGTTAACATGCTGATCTACAATGGAATACTTAGCTTAACCCAGCTTCCTTGTATTCAGCAAGATTTTGGAGAGAGAGAGAGAGAGAGAGAGAGAGAGAGAGAGAGAGAGAGAGAGAGAGAGAGAGAGAGAATGATAACGATAACGATAACAGTAACGATTACAATAATTTATTCGAGAAAGGACACATCCCCATATGAAGGGGGGTGAGTAATAGTCAGCGCATTTAAACAAGGTATTTTATCTCTAAAATATAAACATCCACAGCATGTGCAGTTACATATGTCAAATCACTCCTCCTTTTGAATGACTTATAACAGACACAAAACAAGACTCCTTGTAACATTTTCATTTCTTGATGACAGAAGACTAACTTGAATAGTGCTGGGCGTCGTTACATACTTTAACGGAATACATTTTTGTCGAAGATCTGCCAGCACAGGGCACAAGAATACAAAATGAAGTTCATTTTCCCTACCAGATTTACACAATGGACACAACAAATCCCTTTCTGTCTGGACATCATGTCTCTGACGATACACAGCAATATCTGAAACACCAGACCTGAATTTTGTTAGTTCAGACCGGATGAATCTATTCACGTTCACGGACAGATATGCTTCTGCTTCTACTAGGTGATTACTTTACAGCATTTTGAATAATGAAAATCGTTTGCTGTTTTGAATATTGCTATCCCAGTCCTGCCATCTACAGTCCATTATTCGTTGCTTGAAACAAGCCAAGAAACTGCCGACACAGCCAACCCTTGTTCTGACTATACAAACGAAAAACCATAATTACATAAACATTTACAAATACCTGATGCCCACGTAGTTTTCCCTGTCATATCCAGGTCAAACAACGTTTTGTAAGCTTTGGCTGGTAATCCATGTTCCTCCAATACATACTAGTTTCAGCCAGAATCATGCACATATGAATTCAAATAGATAGTGAATCTACCAAGTTCCCCATACGTCAAGTCATTTGGAGTACGTCTATCGCCATTCAAAAACCGTTTTATAACAAATAAGAGCAATTTGTCTATGTTGTGTCCTTTCTTCAAACCCCAAATGTCAGCGCCATACTGGACTGTAGGCTGGACCTGGGTATGAAACATCGAGGAGAGAGAGAGAGAGAGAGAGAGAGAGAGAGAGAGAGAGAGAGAGAGAACAGACAGACAGACAGACAGACAGGACAGACAGACACAGACAGACAGAATCGTCCATGATTTGGTCACGTCTTGCCAAGCTTACACTCGATTGCCCCCATTCCCCTATCCCTCTTCACATCCCTACCCCTCCTCCCTTCCACAAGCAGCTCTCTCTGTCTATGTCTCTGTCTGTCTGTCTGCTTGTCTCTCTCTCCTCTCCTCTCCTCCTCCTCCTCCCACTCCCCACCCTCCCCCTTCCTCTTCTCCATTACCCTCTGTCCCACTGCCCTCTCTTCCTATCTTTCTTGTCTTCTCTCTCTTAATTTGAATGCATTTTTTTGCCCACCAGTGAACCCCATTCATAATGCCCGCTTGAAAAAAATTAGCTCCTGGCCCATGGGGAAATGGACAAAGTCGTCCGCGCACACCGCGTGCATGATCAAGTGTCAGAAATGATGGATGAGGGTGAAGTGCAATTGACACGAGGAAAAAGTATGTGAATTGTGAGAAATGACTTCCCAGCTTTGTGACATAGTCCGAAATGATAATGTCTGTTACATCATCACATGAACCGTTCCTTCTCTTTCTCTTCCTCCTTCCCATTCTTCTTCTTCTTCTTCTTCTTTTTCTTCTTCTTCTTCTTCTTCTTCTTCTTCTTCTTCTTCTTCTTCTTCTTCTTCTTCTTCTTCTTCTTCTGCTGCTGCTGCTGCAGATGCTGCTCGTCCTCTTCCGTTTCTTTGCTCCCATTTGTTTTCTTTTTGATCTTTTACTTTTTTCTACATCCACTTGTCTCCCCCTCGTCTTCTTCTTCGTCTCCTTCGTATTCACTGATAGGCGTGATTAAGCGTAGTATAAAAAATACTGTTCGAAAAAGGACGAGGAATCCACATCTATTTATTCGTACTGTTTTCAGCAGTTTTTCTCCTACTTATTGTTCTTGTTCTTCTTCTTCTGCTCCGGCTCCTTTTTCGTTCTTCTTCTCGTTGTTCTTGTTTTTCTTCATTTTTTTTAAACTCTCAACTGTTTCTTCTCCTCCTCCTCCTCGTTCCTCTCCCTCTTTCCCTTTCCTGTCTATCTGTCGGTCTGGTTTTCTTTCTCACCTCCTCCTTCTCCTCCTCCCCTCTCCTCCTCCTCCTCCTCCCCTCTCCTCCTCCTCCTCCTCCTTTTTCTTTTTCTTCCCTTTCACAAACTTAGCGCGTGGTGTGTGTGTGTGTGTGTGTGTGTGTGTGTGTGTGTGTGTGTGTGTGTGTGTGTGTGTGTGCGTGCGTCCGTGCGTGCGTGCGCGTGTGCGTGCGTGCGTGCGTGCGTGCATGCGTGCGTGTGTGTGTATGTGTGTGTGTGTGTGTGTGTGTGTGTGTGTGTGTGTGTGTGCGCGTGTGTGTGTGTGTGTGAATGTGAATGTGTATACTCTTTCTGCCCCCCCCCTCCCCAATCCTTTTCAGCGATATATTACTGCTCTTTCGAGATGCCAGCTCATAACTCTGTGCTTGTCACACGAACTTAGTGACCAGGTTTCCAAGGAGAGGTCGCTTTGTTTGTTTCTTTTCTCTCTTCTCCCTTTCTTTTTCTCCCCGCTTACAACAGATTCGATGACCCTAATATGACCCTAATCTATTTTGCTTGGCTTTTATTTCTTGTTATCTCTCTGTAATTTGTCTTCCTAGGAAACACGATCACTGCGATTTGTCGTGTATCCTTTCTCGTTTTTTATGTTTCCTTTCTTTCCTCCTCTCTTTTTGTCTTCTTTTCCTTTTTTTCGTAGGCTATTTGAGCTGCTTTAGCGGCTGTTGTTCCCTGTTACCATGGCAACAATAGATTACGAAGGCTCAGAATTACCTTCAAATTTGCTATGAAGTTGTTCGTGTTCCCCAGAAACGAATGCAATCAATCTCAGTGGAAAAAAAACAACCCAGCATACATTCCATGTTCGTGTGGGCTACTGACTCGCTCAAGTAGGTGAGAACGTTTAATCAGAAGCTCAAACGCACAATTGTTTTATATTGAATGCTTTTCCTAAATGGGGAATTGCAAACACTCAGACCTTTCTCAGGATCTGCAATGACTTAAAGGTCCAGCGCGCACACGTGTTGTGTGTGTGTGTGTGTGTGTGTGTGTGTGTGTGTGTGTGTGTGTGTGTGTGTGTGCGTGCAGGCGTGCGTGCGTGCCGTGCGTGCGTGCGTGCGTTGTGTGTGTGTGTGTGTGTGTGTGTGCGTGCGTGCGCGCGTGCGTGCGTGTGTGTGCGTGTGCGTGTGCGTGTATGTGTGTGTGTGTGTGTGTGTGTGTGTGTGTGTGCGTGTGTGTGTGTGTTCGTGAGTTCGTAGTGAGAGAGAGAGAGAGAGAGAGAGAGAGAGAGAGAGAGAGAGAGAGAGAGAGAGAGTGTGTGCTCCGGAATGGATCTCGATTATTATGTGTGTGTGTGTGTTCGTGAGTTCGTAAGAGAGGAAGAGAGAGAGAGAGAGAGAGAGAGAGAGAGAGAGAGAGAGAGAGAGAGAGGAGAGAGAGAGTGTGCGTGCTCCGGAATGGATCTTGATTATGACAAGTCGGAAATGTGTGTGTGTGTGTGTGTGTGTGTGTGTGTGTGTGTGTGTGTGTGTGTGTGTGTGTGTGTGTGTGCATGCGTGCGTGCGTGCGTGCGTGCGTGCGTGTGTGCGTGTGTGTGTGTGT
>CM065715.1:79493427-79508427 GCA_033310375.1 Conus canariensis
GACAGAGACAGAGAGGCAGAGAGAGAGAGAGAGACAGAGACAGAGACAGAGACAGAGAGGCAGAGAGAGAGACAGAGACAGAGACAGAGATAGAGAGAGAGAGAGAGAGAGAGATGTTCATCTTATTCAGCGCTAAATGAGCATGGCAATTTTCATCATGGACATCTTGAGGTCACCTTGTGTAGAGGATGTGAAGAAATAAAGAAAAAGAGCTCACTGATTCCACTGCTGGGAACAGGTTTTCTCTTTCGCTCCATCTGGCCATCTTTTATCTCTTTGCTCTCTGTGTATTTATCTCCTCTCCACAGTCCCCCCCCCCCCCCCTCTCTCTCTCTCTGTATTTACAATTCTCATTTCTCTACATCTACGTCGCCGTGTCGTTGCCACTCTGTCTGTCTGTCTGACTCTGTAGTGCTTCATCGACACAGATGAATACTCACATATACAGGGATATACGCACAAACACGTGGCAACACAAGTACAAACGCAAGCTCCTTCACCTGTACCCCCCCCCCCCACCTCAACCTACGCACATTGAGAGAGAGGAGAGAGAGAGAGAGAGAGAGAGAGAGAGAGAGAGAGAGAGAGAGAGGAGAGAGAGAGAGCACTGTGGTGAGGAGATAAATAAACAGAGAGCAAACAAATAAGAGATGGACAGATAGAGCCTGCTTAAAAAATCTTTTGTAGAGTTGCTAATGTACATTTAAGTGTATATTTCTTTTTCAGAGCGATGTCCTCAGGGGAGGAAGTCTGTTCCTAAATTGACCCAGTTTAGGCACGGGCAGAAGCAGATGCCAGAAATGAGGTGTGCAACGTAGCGAAAGTCCCAGGAAGCTGTGAGAGGAGCCAGAGACCGGGGCAATAAAGTGGTGGCATCGATCGAGATTCCCAGCTGTTAATTTGGAGAAATGCAGAGAAAGGAGTGAAGAAGGACGGGTGGGGGTTGGGGAAGGGTAGGACAAGGGTAGTGGAAGGAAATAAGGGGAGGGGGAGGAGCGAAGAAGTAGAACAGGAGGAATCCCACGTAATGAAGGGAATAGGTGATGTGGAAAGCTAGCCGTGGTCATCCCCTGCATGATTCAGAAGACAAGGTGCTCTGAACTTGTCCTCCACTTAACCCCTGGTTGTTATCATGATCTCACACATGTTTGCACGCGCGCTGCTTGCGTGAGTGCGTGCTCTCTCTCTCTCTCTCTCTCTCTCTCTCTCTCTCTCTCTCTCTCTCTCTCTCTCTCTCTCTCTCTCTCCCTCTCTCTCTCTCTCTCTCTTACAACGAACAAATAGAAATGGTTATATGAAACAATGATGATGATGATGATGATGATGGTAATGATGATACTGATGATGAAAATGATGATGATGATGATGATGATGATGATGATGATGATGATGATGATGATGATGATGATGATGATGACAGACGAGATGACGATTATTCTTAATCGTGAAAATTAGGCGGCAAATAAAACAAACAGAACGTGGAAGGAAAGATTCTCAAGGATATAATGATGAAGGTCTTGAAGACGATAATGAAGGTTTTGATGACACTGTCAACGGGAATGTCAGCGATGATGATAACACTGAGAGGGACGCAACACGAGTGACATGAAGATCCTGGAACGGATTGCCGGAGACATTTTCTTCCTGACACAAAATATCACTGACAGGTCAAGTGCACACCGTAAGGGATGAAGGGTGAGAGGAGCAGGGAGGAGGAGGAGGAGGAGTGTGTGAAGGGGCGATAAAAGCTAATTGCTGTTGCATTAAAGGTTCAGCCTTTACAAATCCGTCCACAGGACAAATGGTCTTTCACGTAGCCTCTGTTCAAAGTGGAGATAACTGTGAAGATAAAAACATATCTGCACATCATACAACAACACCAGGAGAAAAGAAATCAAACAAGCGCATCAATACCAAGGACAATAAATCACGGTGTGTGTGTGTGTGTGTGTGTGTGTGTGTGTGTGTTCTGTCTCACTCTCTCTCTCTCTCGCTGTCTCTCTCTCTCTCTGTATGTGTGTGTGTGTGTGTGTGTGTGTGTTTTGTGTGGTGTGTGGTGATAGTGGTGGTCTGCATGTGTGTGCGATTGAGTGTTTGCGTGCGTGCGAGCGCACGCGCACGCGCGCGCGTGTGTGTGTGGTGAGTACTTGCTTAGTGTTTCTGTGTCAAAGAAACAGAGAGAGAGAGAGAGAGAGAGGAGAGAGAGAGAGAGAGAGTAGTTTGTTTAATCGTGCTTTCCCTCGCTTCCTATTCTCAATGTTAATTCTTTTGTCAGTGGCATCTGAATCTCTCTCTCCTTCCCCTAGCGTGCCATGCTAATTTCCGTCGTGGTTGTCAATTAACACGCACACAAATCAGCGGCAGAGAAGTGAGGAACGAGAGAGGGAGGGTGGGAGTGAGAAAATGAAGAGAAGAGAAGGGAAGTGCAGAGAGAGAGGAGAGAGAGAGAGAGAGAGAGAGAGAGAGAGAGAGAGAGAGAGAGAGAGGGATGGCAGGGGGCAGCAGAGAAAGAATGCTTGCATGCACATTCGATGAGTCCGTCCGTTTGTTCACTTGTGCGTTCTCTCCGTTCCTATTCACAAGTTCATCTCCCTTGTCACTTGCTTCTGTGCCACACTCCCCTCCCTCAGACTCCGGGCTAATTTTCATCGTGGTTGTCAATTTTATTAACATGGATGCAAATTAGTGGCAGATACCCGAGGAACTGAGAAGGAGGAAAGGTAGGGGAGGTGTGTGTGTGTGTGTGTGTGTGTGTGTGTGTGTGTGTGTGTGTGTCTGTGTATGTGTATGTGTGTGTGTGTGTGTGTGTGTGTGTGTGTGTGTGTGTGTGTGTGAGAGAGAGAGAGAGAGAGAGAGAGAGAGAGAGAGAGAGATGTTAATCTGATTTAGCACCAAACAAGAATGATAATTTTCATCGTAGATGTCTCTCTCTCTCTCACTCTGTGTGTGTCTCTCTCTCTGCTTCTGTCTCTGTCTCTTTGTCTCTCTGTCTCTGTCTCTGTCTCTCCCTCCCTCCTTCCCTCTCTCTTCGTGTCTCTCTTTCTCTCTGTCTCTCTCACTGTCTGACTGCCTGCCTGTCTGTCTGTCTGTCTGTCTGCCTGCCTGCCTGTCTGTCTGTCTGTCTGTCTGTCTGTCTGTCTCTCTCTGCGTCTACTTGTCTGTCTTCTTAATTTCTCTCTCACAGACGGATACGCACACATGTACAAGGATATACCTGCAAACTTTTGCACATGCAAGCTGCTACACCAATTCCCTCTTCTTCACACACACACACACACACACACACACACACACACACCACACACACGCGCGCGCGCGCGCGCGCGCGCGCGATGCACGCATCCACGCATTCTATGTGAGAGAGAGAGAGAGAGAGAGAGGAGAGAGAGAGGAGAGAGAGAGAGAGAGAGAGAGAAATGCTTTCGGAAACATGAGCATTCAAGTGTTCTCCTTTCCTCTCTATTCTCAATATGATCTCCCTTGTCAATTGTGTCTGTACTTCATTCTCTCCTCTCGTTTTCCAAGCTAATATTAATTGAATTGTCAATTAACATGTGTCCAAATATGCAACGCATACCCGCGTGCGCTTAAAAAGAGAGAGAGAGAGAGGGGAGAGAGAGAGAGAGAGACAGAGAGAGAGAGAGAGAGAGAGAGAGAGAGGAGAGGGAGGGAGGGAGAGAGAGAGATGCATGAGTGAACAGGAGCATACATGTAATTTGTTCGTTTGTTTAAATGTGAGCTTTCTTCCTTCCCATTCTCAATTTCATCTTCATTGTCACTTGCATCTGTAACCCACTCCATTCCTCGCGCTCCGAAGTAACTTTCATCATTGTTGTCAAAAAACATGTATGCAAATTAGCGGCGGATTATCCAGTAAATGTGTATTTGAGAGAGAGAGAGAGAGAGAGAGAGAGAGAGAGAGAGAGAGAGAGAGAGAGAGAGAGAGAGAGAGAGATGTTCGTATTCTCTTACACTAAATGGCATTTTGATTCTAGATGTTTGCATATTAAGATGATGTGATGAAATAAATGAATTGACCTGACAGATACTACATCTGTTCATCGACAACAACAAAATGAATTACTATACGTAAGAACTAAATTACGTTTGATCATAATACAGAAATAAAGGAAACGTGTAATACAGTTAACGAATGTTTCGAAGTGGGGTAACTGCTGGTGGAGATCGACCCAAAGCAAAAATAGAATTACTGGGCCGCCAAAAGAAGAAGCAAACCAATTAAAAGAAAAAACAAACTAAAACGCGTTTCGACCCACTGAATCTCCTTCAGAGAGGAAAAATAACATTCAAACCAATGAAAGGAAAGGACGAACAGACAGTCGCTTATCTTGTTGCTCTGCATGCAAAATTCGGTGAAGGAAATTTGGAAAAGAATGCGTGAGCTTAATGATTTTCACATTCAGCTTTATTATAGTCATCACACTGATCCCTGTTACGGTTGTCCTTACATAAAGAAAATAAATCCAGGCCTGAGAATAAAAAAGGCCAAAAAATCTGCAAAATATACATCCATTTCAGATAGCTCTAAAGTCCTAACACCCTCGAGATGGAGAAACTAAGCCTTGCAGAAAACGTTAGCCATTATTCTTGATTTATTGCCCACAGTTTGAAAAGGTGTGAAAAGAAAAAAAAGTAGCTTAAAACATTCATTTCAATGCAACAGAAATACATCAAAATTGTCAGACTAGCGAACAGCGGTGTAGAAAGAATAACGAGTGGACATTTCGATAGTTAACTCCAACGATCTGGATGCTAGATAAGAGAGAAAACAAAATAGCATGCTACGAAGTGCAACAAGAGAAACAACGTGTACAGGCTTTGCCAAACAAAAAACACGCGAACGAACCGCAGATTGTGAGCAAACAGCAAATGACCTTTTAGGTAAAAAAACAAAACAAAAAGTCAAAATGAAAAGGCAGAGTTAAAGAGTGTGAACAAATGGTCTGAAACGAGAGTTTTGAACACAATGTAGAAACAGAATTGGTTGGCGACTTGTCAAAACTGACACAGGAAGAAAACAAACTCTTCAGAGAAAAAAATCTCATATTTGTGACACCAGTGCAAAATTAAAGGCGAATATTCAGACAAAAAGTTAAACACCATTGAAACTGAGATCGGAATTAAGAACACATTTTGAAAACGTGAGCGGTGTTAACATCGAAAAGAAGTCATCCTCCCACTATATTCCTCCGTGCTGTCACAATTCACCTCAATTTCCTTCCTCCTCCCCATCCCCACCCGCATCCCCCACCCACCCCTTATCTCCATTAATCCCCAGCTTCTGCACAGTCTCTGGCAAGTATCGTCAATTCCTTTTCAAAGCCAACCAGTTCGGCTCAGTATCCAGTGTGATGGCATTCGCAGAAACACAGGATACTATGTCTGGTTCAGAGTGCATGTGCGTGCGCACAGATGATTGACAGAACGCATTTGTCGAGCTGTGTTGCTCATCAGCAAACCCGTCGCCTCTCTCTCTCTCTCTCTCTCTTCTCTCTCTCTCTCTCTCGCCACACACACACACACACACACACACACACACACACACACACACACACACATACACACACACACGCACACGCACGCATGAACTGAGTACCTGAATAGTGGCTGAAAACAAGGTGTGAAGGTAATCAGATATTCATTCTTAAGTAAATCCAGCAGGCCTGTAAATGATGCATAGATCAAAATACGCACGCACACGCTTCTCTCTCTCTCTCTCTCTCTCTCTGTGTGTGTGTGTGGTGTGTGTGTGTGTGCGCGCGCGCGCTGAGTTTTTATGTATGTATATCTATATTTATCCACATATGCATATATATCTACACATCTACGTATGTATGTATGTATGTATGTATCTATCCATCCATCTATCTATCTATCTATCCGTCTATCTGTCTATATATGTATAAAAAAAAACCCATTAGATTACTCCTGACCTAGCAGCAAACATGAAAGCCATCCACTCTTCAGAGGAGGATAAAAGCAAACAGATCCATTTCACAAGATGAAGCCAATCTAGAGCCAAATGTAATAGGACTGGAGGTAAGGACGTCGTCTGTCATTCCACCCACTCTTCAATCTGCCCAGCAAGCAGGCTCCTGATGAAGGACACTCGTCAGAGATGAGACAAGAACTGGTGACGAAGAAAATGCATAGGGAGTGGGGGTGGAGGTGGGGGTGGGATGAGTAATACGTGTTTATCAAACAAGCCCATTTACACTACATCATGAACAAGAATCTTATTCATTTGAGCCTCCAGAAAACGTTCTGTCTTGGAGTCTGTAACGACATCGATGACGACGACCATAACACTTTGATATGTCATCCATTTAAAGGCTGTCAGTCTTTCGCATTTCAGTTCTTTTGGAGTTCACTGAAAGCCGTTAATAGTCGTATCTCTGCAAGGGTTGTGGTGATGAAATTGTGAACTTCTTGACGAACGGAAAACTAACGGCGTGATTCTCTGAACATCTGGGTGTTGTGTTTGAAGGGATTATTCAGGATGAAGGCGATAGTTACAATACACGAGAAGAAGGCAGTTTCAAAAGACCTATATTACAATATGTTTTTCCTCTTGGAAAAATAGTAATTTCACAAAAAAAAGAAGAAAAGAGGCCTCGAGAATAGAACTATCCAACGAAGTGGAGCAACACGGAAAGTTTGATGTAAAAGTTATATTGTTGACTGTTTATCAGTAACGCTAGTGCATTGAACAAACCCAAACAAAACGAAACAATACTGATCAACATTTGGAGCCAGAAAGACATCTCATCTGCAGTGAAAATGATAATCAAGGCAAGTATTCCCTTCCAGTGATCGGGACCTGTCCTCTATGTGCACTTTACATGAGTCACAAAATTACAGCGATTTCTTTTAAAGGCCTGGTTAACTTTATGTCGCGGCATCATTGCCGAAAGCAACGCAGTTTTATAAACATCGCATGGTAATCACATCTGCGGCTAATGGTTACTCTTGTCAGGCTGTCATCACTGTTCACATGAAGAGAATTCTAATGCAGACCTTTTGATACGGTGCAGTGCTTCACACATGGAGCATTTAGAAGACCAGATGGCGCAGGAAGTACGATGACGTCACTGTTGGCGTCACTTGGACAGAGCTCAATATGCTGTTGATGATGCGACCCCTTTCCAGAAAGATCAAGGTCAAGGCTGCTCCGGTCTCCTTCCGATACAATTGTATTCGTCCTTCCCCACTACTGCAACACAAACAAAAGCCACACACATGGTATACACAAGCGTACCCGCAAGCACCCAGTTCCATCTCCACACACACACACACACACACACACATTTTGTTGCCAATGATGGACAGAAATCACGGGCACGTGAGTTATAAACCTTAACTGATATCCAAAGACTACATTTACGCAGACTGTCTGAGTAAATATCAATACGAAACAGAAATCAGAACAATTAAGAAGAGATACAACTAATAACATATCTATAACAGCAGGGATTTAACAGTATGCTAACGTAAGATTTTGAGTTTTGCTGCTGATATTCTGACAGGGAAATGATAGACAGCTGCTCCAAGTCTCCAAAATCCGGTCAGTCTGAAGCAACGCTTCCTCCTCCCACCTCCCCGTCCTGCCCCTAAGCTGAGAAACTGAAGGAAAACAACAGAGGAACATGACAGATAGCGTGTTGCCCGTGACCCAGTGCGAGCATTCCCATTTTGCTAATGGAGGCAAGGGGTGCAGGGTTTGTATGACAGACTGCAAATGTCAAAACAGGAGATAAATCAACACCCCTGCACTCGTGTGACCAAAGTCAGGATTTCTTTTCCTGACCATGTTTATGTTAAAGTTTAAGTTTACAATTTCAGAGAAGAAAAAAAATCATTGATGAGGGAGAAGTATACAATCACTGGAGGAATGGACCAAAAGTCTTCATCTGACATGCCCTAATCCATAACTGAGTGACATTGTTATTTTCAGATCTAGTTGCAAAGCGAGAGGACTGCAGGCGGAAATCTAAACAAATCTTAAATAAATGTTAGCGAACCGCCCAGAGAACGTGGACAAACGAGTCACAAGACGAAACACAACTAGTTTCGACCTCTTAGGTCTTCATCAGGTGAGACATTAACGAATAAAACAATGAAAATTCACTTAGCTTTGATCGCTTCAGATCACTTGGTAGGGTTCAGCGCAAGGAAGAAGGCTGGTATGAAAACGATACCAGCATTCATTCAATTTGTGTGCACACATAAAATGTCAATAATGCATTTCAACGCCTTCTTCCTTGCGCTGAACCCTACCAAGTGATCTGAAGCGATCAAAGCTAAGTGAATTTTCATTGTTTTATTCGTTAATGTCTCACCTGATGAAGACCTAAGAGGTCGAAACTAGTTGTGTTTCGTCTTGTGACTCGTTTGTCCACGTTCTCTGGGCGGTTCGCTAACATTTATTTAAGAATTGTTATTTTCAGTAAACTATCACTTTCATGAACCGGCGCCATGTGCATGTGGAGTACACGTCAGCATGCCCAGTATGCAAAAAAGTAAAGTGATTATCATCGTCATGTTTACTGAATCAAAACAGCAGGATTTGTTCTAGGAGGTTATTCCATTGCGACCCGTAGTGACCCGCCGGGTAAGATATAGCTGAACAGTGAAAGCATGAAGCTGGACGTAGTTGTGGGGATTGGGGTGTGGGTGGGATAAGCTGAATTGATTCGTTTTGGTTTAAAAGTAGTACTGCTATGAAATATGAAAAATACAGGAGAAAAAAGATAACGGATTAATCTGGTGGATTTTGTCCATTTTTTCTCATCTTTGGTCATACAGCCAACAATGGTGTCGTGACATGTACTAAAAAAAAGTCAAGGAGAAAAAAGGTCATCGCTGCTGTTGACTTTACCAAAGCTCTGAGAAAGACTCTATGCTGAGAAGAGATTAAGTCTTTCTCGGTATGAAAACGATACCAGCATTCATTCAATTTGTGTGCACACATAAAATGTCAATAATGCATTTTTGTTGTACAGTCGTAATGTAAGATTTGTTAAAAAAGTCCTCAGAGCAGGAACTCACAAATGAGAAGTGAAGAAGATGAGATCAAATAAGACACTAGAGAATCCTCTGTGTATGACGACATGGGTGATGCCTCATAACGCTGCTTCCATTCCACGACCCCTGCTTTCCTTCTTGCGACTTAACGGCCATCGCAAATCAGTCAGGATCAAAAGAACTGGGCCTGATGTATAGCAGTTCATGGAAAGAGGGGACCAGGTCCAACCCATCTCTGTTAACCCCGTTTCTGAGGGATCAATGAATGGCCCACAACAACCAGGCTCCATGTCTTCAGTGGTGTGGCTCCGTCCCTTTCATGACTCAGGCTCATACCCCTTCATCATCCACCCACCATTTGGCTCCTGCCTCGCCTTTTCCTCCCCCCTTCTCCTTCGTCGAATATTCTTCCCCTTTCTTCCTACGCCTGTTCCTCCTTCCACGTGTCATTCCACTCTTATAAGCTCTATCTTATTCTGGCTTTCTGGTCCGTTATTTCATGTGCCCCTATCCTCCTCACCCACCATTCCCTTCTTGTTATTTTCCCCTCGCTCATCCCTTGCAGTTCCTGGTCTCAGTTATAGTCCTGCTGACGGCACAGGGACTTTTCAGGGTTGTCCCCACTTAGAGAAAAAAAAAGCCATGTTCTGAAAATGAAGGAATTAATAAAGACAGCCACCCACGAAAGGATCATCAATTACTAGCACGTTAGCTGAACTGTTGACATCCTTAATGCAGATAAAACGAGACTCTGTCGAGGGCGCTTGCCATTCCATTTGATCTTTTACTGACATTCGATAAAACCCGTCAAACATTATTTAAAAGAATATAATGCAACACACACACACACGCACACGCACACGCACACACACACACACTCACACACACACGCACACGCACACACACACACACACACACACACACACACACACACACACACACACACACACACACACAACAACAACAACAACAACAACAACAAAAACGTAGTTTGAAAGGCAACCAAAACTGAGGCCACCTTGAGAGCATGGCATCGAGGACCAGACAATCTAAGTCATTCTTAAGCTGATTAAGTTGAATGAGGATGACGAAGAAGATGCCATGGACTTCCAATCTGACCTGAGACTGCATGAAGGGCTAAATTCTACGCTTACTTTCATGATTTATCCGGGCATCTACCATGCCCATGAGATATAGACTTCTGCAGATTTGGTCAGGAAATGCGAGCAACGCTCTCAGAGACGCATCCACTAGGAGAACGAAACTTGACTGTGTGGGCCCAGTCTTCCTAGCTGAGCCCATATTAAACTCTGCTCTGGTTAAAAGCTACTTAGGACAGAAGATGCCTACAAACAAATGGCTTTGATGGAAATCGAACCCACGACCTCCCAGTCAGGAGTCCTGGCCCTTAACCACTTTACCACAGCAGCTGGTAAGATGGAGGCGGAGGTAATGGCACTTCTTACTATGGTTCTTCCCAAACGGTTGGCAGGGCTCCCCATCGTCTCCACAGATTGGGTGGCTCCTCCAGAGGTTGTCAAGCACGCATGATCAACAAGGACGACTTGCTCAACATCAGCTTTTCATAATGTTTACCTTCGCTTGGTGGAGAGAATCGATATGGGCTGCCCTCTTCCATGTGTGGTCAGGGAAATTGCACTAGGCCATTGCTCCGAGTCTCCTCATCCATTTGCTTGTCCTGTGTCTGTCCCTCTGTCAGTCGGTCAATCTCTTTGTCTTGTTCTGTCTTCGTCTTTTTCCCTCTATCAGTAAGTGTGTGTGTGTGTGTGTGTGTGTGTGTGTGTGTGTGTGTGTGTGTGTGTGTGTGTGTGTGTGTTCCTCTCTCTTTATCTCTCCCCTCCTCCCCCCTCTCTCTCTCTTTCTTTTTCTCCTTCTCCGTCTCTTTCTCTATCTGTCTGCCTGTCTCTCATTGATCTGTTTAAAATGAATGGTGTTACTTCTTTCACTCTGAAATGTGTTATTGCAAACTGATGCGATAGAAATGGATATTCCCATTTTTTTCTCACGCTCCCTTCGCTCAACTCTTTTCTTCTATAGAAACTTCAATATGTATCTCCTGGTTTGGCAATAAACCTGAAACCCATACACTCTTCAGCGAGGACAAAAGCAAGCAAAACTACTCCGTGAGATGAAGCCAGTCTGGAACAAAATGAAAAATGAGCGAAGGCCAAGACCAGTCCAGAAGAAAAAGGAGAATGATTGAAGGAAATGACCCCATTTGTTATTCTATCTACCCTTCAGTCTTCTCATTGGGTGGATGCCTGATAGCGGACAAGTGACAGAGGGGAGATAAAAACAGGAGGTAAGAAAGGTTTGTGGGGGTGGAGTGGAGGTGGGATGGGTGATAGATATTGATCAAACAAACCATGAACACACCAAGCACAAAAACATTGTTCATTTCAATCTCCAGAACTCTTTCTATCTTGGTGTCTCTATAAAATACCAGCAACAACAAAACCAGTCCCAGTATTCGATTCGTCTAATGGATCTTTACAAGCGTTTGAGTGGATTCATTTGTGAAGTTCTTGTCGAACTGAGAGCTTGCAGTGCCATTCTGTTAACATCCAGGCGTTATGTTCAAAGGCTATGGTCACTGTTCCTGGCAGAACGAAGGTGGCGATGGAATTACAATACTACAGGAATTAGCAGTTTATAAAGAACTCAGTTATATTATTTTTCTCGCAGGGAAAATAATGATTTTACAGCAGGAAGAGTTCAGACACACACACACACACACACACACACACACACACACACACACACACACACACACACACACACACACACACAGAGAGAGAGAGAGAGAGAGAGAGAGAGAGAGAGAACTATCTCGCAATATGAATGATTGTGGAGTGCGATAGATTTGACAAAGAAAGTATATTTTTGACTGTTTTTCAGTGACGTTAGCGCGTTGAAGATGGCCAAACAAAACAAAACAATCCTGATGAAACACTGGCGCCAGAAAGACATCTACAGTGAAAAGGACAAACACAGCAGGTATCTCCTTCCAGTGGCCTGAACATTTCCTCTATGGACACTCCACGTGAACACAGTTGTTGCGATTAAAATCAATGCATTTATATAGATTGCATTAAAAAATATATATCGATGGCAGATGGTTAGACTTGTAAGGCTGTGGTCACTGTTAACATAGGATTAATTCATAACCACCACATTGTAACTCATGTTCGATTCCCCAACGCTATCAATTGTGTTAATAGCTCGGGAATCTCCATAAGCCAAGACCTGAAGGCGCAGGTGTTTACTTCGACTCACTGAACACAAGATATAAATTATTTAATAGGTTAAAGCCTCCCCTCTCCCCCCTTCCCCTCTCTCGCCTCCCCCCTCGCCCCCCACCCCCCACCCCCCGAAGGCTTTCACCTTGAGGTTCAACATGCGTGACTGCTGCTTGAAAGGCACTTGCAAGTTGACGGTCACTGAATCCAGACGCCGATACCTTAACAGCTAGTGTTGCTGCTGGACCCCATGCCTTAATGTCCACGCTTTCAATTCCATTGAAAAATCTTGTGAGTAACTGTTCATGGGAGTGGGACACACTTCTCTAGGAATGTAAGTTTGATACCTGCTTGTCAATAGCCCAACCCCCTCCCCCTCCCTGAATATGTGAACTGCAGTCCATTTTACCCTCATGCTTCAACATCCAGCTGAGGGTACCCACACATGTTGTATCAGAGTTCGAATACTTGAAGAACACAAGAGAACTTGTCTCCAACATCCTTAAAAAAACCCTGCCCTGACTTTGTTTGAGTGACTGTGGACCATTTGGCCAAGACATCACAGGGATAGATGATTTCTAATGAACGAACGTCTGTTATCCTCACGGGTCTAGTTCCTAGTCATAGCTACCAGTGTCAGAAACATTTTTTTTCAATGAACGAACATTTTAGGTGACGTTTGACAATATCTTCAGTCATTGTTCTATTCTTTTCTCCTTCGTGTCTTTCTTCTGCCAAGAATTGACACCGCACAGCTTTTGAGCTATTTATTTGGTGTTCAGTGTGGCCTGCTCTGATCCAACCGCCTTCTAAGCCCCCTATCGGTGACATTAACTGGCTAGTCTTGGAACGACAGCCTCCAGACAGCGGTACTATGTCTGTCCAACAATAGTTCTCATGCAGTTGCTGATACCGGTGAACGTAGCAGAACCAGACCAAAGGCATCAACGTGAAGAGGCAACCCAAACTGAGGTCAGCATGTGAGCAAGGCATGAAGGGCCAGAGAATTCGAGTCATTTTTTATGTTGATCAATCCGAATGAAAATGATGGAAATGATGCTACGGATTTCCATTCTAATCTGAGACTGCATGACAGGGCTGTATTCTATGCTTACGTTCATGATATGTCGCAGTGTCATCCAGGTCCGTGAGATACAGACACCTGCAGAGCAATACTCTAGAAATGCATCCGTTACATGGATGAAACTCAACCCCGTGGTCACAGTCTTCCCAGCTGAGCCCATTGCAAACTCAACTCTGACAAGGAGCCGGCTGGGACAGAAAAATCCCACAAATAAATTGGTTCTGATGGGAATCGAACACACGACCTCTAAGTCGGGAGTCTCCGACGATAACCACCTCGCCACGGCGGCTGGTTAAATGGGGGCGGAGGTAATGGCGCATCTTCTCACTCTGGTTCTTCCCAAGCGGCCTGCAGGCTCCACACCGTGTCTCCCCAGATTAGGCGGCTCCTCCAGAGGTTGTCAGGCACGCAAGATCAACAAGGACGACTTACACAGCACCAGCTCTTCCTGATGTTGTCCTTCACGTGGCGTAGAAAATCGATGTGAATAACCTTTAGCATGTGTGGTCAAGGAAATTGCACGAGGATCTCTCCCCGTCCGTCAGTTTGTCTTTCTGTGTCAGTCCGTCTGTCTGTCAGTCTGTTTGTTTCTTCATCTATGTGTGTGTGTGTGTGTGTGTGTGTGTGTGTGTGTGTGTGTGTGTGTGTGTGTGTGTGTGTGTGTGTGTGTGTGTGTGTATCTTCGATTCATCTGTTTCTGAAATCAAGGGTGTTACATCTTTCAGTCTGAAACGTATTGTTGCAAGACACCAAGTGTTGATAGATAAATGGTTAGGCAGATAAATAAATAGATAGCTCGATAGACCGATTGATCGATCGAGAGTTAGATAGATAAATAGATAGATAGTAGATAGCTAGCTAGCTCGATATATAGACCGCTCGATAGACGGTTACATAAATAGATTGGAAATGACATATACATGCATATCTACCTATGTATGTATGTATGTATGTATGTATGTATGTATGTATGTATGTATGTATGTATGTATGAATCTGTCTATCTGTCTGTCTATCAGTCTCTTTCTCTCTGTCTCTCCCCCCCACTTTCTCTCTCTCTCTCTCTCTCTCTCTCTCTCTCTCTCTCTCTCTTTATGGACTCCACGTTCCTAGTGAATAGATGATAAAAAATATATTCATTCGTTAGCGTCCTGTTTTTCATTCCCACCCTTTTCTCCCTCTTCCCCTCCCCAGTTCTTTTATTCTCTAGCAGCTTTAAAACAACAACAACAACAACAACAACAAAAAACAACAACATAAAAAACACATATTCTTCAATGAGGACAAAAGCAAGGAAAACTTCCACGTGATATAGCCAGTCTGGAACAAAATGTAAAAGGATTCAAAGTAATGACCCCATCTGTTATTCTCTCTCCCCTTCAATCCGCCCAGCATATAACATCGATCCCCCTCCATGCCCCCCCCCCAACCTCCCCATCCCACATGTAAGTTGACAAACAAGACAAACGACGAATTAACAAGAGGATTGGCACGCTTCCATAACCCAACGTGAAGGTACAAGGTTTTATATGACATATGGCAAATATCAAAGCAGGAGATAAAACAACAGCCCCGCACTCAAGTAACCATAATTTAGGAATTTTTCCTGAC
>CM065715.1:79513427-79520927 GCA_033310375.1 Conus canariensis
GTCTCATGGTTACTCTTGTCATACTGTCATCACTTTCTGATGATGAACATTCTAATATAGACCTTTTGACACACGGTATAGTATTTCACAGATGGAACGTTTAGAGCACAAAACGACGTGTGAGTGTGATAATGTCGTTGTTGGCGTTACGTGGATAGACCTCTGAGTACTGTGTATAATACATGTCCTTGCTAGACAGGTCAAGGCAATGGCTACCCAAATCTCTTTCCAGTGTATACTCCCCCACTACTCCTCCTCTGCGACTGTAACACAACACAACACAACACAACACAACACAACACACACACACACACACACACACACACACACACACACACATAGACACACACACACACACACACACGCGCGCGCGCGCACGCATTCGCATACACACGCACACGCGCGCGCACACACGCACGCAAGCGCACACACACATACACACACGCACGCACGTACACACACACACACACACACACACACACACACCACACACACACACACGCATGCGCACACACACGCGTGCGCGCGCGCACGCATTCGCGTACACACACACGCGCGCGCGCGCGCGTGCACGCACACACGCTCACCCACCCACCCACGCACACACCCACCACACGCACGTACAGACAGACAGACAGACAGACAGACAGACAGACAGACAGACAGACAGACACACACACACACACACACACACACACACGCACGCACACACACAAACACACAGTGTGTATGCATGAACACGCACTTTCCGCCCTACACTCACCCTACTCCACCACACTCACACACACACACACACACACACACACACACACACACACACACACACACACACACACACACACACACACACACACACACACACACACACACACACACACACACACACACACACACCCCGTCTAATATCACGTTTAGTGAAAGACGTTAATGATGACACACACACACACACACACACACACACACCACACACACACACACACACACACACACACCACACACACACACACAGCACACACAACAACACACCACACACACACACACACACACACACACACACACACACACACACACCACACACACACACACACACACACACACACACACACTTGATCGACAAAAATCACAACCACATGAAAACTAGCCTCAACTGATATCAAAAGATTACATTTCTGAAGACGGTCTGTGTTATTATTAATATAAAACAGAAGTCTGAACGTTGAATCAGACAGACAACGGAGAACAAAATATTAACAAAGGACGAGAGTTACCACTATGCTTACACATATGGTTTGGATTTTCTGCTGCCATTCTGACAGAGAAATGATAGATAGCTATTCTTTATCTTCCAAAATCAGCATCGCTGAAGCATCGCTCCCTCCCTGCACCCACATCCCCATCCCATTCCTACGCTGACGAACTGAAGAAAAACAGCGGGAAAAACAAGAAGGATGGCACGCTTCTCGTAGCCCAACGCGAGCTCTCCCATCTTGCTAATGGAGGCAAGGGGTGCAGGGTTTGTATGACAGACTGCGAATGTCAAGACAGGAGACAAATCAACACCCTGCACTCGTGTGACCAAAGTTAAGGATTTATTTTCCTGACCATGTCGATGTTAAGGTATGCAATTTTAATGAGAAAAAAGGAGCTAGTGATGTGGAAGACATAAACAATTACCGGAGGAACGGGCTAACAGTTCCCTTCTTACAGAGTCCTGCTTCATAACTGAGTGACACTGAAACATGCACGGACCTCTATTGGATCATAAAGCTTTTATTTAAATGAAACTGGCACCTTCTTACAATCGCACCATGCACACGTGGAGTGCACATCAGCATGTCTTTTATGAAAAAAAAAACACGTACAGGCAATTACCGACGTGTACATTAAATTAAAAAAAAAAGGTATTTGTTCGCATCAGTTGCATAACAGCAATGCGGGATATCCTCTCAGAGGTGATAGCATTGCATCCTGAAATGAACCACCCTTATGGATAATAGATCGATAAACGGTGACAACATGGAGGTGGAGGTGGTTGTAGGGCTTGTATGGGCTTGGGTAGGACTGGGAGAAGCTGAACTAATTTGCTGTGGTTTAAAACCACTGGAAAGATATGAAAGGTACAGAAGGAAGAGATGATGGGTTAGCCTGGTAAATTATGTCCGGGTCTCTCCTCTTCAGTCCCATAGCTAATAATGGCGTAATGATTTATAACAACAACACTCAAGGAGATGAAGGGCCTTCTGCTGTTCACTATGCCAAAACGCAGACAAGGACTCAAAACTGAAAAGAGATTAAGTCTTTATTGGTATATCAAAGATGCCAACATTCATTAAAATTGTGTGCATTTGCAAAACATCAACAACACGTTTTTGTTTGTGAAGTCACGATTAAAAAAAAAAGCAACAACCTCAGAGCAGGAGCTCACAAAAGAGAAGTGAAAAAGCTTAGATTAGACAGGATACTAGAGAACCCTCTGTGCATGGACACACTTATGGTGCCCATACCACTGCTCCCTTTCTGCGAGCTCCCTTTCTTCCTCCTTGAAACGTAACGGCCATCGTAAATCGACCAGGATCAAAAGAACTGGGCCTGATGTATAGCAGTTCAGGACAGAGGGGACCAGGTCCAACCCATCTCTGTTAACCCCATTTCTGAGGGATTAATGAATGGCCCACAACAACCAGGCTCCATGTCTTCAGTGGTGTGGCCCTGTCCCTTTCATGACTCAGGCTAATACCCATTCATCATCCACCCACCATTCGCCCCCCCCACCTCCTCTCCGCTTTCGTCTTCTCCCCCTCCCCCCACTACTATGCCATCCCCTTGTTCCTCTTCCCTTTCCACCCCTCTCTCTACTTTTATAACCTCTTTATTCTTCGTGTGTCGGTCTGTTATTTTAAGCCCCCCCCCCCGCCCCCTCCTCTCTCTTTCTGCCAGCTGCCCCATCTGTGCATTTCCCATTTGTCCCTTTCCTGACCATCCATTTTGTTCCGGTTTCATTGAGTCTTTAGTCCTACAACACAGGCCCAGTCATGTCTCGCTACATGATAAACGTATCTGAAAAAGCATAAGATAGCCACCACAAGGTCACTTCATAGCATGTTGCTTAACATTAACGTAGAGAAAACGAGGCTGTCATCGTAACAGAGTGCAAGGTTCGTTACAACTTCACAGATTTCTATTAAAAAAGGAATAACCTAGGATATATCCTGACAGATCTTGGTCGTTAGTACCGTTTCCATTCGCTTGTCCTTCTTCTGTCAAAATATTAGCTGTACTCAGAAGAGAGAGAGCTAGTCACGTAGACGAGAGGAGTGAAGAGGGGGTCCTACTCTTTACATAATCAAACAAACTCTTTTAACAGTTGATATAATTTGTGCATTTTGTGGTCTAGACTCTGTCAATACTACGAGTTACGTTTCACGTCGCGGAGTGATTGATTCATACACTGTTTCCTGTATGATAGTGCAAAGGGATGTAACGATTGAGTTGTACAACAAGAATGATAAGTTTATCTTTTTAAATAAAGAGTGGCGCGAGGAAAGACAAACGGAGCTCGATCCTGTTCAAAGAGTCGGCGGGGTAATGGATGTTTTCAGAGTTATCCAACGGCCGTTGCTCCTGTCTACTCATCGCTCCTCATAGGTTGCACAAATGACAGAGACGACTTTCACACCAGTTTTATGGTGTTGTACCTCACTTGGTAGTGATGCTGCTCTTGTGTTTTAATGTGTGTGGTGTTGTGTGTTGTGTGTGTAGGTGTGTGTAAATGGTGTGTGTGTTCTGTGTGTGATGTGTGAGAGAGAGAGAGAGTAGAGAGAGAGAGAGAGAGAGAGAGAGACAGAGAGACAGAGAGACAGAGAGAGAGAGAGGACTTTGTACCAGGCCTTTGCTCATTTTCTCTCTCTCCATCTGTTTGTCTTTCTGTGTGTGTCTTTCTCTCTGCCTAACAGTGTGTTTTGTCTTTTTCTCTTTGTCTGTCTGTCTGTCTCTGTGCATTTCAATGTGTTTCTCTTTTTCTCTTTTCATCTGTTTGTCTGTCTGTCTCTGTCTGTCTGTCTGTCTGTCTCATGTGTTTCTGAAATAAACAGTGTTACACACAGAGTACAACTCAACATAATAATAATAATAATAATGAATACTTATATAGCGCCCATTCTCGGCTAGAGACCAAGCTCTAAGCGCTTTACAATCGACACTCGCTTACACAACGGGCTGCCTACCTGGGTAGTGCCGACTGAAGAGCTGCCAGCTGGCGCTTCATTCAGTCGTTTCCCGTGTCATCCAGTCAATATTGTTCAATATCGATCACTCATTTTCCTTACTTCCTACATTCTTTCCATTTCTCACGCAGGGTGCATGCTATGTGTAACGTGTCATCCATACCAACGGCCAAACTGGTCTACTCTTCCGAAAGTTGGTGATGGGATTTTACGTGTGTGCAAGATGTTATGCGTGCGTTCACACACGGAACCTCGGTTTATAGTCTCATTCGAAGGACTGTATGGGAAATGGAGTCAGAACCAATGTTAACTCCGAGGGAAAAATCCCCCTGTACTGAAACGCCCCGGCGGAGGTTCGAACCCGCAACCCCAGGATCACCAAGATTACGAGTCCGGCGCTCTACCAACTGAGCTATTCCGGCTCCCCATAACATGCCTATTGTGAAAAAAGAAACCCAACCAACCGACCAACCGAACAAACAAACAAAAAAGAAGAAGGTAAAACTGGGAACATAAAATCAAAAACAGGTATTTCTTAAAATCACTGACATAGCAGAAGTGAAGGGCAACCTCTAGGAGTTCATTCCATCGCGACCTGAACCACTCCTTACGGATGGCAGGTAGTTGAACAGTGACAACACGAGGCTGTAAGAGATTGAAGGGGTGTGAGTGTGGTTTATTTGGTATTAAAATCACTTAGAAGACATGAAAGATACAGGAGTAAATCAGATCGAGTCATCTTCTCTTCCGTCACACAGCCAGCGATGGCTTAGCGACTTTTCACAACAAGAGTTTAAGGATTATCACTGCTGTAGACTATACCAAAGCGCAGACAAAGGCTCAGAACTGTGAAGGGATAAAGTCTTTCTTGGTATGTAAGAAATGCCACCATTCATTCAATGCAAAGCACTTGCAAAAAACATCAACACGTTTTTGCTGTGAAGCCATAATATAACACAAATCCTCAGAGCAGAAGCTCACAAATGAGAAGGGCAGAGTGGCTGACATAAAAAGACGCCAGAGAATTATCTGTGTAAGATCATTATATTATTGTGCCCACAACCACTGCTCCCATTCCACGAGCCCATTTTTTTCCTTCTTGCGACTTAACCGCTATAATAAACGCGTCAGGATCGAAAGAAACCGGGCCTGATGATATCAGTTCAGAGAAAGGGGGACCAAGTCCAACCCACTTCTGTTAACTGCATTTTTGTAAGATTAATGAATAGCCCACAATAGCCAAGTCAAGCCCCTCCCCTCCCCCCACTATTCCACCATTTCCACCTCCACGACCATTTCTTCTTGTTCCTGACTTTAGCTATAGTAGTTACAGTCCTGCTGACTACGCAGAGCTCTTTCAGGATCGTCAACACTAGAACAAAGCATCTTGTCCTGAAAAAAGAGCAAAGGAAAGAGACAGCAACCCACAGAAAGGCCGTCAGTTTATAGCATGTTAGCTTAACTGTTGGCAATCCCCTTAACGTGGAGAAAATGAGGCTACCTTGAGAGCACCAGCCATTCCATTCGACTTTTCATCTGCTGTTGACAAAAAAGTCTAAACAATATTAGGAAAATCCAATGCAAAACTCTTCTCTCTCTCTCTCTCTCTCTCTCTCTCTCTCTCTCTCTTCTCACACACACACACAGACACAGACACACACACACACACACACACGCGCGCGCGCGCATGCGCGCGCTCTGCTATTTTAACAAACAGCACAGCAGAATGTACAGCTAGTGCCTGTTCCAATACTTAAACACACACACACACACACACACACACACACACACACACACACACAACACACACACACACACACACACAACACACACACACACGCTCTTGAAGGGGCAATTCTAATTAACATAAATTTAGATCTGCACGAGTATTATAATCACACTGAAAAACTAGCGAAAGATAAGTTTGATAACATGCTGAAGACATCAGATAGCCAATATTCACACAATTGTATAAAAAGCGTTAGCACAATAAATTCCAAATTAGTTTTAAATTATATATCTGATACAAGTTCAGGACATATTAGTTCTCTGATGTTCAAAATTCGTTTAAACGCTTTTAAAACAAATTTTTCTAAAGATATTAAATGTGTATGTGTAAACCAATTTCCATTAACCATCTGATTTTACACTGCCCTGGTATCAAAAAATTAATGACGAAAACTACAAGGGATTTACTGACTCGTCAAATACCATTAACTGTTCAGGAAGTTTTAAATGACTTCCATCTTCTTAAATGTTTTTCAGAATTTTTACACCTTAGTGGTCTTTTCCTTTGAATAGTTGATTTATTGTTGGAATCAGTTGTTGTTATTCTAATCTTCTGTTAAATGTTAAGTCACGTTTGATATGGATAGTAAACCTCACTTCCTTTTGTACTAATTCTGTCATTTTCAACAATTCATATCCCATTTAAAGCTTGATCATTATATAGAATTGTAAGTGTAGGCATGTAGGAAAAACACATAATTTTTACTACCACACCTCTCAAAACAATATCAACGTATGCATAAACAATCTCTACTTTCATACCTTTCTTTCTCCTATTTCCTACCCACACCCCCTTTTCCCGTCTAATATCACTTAAGGGTGAACAGACGTAAAACTAAAGAACGAACGAACGCAGACGCTCTGCCATTTTAACAAGCTGCACTGCACAATGTACAGCTAGTGCCTGTTCCAATACTTAAACGCTAACTGCCTCGTCATCAGCTAATAACACCAACAGCATAAACCTAATGCCGGCATGGTCGTTAGCTACCATTCTTTCCTGTCCTTTTTTCTGTCTCTCTTATGTCAGAGATATAAGCACTATACTCAGAGAGAGAGAGAGAGAGAGAGAGAGAGAGAGAGAGAGAAGAGAGAGAGAGAGAGAGAGAGAGAGAGAGAGAGAGAGAGAGAGAGAGAGAACTGACCAGCTACTCATATAATCAAAGTTCTTTTACTTTGTAGCAGTGCTACCATCTTGTTGACTCTGTCAACACCACAGTTTATCTTGTTCACTTTGTAGGAGGCAGACTAACAGATACTCGTTTCCTGTAAAAAGACGTGGAGTCACGGGCTCGTTTCTCTTCTAAGATGGAGGCGGAGTTAATGGCACGTCTTTTCTGTCCGGTTCTTCCCCAATGGACGGAAGGCTGCCCATCATGTCTCCTCAGAACAGGCGTTTCCTCCCGAGGTTGTCAAGCAGGCATGATTAACAGAAACGACTGGCTTGACAGGGGTTCTTCATGATGTTGAGCTTTACTTGGTGTAAAAA
>CM065715.1:79525927-79530927 GCA_033310375.1 Conus canariensis
TGCCCACTGTCTCCTCTCCATCTCTTTCTCTATCTGTGTCAGCCCCTTTCTGGCAGTCTGTTTATCTTGTCTGCCTTCCTGTCTGTCTGCTTGTCTCTCTCCAGAGAGCCTGAAAGATAGAGAGAAATAAACTGACAGAAATAGTTGCAAGCTCAGAGTGTCTGTCTGTCTGTCTGCTTGTCTCTCTCCAGAGAGCCTGAAAGATAGAGAGAAATAAACTGACAGAAATAGCTGCAAGCTCAGAGTGTCTGTCTGTCTGTCTGCTTGTCTCTCTCCAGAGAGCCTGAAAGATAGAGAGAAATAAACTGACAGAAATAGTTGCAAGCTCAGAGTGTCGTGTCTGTCGCTTGTCTCTTCAGAGCTGAGATAGAGAGAAATAATGACGAAATATGCAAGCTAAGTCTTTGGTATATGCTTATACAGAACAGGTCATGTCAACAAAAATGTAAACTATATAAGCTATTTAGGAGAGCGGCTACGTCTGTATTGATCGCTTGCCCTCTTGTACCTTGGCCTCTTGTACCTTGGCCCGCCACGTCGTGAAAGGGGTGCTGCTTTTGTGTGATTAATTTCATTGAGTGAATTGAACGAATAACACAAGGTGACTGGCTTGTCATCTGGAGGATGGTCAGTTGTCACGGAGGACAGAGTGGTCAGTGGTGTTGTCCATCGAGGTAACAAGGGCGCATGCCTCAGCAGTAGTTTTGTGTCTTTGCTATTACGCATGATATTTCAACAAAGGTACATGTGATTGTGCAGCTGCTCTATGACAGCATGTCGAACCTGAGATGCTGTGAAAAGGAATGAAAAGAGGGAAACAAGGTTATAAATCTATGGATAAAGACGTTTTCTAGATTTAAGCATGGAGACTAATTCGTGTTATTATTTTTTTTATAGAAACTTTCCCAACAGGGAGAAATTATTTTTGTCAGAGACGATCGCAGATACAGAGTATCTTTATTTTAATTAGGTCGTGCTGAGATAATGGAGATTTTCGTGGCATTGTTTAGGCCTAGCCAAAGACTGTTCTTTGCTATTAGGCATGATATTAGGCAAGAAACTGTATTGTAGGTTCATGAGAGCCTGGGGGTGTGCACTATTCTACAGAGATCTTTTGATAGCATTGCTTGAAAATCCAGCTTTTAAAAGAATAACGATGAATAAATGGTGACCTGGTCAGTATAGTTTGTTACCAAAAATGAAACAACATTCAGAGCATTTCGTGTGAATGGAGCATTTTTTAAAAATGAAAATGGGAACTCTCTTCTATTTTTCTCTCTCGTTGTGTGCCAGCGTTGCACAAGCGTGATTGTGACATAGAAGATAGATAGATAGATAGATAGATAGATAGATAGATAGATAGATGGACAGATAGGCGCCCTCCTCCCCCATCTGCTGTCCCGTTCTCCTCCGTCCCCATCTCCTTTCCCGTCTTCTACCTTCCACACACCACCGCTCACCCTCATTCCTTCTCCACCCATCGCAACCATTCATGGCTACAGACAGACAGACAGTCAGACAGACAGACAGACAGACACACACACACACACACACACACACACACACACACACACACACACACACACACACACACACACGCACGCACACGCGCGCGTGCGCGCGCGCACTCACACACATAGATACGCACGATCTCCATCCCTCACGTACAAACACACACACACCTGCAAATATAGACACACAGACACAGACAGATATATAGGCACACACACACATAGACACAGACAGACAGACAGACGCAGACTCAGACACACACTCATATATATATATACATGTACGCACTAGCACACACATATATACAAACATTCACACACTCACAAATGAACACAGAGAGAGAGAGAGAGAGAGAGAGAGAGAGAGAGAGAGAGAGAGAGAGACAGACAGACAGACAGACAGACAGACAGACAGACAGACAGACAGACAGACAGACAGAGACAGACACTGAAAGTCGGTCAGAGTACAAACAGAGAAACAGGCAAATTAAAGGTGGACGAGGTCTCACCACCAACACCCTCTCTCCCCATTCTCTGCAGCCAGCCTCTCGCTCCAACCATACGCCCACCCTAACCACCACCACCCCCGCTACTGCCATCACCATCACCACCCCCCCCTATCCCTCACCATAAAGGAGACAAGTGAAAGAAAAGAAAGAAGTGTAATTTTCACCTCAGGAAAGCTTCAAATCATACACGACGAATCAGTCATTTTGAAAAGCATCATTCGACCAGATTTCATGGTGCAGTGCCCTTAATAACAGAAGTAATTAACTCTCGTCAATTGAAAAACTAAGAAAAAAAAACAGCAACAAAAAACGATGAAAATAAAACTCCCGTCATCCGCTGACCTTCATCCTCCGAAGCTGGAAGCGTGTCAGTGCTTATTTGTTTTTCCTTTTTCTTTTTTGATCTGTCAGTATTCTGATATGTCTGTTGAAGCACTGACTTTCAGATGTTTGAGAAGAATTGACGACCCTGTTCCCATCACTGTCATCACGATATTCCTCGTCCTTGTTATCCTCCTCCTCCTTTCCTTTTTTCTTCTTCTTCTTCTTCTTCTTCTTCTTCTTCTTCTTCTTCTCTTCCTCCTCCTCCATTTGCTCTTTACGTTTTCTTCATTTCGTCTTCGTATTTCTTCTTCTTGTTCTTGTTCTTCTTGTTCTTGTTCTTCTTCATCATCATCATCATCATCACCATCATCGTCATCATCATCTTCTTTTTATATATATATATATATATATATATATATAATATATTATTATCAACACAGACTGTCACTCCAGAATTGAGTTGCACAAGCCACACCGGGCGCTTGTTCAACAACCCTAGGAAAACCTCACTTGGACGCATCAAGCATGTCCACCCGGGACTGCAATTGCACAACACACACACACACACACACACACACACACACACACACACACACACACACACACACACACACACACACACACACACACGTGTCGTGTGTGTGTGTGTGTGTGCTGTGACTGTGTGTAGTGTGTGTGTGTGTGTGTGATTTCTTTTTATATGTGAGGTGTTGTTGAAAGTTAAAGATAAATTCCTCTGTCTGCGTAATATATGTGGGCATAACGAAGAAAGAAAGGAAAGCATAATTATTTAACATTTTAGGTAATGTCAGTGGAGTCGACATATTATGTGAAACAGTAGTACCAGCCTTGTGCACTGTATTCTTTACTCTTTGACAATCTAGTAATAGGTGACGTACACTGAGTCCCCCCCCCTCCCACACACGTAACGTTTTTGCTGTATCTGTTCGAAATGAATTTAAACGTATCCTATGCATAAAAGTTACTACCTCTCTAGATGTCGTACTTCTGAATTTGTCTAATTCAGACGTGCGGTTGATGTCAGGATTTGGTTATATACAATTGTGATAATATTGACTATCTGTGTCTTTCAATATCCTCTTGAAACTGTTAAAGGATGCTCTATTAAAGTATAACATTTTGATAGGTCTAACGGAATGTTCAGTGCAGTTGTTCTGCCAATATTGCGAGCTGCTATCCGAGCAGCTTAATCAACTTTCTCATTTGTTGAAAAATCCACAATGTGGGGGCACTCAACAGAAAGTCACATTTCTGTGTGTGTGTGTGTGTGGTGGTGTGGTGTGTGTGTGGTGTGTGTTGTGTGGTGGTGGTTGTGGTGTGTGTGTGTGTGTGCGTGCGTGGTGCTGTGCGTGCGTGGTGTGTGTGTGTACGTGCGTGGTGCTGTGTGTGTGTGCGTGTGTGTGTGTGTGTGTGTGTGTGTGTGTGTGTGTGTGTGTGTGTGTGTGTGTGTGGTGTTGGTTGCTGCGCGTGCATGCTGCATGCGCACGCGCGCATGTGTATGTGTGTTAGTGTGCGCCTGTGTCTTAGATGTATCTGTATGTCTGTGAGGGGGTGGGTGGTGGGGGGGGGGTAAAAAAAGGGTCAGAGGAGAGGATGAGGGCTGAAGGAAGGGGTGCATGTCATGGATCTGTTGCTATAATGTCACTCTCCCTTTCTGTGCTCCTTTATACCCTGACTCGTGTCACATCTCTCTTCACCCGTCCTGTCCCCACACTGGCATTTAGGGCTCATTTTCTCTTCGGCTGTCAATTCCGCACATGCGCTGCAAAAGCGGACACGGACAACTGTGAGAAAGGGATGGTGGAAATGACGAACAGAGAGTCGGGAGGGAGAAAAAGGGGAGGTATGGATATGGTGTTTATCTCTTGTCGTCGTGCTGTGTGTGTGTGTGTGTGTGTGTGTGTGTGTGTGTGTGTGTGTGAGTGTGTGTGTGGTGTGTGTGTGTGTGTGTGTGTGTGTGTGTGTGTGTGTGTGTGTGTGTGTGTGTGTGCGTGCGTGCGTGTGTGTGTGTGTGTGTGTGTGTGTGTGTGTGGTGCGTGGTGCGTCGTGGTGCGTGCGTGTGTGTGTGTGTGTGTGTGTGTTGTACGTGGTGCGCTTGTGTGTGTGTGTGTAGTGTGTGGTGTGTGTGTGTGGTGGTGTGTGAGTGTGTGTGGTGTGTGTGGTGGGGAGAGAGAAGAGACAGAGATAGACAGACAGACAGACAAACAGAATAGACAAGCAGACAGACAGAGACATAAAGACAGGCAAATAGGGGGACAGAGAGGGGTTTGGTTTCAAACTGACCAAGAACAGATCATTTCAACAGGCATTAACGCGATGACAAGAAATTTAAAGCGAATAACGAAATAGTGAATGCAAATGAACTGATAAAAGATCTCCCCTTCCCTTCTCTAATCCTTTCCTCACACATACACCCCGTCCCACACACCACTTATTCTCTCTCTCTCTCTCTCTCTCTCTCTCTCTCTCCTCTCTCTCTCTCTCTCTCTCTCTCTCTCTCTCTCTCTCTCTCTCTCTCTCTCTCTCTCTCTGTCGATCAAACTTGCACTTTCCCTTACCCAGCCCGATCCCCCCCCCCTTCTCCCGTTCCTATCTCCATACCCTTATCCCTTTCCACACATCGCGCCTATCATGT
>CM065715.1:79535927-79553427 GCA_033310375.1 Conus canariensis
TGTGTCTTTTGAAAAATCACAGGGCCATTCATGTGCAGAAGAGACCATGTCTTTCTTCCTACTTCGGACAACATGACCATCGAATCTGTCAATACTGATGGCCTCACCAACAGACTCACAACGTGAAAAGGGTGATATTAGCAACTGAGGCCCCCCAAAATAACATGACAGTGAGGACAAGATCCTTAAAGACCTCTTTTCTTTTATCTAATGATTATCAACGAGGAGAAAAATGGTTGCCAAGCTGTTTGGAGATTTGCGTTTTTGTGTTGTGACCACCTGACAAGGCAGTAGGCAGCTATAAAATATCTATGAGTTAGACAACCTTGGTTTAGGGAATCTGGACCAACATTGTCAAAGACCTCATCATGGAGTGGAATCATGGCACCCGTCTTCATTCCATTTCAATCTTTAGGGCTCCCAAAAAGTCTCAAAATATGTTTTGGTCGGTGGGAATATGTATATTCCTTATTGTTATTTTAAATTCGTAGTTTGATTTGAACTAACAAGTTCCTACTGGTTCATCTTTTACTGAAACCACTGCGCTAATAGTGTTTCTTTTTGTTTACAACGATACTTCAAGAGAACATTTTCTGTTCTGTTGATTTTTTCGGCAAGAATTACTTTGCCAGTGCAGCTATAACCCTAGGGAATGGAATGAATGGAGAAGGAACAAGTCTTTTTTCAACTGGATCAATTTAGGAATTGGAAGAACCTGAAGGAAAGAATGAGCTGTGCAAAATTGCAAAAGTTGTCAGAAGCTTTCAGTGGAGACAGTTAAAGACAGCGGCATAGACACTGTAGCATGTATGGAACTTCCCTGCCGTTAATTTCGGGATGGGGGGGGGGGAGGGGGGAGGGGGAGAGAGAATGGCGCACTGGCTGGAGAAGGCTGTCAAATGGAGTGAATCAGTGAGGCGGAAGGCTTGCGGCGAGTGTTTGACGTGTAAACCACAAGCAGAGGACAGGGTGGTCTGATCTTGTCCTCGTTTAACCCCAAGTTATTGGCTGACACATGCAACCATCCTGATTTAACACACGTGCGTGCTCTCTCTCTCTCTCTCTCTCTCTCTCTCTCTCTCTCTTCTCTCTCTCTCTCTCTCTCTCTCTCTCTAGCTATGTTCATTTTTAAAGCACTAAAACGAAGAGAGGAAGTGTTATCAGTTAACATTCAAATGCCTGAGTAATTTCATGAGGAACGTTTTTGTTATGCAAATATTTTCTTTCATAATTTTCAGTATATGCGCCGAGCGCGTGTGTGTTCTACTTTTGTTCTTGACCTCATTGCAGATAGGTCGGTGGCCTTTGCAATCAAACTATTTGAGTTTTTTTTTAGTTTCTCTCTCTCTCTCTCTCTCTCTCTCTCTCTCTCTCCTCTCTCTCTCTCTCTCTCTCTCTGTGTTCACAACCCTCAAAGTGGGTTTTATCAACTTTTCATATTCTTTATGAACGTTAACAGTTGCGGAAAGAATGGAAAGTTTACATATGCCTTTTTGGCTCCTGATCCCATTCATTTAAGCAGAAGTACGACGATGACTGTTTGGACTTTTTTTCGACGTCCTAAAATTTAGTTTTCTGAAATCAGCTTTTGAAAGCAGGAGTTTTTTTTTAAATTTTCAATGAAAAATATGCTGGGACTTATGTGAAAACAAAGTAATTTGGGGAAGTTGGATTTAAGAGAGAGAGAGAGAGAGAGAGAGAGAGAGAGAGAGAGAGAGAGAGAGAGAGAGAGAGAAGACAGACAGACAGACAGACAGACAGACAGACACAGAAGCAGAGAATAAGACGGAGACAAAGACAGAGAATTAAAGACAGAGAGGGAAACGACCACCCATGTTCCGCTTTTTTGGCTTTTTAGTACTGCTTTATAGGTTGGAAAAGAACACGTAGTCACACACACACACACACACACACACACACACACACACACACACACACACACACACACACACACACACACACACACACACACGCACACACATTTATACAGATAGATAACCTGATGCTGTTGTGCATGCTGTTTCCTAGCAGAACTGTACTAACCCACTTTTCTGTGCACGTGTGCTTGCTTTTCTTCCAGTTTCTTTTTCCTTCGTTTTTTGGTGACTCATCGTCATGCCCAAATGATAGTGTTACACGCATTTTGTTTATCCAAATTCCTTTGGACGCTGCCATTCCAACCCTCATTCTGCCTTAGTTGCAGTGCCAGCATTCCGCAGACAGCAGTCAACGTGATCATCATCATCATCAGGCAACCCACCAAAGAAGACTAGTGACTACATCCGTTTTTTTTTTTAAATACTTATAGCATGCATTCTGATTCCACAGAATCAGGCCACATACCATTGCCTGTCTTTTCAATTGTTTTCTGGATTTACCCTTGTGAAAAATTATTTCAAACACAGTTTTTTCGCTTGAAGAATCCAGAAAATTTTGAAAATGTAAAGTTTTGGGGATTACGTTCTGCAGAACAAAGCCGACATAAGTTCTGTGGTGAAGTGGTGAGTGTCGCGGACTCCCGGCTGAGAGGTCGTGGGTTCGATTGTCGTCAGAGCTATGTGGGATTTTTTTTCTGCCCCGACCGGCTCCTACCCAGAGTTGAGATTGCTGCGGGCTCAATTTGGAAGACTGGGATAACACAGTCGAATTTCATCCACTTAATGGATACGTCTCTGAGAGTGTTGCTCAATTTCATGACCAACACTGCAGGTGTCTGTATCTCATGGGCCTGGTTGACGCCGGGATATTTCATGAAAGGGAGCGTAGGGTACAGCCCTGTCATGCAGTCTCAGCCCAGAATGGAAATCCCCAGCAACATCTTCATCATCATCCTTCTCATCGATCAGCATAAAATAGTCTCAAATTCTGTGGCCGTTCATGCCCTGCTCTCATGGTGACCTCAGTGTCGATGTCCTCTCCAAGTCTGTGGCCTTGGTTTGACTCCGTCGGAATCACCGGTATTGGCGAGTCCATGGGGGCTGTCGTTTGACGGACGTGATCGCGCTGTCAGGAGGGAGAGCTCACTCACGCCTACTCCGCGACTAAGCAGTTATTGTCGTCAGCAGGGGGCTTAGTAGGTGGTGTCCTGCGTATGTCCGATCAGAACAGGCGCCACTGAACACCACCGAAATGACTCAGCAGCAGTGCGGTATTTCCTACGGTGGGTTGCCTCATGACGACTTCACGTTGACTGCTCCCTGTGGAAAGCCGGTGTCGGGGCTGTGGCGGGCCAGGCCGGGCCGGGCTGTGGCTGTGGACGGGGTGTCGAGATGAGCAGGTTGGGTGTACTGCCTTTGAGGTGACACAAAAAAGGCACAGAAAAAAAAAAGTTAAAATAAACTAAATGTGGTGTAATAACAGTTTCGTTTTTAGGCCTTACATTAAACAGTTGAAACAGCACAGGGTAAAACTGCATCCAGTTAAAAGCCAAGCACCCCTCTTCATTCCTGGACTACCCAGTTTGGAATCTACAAGGACTGGTAGCTATGAGGTCAACAAGCCAAGAGTTTGACTGATGTCCATGACAAAGCTGGTTATGGCGCCGGACTGAATGCTCTGTCTTCTGACGTGGATACTTCCACTTGACTTTTTCCTCCAACAATACCTCTCCTTCATATCACCGTGACATGGCCGACTGGGATGTTAAGAAGAAAAAGGGAATCAAACATGATTTCTGTAAATCTCTCAACACCCAACCCCCTAGACACAGCCTCACAACAGGCGTGGAAGTGGATTGAAAAATGAAAATGAAATTGTCGCCAGAGGTGAACAAGAAGAGTGAAAAGGTTTGGGACAGAGCGTCTCTATTGGTGATGACTGATGAGAATAAAGAATGAATGTCTGAGGGCCACACAAGTCTAACTCATTTTTCCTTCTTGGCATTGACAGATAGATGCCGAACGACAGATATCAAAATGTATGTCTTGTGTTGGTGTAGTCTGTCCCTGTCTTGAAACAGAATTGTGGTGTTTGACTTAATTTTGTCTGATGGGCTGTCTCGGTATAGAAATGTCAAAGCTTAAATACTTTCCTTCCGTAATCTGACAGAATAAAACTGATCTGCCTTTCGTCAGTGTAGGTTTGAAAAAGGGTTGACTGCGGGCGGTAAGTGAAACATAACAGCAAAAGTAGAATTACTAGACCACTAGAGCTATGGATCCAACAGGCCCAATACAGCAATGGCTTTGTCACAATCGTCAATACAATTTCAGGCAATAAATGGTCTGAGTACTTTTGACCACTATGAATAAAGCATAAGGTCATTTATGTCTAAATCTAAACAGACCGCTTTCACACGTCTAAAATGATTCATACATATAGGTTAAAACATTGTTTTTCTAAACATGTATTTTCTAAATGTACCGAACTAGCTCTCGATCACTCATTGGTTGGGGTTGCTCTGCTACCAAATTAAGTTACAATGATGACAGCGCCTCTTTTTGTAAACGAAGTCAGTAATGTCTTAGCTGGTAGAATATGTGTGCTGGAAGCGAAATGAATTCAGGATGCCTGCTCAAGTTTCACTTGTGATTTTCTTCTCTTTCCTCCTCTTTTCTATTTTTTTTCTCCATTTTTTGCTATCTCATCTTCTGTATCACCTCAATGGAACAACCCACCATGCTGCTCTCTTGGCACCGACAATCAGCGCTAGTCGTTAGCACCCATCAATAGATCAAGGTCTTCCTGAAGCATTTATAAGAGGCCGTGGCAGTTGTTCTTGGTAACAGTGGGATGGAACACCTGCATGGTTAAATAAGAAAAAAATATTCAAACAGTATTTAATAATGTTTACAGAACACACACACACACACACACACACACACACACACACACACACACACACACACACACACACACATACAGACAGACAGACAGACAGACAGGCACACACACACACACACACACACACACACACACACACACGCTCGCGCGCATGCATCCACGCAGGCATGCACGCACCCCCTACACACACACACACACACACACACACACAACACACACACACACACACACACACACACACACACACACCACACACACACACACACACACACACACACACACACACACACACACACACACACACACACACACACACACACACACAGAGAAGAAAAAACGGTGCAATATATCACAATGCTTCCCATGGAAGAACATGGCATATATATTTCGTGCACAGACATTGGGATGAGAAAGGGATTTAACTAAGCGTAATGCAATTCACCGGCACTAATAGCAGTCAGGAAACTAATTAACACTGTCTAAGACCTGTTCTTGACAGGGATGACCCCACTTCTCCCCCATTAGTGTTCTGAGCCTTCTCAGCTCTTGAACAGGGCTGGGTGGAATGAAGTGAATTATATTCAAGTTTATAGACAGATTCAAGCCTATACCTACCCACTTGTCAGCCCAGGTCATTGGAACCACCGAACCAAGATGACATTGGTTTGGTTTTGTTTTCTTAATGTTTATGAGGTACACCTTCCTGTCTGTCTTATTCTTACGTTGTTTGGCAATATTGTTCAGTGATGTTGTCTCGATGGTCAGCTGACATAAACAACTTTTATTTATGCAATGATACTTCTAGAAGACGATTTGAAAATGAGAGGGGGGGGGGGGGGGGGGGCGGTGAGATCTGTTTGCTGATTTGTCCTAGTTTTCTAGCAATTATTGACAGAAGGAAGAAAAGAGGATGCATGATGGTGAAAGCTGAAGCTTTGAATGGATTGGGGTGAAGAGATGGTGGCTTTGATAGAGAGTCTTAGCTGTTGAATTAGTGTGTGCATGGTTGGTCAGAAAGAGTGTGTGGAGAGAGGAGTGGGGAGATGTGGAAGAGAGGTAGGTGGGAGGGGAGGAAGGGGGTGGGGAAGAGGTGAGTAATCCTATCAGCTGAGGTGAATCAGTGAGGTGGAAGACTTGATGTCATCACTGTCTTGTAAATTACGGGATGCAGGAAAGGGGTCTGACGCTGTTGTTACCAGTTTATTGGCTGTGCTAGAGAATGTCACGCACTTGAATTCGAGCATGCACACACACACACACACACACACACACACACACACACACACACACACACACACACACACACACACACGCACACACACACGCACACACACACGCACACACACACACACATACACACACACACACACACACACACACACACACACACACACACACACACACACACACACACACACACAACACACACACACATTCACTGACTGCGAGCATGTGCATTTCTGTTAGGATTTAAACGAAAGCTGATACTGTGCATCATTGCTGGTATGTTTATTTGCTATCTTTGTTTTTGCTGTCCATATCATTTGAGAAGCATACTGTTCTCTGTGGCTTTACCATCAATCTTGATCACCCTGATTTTTGCCTTTGTCTGGTACATTGTTCTTCATCATCCCAGGGCCAACGGCACCAACAATATATTGTCACCTTAAGGCCATTCTCCAGCACAGAGCTTTCAGTGATGCTAAGATCATTCATCTGTGTTCATCAGTGCCTGTTCTGATTCAACAAACACAGGTCGCCATCATCTTAGTTCCCTCATGATTACAATAATTCAATCAGACCAACGGCAAGACGTATCATCTGAAGGTGTGTGTGTTGGGGGGAGGAGGGAGCAGCTGATTATCTAATACAGTTTCGTCTCTCGCACTTTGATATCTAAGGGCTTTTTATATTTCTTATTATATTTTTGAATGGAAGTGTTTCATTTTTATTACTGTTTTTTTCTGGCATTAGTCGAAATACGGGGCATCCAAATTAATATTACAAACACTTAGTTACCTAGCCTCGAATTATTGATTTTTTTTTCAGGCAGCACATGAACAAACAAACAAACAAATGACTATATCATGGGGGAAACATGCAGATAAACCAGTTAGCAGTGACTATGAAAGTGACACCAGGGATTTTAAAGAGAGTAGGTTGAGAGGAGGAGGGAGGGGAGCAGACTGGACGAAGCAGAGGACGTTTAGAATACAATGTAAAATACTTAGGTGGTGTTTTATTTAGATACCATGGGCAAACCGCCGCAACTACAGCCATGTCCACTGAAGAACTCCATCCACGCGATGGAAGGAGACTACAGATGGACAGATAGACACAAACAAGATAGAAGTGGAAGACTCCCATTGCTCTCAGTAAAGGATCCAATACCTACACTCCCATGTCCTCATCATCTCACCTCTCCTTCACCCCCCCCCCCCGGCTTCCTCCCACCTTCCTCCTTTAGAAATCCCTGCCATGTCACCCTTACAGTGACTGATGATTTGTTTCTTGCCCCTCCCCTCTCCTTCCTCTCCCCCGTCCCACACAATTTACCTACTGTCACTGTCTCTCAGTCTACTTGCACATGTCCTTCCTGAAAAAGACCAACAGGTCGAGGCGTGGCATCCAAGTGCTTGAAATGCTCCTCAAACGGCTGGTAATGTCACACTATGGTGAAAATGCGATAAATACAAGATTCATTGTAGGAAAGACTGTAACAGAAAGCATGCAGCTTTGGAGATTTATTTTAAACTATTTTGGAGAGTAATGCTGTATGCTTCTTTTTAATTCCGAGAGTGATGCTTTATACTTCGTTTTAATTCCGAGAGTGATGCTTTATCCTTCTTTTTAATTCCCAGACAGGACTGGTGAAGTACACTTGGCGACTTGGTTATCAAGATATGCTAAGCCATAGACTAAAGGTATTCCTGAAGTGGACGGGTCTAAATCTTTCCAGTCCAGTATATAGCGCCACCAACTTTGACTGGGAAAAGAAAAAAACTCCTCAGTAACACAGTGGGTCTGTGGTCTCCTGTCCATCAGCCCTTCACTTGCATTGATTGTGTGGTTTTGTCTTCTTTGTTTTACATGGATCATCTGTCTGTCTGTCTGTCTGTCTGTCTCTCCCCCACTCCCCACCCCCCGCATGAGCGAGCCTGCCTGCATATCTGCTCTCTATAATTCTCCTATCCCTCTCTACCTCCTTTCTCCGCCCTTCTCTCTCTTTCAGTCTCTGTCTCTGTCCCTCTCTCCCCTCCCCCCTCTCTCTTTCTCTCTCATCCGATCCTTCCCTCTCTCTCTCTCTCTCTCTCTCTCTCTCTCCTCTCTCTCTCTCTCTCTCTCTCTCTCTCTTTCTCTCTCTGTCTGTGCTGCTCATTTCTTTACACATTGAATCCTCTACAGTTTCCGACAAGTCTGCATGCATGTCAATTCACAGCCAGAATGAAAATGAAGGTGGACGAGGAGGGAGAAGGGGAGAGATGGGGTGTCTGAATGATTGGGAAGTGAAAAATTAGATTGAGAAGAAACAATAGAGATAAGAGGGAGAGTTGGGAGGAGCGGACGGGAGGGCACACGCACAGTTGCACGCATGCACGCGCTTGCATGAACACACTCGCACGTGCACACACTCAAAACACACACACACAAGCATGCGCTGGCGAAATCAATTTTGTGGTGGAATGAGATGCCAAACATTTGATAAATAACCAGTTGAATCTCACATGAATCGCTCAGTCGCCAGATTCGATGGCTGGATAAACAAGTCATTCTGAACACGTCATTCTCCATTGTGTCAAAGCTATTACTTTGACATGATTTGACTCTCTTCTCCTTCCCCCCCCCCCTCTCTCTCTCTCTCTCTCTCTCTCTCTCTCTTCAGCTTCTGTCCGTCTGTCTGTCTGTCAGTCTGTCTTCTGTCTGTCGTCTTTGCTCTCTCTCTTCCTGCTTGTCTCTCCTCATCTTGCTCGCTCTTGCTCTGATGCCTTTGGCGAATATGCTCTCTCCACCCCCCCTCTCTCTCTATCTCGCACGCCACCACATACACTGCATACATACATACGTACATCTATACATACACTATACATACATCATACATACATCTACATAATACATACTATTACTCATACAGAGACAGACACGACACGACCAACACCAGACACAGACCAGTCACCACAGCCCAGACAACGACAGACAGCAACAACACCAGCCGCACGCACGCACGCACGCACCACCACCACACACCACAACACACCACACACACACACCCGACACACACACACATATTATATATTATATAAACTACCTTTTCTATTGCACGCAGACACGACTACAAGCTATGCATTACTTACTTATCTATCTACAGTATTTTTGACATGACATACTTTATCGATCGACTGATACATACATTAGCGGATACTCATATATGACTGAAACGGACGGACACCTGATCAAGACAGATTATCACGTTCAGTGAAGGCACACACAGACACAGACAGACAGACAAGACAACACAACATCAGCAGGCACGACGCACGCACGCACGCACACATACAACCACACTGACACACACACACACAATGGTATCCACACACACACACGACACACACACAATATTTTACTTATATAATATATCCTTTTCTGCAGTTTCACGTATGATCAGAGATCTACCAAGAGCCAAGACTGTCTTAGGTTATTTCTGATGTTTAAGTTGTCAACATGGACAGTTGTATTTTAGTCAAGATTCGCTGTATCTTGGGAAACGGTCAAAGGCTTTGCACTGGACTGGATAAGTTGATCAGGCGTGATTATTACCGTTTGGGGGCTTATCTTCTGTGTGGTCGGTTGGGTGGGTTAATGTCAAACGGGCAGGATCGTGAATTACTATGATATGAACAGCATCTTTGGTGTTTGTTCTCTCTTCGGTGCCATCTCTCTGTCTCTGTCTCTGTCTCTGTCTGTCTGTCTGTCTGTCTGTCTGTCTGTCTCTCTCTCTCTTTCTGAGTAGTGCATACATTTTGACTGAAAGAAAGAAGAGCAGGAAGAACAGTGGCTGATTGCCAGGAATTGTCAGATGATATTGCACTAAAGATCTGTTTCTTAAAAAAAAATTACAGCGACAGAGGAAAGTAGAACTAGAAAGAAGACGACCTTCATTGGATGCTGGAGGTTTTTTTTTCTTCTAAATTTCTTGTTTTTAAGTAAGACTACATCGGCTGTCTTTGTCATTCGAGTCTGTTTGAAGACAGACATTTTCTTTGCATAGTGTCAGCCCTGTAAGGGCCCAATATGGTTGGCTGGGCTTTGATAAAGCTAACCCCAGGAGTTAAAGGGATAGGCGAGGAAAAAGAAGTAGGGGTGGGTTGGAAAGTCTTTTAATGACTGACGTGAAGAGGAGAAGAAGAAAGAGGTGATGGAAGTGTTGAGAGAAAGAGGAGGGAGGCCGAATGAGATAATGGGATGGGAAAATAGAGGGAAAAAAGGTGACGGTGGTTGGGGTTGAGGGGAGATGGAATGGGGGAGGGGGAACGAATGGTGGGTGGATGATGAAGGGGTAGGAGCTTGAGGCGTGAAAGGGACGGAGCCACGCCACGGAAGACATGGAGCCTGGTTGTTGTGGGCCATTCATTGATCACTCAGAAACGGGGTTAACAGAGATGGGTTGGACCTGGTCCCCTCTTTTCTTGAACTGCTATACATCAGGCCCGGTTCTTTGATCCTGACCGATTTTCGATGGCCAGAAGGAAAAAAGAGGGGGCCGGTAGAGCGGGAGCAATGTAGGGGGCACCATAAGTGTGGTCGCACACAGCAGATTGTCTTGTGTCCTATTTCGTCTCAACTTCATTTGTCTTCGGCGAGCTCTTGCACTGAGGTGACGTTTTCTTTCCTGTATAGCTTAACAACCAAACTGATGTCTTGTTAATGTTCAACGAATATATGAAAATCGAGTGAAAACTGGTATACATTCTAGAACGAGAAACTCTTCATCTCCAGTCAGTTTTAAAACCCTTGCGTGCGCCTTGATGTAGTTAAAAGTTCTTGACGTTTGTCATTAAGTTTAAAGTGGCTGTATCATTCTGGCAGGAACAACTCAACAGAATATAACTGAATCAAATTGACCAGGTTAACCCACAGTCTTTTTGTCCTGTATTTATCAGAACTTAGTACAGGTGCTTGCACCTTACACCCATTCCCACAAATACATCCAGATTCATATTACAGTTAAACTGGCTGCACATAAACCACAAGTAGCTGGTAACTTGGAATGGCTGGATGTAGAGACTCAGGGAAGCTGTCTGTCTTTTTCGTTGTTTGAAATCTCATCTTCTGTACCATCCCAGTGGTACTTATGCCACTTATTCTGGCTCCCTGTCCATAGTCACAACCTGGCTTCGACAATCCACACAGAGAGTCAGCTTTAAGTTATGAGAAGGCAACCCCCCAAAGGAGACACTGCACTGCTGCCTAGTCACTCCTGTGGCGTTCAGTGGTGCCTGCTCTGATTCAGCATACTCAAGGCACCACCTGCCAAGCCCCTCACTGGCAACAATAATTGCTCAGCCGAGGAACCGGCGTGCGTGGGCTTCCTTTCCTGACTGCACCACCACGTCAACGACAGTCCCTATAGACTCGCCCAATACAGCGACCTCGACGTCCACGACAGTCCCTATAGACTCGCCCAATACAGCGACCTCGACGTCAACGACAGTCCCTATAGACTCGCCCAATACAGCGACCTCGACGTCCACGACAGTCCCTATAGACTCGCCCAATACAGCGACTTCGACGTCCACGACAGTCCCTATAGACTCGCCCAATACAGCGACTTCGACGTCCACGACAGTCCCTATAGACTCGCCCAATACAGCGACCTCGACGTCCACGACAGTCCCTATAGACTCGCCCAATACAGCGACTTCGACGTCCACGACAGTCCCTATAGACTCGCCCAATACAGCGACTTCGACGTCAACGACAGCCCCTATGGACTCGCCCAATACAGCGACCTCGACGTCAACGGCAGTCCCTATAGACTCGCCCAATACAGTGACTTCGACGTCAACGACAGCCCCTATGGACTCGCCCAATACAGCGACCTCGACGTCAACGGCAGTCCTTATAGACTCGCCCAATACAGCGACTACGACGTCAACGACAATCCTTATAGACTCGCCCAATACAGCGACTACGACGTCAACGGCGGTCCCTATAGACTCGCCCAATACAGCGACCTCGACGTCAACGACAATCCCTATAGACTCGCCCAATACAGCGACTACGACGTCAACGACGGTCCCTATAAACTGTCCAAATACAGCAACTTCGACGTCAAGGACGGTCCCTATAGACTCGCCCAATACAGCGACTTCAGCATGACTTCACAAAGGGCCTAGATGTCGACAGAAAATCAAAGTTGAGATCACCATGTGAACAGGGCTGATGGACATAGTATTTCGTACTTTTTACTGTTGACCTTTCGAGATGAGGATGATCAAGATGATACAGCAGAGTTCCTCCTTGTCTGAGGCTGCACGACAGAGCTTTCTTCCACGCTTACTTTGGTAATATGTCCTGCCATCAGCCAGGTGTGAGAGACACAGTCACTTACAATGTTGGTCAGGAAATTTGAGCAAAACTCTCAAAGATCCATCCTTTCAGTGGATGAGGCTCGACTGTGTGGTTCTTGTTTTCCCAGCTGAGCCCGTAGTAACTCAGCTTTGGGCAGGAACTGATCATGGGTAAAAAAAAATACCCACAAATATAAATGGCTCAATTAACATGTATGCAAATCAGAAACCGAGACTCGGGAAAGAAGGGCGGGGTTGGGGGGGGGGGAAGAGAGAGAGAGAGAGAGAGAGAGAGAGAGAGAGAGAGTAGAGAGAGAGAGAGAGAGAGAGAGAGAGAGAGAGAGAGAGAGAGAGAGATTAAATATGTCACTAGCAATGGAATCTGTCAGTTCATTTTCATTATTTCATCACGTCATTTACATCAATTGACCTCTGGGTATTAACACCCAGCTTGGTTGGCGCAAAACCAAAACGCCCCCCCCCCCTCTCTCTCTCTCTCTCTCTCTCTCCTCTCCCTCCCTCTCTCTCTCTCTCTCTCTCTCTCTCTCCTCTCTCTCAACCTCGCCCTCCTTTCTCAATTCTCCGTTGCTGTTTTGCATGCATGTTAACTGACGAGTACACGATGGAAATTCCCACAGAATGTGAGGAAGAGAAAAGGAGGGGGTTACAGCAGAAAGTGACAGGGCAAATAACACAATGACTGCGAAGAAAGGGAAAACACAATCGAACAAGCAAACATACACATGCATAGTCATGTGCATGCGTGCATTCCTCTCTCTCTCTCTCTCTCTCTCTCTCTCTCTCTCTCTCTCTCTCTCTCTCTTCTCTCTCTTCTAGAGTTGTCCCCTTCAGTTCATTAGTGATCTTCTAGAGAAAGAAAATGGGACGGAAAAAGTTATGTCTGAAGAACAGTGAGTACTGAAAGATGGGAAGGATCAAGTCACCTTCATCCCCCCACCCCCCTCCTACGCTGCACCCCAACCTCTCATCTTTCATCCAAGAGAGGAGAGAGAGAGAGAGAGAGAGAGAGAGAGAGAGAGAGAGAGAGAGAAATTATGGAGAGAGATAACCCTGGTGTAACACTGATTGCCTCTGTGTGTATAGACAGGCCTGTATATGTGAAAGTACACATTTATGGATCATGGCATTTAAAGGATCCCTGACTAAAACTAGACAAAATAATAAGTAAGTGAGAACACAGCTTTATAAACACAAAAAGGGGAAAAATCAGTGAAAACAAAAAGTGACCACTTTTACAGTCCCTGAACAATTTCACACCTTTCAGAACATTCCAATGATGAGCGAATAGCTTCAATGTCAGAAGGTCACGTACAGTTTCATTTGTTGGCAAATAAAAAAAATGAAAAGGGGAATTATATCGTTAAAAAGACGCTGTATCAGTGCAGAATTTGGTTTTAAAGTATCTACTCTGAATCTGAATAGGACACTAGTAAACAGCCTAGATGACAGTCACTTGTTTTTGCACCATATAATCATATTCTTAGATTTTTTTTTCGTCTAACAGTTTTTGTATATTATATATATTATATATTTTCGCCAGCATATGTTTAGGATTCTTAAGTTTGTACCGAGACACAGAATCCTTCCCGTATGGATTTTGGGATCTGAATTATATCAGGACTGACTTAATTCTTGCACTTCGTGCTGCTTGATCTGTCCATTCATTTGCAGATAATCCGCAATGTGAAAGGATCCAATGAAAAAAAAAGATTACAAACACAAAATAAACCAGGGGAATTATTTCTGTTACCAAGTTCACCTCTTACCTTGGTGCTGAATAGATTTAATAGATTTAAGCATTTACAAAACAGGCTTCGAATCGACACATAATAGTATCTGATAGAGAGAAAGTGGATAGTCAACTGATGATTTATACCCATTAGGATGGCAGTAAGTTCAGCTATGAATATTTGAGGGTTCCTTCCAAAATGATGAGATCTCTCCACCTATCAGGTAGGGATAACATACAACGCACCAGCAAAGCAGTCATTGAGTATGGAACTGTCCACATGAATTTCAAATGATATATTTAATGTTAATCATCGTGAGACTTGATGGATGCAGTAACAGTTAGAGCTTCATCTGTCATGATATATACAACCCATGCCAAATTCGGCGACGTTGAGTTCCCATTGATGGACTGTACTACAAGATGCTCGCGGAGCTACATTTTGGGTTTGAATGTCTGCGTGGTTACAAAATCAGATGGACATGAATCCATCGTTGTCATAAAACTAATTTGCTATGCTCTGTGGAGAAAGAGAACCTCTGATATAATTCAGTTTCCTTTGTATTTGAGTTTTGGATTGAATGGCTTTGTAAAATATATTTTGCAAACGCGAGTTTCGTAAGCCCTTTTAGAGGTTATACTCCAAACTATGCATTAGTTTCATTGTAGATGCGCCGGGATGAACAGGAGTATCAAGAACTAGTTTATAACTTGACTATCAACAGTGTCGCATTCTGGGTATTTTTTTTCGCTGAAAACATGTATCGAAACCAGCAACACTAATTGAAATGGAACCTATTTACACTCGCATGTCTTTTGAGAAAGAGAGTGTTTTTGTTCCTGCTCCCGACAACACTCCCACTGTATTCGGATCAACAGAACAGTAGGACACTAAGGGCCAGACTATTTGACTTTTTTGTCTCTGTTTTTGATCGTTATTAGCGGGGTAAAATGGTAACCAAGCAATTTGGGGGAAGGGGGTGCGTTTAGTTTAGGACTATATGACAAGTGATCTGCCCTTCCTAGTATAAGTCATCTAGAAAAAAAAAGAATCATTAGTATTAGGAAGTCTGAGTAACACTGTCAAAGACCAATTCATAGAGCGGATGGCTTAGGATTTCCATTTTATAGAGACGGCAGCAGTCTAAAAACGTATTAGGCTCTGTTTGGGGGAGGGGGTATATTCTTCCGTGTTATGTAGAGTTCTGGTTTGATTTGATCTGACAGGTCCCCAATAATTCATCTTTTACTGGGCCATCTGCGCCACAGCGGCATTTGTTGTTGCTTACAGTGTTGCTTCCCTTTGATTTATCTTCCATGGCAACCACTGGGCCATGGTGACATTTGTTGTTGCTTACAGTGTTGCTTCCATTTGATTTATCTTCCATGGCAACCACTGAGCCGATGTGACATTTGTTGTTGCTTACAGTGTTGCTTCCCTTTGATTTATCTTCCATGGCAACCACTGACCCAATGTGACATTTGTTGTTGCTTACAGTGTTGCTTCCCTTTGATTTATCTTTCATGGCAACCGCTGAGCCGATGTGACATTTGCTTTTGTTTACAATGCTGCTGATCTTTAACTGGGTTGATTTCTTTGGCAAGGTTTACCAATTTCGAATGTAAACATAGCCCAAGGCAACAGAACGCAGATGGAAAGAGTCATTTTTTTAGTAGGTCCAGTATAGGAATCGGCAGAAGCTGCAAGAATGAATGAGGTGTGCCTTATGGCCAAGTTCTGAGAAGCTTTGAGCAGAGAGAGAAAAAGGAGGAAGAAACTGTGGTATCCACGAAGACTCCTAGGTTGTTGTTTTTTTATTGCGGGAGTTCCGGAGTGAGAAGGGGGGGGGGGGGGGGGGATGTGCACTGGACAAGGCTATCAAATAAAGTGAATCAATGAGGTGGAAGGCTTGCGGTGTTAGACGTGTAAATCACAAGCAGAGGACAGGGTGGTCTGATCTTGTTCTCGTTTAACCCCAAGTTATTGGCTTAGCACAACCAAGTCATAATTCAACACACGTACGTGCACCTCTCTCTCTCTCTCTCTCTCTCTCTCTCTCTCTCTCTCTCTCTCTCTCTCTCAAAACTAGAATGTTCTGAAATGCCTGTTTGGCTTTGTTTAACGTCTTAATTAGATTTTTCGGGAATCTGCATCTAAAATTTGAATTTTAGTATTTTAAATCGACTATTGTAAAAAGTCTATTTTTTTTCAAATCTTTGAACTGTTCCAGCAAAAGAAATTAATCATAGCGGAAATATATGTTCGACTTTCTGTAGTCCAACGCACCTTGCAAATGTGAAAACAAGACCAAATAGTGCAGACACATTATATGATACGTTATATAACCCACAATGAGTTTCAAAACCATGCAGCATATTCTGAACCTTTCCAGTATACAAACAAATTGAAGTACAAGGACTCTTCATACGAATCAGTCATGCATATGTACATAACACTTGCATGGTACGCTTTAACACACATCTCTCTCTCTGTCTGTCTCTGTCTCTGTCTCTCTCTCTCTCTCTCTCTCTCTCTCTCTTTCTCTGTCTATCTCTCTCATTCACAAACAACGCAACCACACAAACACAGACACAGACACACAGACACACATACAGACACACACACACACACACACACACACACACACACACACACACACACACACACACACACACACACACACACACCACAAATAGCAGAGATACGCACACTCTTGCTCCCAAGCTAATACAAGCGTGTAGGCACATAAAAACAGACAGAGAAGGCAGAAATAGAAAATCCATCGGGAGCTGTCTAAAAGCTTGCCTGAAAGGTGGGTTTTCAAATTCGATTTGAAGGCGCTGTTATGGAAACAAAAAGTGGGATTTACGAAAAACAAACAAACAAACAGAACTCCATTCACGTTCCGGGATTTTGACTAGTTTGTAAACCCACTTTCTAGGTTAGGAAAGAACGCTATGTTTTATAAGCACACACACACACACACACACACACACACACACACACACACACACACACATACACACACACACACACACACACACACACACACACACACACACACACACACAAACACGCGCGCGCGCGCGTGCACGCGCGCACAGATAAACGACATTATGGTGTTGTGTTTCAATTTCCCATCAAAACCCGTTTTGACCCACTTTTTTATTATTTACGTTCTATTCTTTTTGGTTTTGCTGTCTCATCTTTGTGTCCTGTCAATGATCCCTTTGTCGTGTTGTATTTCACGTCACGTCTTCGCTTCTGTGTGTACTTGTGAACGCTGTAAGCCACTTCTCATTCCCATTGTCCTCCATTTGATTCAGATGTTTATTTTGAATTTGATTTTGAAATTTTGCTCTCAATAGTTGCTTACTCACATTGTTTATTTGTATTTAC
>CM065715.1:79560927-79563427 GCA_033310375.1 Conus canariensis
CATGTTGTTCATTCATGAGCCTTTTCGTAGACAGCTGTTTCGGTCACATGCATCTGTTTGAGGACAGCCTTTTCACTCTATGTGCTGTCAGCCTTGTGGGGGTCATGTGGGTGGCTTGCCTTTGATAAAACTGAAACTAGGAGATGACAAATGATGGGAGAGTAAAAACTAAGTGGAAAGATGGAAGGGGTGGGGCGCTTGAAACGACAGACTGGAAGACCGGATGAAGAAGACTGGATGAAGACAGCGGTTATGTAAGTGTAGAGAGGGGGTAGAGGATGAAGAGGACATAAGTGGAGGGGATGAGACAGTAGGGGGAAATGTGATGGGGAGGGGGTGCGGGAGGGGAGCGAAAGGCAGGGCGGCAAATGGTGGGTGGCTGACGAAGGGCTATGAGCCTGAGTCATGAAAGGGACGGAGCCACACCACTGAAGACATGGAGCCTGGTTGTTGTGGACCATTCATTGATCCCTCAGAAACGGGGTTAACAGAGATGGGTTGGACCTGGTCCCCTCTTTTCTTGAACTGCTATACATCAGGCCCAGTTCTTTCGATCCTAAACAATTTACGATGATGATTAAGTTATAAGGGTTCGAATGGAAGCAGTGATATGGGGCTCCGTATGTATGATCAAATACAGATGAGTCTCTAGTGTCCTGTTTCGTCTCAACTTCATTTGTGTTTGGTTAGCTCTTGCTTTGAGAATAGTGATTGCTTTTATCTGTATCCCCAACCTTTGACTTCGCAACAAAACTTCGATATTTTTTATGCTCTTCAAATACCCCCAAATCGAATAAAAGCTGGTATCCATCCTACACCAACAAATTCTGCGTCCCGTCTTCGTTTCGAGCTGTTGTCTGGGCCTCGCTGTAGTTGGTAATGACCTCGTATCTCCTTGATTTTGATGTTAAGTGTTAAGTCACTATTAAATGTTACACCACAAATTGTCGCCAGCCCAAGTTGTCGCCAACTGTGTTACTACTCCTTCTACAACTAGTCGTTGTGGTCATCATAATACAAGAATAGAGGGAAAAACAATTTTGATGCAACATTTATATATGATTTTTCACTTTGTATTTCTTTTGTTTCTTTTCAGCTGTTTTCATTGTTTTTTGTTTGTGCAGTTCTATTGACACTGGAGTGTATACGTACAGTGTAAAGACGTTTCACGCAATGTCATTAAATACACATTTTCAAATGCATTATCCAATCCCTTTGTACATGATTAACACTAGATGCATACACCAAATCAGAAACAATCTAAAGCAGTAACAAATTACATCCAGCTTGCCTTACAACCCGCATCAAAATGGCACCGAATCTTGATTTCATACAAAAAGGAAGCCTTCATGTTCCCTGGTGATCACGTGTCAGATTAAGGTTGCTCGTGGCACATGTTTTACCATTGGTAAGAAACAGATCGCTCACTGACCTAAGCAGTCCCCAGCAAAGTGGAAACGCACAAGTCATATCAGTACGGAAGCGAAGCCAGCCTTACAGTTCATTCTCGAAAATATGTCACATTCCTGCCCATTTTGTGGCAATAGGTGACAATTTGGGTTTCGGCGACAATCTGGATGACGAAACCTGCGCAAATTGTCGCCAGCGGCAATTTGGGCGAGCGAGAATTTGGGGTTTAGCAATGGCATTATTGCCCCAGTAACTGAAAAGGAGAGAGAAGAATTCTCAGAGTAGTTCACCATCCTTTATGTTTCAGGTTCACCTGGTAGTTTTAAAATCAAAACAATTTATGACTGCGCGCGCCCTACCCTACTCTCCCAAACCACTTCTACCTCCGTTACAATCACAGTTCTTGAACCAGGAGGAACCGCACACTGTTAGTGGCTATGAACCATGTGCCACAGGATGCCCATCCTTAGCACTGCAATTGATATTGGTGACGTTAGGATATTAGTTTTGTGATGTAACTTATACGTTAACTATCTAAACTACGTCGTGTTCCTGCACGACTAGCATCTAAATTGTAGTCTACATGTGCATGGCACTATTCTGAGAAGTTAATAGGTTAATGAAAATAACAGCCTTAAGATTTAAAGGGGTTCTAAATAACATGTTTCAATATCACACGGTTTGGTTTGGGACAATGTGGAAAGAAAACTGATTGACCTTACCCATTCCTCTGTAGGTGCTCACTCCTCTCTCATCACTGATCCTTTCTTTTCACTAAAATTGCAGACGTTAATTTTACCATCTACATGATGGAAAAAAAAAATCCCAAACTTGATCACACGAGTGCAGAGACGCTGCTTTTTCTTCTATTTTGACGGTTGCGGTGTGTCATACAAACCCTGCCCCGTTTGCCTCGGTTTGCAAGCTGAGACAGCTCGCGGTGGGTTACGGAAGCACGCAATTCCTCTTGTTCCTCCGGTGTTTTCCTTCACCTTCAAATCTGAAAGTGATATAACGCTTAATACTGATTTGAACCCAGGACAGCTCTCTCTCTCTCTCTCTCTCTCTCTCTCTCTCTCTCTCTTCTCTC
>CM065715.1:79570927-79575927 GCA_033310375.1 Conus canariensis
GCAATTTCAAGAAGTGAAAATTTCTCTATACTTAAAGGCCTTGTACAAAAACAAAGAAAAATTCTTAACAACTTCTGCAGAAGTAGATGAACAAAGTAGGCTCAGTTTAAACAGGGATGGCTGTCTGTAATATTTGGGCTTAATAAACTTTTCGCTGATGCTCATGAGAGCTGGACAGGACAGGACGAAGTGTAATTCGGTATCAATTGATTTTTTTACATAAAGGACAAAGCATATCATAATCATTACATATGCGATATCTAAAATAATGAGTGGCCAATGCAGATATTCCTAATCTGAACTTTGCTGTTACATGTTTTAGGTGCCTGTCCATATCTAAGGTTAAGTACGTTTTCAAGTCATGAACATCACAAAAGTTCCTGTATAAATCAAATCTGTCACTGTTATGAATATGATCAGTCATTTCTGCCATCTGGTCAACCAACCGTTGACGGAAAACACATACAAACTCTTTAGTATTACCAACCCCTTGATTCAGCCAAACAAATCCAAATCCGTATTCAAATAGACATAGGCACACTTTGGACACCCAGTTACTTTTGCCTTTAGCATCTAAGTCATACAACATATTGTACGCCTTACGAGGAATTCTAAAGTCTTCCATTTGTAACAGTTTCAGCCAGTAGTGGATACATCTGACAGCAGAGGTAATGTAAATGGGAAATCGATTAGTCTCACCATAAATTAGATCATTTGGAGTCCGTCTATCTACACCAAGAAACCTTTTCAGAGCAAACATTTGAACGGATTCACAATAGATAGCCGCTTTTTCTAGTCCCCATAGCTCAGAGCCGTACTGTACAATCGGTTGAACCTGAGAATCAAATAGCTTTATAAATAACATGAATGAAGAATTATTAAGAACATGTAACTTTTTCATGATACAAAGCACAACATTTTTCGCTTTACTTGAAAGGTCTTTACATGCGCCAACAAAACTCAAGCGTGTTGAGAATAATATTCCTAAATATTTATAAGCATTGACAACTGGCATAGGAGTACCATCGTATACCCACCTTTCCCTTACACTTAAATAACCACCTTTACGAAATACTATGATATTGCTTTTTTCCATGTTGACTTTCAACTGCAATGATCTAGCGGCACGGTGCAAGCTATTCAATTGTGTTTGCAACCCTATAACAGTTTCAGACATCAAAACAACATCGCTGGCCAACAGAAGAATAAACAATTCAAAAGCGTTGAGCGATAATAAAGCACCATGTTTACCATTGTTGATTACATCAAGAGCTAACTCATTAATAACAAAGAAAATAAGATAGGGCTGCATGCATCTCCTTGCTTGACTCCTCTAGAACAATTAATATAGTCAGTAAGTTTCGCTCCACAACGGACTCTGGTTCTTACTCTATCATACATACTTCTAATACATCTATGGAGTTTACCTTTAATACCATTTTTTGTCAAAATGGGCCAGAGGAGATTTCTATTAATGGAGTCAAACGCTTTTTCGAAATCTATAAAAGCTACGTATAACTTCCTATTGTTAGAAAACTGCTTCTGCACAAGTGCAAGCAATGTAAACATGTGATCAATAGTTGAGTAACCCGAGAGAGAGAGAGAGAGAGAGAGAGAGAGAGAGAGGAGAGAGAGAGAGAGAGAGAGAGAGACAGACAGACAGACAGAGAGCTGGACAGACAGACAGACAGATAGACAGACAGACAGACAGACAGAGAGTCAAATCATGTCAAGGTAATAGCTCCCACCCAAAAGATAATGCTGTTTGCAGAATGGCACAACAGAGCATCTTTTTACGACATCGAATCGGTGGACTGAGCGATTGACGTGGAATTCAGCTGGCTATTTGTCATGTCTTTAGCATCGCATTCCACTGCAAAATCAATTTCGCGAGCATACAATCATGTGTTTTTGTCCGTGTGCACGTGTGAGTGTATTCATGCAAGCGCCAACGTATGTGCCTCTGTGCGTGTGAGCGTGTCCACCCCTCTCTCTTATCTCTACTGTTTCTTCTCAGTCTGATGTTGTCACTTCCCAATCACTCAAACTTCTACCTCTCCCTCCCTACATCTCTCCTCACCCACCCTCATTTTCATTCCGGCTGTCAATGACATGCGCGCAAACTTGATTGGAAACAATGAAGGATTCAAGATGTGAAGAATGGAGTGGCGCACAGAGAGAGAGAGAGAGAGAGAGAGAGAGAGAGAGAGAGAGAGAGAGAGAGAGAGAGAGAGAGAGAGGAGAGAGAGAGAGAGAGAGAGAGAGAGAGAGAGAGAGAGAGGAGAGAGCAGAGACAGAGACAGAGACAGAGACAGGACACAGAGAATGTGTGTGTGTGTGTGTGTGTGTGTGTGTGTGTGTGTGTGTGTGTGTGTGTGCCCATGTGTGTGTGTGTGCCCATGTGTGTGTGTGTGCATGTGTGTGTGTGTGCGTGTGTGTGTGTGTGTGTGTGTGTGTGTGTGTGTGTGTGTGTGTGTGTGTGTGTGTGTGTGTGTGTGCATACCTTCTTTGTCTATCCTACAATGAATCTTTCATTTGATGTTTTTTCACTGCATTGTGGCATTACCAGCCGTTAGATGAGAGAGAGAGAGAGAGAGAGAGAGAGAGAGAGAGAGAGAGAGAGAGAGAGAGAGAGAGAGAGAGAGTGCATGCACGTGTGTTGAATCAAAGCTTGCATGTGCTAAGCCAATAACTTGGGGTTAAACGAGGACAAGATCAGACCACCCTGTCCTCTGCTTGTGATTTAATCACCAAACACTCGCCGCGAGCCTTCTGCCTCGCTGATTCGCTCCATTTGATGGCCTTCTCCAGCGCACTATTCTTCCTCCTCACCCTCGCCCTCCTGAAATTAACAGCCAGGAATCTGTATGGACGCCACAGCATTTTTACCCCTTTCCTGTCTCTACTCAAAGCTTCTCACAACTTTGGCCATTATGCACATTTCATTTACGTCTTTCTGCTTCTGCCAGTTCCTTAATTGGCCCAATAAAGAAATGACTCTTTCCATCTGCGTTCTGTTGCTTTAGCTTGTTTTTGTATTAGAAATTCGTTAATCTTGCCAACGAAATCAACCCAGTAGAAGATAAATAACATTGTAAACAAAACCAAATGCTGCTATGGCTCAATGGTTCCAATGGGAATCAACGGGAAGCAACGTTATTAGCAAGAGCAAATGCTGCCGTGGCGCAGTTTAACCAATAACAGGTGAATTACTATAAGCCTGTTGGCTCAAATCAACCCCCAAAATCTAAATAACTAAGAAGAATAAACCCCCTCTCCCCAGAACCTGGGATTTTCAGAGTACATCAGGCTTTGAAATGAAATACAAAGACATCCACTCTATGAAGTGGTCTTTAGCAGAGATGCTTTTTGACATGTAGTCCTAAACCAAAGGCGACAACTCTAACAAGTTTGTTACCATTTTTTCCTCATTAAGAGTTTAAAAAAAAAAAAACAGGAAAAAGTCTCAAATCCCTTAGCCCTTTATGCCTGCTCTTATGGTGACCTCAGTTTCTAGTTTCTATGCTCCTGGTGAGCTGATGTTGAGGTTGCTAGAATCGGCAAATACATGGGACTGTCGTTGGACGGACGTCATTTGGCCATCCAGAGGGGGACACTCACTTACGCTGGCTCCAGGACAAGGCAGTCACGGTCGTCAGGTATGGGGCTTAGAATGGGGTGTTCCGCGTTGCATCAGAACACTACTGAACACCATTAACGTCACTCTGCAGCAGTGCAGTGTCTCTTCTGGTAACTCGCCTCATGACGCTTTCACATTGACAATCCTTGTGGTTTGTCAGTATTCGGGGCTACAACAAGACAAACGAGAGTGTGACTGTAGATGGCTAGCCTGATGAGCAGTCTGTTAGTGATGTGAATGGAATGGCACGGGGAGAGAGAGAGAGAGAGAGAGAGAGAGAGAGAGAGAGAGAGAGAGAGAGAGAGAGAGAGAGAGAGAGAGACGCCAAGTTCCAGTCATTTTCAGTTTTGAAACTGGAAGACAAAATGTGGAAGAACAAGAATGGCATGCTTCTTTAACACAATGCGAGCACTCCCCATCTTGATGACTGAGGCAAACGGTTCAGGGTTGGTATGACAAACCGCAACCGTCACAATAGAAGACAAGCTGGCATCTGTGCATTCCTGTGAGCAAACTTTGTGATTCCTTTTCCTGACAATGTTGACGAAAATATTCATGTCTGCAATTCTAGTGAAGATAAACTATCCAGTGATGAGGGAGGAGTGTACAGCCATTGGAAGAATGGGCTAACAGTTTTTGATTTACATAATCCTAACCAATGATGAAAATATAGCCAACTAATCTGATAAATGATATTCCGGTATCTCCCCTTCAGTTACCTGGACTATGATGGCATAGTGGCTTAAACTTTAACAGCAAAATCAAGGAGGTAAAGAGTTATCACTGCTGGTAAATGCAACGTAGCCCAGACAACAACTCATACCTAAAATGGGATTCAGGCGTTCTCGGCATAGGATGGATACCAACTTTCATTCAATATTTGGCTGCTCGTAGAACATCAACAATACCGCAGTTTCATTGCTATGATATGGTAGGGGGGGGGGGGGGGCAGACAAAAACAAATATCATCCTCAAAGCAAGAGCTCACCAAAGACGAAAAGACACTAAAGAACTGGCTGTGGATGATTACATTTGTGGTGCCCCATACCACTGTTGTGGTGCCCCATACCCATTCTATGATCCCCCATTTTTCCTTCTTGCGACTTAATGGCAATCGTAAATCGTTCAGGATCAAAAGGACCGGGCATGATGTGTATCACTTCCGGAAACGACGGGACCAGGTCCAACTCATCTCTGTTAACCCCGTTTCTGAGGGATCAATGAATGGCCCACAACAACCAGGCTCCATGTCTTCCGTGGCGTGGCTCCGTCCCTTTCATGACTCAGGCTCATAGCCCTTCATCATCCAGCCACCATTTGCCACCCTGCCTTCCGCTCCCCTCCCGTACCCCACTTTCTT
>CM065715.1:79580927-79595927 GCA_033310375.1 Conus canariensis
AAGATCGTTTCTATTTAGACTAATATCAATTTTGTTGCTTGTTGTTATGACCTTAATATCCTCGCCATTGTAAAGAACGACGACAGTAACTTTAAGTTTGTCAACGTCTAAGTTTTGCCAGCTAATAAGAATTCCTTTCATAAGATTGTCACTGACGCCCAGAGCTCCATTTCTCGCCTCATCTTTTAAGACAGAAATTTTAAATATCATTGTGAACGTGTCTCCTAATTTTGTGCGTGGAATGAACTGTAATTTTGTAGAAGCTTTCTTTAAAACCGATTCTCTTCTGTGGAGGATGTACTGTTTGTCCCCAAACGGCTTTATTTCAATCTCTTTCCGACTGTTGTCCTCTGGCATAAGACTTACATGTAAAGGGCCAGAGTTCAATGCTTTTCTGAAACTTTTTTGACGGTCAAAAAATGTAAATGGGCTTAAGAATTCAAATTTTATGTCCCATTCTAAATATGGTTCTAAGTGCCATTTGTTGTCAGTTTTTCGAACTATTTTATATTCATACTGACCTGTATTATTTGCTTCTACATTGCGTAGTTGTTCTAGTTTAGGAAACCTTTTGTTGTCGTCAACCTCTTTGCGCTTATAATAACCATCTTTAGTGTACTCAAAACCATATAAAGTGCCTATCTCACCGTTTTGTTCAAAGTCCTCAACGTCTGCAAGGTCTTTTAATTCTAAAGTTACACACCTCTCAGGCGCTAATGTGACCCCCGAATCGTCTGGTCCACGTGACATTTTTTAAAACAACGTATTATTTTATTTCCAAAACAATGTGCAGGCTGTCACATTTGACGACTTTTCCTGTTTGGTCTTTGATTTTTATATTAAATGATCTGACCCTCCCACAAGCTAATCTTTTAAACTGTAAATTAGGGAATTGTATAATTTCATAATCGCAATATGCAGCTTTCCCTGATGGAAGAGCTCTTAAAACAGTTGAGGGCCTTCCATCATATAAGTTTTCATCAGTGCTCAGCTCGTCCAAATGAACATAGAGTAATGAATGTAATGCAAGATCGAGCGGGTTTTCTCCCTCATAAGTAGTTTTGTCTGGTGTAACTATAAAAGTATGAACGGCATAATTGTCAGTTGCAAAGCCTAACATTTTAGCTAGCTCTCCATCAAAAAGGTAACTTACTTCTTCTTCTTCAGGTTTGAATGTCAACATTATTTTCAAATTTGCATTGTTAAGTTTGAGAGTAATGTCGAAGTTACTCATTGCTTCTTTCAGCGAGCAAAACCCGTAATAACCATCAGGTATGGTTAACCGGCTAACTATTTTTCCTCTATTGTCAAATTTTGAAATCTTATTATTCCTCTTGGATTGACTTATATTAAACCATACGACTTTGTAGAATATTTCATGGAGTGCGACCCTTTGGGTTCCGCAGTTATTATCAATAGCATATTCTAAAAACGAAGGACTGTCTTGAGTTGTTATTGTTACAAACATTTTTAAAACAAATTTAAAAATGAGTGCTTTCAAATATACTAATGCAAAATATTCTGTCGGGCCGCACTACAATCTTAAAAATATAACAACTGACACCCTTGACATTTCTGTGACTCAGTCTGACGCCTTTCAAGTAAAGGTTAGTACTCCATTGGATCGTTATCTTAACCCTCCTATTAAAAACGACTACATCCCGAAAGTGTGGTTCAGTCATCCGATGCAGTTTTATCAGAACCAGTTAAACTTTGCTGTGTTTTGTGCTTTCAACTGGGTGTGGAGTGTCGTATGCTGATCATTTAAATCATCCTGATCCTTTGGTGAGGTCAGTGTATAGATTTCATTTTTATTACACCTTCAGACGTATTTTATCTGAACTGCAAGCGCCATTACCAAATGACAAAACGTTTAATCCATTCAGCAACAGAATAGATTACAAGGCTTTTGAAAGGATCTGTAACGAATTTGATATTAACCCAAAGACATACTTTAGACAAAAGTTGGATCCTAATTATGGTTTAGGACTCCTTTATTATTGGGGCGTGCACAGAAAGTATAACTATGATGGAATCCTCCTTACACATCTTTTCTTCAGGCACAACTGTTCACCTCGGGTCCATAGAGCAAGAGCATAAAACAGCATGGACAACATTTATTTTGGATACTTCTAAGGGTCTAACAAAAGCGGGAATAGAACGAATAAACGACTCTATTCGTACTTATGTTTGGTGTTTGCTAGGTTCGCAAGCACAAACGAGATCAAACATAATTGATCCTTCTACTGGCTTTGACGCCCAAAAACAGTATTTAGCAAATTTAGAGGATTCTATTAATTCTGCAATTGATTTGCCTTCAAGTATTAAAAGGTACCAAAATGTTTTGCAATACGCAAGATCGAAAGTAGACTTTGCTGTTGGCACTGGTTTATACATGCTGCCTTCTGACCTCAGACTCCAGATAGGAACAATAATAAACTATAATAATGAAATCCTTGTGGCTGGCAAAGAAGAGAAGGTCGGAAAAAACGACATAAATTCTAAGCCAGCAATAGCAATAAAAAAAGAAGTCCCAATCCCCGTGGCCCCCTCAAAACCCCATCCAATCCCCAAGGCCCAAAGCCCAAAGGCCATTGAAGACGCGGACTTTGTTCGTGATGACCATGAATATGAAAAGACAGCACTTGTTATTGGATTAACTGCCCTAGGATTACTTGGTCTTTATCTTACTATAAAGTAACCCAACTATTAAGACAACTAATGTCCATAAGTGCTCGGCCATAAAGCCAACTACTTTACTTGCAGTAGACAAAAGCCAGCTAACGATCCCTCCTATTATACCAGGCAAAGAATCTATTGCTTTACTGGCTAATTTTTTTAGTAAGTTTGCAAGGTGATCGAGTTGTTTTTTTTACCCATGATTTATCTGACGACGGAGTTGGTGGTCCTGGTGGCACTGCTCCCCCACCACCGCCGCCTGTAATAGCCAACACCAGTGTACTTATTGCAAATCCTAAGGCTGTTATAACACTTGCTAATGTGACGCCTTGCTCTCTAAACAGTGTTCTTATTCGTTCTGCTAACGTTGTGTCTTCATATAAAATTCTTTGGATAGTTTCTCTTATTCTGCTCACTTGAGTTCGTAATTGTTCTCGGTTAGTAGACAGCACTTCTAGTCTTGCTGATCTCTCTTGTTCAAGATCTTTTAGTCTTTGTGTTATTCTTTCTTTAACACCAGGTCCTAAGTTGTGGTCATCAGCCTCAACTAGTTTTTCTTTTTCTCTTTTTATATGCTCATCTAGTTCACCCAGTTTTGCTAAATTGTTTGTTAATTCGCCTCTGATGCTTTTCAAAGCATGATCAAGGGCCGTTATTTCTCTCATAGGTAGCGGCGGATCGTGCATAGTTTTTAATACTGTTTCTTCTGAAAAACTGGTTTCTGCTTCTATTATTTCGTCTGCTGTTGGGCTTAAATCTTTAAGTTCCATGTTTTGTATTTGGTTATCTGTTGGGAGTTCTTGTAGTGTGTTTTGAAGTTTAGCAACTGCCTCACTGTCTAATCTTCGCGGTTTAGCAATGCCAAGGCGATTTTGATCGCTCACACTGAGCCTTTGTCTAATTGTACTCTTTTTTAAAAACTTTGATGAGTCTGGTTTAGTTGTAAGCTGAACAAGTTGTCCTTCGTCGTTTCTCACAAACAAATGGTCATCTTTTGTTTCAAAATCATTAGGGTCTATAAAATCAGGAGGTTCTTGGCCTAAACTTTGATAAAATGATTTGACCTTACTTTCTGTTAATTCACGCCGCAATGATTGTAATGGATGTGTCAAAGGTGTCATTTCACTCATGTCGTCTCCAGGATCAAAAACATCATAATCTTCTTCTGCCATGTTTTTAAATAATTAACTTTTTATTTTGTTTTATAAAAAAAAAATGTCACAAGCATATGGTTCGATTCTTGACCCGCATAGAAGACTGAAAGAGCCCTTTGGCGTGAAGGGAAATAAACAGAATATTATTGTTCCAAATAATCCATCTACTATTGATTCAGATCAAATTCTTACTGTTAAATTTCCAGACCTAGGAGCAGATGAAGTGATTGTGCCGGGATCTGCACGGCTTACTTTCAAAATAGAACTTGATTCAGCAACAGACACAAGCAGGACAGTTGTACAGAATCTGGGACGGGCAATCGTTAAGAAAATTTCTATAAAACTTGAGGGGCAAGAAATATTTTCTTTACACAATGCAGACATATTTCTAATCTATTCTGATCTATGGCTAACCGATAATGAAAGGGCCGATCTTGCGTTTCAAGGAATCGAAAATAACGAAGCACTAAAACACAGAATAGACGCCGAAGACGCTAAAGACGGTAACAAGTATGAAGCTGTAAGTTTTGCTTATGGAAATCGCTTTTCTATACCCTTAGATTTTGAGTTGTTAAAAGCGCATGCGCCATACTTTCAAGGAGCATTAAAAGACAGATTGTCATATGAACTAACTTTTAATGAATACAAACGTGTCATTAAATCTACAGACACTGATTCCAAGTACAGCATTTTCGACATCTCGTTAGAGTTTGACATTGTTAGCAACCCTAACTTAGCAAGGCTGATTGAGCAACAATATCAGTCAAAATTAGCAATATATTACGAAAGAGTGATTCATCATTCAAAATATCCTAAAAGCAGAGCAGACACTATATGGAACTTTAGTTTTAGCGCCGCAGCACGATCCCTTAAAGGTATTTTATTGCTGTGTGAAGATGAAGAACCATTCAAAAGACAAAGTGAAAAGTTTATCAATCCTAAAATAACGAAAGTACAATGTTCAATTGAGGGTAGTCCTAACCAAGTCTACGGTAGTGGGCTTAAACCTTATCATCATTTTGATGAAATAAGAAAATTGTTTGGAGGCGGGAGGTCTAGAAGTCCAACAGTAGACCTTGCGTCTAAAGATCTACACCTTCACAGTGTTAGACTTGATGAATATTTAACAACGAAATACGGTTTATGGATTGACCTAAGGTCAACAGAGGATAATCAGTTGCATGGGAGTGGGAGAACAGTTAAAGACGTAATAAACATTCAAATTGATAAAGAAAAAGAGAGTGATAAACCACTTAATGTACATTTGTTTTTAATATATGATGCGCAGCTGAATATTCAAGATAACAGATTGAAAGATATCCAATACTAAATTATTTTTATTTTAAAAAAGCATGTCTGTTACGACTTATCCAAAAGTGCCCAAAGAAGAGATAGTAGGCAATTCTGCTGCTGTAGACATAAAAACTTTCAGATTAACCAACATTACACAAATGCAACAAAAACTAGAGCAGGACCTTTCAAAATACAGCAAAACCAAACGAAGGTATTCTGCTGTCTTTAATGCTGTTACATATGTTAATACTGGAGCATCGATCACTAGTGCTCTATCAGCAGGAACAAGTGTAGGTCTCTTAGCAACAGGCGTAGGTGCACCGGTAGCTATACCTCTAGGTGGTTTGTCTTTAACTCTTGGCCTGTGTTCATTGGCTGTAAGTGCTGTCAGCAAAAAAATAAAAGCTAAACTCCAAAAGCACACAGCTATGGTTCAACTAATAACAGCTAAACTTAGTTCCTTCAAACTGACAATAAATAAAGCACTTGCTGACTCAAACATCACGGATGAAGAATTTAGTCGCCTACAGGCTGATTTTGAGGACTACAAAAGACAAAAGTTTGATCTTCAAAGAAAGGCAAGGGCAACTTTTTCTCAACAACCAGACACCGATCAGATAAAAAAGGAATGTTTAAAAAAAGTAAACGAAACATTAAACTCTGTTCTAAACAGCTCACATTAACAACACCAAAGGGCGTTATATACTTTAGTTTATGAGTCCAAGCACAAAAAGACCGTTGATATTGATTCTGATTAACTTTTATTTTTTTTGATTTAAATAAATATTTTGAGTTAGAAAAGAAACTCAACATGGATAAGATATATGAAGGTTCAGATGAATTGTTTGAAGCAATGCTCGAGGAAGAGCGTTTGTCAAAAGCTTTAAATGAGGTCGTTTTAGAAGTTATTGATCCAACAAACGTGCAGGCAAGCGTTGTACATGCTATTTCTCAAGTTCCAAGTAAACTAACAATAAACCCCCCAGTTAAAGTAAGGATAGTTGTTTTAATCGACTATATAACAATAAACGAAGAAAATATAGAAGTCTGGGTCTCAACTAAACAGCAGACTATTCTTTCTCATAATGACTTAACACCTGGTTGGGCAGATCAACTTCTTACACAGTTTAATGAAGCCTCTGAAGCAGCTAAAATGAGAGGCTCTGGTTGGTCAGAGGGTGAAGTCCTAGACATCAGATTAAGACAGGCTAAGTATGAGCCGATTGTAGGCAAGTCTTACATTCCACTGCCTCCAACATTAGTTGCAAAGAAAGCAGTTCTGAACATAAAGAATTCAGACGACAAATGTTTTATGTGGTGCGTTCTTGCTAGGCTGCATCACGTTGCCAAAAATGCAGAGAGAGTATCTAACTATTTACAGTGGGCCAATGATCTTAACTTTAACGGCCTTGAATTTCCTATGGCTGTAGACAAAATTGATCAGTTTGAAAAACAAAATCCATCAATAACTGTTAATGTCTACACATGGTCTGAAGAAACCAACCTTCTGCCAATTAGAGTGTCAAAGAACAGTCCAACAATAGGCGAACCAACCAAAACTCATGTAGACTTACTCCTGATGCAAAGCCTTAATGGGTTGCACTACACTCTAATACGCACAATGAGTAGATTACTAGTGCATACTACAAAACAACATAGCAAACAAGAATTCTGTAGAAAATGTTTAACAAGAATTCCGTCCGTTCAAGCTGCGAGCGAACATATAAAACATTGTATTAGCCCAGTTGACTGTGATACAGAACTAATTACGCCCGGAGAAGGCAGTAAAGTTAGTTTTAAGAACTGGAAACGGTTGCAAACTAGTCCATATGTTGTTTACGCAGACTTCGAATCACTCATTGTTCCTTATGAAGGACCAACCCCACAGAAACTTCCTAAAACAGTCTTAATGAGTAATCATCAGATTTGCTCATTTGCCTTCATCATTGTTAGGTCGGATGGCGCCCATTCAAAGCCAGAATTATACAGAGGACCAAATGCTGCAAAATACTTCTTAAAACGCATGCAGCAAGTGCGTAATGCCTGTTCTAATAATCTGAATTTATCTGAAATCATAATAACGCCTGAAGACCAACAACAGTATGACTCAGCCACTCACTGTTGGATTTGTGGTTTAGGCCTCTCCCCAGACGCAGAGAATCCAACAGTAAGAGACCATGATCACATTAGTGGAAAGTTTAGAGGAGCAGCACACAGTAAATGCAATCTTCAACTAAAGTTTGAACCAAAGACATGGAAGCTGCCTATATTCTTTCACAACTTGCGAGGTTACGACTCTCACCTTATAATGCAAGCAGTAACTAGCGACTTCAGGGTGTCATGCATTGCACAGTCATCAGAAAAGTACATGTGTTTCACTTTAAATAACATGTCTTTCTACGACTCTATGCAACACATGATGGGTTCATTAGAGTCACTGGCTATGTCCTTAAAGTCCTGCCCAATAACAGAAGAATATTTTGACCCAACTCTTGTTAGAAAGGGCGTTTACCCTTATGAGTACATGAACAGTTGGCAAAGGTTTGACGAAGATACACTTCCGCCTAAAGGCGCGTTCTTTTCTAGTCTCAGAGGAAAGGACATCAGTGATTCTGATTACCAGCATGCTCAAGATGCGTGGCAGAAGTTAGAGTGTAAAACGATGGGAGACTATCATGATTCCTATTTAATGGCGGATACCTGTTTGTTGGCGGACGTCTTTGAAAATTATAGGAAGACCTGCATGAAACATTACAGCCTGGATCCCGCGCATTACATTTCTGCGCCCGGGATGAGCTGGGACGCTTTCTTAAAATTTACTGGAGTACAAATTGATTTATTGTCTGACCTGCCAATGCTTCAGATGATTGAAAACGGATTGCGTGGGGGAATCAGTATGGCGTCGCACCATTACTGTAAAGCAAACAACAAATACTTGGACGACTATGATCCAAGTAAAAGGTCTAACTATCTCATGTATTTAGATGCAAACAATCTGTATGGATGGGCAATGGCGCAATCACTTCCATTACGCAACTTTAAAATGTACACAGATACGGATAATATTCAAAAAGCATTAAAGTGGTTGGGCAGTTTGACGCCAGATCAACAGTGTGGATACATTCTAGAAGTTGACTTAGAATATCCTCAGGAACTCCATGATTACCATAATGACTATCCATTAGCAGCAGAAAGTCTAAAGATGGCAAAAACAGAACCACCTAAACTTGTGCCTAATCTTCGAGGCAAAAAAAATTATGTCTGCCATTACAGGCTTCTACAATTTTATTTAAGACATGGTTTGAAGTTGACAGCTGTTCATCGTATAATTGCTTTTGATCAAGAACAGTTCATGAAACCATACATAATGAAGAACACTGATCTCAGAACTAAATCCACAGATGCTTCAGAAAAAGACTTTTTCAAGTTGATGAACAACAGCTGTTTTGGAAAGACTATGGAGAATCCGCACAAGCGTAAAGATGTTAGATTGGTCACCAGAGAGAACGATGCAATTAAGCTAACTTCTAAACCTAATTATCAGGACTTCAGAAGATTTCATGATCAGCTTTTTGGCATAATGATGAAAAAAAAGAAAGTCAAATTGGATAAGCCCGTTTTTATTGGGTTTACTGTTTTAGAGCTGTCGAAGCTTTTGATGTTAGAATTTCTTTATGACTACTTTAAGCCCTTGTATCCAGAGTCCAGAGTTCTGTACACAGATACAGATTCCTTTGTTATAGATATCCCTACTGAAGATATCTATAAAGACATGGAATTAGAAGTAGCTAAAGGGCATGCGGGATGGTACGACACATCTGATTATCCTAAAGATTCGCCTTTGCATTCAACTGTTAACAAGAAGGTTTTAGGTAAGATGAAGGATGAATTATCTGGAGGTGTGATCAAGGAGTTTGTTGGTTTGAGGTCGAAAATGTACAGTCTTTCAAGCCAAAAAAAAGTTGTTAAAAAAGCAAAGGGAATATCTCGTAGTGTTGTGCAGTCAAGCATATCCCATGACAACTATAAAGAAGCATTGTTTGGCAATAAGACTTTTCATCATGGTAGAAAGAAACTCGTGGAGAGCGTGGCAGCAGAGAGTCCTCAGAAGAGAAGCCCCCTTCAAGCAAGTGTTTCGGCCCTTATCTCCTGACACTCTAGGGGGGTTGGGCCACACCCGGTTCATGACTCCGGATGTCCCTCTGCTGCCCCTTTTTTTCCCATCTTGGGACGAGCCATGGCTGGGATTCGAACCCATGACCCTCTGGACATGCTCATTTTCCACTTAATGACTCGCGCTTTAACCACTGAGCCACAGGGACACCTGATATTTGTAGGGAAATTAAGCCTTATGAAGTTCACTTTTGTTCCTCCTTGACCAGATCCAGCTTGAACACCTCTCTGCCGCTTCTGCCATTGCTTTCAGGGCTCTGGTTTTTTAGTTTTTCCAAGCCTTGTTTTTCAGCTGGCAGTGCGGTCTTCATTTGCATCTTGAGGTTTTTCTTTTGGACCCTGATCTTGTCCATCTTTTCTTGGCGTCTGGATTTCTTTGGAGGTGTTTTCTCTTTGGGTAGTTTTGCTCCATAGGCGTCTCTACATGTGGCATACACAATGTCCCCATATGTGGCTAGTTTGTGTTCCAGGGTGCTTTTCCCTATCAGTGCATCGAGTCTTTGGACGATTTTTGCATCCAGTTTCTCCCAATCTTCAGTTTCGTTTGCTCGTGGCAGGTTGAGTTTCAGGCGCCTGGCATCGAGGGCCTGTGCAAATTCCTCATCCGAACCAACAGCGTGGATGTCCTTGGCACTGTGGTTTAAATCCTGGCCTTGGTCTTCCGACGTCTTATCTGCTGATGCAGTGCGCTGCTGCTCATTCAGATGAGTCTTCACACATCCCATCTTTGTTCTGTGGATCTTCATGCCACGGGTGGTAGCGAAACGCTTTCCACAGACACATGGATATTCCATTTGGTCCATGTTCATAGTCCGTTTGGGATTTGCAGTCATGATTGGTTGAGCACCGATGGATTCATCATTCTCTCCCCCTTTCGGTGAATCCTGGGAGCATCTTTTCCTTTTATTTTTAGTAGCCACATGTTTAAGGCAAAGTGGGGAGCCAGCCCACAGAGCCCTTGGTTCTGGTCTTTCCCAGTGTCCTCCGGTCTTTCCCGGACGTCCTCCGGCCTATTCCCGGAAGTCAATGGTTTACCCATGCATCAGTAGAAAGAAACTCGTGGAGAGCGTGGCAGCAGAGAGTCCTCAGAAGAGAAGCCCCCTTCAAGCAAGTGTTTCGGCCCTTATCTCCTGACACTCTAGGGGGGTTGGGCCACACCCGGTTCATGACTCCGGATGTCCCTCTGCTGCCCCTTTTTTTCCCATCTTGGGACGAGCCATGGCTGGGATTCGAACCCATGACCCTCTGGACATGCTCATTTTCCACTTAATGACTCGCGCTTTAACCACTGAGCCACAGGGACACCTGATATTTGTAGGGAAATTAAGCCTTATGAAGTTCACTTTTGTTCCTCCTTGACCAGATCCAGCTTGAACACCTCTCTGCCGCTTCTGCCATTGCAAAACTACCCAAAGAGAAAACTACCCAAAGAGAAAACACCTCCAAAGAAATCCAGACGCCAAGAAAAGATGGACAAGATCAGGGTCCAAAAGAAAAACCTCAAGATGCAAATGAAGACAATGACAATTACAAGCTGCGATCTAATCTGCATGAGATTAACACAACAGTTGTAACAAAACGGTCTCTTGACCGCACTAACACAAAAAGAGTATTTGTTAATCCAGAGTATTCATATGCAATTGGGCACTGGAGGACATTTGGTCAAGCGCAATTAGATACTCAGTAATTTCTTTATTCAGTATAGCTGGATTATTTGTGGTTGTTGTTTCAAGATTTTTGATTTTTTCATAAATATTAGGATCAATGGGTAGTTTATTCTTTATCATTGTTTTAATAATAAATCTATACGCAAATAATTTTTTTTGAGCTTCCATTTTAACTCAGAAATGTATTTGCCTAAATTAACTAAGCGACTGGAACTGTGTCTGGAGGGATTATCTGCAGTTCTTCCTTCACAAAAGATCTTCGGGGGGCTGGTCGTTTTGTTGTGTCAGTTTCTCGTAAATAATACACGGGCGGATTCATTTTCACAATTTTTTTTATCTCATATGGATCAACACTCCAAACTGGATCTGTTGCCCTGATGCGAGTGTCCCCTTCCGCTTCTCCCGGTGAATAAAGGTATCTCACTTTCAAACCAAATGGTAATAGTTTGCTTGATGAAGACTCTCCTTCAACAACATTTATTGTTTGTTTTCTGATTGCTTGTACTGGTTTTAGACCTTTAAATTCTTCATTATTCATTGCACGTAGAACTGAGGGCAGTCTTCTAACCCATTCTGTGTTGCGAGAATTGTCAATCAGCTCTCTGTGATACTGGTAGGAGAAAAGTCTTTCAGATAACTGTTTGTTAAAGTTTTCAACCAAACCCTGTGATCTGTGAACACCCGGAATGCCTCTTTTAATGGTAACTCTATGTTTTAACAATAATTGATTCACTTGTCCTTTAAATTCTTTCCCATCATCGACTTGAATCATGCGAGGATAAGTTAAGGGTCCTCGTTGATATATCAGTTGTAAAGCGACAGCAACAGCAGAAGCACTCTTTTGTGTTAATGGTTCCGCATCTTTGTATCTTGAAGCTATATCAATGACTGTAAGTGCGTACTTAAATCTTTTTCGTCTAATCGTATCATGGGGTAAATATAGAAGATCCATTTGATGGGTGTCGTTCGGAGTTATATTCACAAAGTGTGGTCTTTGTATTCGTTTGGGCGCTGGTAGATAAATTTGCCAAATCGCTTGTTTAGATAACCATTCTTTTGCTGTTTGTTCACTGACTCCCGCTGCTTGGCTAAGCTTTTTAATTGCTGTTATTCCCTTCCAATATCCTTTTGGAGAATAATAGATTTTGTACATTTTTATTCAGCCAATACTTTGTGCAACAAAATACACAGCGGTCATGCCAAAGACAATAAACAATATTTCTTGCATCTTTTGTTTTTCTGATGGTTGATAGTAATCGCTGAATTTTGGTGGGGGCAATGTTTCAACTTGTTTGCCTGTTACTAGAAAATATTCTTTTATTGCCTGGTCAACATCTTTAAATGTGTAAGCTGCATGTCCCTGTTGTTTAAGTCTGTCGTTAATAAAATCTAACTGCTCCATTCTTTGCTTTTCATAGGTGTCTTGTGCAGCAGCTAGTTGCTCCATAGCTTTGTTATGTCTTTTTCTCTCGCCGTCATCACGTAGTTTACTAAATGCGTAATTACTTCCGCTAAAAGCAAGCGCATTAACCACAGCGCCACCAATCATCATTACGAGTGAAGCCATTTTTATAAATGTATTTTTTTTAATTTTACATATTGATACTGTCTGGAATTATTCCTTGCTTAACTAGAAAATCTTTCGTAGCAAATGAAGCTGTAATAACAGCAATCAGCTTTGCTGAGTCTTCAAAGTCTAGTTTGCCAAGATCTGCTGGTTTTATTTTTAACAGGCTTTTACCAAGCATTGTGTATCCTACACTTAGACCTCCAATAACAGCAGAATGGTATACGAGGTTAGTAATAGTTTTTTCGGTGCTCATTTTTAAAAAATAAAATAATATTTATTCATTAATAAAACATGAACTGCGATGATTTACTTCCTGAACTTACAAATGATCAAGTTGATGACCAAGCTATTATGCGCCAAAAGGAAAGGCTGTATTCTTTGGCGGCGTGTGGAAAAACAAAACAGTACCTTGGAAATGAATTCAGCATAGAACAGATTCAACAGATGTCGCCACAAGACATTGTAAAGTATCACAACAGGTATGAAGCGCAACTGGGGTCAAGAATGGTAAAAAGTGTTGGGCAAACGGTTCTTAGTTTGTACACTAAACTAGTTAGTAGATTTGCTCCCATTGATTCTGAACAAGATTTTATGTATGATTTAACGCAGGATCCAGTTTTAACAAAGTCATTAGAGTCTCTAGGATGTGATCTATATTACAGATTTGGAACATTGTTATCGCCATTAATCATGGGATTAATTACTTTTAATCATATAGATTTTGTTTCCCTTCAAAATGACCGAGCCAGAAAATCAGCAGAATCAGAAAACATTGAATCAGGTGGAGAAAGTGACCAGTAAAAAGCCTCCTCATCCTGGGCGTGTTGCAGCAGGAAAAAAATTAGCAGAGTGGAACAAACAAAAAAATTAATGTTGCAATCACAGAATATAACTCATAATGAAAACATAACACCGCCAACGCCAACAGTTGTTTCAATGCCAGCTGTAAATACACAAGTTGATTCAAGACCTACAACACCAAAGTCGTCATGGAATATTGAATTTAAAACAGTTGCCATTTTTGGCGTCATTGCTGCTGGGGGTGGTTATTACGGTTATAAAATATATAAACAACGCCAGCAAAAACCAAAGCAGTCCAAAAAATCTCAGCCACTAAATACAGAAGCCGAACAAAAAAGCATGCCAGAACTGCCAACAACAAAATCTCATTTTGATCCATTTGATATGCAATAATATGTTAAGAACTTAATAAATAATTATAAGTGACTTGAATAAGAACTTGATAACAACTTGATGACGACTTGATAAAATCTTAAATAAGAACTTGATAAGAACTTGATAAGAACTTAATGACGACTTGATAAGAACTTAATAACGACTTGATGACGACTTGAATAGAACTTGAATAAAAACTTGAATAAGAACTTGGGGTGACTTAATTAAGGACTTGGGGAAACTTAATTAAGGACTTGGGGTGACTTAATTAAGAACTTAATTAAGGACTTGGGGCGAAAAGTGGAACTGGTAGGACCACTTGTCATTTGATATGTCAGCCACTTGCTTTGTGACTGAACAGGATGTGCGTGGGCGCTGAGCAGTGATTCGTTGGCCTGCAACTACTAGTTAAGCGCGATGAAGAACAGAGAAAGAGGCAGCTCACGCTATAGCAAAGAACGTGTTAGCGCACGCCCGCTGTGCGGACAGACCGCGCCGCAAGCCCGGTGAGAGAAGAAACGCAGTAGGCGCGCAAGGCGTGTTTTATTGATTTTTAGGTCAGAACATAGGGAGACACACAGTTTGTAAACAGGACGCTCGGCCTGCTGACTTACTGCGTCGTTATAATTGTGTTGTCTTGGTCTTGCAAAAAAGCTGACAGTCGACCGACTGGTAGTACAGACTGTTTGGGGGAACGCAGACACTATTTATTATAGATGACTGTTCGGCCGAAACTGGCTTTCAGTGGAAGACATGCTGGGATAAGTGTGTGGATTTTATGTCAAAAATATAACTCAGTTTTAAAAGACTTGAGAGAACAATTAAAGACAGTGGTTTTATTTCACATGAAAGATAGAGACGCATTTGATGAATGTATGCGTGAAAATGATGTTATTGAAAACGATCAAGAAAAACGAAGGATTAAGCAAAAACTTAAGTCTCAAAAGTTTTCTAAATTAGTGTTAAAAACAGATAATCCTACACATTATGTATGTTTGTAAAGTGTTTACTATTAGAGAACTATAAAATAGGCATTCTGGGTAAGCCGGCGGAGCAACAGCGAAACCGGCTTCAGCCGGTTGGAGCTGGCAGAGGTGGGTGAGCCAGAATGCCTATTTTATAGTTCTCTGAGGTTCCACGCAAAACAAAGAAAACAAAAAATAACTACCTCATCATATTGAAGTAAAGGACCGATAAATTGTGTGTGTGTGTGTGTGTGTGTGTGTGTGTGTGTGTGTGTGTGTGAGAGAGAGAGAGTGAGAGAGAGAGAGAGAGAGAGAGAGAGAGA
>CM065715.1:79605927-79610927 GCA_033310375.1 Conus canariensis
TGGGGCGCGCGCGCGCGCGCGCGCGTGTGTGTATGTACGTGCGTGTGTGAGTGCGTGGGTACATGCCTGCGAATGTGTGTGTGTGTGTGTGTGTGTGTGTGTGTGTGTGTGTGTGTGTGTGTGTGTGTGTGTGTGTGCGTGCGTGCGTGCGTGCGTGCGTGGTGTGTGTGTATGTGTGTGTGTGTGTGTGTGTGTGTGTGTGTGTGTGTGTGTGTGCGTTTGTGTCTGTATCTGTGTCTGTGAGTGTGTTGTTATTGTTCTTCAATTTAACGTCTTTTCACTAAATGTGATATTAGACAACTGTGAGTGTGTGTGTGAATGTGTGTGTGTGTGTGTGTGTGTGTGGGGGGAGGGGGGGGGGGTCGGAGATGGTGTCTGGGGTCAGAGCGACTTGGATTGGGATTGTGAGCATGGCGCTACAAGAGAAGGAGGGGGTGGGGTTGGGGGGAGGAATATTTTTATCATGACAGCAGCCTGTCAATTCATTTGCAGTCATTATTTCATTACATGATTTGCATTTGCTGGTAACCAGTAACGCCCATTCACATAATCTGTTTTTGGCCATACAAAACCATCTCGCCGTCGATCTGCCCGCCCGCCTGCTGCTGCCTGCCTGCCGCCTCTCTCTCTCTCTCTCTCTCTCTTCCTTTTTCAATTGTACATGCCTTATTACACGTTACTTTGCGTCTCATTGATTTGCCATTCAATACTTTGATCTTCATTTCAGTATCTTGTTTCATTTTGCCAAACAAACCTGTTGCCCAGTGTGCTTTACGGTGTTCTGTTCCTTTCGTACGGTCCTGTCAAGACTCATTGCTGTAGCTGTATCTATTGCACGTGCATCCATTCACGCTGACTGAATCGGATATTAGTTGTCCTTGAAGTTAGAACGTGCGTTGATTTAGTTCTGAACACTACTCAGTAGCAATGTCCAAGGTGAATGCCTGGCTTTCCAGGGACGGCGTCCGAGGAGGTTCCTTAAATATAAACCATGTTCTCAGCAAAACAGATGAGTTATCTTCTCTTCTCTTTTTTTCTGGCTGACGGTTTCGCGTGTTTTGTTGTGCAGAATCACGTTTATTTGGTAACAACATCATGAGACTTAATCTCATTCTACCAAATAAACAGGCTTAATCCCACATATCAGTCAAACTCTTACATATACGGGTATTGTTTCGTTCGAAAAACACAACGCAGAGTATCTGTGAATCGAAATTGATATAAATGAAAACAAACCATTATTCCTTTACTTATTTGTTACATTCACTGACAATGAAAGTATTCTTCTCGGATGATTTTAACACTGATCTTTCAAAACCATATCATCGATGGATTCAAACATTTGAGAACATTGGACGTTATCAGCTAACTGACACGCCCTTCCGAAACACTGATTAACTACATAGAGTCGCAACAAAACATTGCTGAAGTGTGTTAACCTCATAGCGGCTGCAGTGATCACTTACCTGGTTAAGAAAGGCACGAGCATTTCAAGGACTGGACAGAAAGTCATTATTTATAGATTTTTGTTGTTGCTTTCTTTGATAAAGACACATTTCTTTTCAACTTAATGCAGTCATCTCGATCAAACATTTATCAATTCACTGATCCTGATAAGCATTACATTTCTGGTACAAGTAATGTACTGATATCTATGACAAACATGCTCCATTCATGATTAAAAGGGTGAAACATTCGCCCAAGCCTCCTTGGTTGACTGAGGTCATCCAAGATGCTTTGTGTAAAAGAGACGTGTCATTAAAAGCAGCAACAGCAGCAGCAGCAGCAACAGCAACAGCAACAGCAGCAGCAACAGCAGCAGCAGAAGCAACAACAAAACGAGATACAGTTACGGCAATATATTGACTTGCGTGTTTTCCATGAGCTTTTCATTTTTTCTTTCGTTTTCTTGCTTATCTCATTACCCTGGTAAACTAAAAACTCGTTTGATCGTCCATTTTCTTTGTCGATCTACTTGTCTGTCTATCTATCTGACGGTCTGTCTCTCTGCCTCTGTCTGTCTATCTGCCTGTCTGTCTGCCTCTCTCTCTCTCTCTCTCTCTCTCTCTCTCTCTCTCTGTCTCTGTCTGTCTGTCTGTCTCCCTCCCCCTTTCTCTTCTTACGTATATACAGAAAGGGAGGGCGGTATAACCAAAACAGATGCTAACGAATCAATTCCAGGGTATATTTCTCTTCATCAGAGAACACGATGCATATTATATAGACAACGAACCTTGTTAAAACAGTCTAAAGGTAGGGGTTTACATAACAGACGTAATGCAGTGAAATCTGTGCACCTGTTACCACTAACAGACTCACTTACATCTGTGACCTTTGCATTGAATGATGTTAGTATTCACAACATTTAAAGGATGCCAAAGTACTACCGTTTTTCAAATCAGGTGATCCACATGATCCTTTAAATTACAGATCAATAGCAATTATGTCTGAATAGTTTAAATCTCGAGAAAAAGATCTTAATTTAATCTCCAGGCGCACTTTATTACACGTGATTTATTTCAAATTCCTGATCAAAGCGGATTCGGAGACAATACTTTCTGGCACACAATACCTACTGGTCTGTTTGAACAGTGGCATTACATCATCAGTAATGAACTTCTCACATAAACTTTTTTTAATAGATTTAACCTCAGCTTTTGATGTTATTGACCATGATCTTACTTTGTGTGGTTAATCACCAGAATCTGTTCAACTTCTTTCATTTTTCCTGTATAATAGAAGGCAGACAGTCTCTGAAGACTTTGTATCATCTGCTTGTTGGTGTCTCCCAGGGTTCAATCATAGGACCAGTATTATTTACATGTGACATTAACGGTCACCCTTTTCACCTCTCATCACCTCGTGAACGTTTTGCTGATTACACTACTTTCCAAAATACAGATAAGATATAGAGCGAGTGTTTTCTGGTTTACAGAATGATGTTGACAAATTTGTGAATTGGGCAAAACTTAAAGATATGGCACTTCATCCAAATTAAAAAAAAAATCTGATTTCATGATAGTTACAGTAAAGCAGAAATGAGAAAACGTTAATGATGATCGAGAGAAATCGAAATTTTACCACAAAAATTTAGATTAGTTTGTTTCACAAATTACTGGGTTAATCATTGGCAATAAGTTATCTTGGTCAGATGAACTTTCACGTTTATTTAAAAAAAACATCCTGAAAGCTATTTCGACTCAATGGGGTAGCCCATTTTTAGGTATTAAAACCACAGAAACTATTTTTCTGTGCTTGTTTAAAAAAAACAAACAACAAAACTGACGCAAATTATGCCTCAGTTGTGATTTAGTTAGCAAAGCCTAAGAGCATCATGAACATCTGTATTATATATAGACATGCTCCCAAGTTCATTCTTTGCATATCATTTAATTGGGAAGTAAAGGATTGAGAAGAACTTTATATCTTCTTCTATAACACAAATGTATCTTCAGCAAAGGTGTCGTCATATCTAAGATTAAGAATAATTTTGCATCATGCTGTCTCCATGAGAGATTTTCAGAACGGCATGTTCGAAATAAAAGTATATCCATGCAATGCCCAAGACTTCTTAACGACATTCCTCACACATTGAGGAAGAAAAATGTGACCTGAAATCATGGAGGACATAAGAAACAAGAAACTGTTTATCATCATTCCAAAACCTTTATCGCAGATGATTTATGGTTCATCTATGTATATGTAAATGATAAGCTCCCTGCTCTGTTGCAGTCAATGTTTTTTAACGCAGTATCCTTTATCATCTCTTGCACTCTCTGTCTCTCTTTCTGTCTCTCTTGCCCTGTCTGTCTGTCTATCTGTTCGTCCGTCCGTCTTCCTCCTCCTCCTCCTCCTCCCTCCCCTCTCCTCCTCCATGTTGTCGTTTTCCTCCTCTTCATTCTCCTCTTTCTCCTCCTCTTTTTTCTTCTTCTCCCTTCTCCTCCCTTCATGCATATCTCTGAGCGGTCACGAGAGGTCCTACGTGCGCGCGTGCGCGCGTGCGCGCGCGCGCGTGTGTGTGTGTATACACGCGCACTTATTGTATGCAGATATCCTACTTGCGAATGTTCTTTTAGGCTTGTATTTTGTTGATATAGAAACGTTTTCTCTATGATTTTTAAGGGTATGTTGTTGAAAAAAATAAACAAACAACAACAACAACAAAACAAGAAGAAAAACCCTTGCAATTGGCTTACCCACTTTAGTCTTAACAAATTATTGCATTCTCTCTCTCTCTCTCTCTCTCTCTCCTCTATCTCCTCTCTCCTCCTCTCTCTCTCTCTCTCTCCCCTCTCTCTCTCTCTCTCTCTCTCTACTCCTGAATCGATCCATCTCTCTCTCTCTATCTCTCTCTCTCTCTCTCTCCATGAATCTGAATCCATCTCTCTCTCTTCCTCTCTCTCTCTCTCTCTCTCTCTCTCTCTCTCTCTCTCTCTCTCTCTCTGTCAAATTGTGGTGCATGTGTGGAATTGACAGCCCGAGTGAAATTAGCCCTAAATGGCAGTGCCGGGAAAGGGTGAGGGGTGAAAGGGAGAACTGACAGGAGTCAGAGGTATTCAGAAGGCATAAAAGAGAGGACGACATTATAGAAACAGATATTTTACATGCTTGACATCCTTTAACCCTCCCTCCAGTTCCATGCCTCCCTCCCTTCCGCCCCACCCCCCAGCTCTCACCTCACCCCTTTCTCCCAAACTTCCTCACGTTCATACACTGACACAGACAGACAGACAGACGGTCAGACACACACGCATGCACACACACTCACACACAATCGCGTGTGCGCTTGCGCTTGCGCGCGCGCGCACACACACACACACACACACACACACACACACACACACACACACACACACACACACACACACCGCACGCACACAGAGACACGCACACACACACACATACAACATATACGCATGTACAAACACACACACACACACACACACACACACACCACACACACACACACACACACACACACACACACGTAAGCACGAACA
>CM065715.1:79623427-79625927 GCA_033310375.1 Conus canariensis
GTTACTCTGTGTTAGGTTTTCTTATGGGAGCAAAAAATACCCAACTTGTTTACTGTTTATCGTTTACTGTTCCCTGCCTCATTTCATTTCTGATTTTGGGATGGGGGGGGGGGGGGGGGGGTCAAGCATTAATGTGATTTAGTCTTTTCAGGTTGGACATCGTGGTGGTGACAGGTTTCCAGGGTTGGTCTTGACTACTGGCTTGTCACAGGAGTGAGAGTCAGTGAGTGAGGGTGTGTGTTGAATTTCTCTGTTCTATTCATCAGTTTTGTTTGTGATGTATTTAGGAGCTGTAGAATGAACGTAATAATTCGTGGACATGTGCATGCTCTCTCTCTTCTCTCTCTCTCTCTCTCTCTCTCTCTCTCTCTCTCTCCCTTCCACTATCGTGATTGATGCTTTATAAATGCTCTTTCCACAGTGTGTGTGTGTGTGTGTGTGTGTGTGTGTGTGTTGTGTGTGTGTGTGATATAAAATTTTAGTGTGCATGCATTTTTTGTATAATGATATGAATTATGATGTTTTGTTGTTTCATATTATGTCATGGTGTTAATTTATTCATATCCTTGGTCCTTGAAGGGCCAAGGGCCAGATGAAAACCAACAACTTACCTGTTACCCCCTTAGGAATAAAGATCATCAATCTCTCTCTCTCTCTCTCCTCTCTCTCTCTCTCTTCTCCTCTCTCTCTCTCTCTCTCTCTCTCTGTATGTATGTACCTGATGACCAAAGTTTTGCGTTCCATCCAAAACATGTTACCAAACAGTTTAATTGTTTTCTCTACATTTACCAAAGAATTATTTTTTTCTACATGTACCGAACAGTGTAGTCTTTTCCTCTCTCAATTACCAAAGAGTTAAGTCATTTCCTCCACAGTCACCAAACATTTTAGTTGTTTTATCTGCAGTTACTGAGCAGTTCAGTCGTTTTCTCTACGCTCATCAAACAGTTTAATCGTTTTTCCTACATTTACCAAACGGGGTTTTGTCGTTTCCCCTTCAAACACCACAGATTTAAGTCGTTTTATTTACTTTCAAACTGGTTCGTCGCTTTCTCGACAATTACCAAACATTTTTTGCTGTTCCATTTTCTGTGCCACTTCAATGGCATTATTCTAACCCCTCGTCCACAGCCACAGCCCAGCCCTAGCCGCCACTGTCCCGGCAACGGCAACACCTAGAGAGCAGGCAGCGTCAAATCGTCATGCAGCAACCCACCAAAAGGAGACACTGCACTGCTACCGAGTCACCTCACCGGTGTTAGGTGGTGCATGTTCTGATCCAACGTATGCAGGACACCACCTATTAAGCCCACTGCTGATGACAGTAATTGGCCAGTCGTTGAGCTGGTGAGAGTGAGTTTTGTCTTTGGAGGACACCATCACGTCCGTCCAACGATTGTCCCCATGAATGAAACTGAGGTTACCATGGAAACAGTTTGGTCGTTTCATTCGCAGGTATTAAACAGGTTTGGTCGATTTTTCTACAATTACCAAACGCTTTACCAAACATTTTTGTCGTATTGTCTACATCTAGCGAATATTTCAGTTGTTATCTCTACAATTGGGAAGCATCGCAGTCGTTTTCTCTGCTATTACCTAACACTTTAGTCGTTTTTACAATTACTGAACATTTTAGTTATTTTTTTCTACGATTACAAAACAGTTCAATCCTTTTCTCTACAATTGCCTAACATTTGCCTTTTTCTCAATAGTCACCACACATTTTAGTCGTTTTAATTATAATAACAAAATATTTTTGCCGTTTTCTCCACGATTACCAAACAGTTTAATCATTTTTCTCTACGATTATCAAACAATTTAGTTATCATCCACATGAAAATGATTCTGTTGGAAATCTGTGATAAATGTATTATAATCACGATCTGAACAGGCAGATTGACTCCATCAGTGCTGTGGCAATTAAAATGGATTTTTAAAAAAAAAATTTAAACTTTTTTTTAAAAAGCCAAAGATAGTTCATCATAATAGCACTGGATGTTGCAAATCAGAGTTTGTTTGCATGGTTTGTCGATAACATTTTGCCAAGAGCGCTCGGGGGTGGGGGGTGGGGGGGGGTGGAGGGGGGGGGGGAGGAGAAACAAATAATGACATGACTAGTGTTACATTGATGGTAATAACGGTGAAACAAATGAGAGGATTTTTCGCCACCTACTTCGTGTTATAAAGACAAATTAATTTCAGCTTTAACCTTGATTTTTTTTTCAACTTACCTTATTTTTCTCTCTGAATCAATAATTATGTTTTAGCCCTTCAACTATTTCATTTCCTCACGAAAGATTGCCCCTTTTCCTTTATAACGGAAAGGTTTAGCGAAAGATTCGTTCAGTGTGTGGAAGGAGTAAGGACAGAAGAGAGAGAGAGAGAGAGAGAGAGAGAGAGAGAGAGAGAGAGAGAATAGAGAGAGAGAGACAGACAGACAGACAGACAGACAGACAGACAGACAGACTGACAGACAGACAGACAGGGGGAGACAGACAGA
>CM065715.1:79650927-79653427 GCA_033310375.1 Conus canariensis
TTTTTTAGATGGAGTTCTTAGTCATCTTGTTTATAGTCAAGCAAACCATGCAGGACTCATCAGGGTTACAAGTAAGTTGGAACTGAAATTTAAAGTTAATGGATCATCAATACCCCCTCAGAAATTCTCAATAATGATGCTTGGTGAAATACGAAAAAAAAACGTTTGTAAACATATAAGGACCTAGTAAGGATGACCCAGATTTTACCAAGAATCTTAAACAAAACATCAATAAATCTCATTCAGATAACGTAATGATTACAATGTGGTTTTAACCATGTTCATGACCCAGTCAGCTATCACATTATAATCATGAGCACATCAATATCCCTAAGGCAAAAGAGGTTGCTGGAAATACATTACTGAAAACAGTATATTTGAATAATATTTGAAAGGACGTTAAGCCAGAAGGTCGCCGGTATACATGAGGAGAAACCAATCCTTTTCAACGGGCTAGACTTGAATTCTACTTTTATTTCAGATCAGACAGATTCATTCGCAGAGGATGTGGAGATTAAATGAAGATATCGGACAGACTATTCTGCGACTTAATTGAGACTAAATTGTGACGAGAATATAAAAAGTCGTGCTTTGGGGAAGTTCACCTCCTTTAAAGGATAAGATAGAGGTTGATGAAATAAACTATGAAATCCAAAAATGAAAATGGAGTACGCAAAACCGGCGAAAGTTAACAAAATACGAGACAAAAGGGTACAGTTTTCCATTTCTATCTTTGTCTAGACTTTCTTTTAATAAAGAAGCGATCTTGTGTGCTACAATGAAAAAAGAGAAGCTTGAAAAGGAAAAAAAGAGAAGGAAAAACTGAAGACTTGAACGAATTTTCAGAAAAAAAGATGAGGACAATATTTGATCTATAAGCACCAAAAAGGAACAGGTAAAAGGTATCAAGGAGAAAAGAATGCGAGGAGTTCCATTACAATCAGGAGCTAGATGGACAGCAGAAGGAAACAAGTCAGTGGTTGTTTGTGCACTCTAGAAAAAAAAAATCATGTCAGTAAAGCATGGGCCGAGTTATTGATCAGCATGATAGTGTTCATATAAACCATAGGAGTACCCTTCAAAACATGGAACAGTTCCATGAATCGCTATACCCAGAAACAGGTACAGACGCTCAAGCATGGGTGTGCGCGCATACGTAAGAAATCCACAGCAATACAGGCATATGAATAACAGCTTTATCACAAGAGGAGAAAATAAAAACTATCAAGAGGAGAAAATAAACCATCACCGCGATGATTCGCTGCAGTTAACACTAATACTATGCGCATGTTCTTCTTGGCGCAGAATACTCAAGATCTTCGGCTTTCCTCGGAGGGTTCTCACGTGCGGCAGCCACTGAGCGCGGGTTAAATGGGGGACACGTTCAGAGCATCCTGTGCCATGAATGATGGTTCACGGGATGAGCTGATGATGACAACGCTTTCCGCCCCGTTGGTTCGCTTCATTTCACAGGATTTCTGCAGTGTCTGCCTTCTCTCTAAAAATGGGAAAGAGGATCAATGTCACACACAACATTTTCTTCTGTCTTACCAGGCTCAGTTCTTCCAGTCCTTGTTAATTAATGACAATACGAATACTACTGGCTCTTCTACCAATCAGTGGATTTCAGTAGAGGCACGCATGAGACGGGGAAAGGTGTGTGTGTGTGTGTGTGTGTGTGTGTGTGTGTGTGTGTGTGTGTGTGTGTGTGTGTGTGTGTGTGTGTGTGTGCGAGAGAGAGAGAGAATAAAGACTGAAAATAATTAAAAAATGTCTATTTTGTTTTTGACTTCTATTCCTGTAACGCAATATTTATCTTGTTGGAATCAAAGATGAAGAAGATTTTCTACGAAAAGAACCTGATGTAGAAAGTAGAATTATGATAGGGTCCCCTGCGTAGATGGCTGTGAAACATTGTTTCTGAATACACATTCATAGATATTTTTCTTACATAAATGTATGTAAAGCGCAAGGAGTTCTATTTACAATTGAAGATGTTGCGCTGCACAAACACTCTTTATCATTATTGTTGTTAATTCCCAAACAGTTTTTCACTTCCCTACTATTTCTCTTTATGCCTTTGATTCCCAGGGTAGCTTATGTATGCTCAACTAATTCCCTCGTGTCTCTAATGCCCAAAGTAGTTATTGTATACTCCCAGGGTAGCTTATGTATGCTCAACTAATTCCCTCGTGTCTCTAATGCCCAAAGTAGTTATTGTATACTCCCAGGGTAGCTTATGTATGCTCAACTAATTCCCTCGTGTCTCTAATGCCCAAAGTAGTTCTTGTATCCCTCACTATTTACTATTTCGTGCCTCGGAGTCCCAACACAGTTTTCGTGTACCCAATATTTTCCTTATACGTCTAATTCCCAAAATCATTCTTGCATCTCCCTACTACTTCCTCCGTGCCTCTGATTTACAATGCAATGACTGTATCCTCCTTTATTTCCGCTTATGCCTTTTTATTTCAAGAAAGTGAGACAGACAGACACTGAG
>CM065715.1:79665927-79675927 GCA_033310375.1 Conus canariensis
ACATGTGGACTCTCGCAGCAGGCTTGGGCGAACCTGACACTGACCGCGAAAACGTGCACGTGCTGTCGCAAATTGCCTTTGTCTCTCTGCCGTCGTCTTCCATATTCTCTTGAGGCTACTTCGGTAAAAGGTTTAAGGACTTGAGGGGAGTGTGGCCTTGACCCGTATGAACTGGATGGGGGAGTCAAGGTTTCGTGCGAGTTAGTCTCCACCAGATCGGAGATCACGGTGGTGACAGGTTTCCGGGTTTAGTCCCCGCCGCTGACTGGTTGGAAGAGTGAGGATTAGTAAGAAAGGTTTTTGTCTGTACTGAAAATGTGTGTTATGCTCATTAATTTTCCTGGTGTTATTTCCGGAGAATTACTGTACCTATTTCTTAAGAGATGCATGCTCCTCTCTCTCTCTCTCTCTCTCTCTCTCTGAATGGTGTGTGTGTGTGTGTGTGTGTGTGTGTGTGTGTGTGTGCGCGCGCGCACGCGCGCGTGTGTGTGTGTTTGTATGTGCACACGAGCAAATGGTTTAAATAACTTTTATTTCGGAAACAAATGAACAGAATACCTTCATAATTGACAGGACGAATGAGCAACAACAAGCCCTAGGCTTACACTGTGCTCAAATTGACATTTACAATATATTGGCGGTTAAATACATTCACAATATACTAAACATTTCACTTCGTGCTTGCGATTTTTTTCTTTATAAGGAAACATTGAAAAAGAAAAACAAAAACAGTGTTCAGTATGCACGTACGTGTTCATAGATTGTGTGTGTGTGTGTGTGTGCGTGTGCGTGTGTGTGCGTGTGCGTGTGCGTGTGTGTTGTGTGTGTGTTGTGTGTGTGCGTGTGCGTGTGTGTGTGTGTGTGTGTGTCACGTGTGCGTGTGTGTGTGTGTGTGTGATATCTCTGCAGTTTACTGTCCCTTCTCATGACACAGTCCTGATGTCTCAGTCTCATGTTTCTACCCAAAATACTGCGAAGACTTCTGTCGGCCTTCAGTGCTAGTGAATTTACACGGGATGTCGTTGGAGAAAGCGTGGTAACGGTCTCCACTCCAGGGAAGACACTAACTCAGTCTGGCTCCAAAACTACGTAATGACTATCGTCAGTAGGGAGCTTAGTAGGTGAGTCCAGCTTGAAATCTGAATCACAACAGGCATCACTAAAGATAACTGGAGTCATTCTGCCGTATTGCAGGGTATCCTCCTATGAGTGACAGTTCCATAAGGACGGAAGTGGTTGGTCTGTGACAGGATAATCATAGATCTGGTTGTTTATTTGGAATCTGGATAAGAGCCATTGTTTCAATGCCTTAAAGGGAGATGGAAGATTTGGCACACAAGAAAAGAAAAAAGAACAAAGTTAAATTTCATACAAGCTTGTTTTCTAACTTCTCACTCTCTATTTTCTCTGAGATTACATAACATATTAATCATCACCCACTTATAAAGAATTATCTGTGATGTCTTCGAGAGATTCATCGTAATCACAATCCTACTAAACAGACTGATTCCAAATGTCATTGCTGTTGCAGTTTGAATGAGATTAGCTAAAGATATTTCATCATCATCATGCTTGATGTTGAAATTGGGAGCTTATTTGCATGGTTTGTCGATTGCATTATTACATTTTCCCTTGGGAGTTCTGGAGAAATGAAAAGGGGGGAAATTAATGACATGATCACAGTTATATTTTGGAAACCAAAGCTAATGATGAAGAATCAAATTGAGAGAATTTTTCGCCTCATACTTTTTGTTTTAAACACAAATCAATTTGAACTTTTAACTTGATCTTTTTAACTCCTGCCTTCTTTTTCTCTTGGCATGAATATTCATGTTTCAACCCTCTGGCATTTCATTTCATCACGTAAAAACGCACTCTATTGCCTTAATAAGGGAAAGGTGCGGTGAAAGAAGTGTGTTCAGTGTAGGGGAGAGAACGAACGAACGAACGAACGAACGAAATTGTATTGATCCAGGGTAATGAGATAAGCAAATTACACATGCTTTTTCCACCCAGCCCTAAAGAGAGAGAGAGAGGAGAGAGAGAGAGAGAGAGAGAGAGAGAGAGAGAGAGAGAGAGACTGACAGACAGACGGACAGGTCATTTATACAGAACAAAATGTCCAGTTCTTTGAGAGAGAAGAGAGAGAGAGAGAGAGAGAGAGAGAGAGAGAGGAGAGAGAAGAGAGAAACAGACAGACAGACAGACACAGACAGACAGACAGATAGAGTTATTCAGGGAATGAAAGCAAGGCTAAAGGATACGTATCCATGTATTATCATCTCGTTATGTAGGAGAGGAGGGGAGGGGACGGGAGGGGGGGGGGGAGATCGATTTTTATTGGTCAGCGAGTCGTAATTCAAGGCGGGAGGTAATTACAGCGCAAGTATAACGAGCTGACGAGCAGTCGACGAGGACCACGTGATGACGACAGGGCGCTGGCCCTACGGGACACACGTCACGCTGGGTCTGACGTCATGCTTTTGTTGTCAGGTAAGACCAGAGGACACATCCAACGGCTCCGATTTTTTTTTTCTGTCGTTGTGTTGGTGTGTGTGTGTGTTGTGTTCGATTTTCCTTTCTTTCTGATTTATTCCTTTCTATTTCTATTTATTCATTATTATTTTTTAAAGAAAGCAGCATGTTGCAGTCTCCGTCTGGAGATTCTTTTTGAGTTCATGGAGATTCTTTTTGAGTTCGATAGTTTTTAGGTTGTTTTCTTTTAATGGGAATGAAGATGCGAGGTGGGATATCTTTTTATTTTACCAGCCTGCCTAAAACGGGTATTATGTTTTCACGAGGGTGTCTGTCATGGTTTTGCCAGACCATCTGAAACTTCGAACACTGAAAGAATCGCCAGTCTTGCCCGGACTTCTCATGTCTTCCTGGGTTCGGTTCAGGTAATCGTGTGATCAAAACGTATATCTGAATATATATATATATATATATATATATATATATATATATATATATATATATATAAGCCGAAGGAACTGTCAAAATTAAGCGGGCTTTACATTTCGTTCATACGTTCATCTGTTTCTTTGGTTTGGCTCAAGTACCCATATAAACAGATATAACCGACACAATGACTTGGATAAATAAAAGTCTGTAATTTGTTGACGGCATTCTTTTGCAAATATTCAACACGTGAAATTATTCCATTTGCAATCGATAACGTGAAAACTCCAAACATCGGCCCTTGGGCTTGATGAGGTTGATATCGAACCCGTTATCTTCTCCACCAATTTCTGCTGGGACACCCACGCCACTCCCTTCTCTGTTCCCTTCTCCTCCCTACCCCCTCCACGGCTCTTCTAACATCTCCCGCGCCCTCCACCCCCCCCCCCCCCCCCCATCTCACGTCTTGCTCACTCCCCTCTGCAGTTCACCCTTCCACAACACAGGGTCCGTTTCTCCTATTTCCTTCCCATTTTTTCCCCCGCCGTCCATCTCATCTTGATCATAGGGGGGACATCAGGGCACATTAATCTCGTTTACATTCTGCTCGGCACTGAAATTTGGAGAGCATTACTTCCCCTGAACAGTGGTGAGGAATGACGGCCCATTGGAGGAACAAGGCAGCGTGGGTCACGCTAGCGGCCGTAAGAAGCAATATTAGATTGGAAATGCACCCCTCTCTCTCTCTCTCTCTCTCTCTCTCTCTGAGTTTGCGCGTGTGTGCGCGTGCGTATATGTGCGCTTGTGCGTGTGTGTGTGTGTGTGTGTGTGTGTGTGTGTGTGTGTGTGTGTGTGGAGAGAGAGAGAGAGCGCGCGCGCGCGCGCGCGCGTGTGTGTGTGTGTGTGTGTGTTCCTGTCCATCTGTCTCTCTGCCTCTCTCTCTCAACAATTCTCCCCCCCCCCTCCTCCTCTCTCCAAGTATCCCGTCCCCACGCTCTCTCTCTCATTCTCTCGCTTCCCCCCTCCCCTCTTCCTCTCTTTTTATCTGCCCTGTGTCCTCTCTCCCTCTCCCTCTCTCTCTCTCTCTCTCTCTCTTTCTGTCTCTCTCTCTCACTTCCTCTTTCTCTTTTCTCTGTCTAATCTCCCTCCCTCTCTTTATCTCCTACGTGCTCCCCCTCTCCTTCATTTTCTCGCTGTCCCTCTGTCTGTCTGTCTGTCTCCTTCCCTCCCTCCCTCCCCCCCCCCCTCTTCTCTCTCTCTCTCTCTCTCTCTCTCTCTCTCAGCACATGCTCCTTGCGTGCAAATCCTGTCGATCGCAAATTCATAAAACAGCAATACCTTTCCGGCTCTGTGTTCTATTTTCTTTCACCTTCTTTCGTTTGAATCGATGCTTAACTGCCTCCAGTGCCAAACGCTTTTTTAAAGCGGGATTGCCTTCAAGATACAAGCATAAAAATAAATGTATTGTGGACGTCTTAAAAAGTATACCCTATTTAATTTTTTTTTTTACACAGTTTCATCTATGAACTGATATCACGTTTTCTGAGTTTGCATGAAAAACTTAGAAACGAACTGTAAGTTGAATGATTATGGACCTTAGACACACACACACACACACACACACACCACACACCACACACACACACACACACACACACACACACACACACAGAGAGAGAGAGAGAGAGAGAGAGAGAGAGAGAGAGAGAGAGAGAAAGCTGTTGTCGTTTCCACCTTTGGTTTATTTCATTTACCTTAACACAAATGACAAAAAAATGTACCACCTCAAAAGTTTTACACTCGTCCACTCAGCTTTCTTCTCGTTTTGTTTTGTTTCGATTTGCTTTGGGTTTTTTTTCCCTCTTTGCTTTCTTCTTTTTCTCGAACAAGCATTTTATTCATGTAATCCAAAGGTTTGCGCCTTTAATAGATAGCTTTAAATAAATTGAAAAAAAAGACATGGATATGTAAGATTGGCCACGTTCAGTCTTTCTCTTTCTCTCTCGCACCACATCCACTTACTACCACCTCCACCCCTTTCAGCTCTCCCCACCCCCTGCACTTCACTTCTCATCTCTCTCTCTCTCTCTCTCTCTCTCTCTCTCTCCTCTCTCTCTCTCTCTCTCTCTCTCCCCTTTTGTTTAAAGAAAAACGTCCCGAATGAATAAGCTCCGCTTTCCCCCTCGTTCTCATAAATGTCAACAGACAGAAATAGATGGCGATGATTTCTCGTTCTCTTTTAATCCTAATGCATTCTCTCTTTGATCGTATACTTGTGAAACTAAACAGACAGCCCTTCACTATAAAAACAAGACTGGAGAAGCCAGTCCTTGAGTCCCGTTTTCTTTTATCTTTTTTCTCTCTGTTTGATAGGAATCACGCGTATAAAGCGCCATTTTTTTTTTTTTTTTTTTTGCGCGGCGTGTTTGCTTTTAACTTAAAAAAAAATGCAAAATGATAGAGAGAGAGAGAGAGAGAGAGAGAGAGAGAGAGAGAGAGAGAGAGAGAGAGAGAGAGAGAGAGAGTGTATATGTAGTATGGAGGGGTGGGGATGGGGAAATAAAAGCTTCCACAAAGCTAGTGAAGAAAACAAAAACTTACGATGAAATAACTTAAACAGTTTGCAGCACTTTTCAAAAGCTCGTTCCCTCAAAAGCAAGCACACAAAACAGCAGTTTAACATTCATTTAACATTTTATGTTGTTTGCCGACTTTTTTTTTCCTTCTGTGTTATCTTTACTGCTTCAAATTGTTAATCTCTCTCTCTCTCTCTCTCTCTCTCTCTCTCCTCTCCTCTCTCTCTCCCTCCCTCTCTCCTCCTCCTCCTCCTCTCTCTCTCCCTGGGCGTGCGTGCGTGTGTGTTTGCGAGCGTTGTGTGTTGTGTGTGTTGTGTGTGTGTGTGTGTGTGTGTGTGTGTGTGTGTGTGGTGTGTGTGGTGGTGCGTGCGTGGTGTGTGTGTGTGTGTGTGTGTGGTGTGTGTTGTGTGTGTGTGTTGTGCTGTGTGCGTGTGTGTGTGTGGTTGTGTGTTGTGTGTGTGTGTGTGTGTGTGTGTGGTGCGTGCGTGCGTGCGTGCGTGCGTGCTGGTGTGTGTGTGTGTGTTGTGTGTGTGTGTGTGTGTGTGTGTGTGTGTGTGTTCTCTAACCTAAGTTGGTGATGTTTCTGTTTTCTTTATTATATCTTTCCGGTTTTACCGATGCGCGCTGAATCATTTCCATCGATTGAGGTCATTTGCGATAAATGTAAATGTGCTCTAAAGACATGGAATAGAAAGAGTATTGAGCTCGATAAGAAGAAGTTCAGGGGGCGGGGGGGGGGGGGGGGGGGGGGGGAAGGAAGTAAAGGATGAAAATATCGAAAGGAAGACGGAAAATCGGGGAAAGAAAAAAAAACACCCCAGAAGTACAAGAAAATGGATCACACAAAAAGCAGGAGAGAACAAACCGTCAGCCTTCTCCTCTCCCGGATCAACACAAACAAGAAAGGCGCTCGAGATAGCGCAGACCTCCACGCAGGGCGAACGAATCCTGAATCCGTCTGTTGATCCGGATCCGCTCCATAGATCCACCCCAAACTTACACCACTTCGTCCTTGGCCCGTCTTCCACCATCGTTCCTCCAAGTTTTGTTCCGATTGAATCAGTGCTTTTAACGTCACCTTGCTGAGCGGGTCCAGGATCCAACCCTTTGACCCCAACCCACATACAGATCCGCACACAAATGGGACAGGATCGTCACTTGGGGGCAAATTGTGTCTTTCCCCCGAGTTCGATTACATAGTGTCCGTGGTTCTGTACGTGATTTTGCTAGCAGACAGACGAGCAGCGTAACAGACATGGGTGACAAACGTAACAGGTGAACGACGTGACGAAGAAGACCGATGGGTTGAAACAGAAGTAGGGGTGAGAAAAAAAAAAATGAGAGTACACCGACAACAACAACAACAATGATCAATGAAATAATACTAATGATAATACTAACACTAAAAAAATAATGACAACAACAACAAAGACGTCGACAACAACAACAAGAACAACAAGAGTAACAACAATAATAATAACTATAATATCAATAATAATAATAATAATAATACCATTACGATCGTTGTATTAGTATTGATATGTAGTAATGATACCATCAATGATACTAATAACAATAATGAGAAGGAGGAGGAGGGGGGAAATGAGGGCACCAAACAGAAGAATGGAAGATGAAAAACTGAAGATGAGGAAGCAATATCAAAATAGAGAGAGAGAGAGAGAGAGAGAGAGAGAGAGAGAGAGAGAGAGAGAGAGAGAGACAGACAGAGACAGACAGACTGGCTGGCAGACTGATAGAGACAGACACAGAGAATGACAATGACATTGACAACTGTTTATTCATAGATAGGCGGCTCTACTTAATATCAAATGGATTAAAATATGAGAGAGAGAGAGAGAGAGAGAGAGAGAGAGAGAGAGAGAGAGAGAGGAGAGAGAGACAGTGAGATAAATAATGCATAGGAAGATTGGAGAGAGAGAGAGAGAGAGAGAGGAGAGAGAGAGAGAGAGAGAGAGAGAGAAATGCAATCTATCCTATTTGTTCAAGAGTGAAATTGAGGCTGACAGCTGGATAGAACGTCTCTTTGAAGTGATTTGCAATCAAAGGCCCACTCAACAGAAAGTTAATTAGAAAAGGGTTTGATGTGATTAAAGTTGGAAAAAAACAACAAGGGGACACTCCTCATCCCAGTCCTCGTGAAAGCTTTCAGTGATATGCCTGTGACCGTGCGCGCGCGCGCGTGTGTGCGTGTGTGTGTGTGTGTGTGCGAATGCATGTGTGCGTGCGTGCGTGCATGCTTACGTTTCTGGCTGAAGAGGGAAGGAGCGTTGAGGAAGAGGGAGATAACACATGTGTATCAGCGTACAAGTCGTGCGTATTTATGCGTGTATATGTATGAGAGGGGGAGGCGTACGTGTTGTGTGTGTGTGTGTGTGTGTGTGTGTGTGTGTCGTGCGTGCGTGCGTGCGTGCGGCGTGCGTGCGTGCGTGCGTGCGTGCGTGTGTGTGTGTGTATGTGTGTGTGTGTGTGTGTGTGTGTGTGTGTGTGTAAGCGTGTGTGTGTGTGTGTGTGTGTGTGTGTGTGTGTGTGTGTGTGTGTGTGTGTGTGTGTGTGTACGTGTTCGCGCGCGCGTGTGTGTAATTTTATCTGAAATTAACATGCGGCCTAGACTGGGTTGGTTTTGGTCTTTTCTTGGAACTTGATCGCCGGCGTTATTAAAGAGCGTGTCGTTAAGATGGGGAGCGCGCCGCCTTTAACGCAGGAAATCGATGAGATAATTAGGGTGATCTGATTATCAAACAGAGATCATTAATGCGCAGGCACTTAAGGTGTCATCCGTCCCACCTCTCCTCTCTGCCCTTCCTCGCTCTCCCTTTCACCCCTGGTCATCTCTTCCCGTTTCTCCTGCGGTCTCCTGCAGTCTCTGTCTCTGTGTGCATCACTCTCTCTCTCTTTGCTTCCTCCCTCTCTCTCTCTCTCTACCTCCCTCTCTCTCCTCCCCCTCTCTCTCCCTCCCTCCCTCCCTCTCTCTCTCTCTCTCTCTCTCTCTCTCTCTATCCTACAGTCTATCTCCGTCCCTCCCTTTCCGTCTCTGTCTCTCTTTCCATTTCTCCTACTGTCCCTGTCGCATCTCGCTTCCTCTCTCTTTGACTCTCTGTCTCTCTCTTTATCCTACAGTCTATCTCTCTTTGCCTCTCTGTCTCTCTCTTTATCCTACAGTCTATATCCGCTCCTCCCTGTCCGTCTCTGTCTCTGTCTCTGTCTCTGTCTCTCTCTCTCTGTCTCTCTCTCTCTCTCTTTTCTTTTACAGTTTTTCTCTCGTCATTCCCCCGTCCCGGTCTCTTTACCCCTCTGTCTCTCTCCAATTATTCTGCAATCTCTGTCTCTGTCCCACAATGTTGTTGTCTTTGCCTCTGTCTGCCCAGTTCTCCTGCAGTTCTCTCTCTCTCTCTCTCCTCTCTCTCTCTCTCTCTCTCTCTCTCTCTCTCTGTCTCTCTCTCTGTCTCTCTATTTCTTCTATAGTCTTTGTCTATCCACCACCCTTCTCTCTCTCTCTCTTTCTCTCTCTCTCTCTCTCTCTCAATTTTCATAGTATCTGTCTCTCCCCTTCCTCCCTCTCTTTTTTGTCTCTGTCTCTTCTTTTTTTTTGAAGTGTCCGTCTTTCCCCATTCTCCCCCCCCTCCCTTTGCCTCTGTATTTCTCCGTTACTACTGCAGTCCCTGTCTCTTCCCTCTCTCCTTCCGCTCCAACCTTTTGCTTCAGTCTCTCTTCTACAGTCTTTGTCTCTCCCATCCCCCGTGCCACTTTCTCTTTGCATCTGCCTCTGTTCGTCCCTTTCTCTCGACCACCCCCATCTCCCGCCTTCACCCCTCCCCCCTCCCTCCCCCCCCCCCCCTTCCCCCGTCTTTTGTCAGTTTCTCTTTTACGTTTCTTTTATGGTTTCTGTCTCTCCCAACGTCAGTCTCTATTTTTCCTACAGTCTCCGTCTTTCCTCTCCACTCCCCACCCCCCTTCTGTCTGTGCTTCTGCCTCTTTCCATCTACGCTACATTCTCCGTCTCTTTCCATTTCCGGTACAGTGTCCGTCTCTTTCCATTTCCTCTACAATGTCCGTCTTTCCGTTTCCCGTTACAGTGTCCGTCTTTCCGTTTCCGGCACAGTGTCCGTCTTTCCGTTTCCGGTACAGTGTCCCTGTCTTTCAGTTTCCTCTGAAGTGTCCGTCTTTCCGTTTCCGGCACAGTGTCCGTCTTTCCAATTCCTCTGCTGTGTCCTTCTCTTTCCATTTCCTTTACTGTGTCCGTCTCTTTCCATTCCCCCTACAGTATCCGTCTCTCTCCATTCCCTCTACAGTATCCGTCTCTCTCCATTCCCCCTACAGTATCCGTCTCTCTCCATTCCCCCTACAGTATCCGTCTCTCTCCATTCCCTCTACAGTATCCGTCTCTCTCCATTTCCTCTACAGTATCCGTCTCTCTCCATTTCCTCTACAGTATCCGTCTCTCTCCATTTCAACTACAATGTCCGCCTCTCTCTATTTCATCTACATTGTCTACAGTGTCCGTC
>CM065715.1:79685927-79700927 GCA_033310375.1 Conus canariensis
AGTCGCACCCTCCTTGGAGAAATCCTAGCCACAGTAACAAGCAAGGATGGACAGATGCCCGGAGTAATTTTATCTTTCAGAGAAATACGAACAGATTTGGGGGCGGTTTTGTCTTTCTCTTTCTTTCTTTCTTTCTTTCTCTCTTTCTTTCTTGTACTGTCTTTCTTTTTTTACTGTCTTTCTTTCTTTCTTTCTTTCTCTCTGTCTTTTTCTTTCTTTCTTTCTTTCTTTCTTTGTTTCTTTCTGTCTTTCGTTTCTTTCTTTCCTTCTGTCCGTCTTTTTCTTTCTTTCTTCCTTTCTTTCTCTCTTTCTTTTTTCTTTCTTTTTTGTCTTTTTAAAATTTTTTTTAAAGTATTGGATGAAGTGACAGTGACCAGGTCCTACTTAGTGATCATCCAACGTTGGCGTGTGTTCAGCCAAGCTTATTGTTTCCGCTCTCCTCTTCTCCAGACTTGTTACCCTTTCTCATGCATCTATGCCTTTTCTTACTTCTTTCCCGACCGTTTCATTTTTTTGTTCTACTTTTGCTCTACTTGTTCCAAACCTTTGCTATACCTTTATCAACCGTTTACCTACCAGTTCCTGTTTCTCGCTTATTTGACCACACTTTTTTTCTGTTCTATTTTTTCCTACTTCTTGGTTTCCTCCACGTTCAGCAACCTTTCCGACTTCCGGCTGCCTTTTCTTATATCTCTCATTCCCCGTTGTCATTCTACTTCTCCATCCTTGTCTACTTTCCATACCTTTGTACACCTGTCCATACTTGTGAGTTTTCCCATATCTTTTCCTACTTTTCCACATCTTTTCCTGCTTTTTTTTTTTTTTTTTTACATCTTCCTATTTTCATATACCTCTTCCTTCTTTTCCGCACCTCTCTACACTGCTCTAAACCTTTGGGGACTTTTCATACCTCCTCTTTCTTTTCCTGCCTTATCCTTCTTTTCTATACCCTTGATTATCCTTGTATATGTTTCTCTAGCTCCGTCTGCTTTTCAAACCCACTGTTGAGTCCTTTTTGACCTTCCCATCTGTTTCCGCCGTGTCGCTACCGTTGTCTTCTGTTCCCCACTTGTCCCACACTCCCATACCCATTCCCTGACTATCGCGGTTCTTTCCCCTTACTTCCTTCTCACCCTCACCTATCTTTTTCACTTACTTCTGCACGAATCAAAAGCACACTTTCAGAACAAATACTCTCTCTCTCTCTCTCTGTGCCTTAGTCTCTTTCTCTTTGTGTGTCTCTCTCTCTTCCTGACTCTGTTTGTCTGTCTGTCTGTCTGTCTGTCTGTCTGTCTGTCCGCCTGTCTGTCTATCTCCCTCCCTCTCTCTCTCTCTTTTAATTCCCTGAGGAAACAAGGCCAAGATAGAAAAAAAAAACCCATCTTCTTGCGTATATGTTACCCTTGAGAATAAAGATTCTCTCTCTCTCTCTCTCTCTCTCTCTCTCTCTCTCTCTCTCTCTCTCCAATATGAAGCTAATATGTGGTGTCTGGATGCTGCTGTTGTATATTGTGAAAATAAAATCTAAAGAAATTTCTTGGGGTATCGTTGCAAAATGGCAAATGATTAGGTATATGGCGAAACAGGTATATATCCAATTTATCTGGATTGAGATGTGAAGGGTATTCGAAATTGGTTAAAAATAATACAGATGCAGAATGAGAGATGACCGCATAAAGCGTATGGAATGTTGGTAGATAACAGAGAGGTTAAAACTGGGTGACAAATGTAAGGATGAAACTATACGAATCTGGGTTTAGTTTTGTATGGCTCAACAAACATGTTGGTGATATGAATGCTTTCATGAAGGAAAACCTACAAACACTGATTGACTGCAGTTACCCAAACTGGAACTCCCACATACAAAACAGTGACAGATATGAATTACACGCAACGTAGTCATTTACGCTGTTGACCAGTTTACATGTCAATGAAAACAGACCAACAATTAAAACACATTGTGATTGTAATTCACTTAGGTAGCTCTCTGCACTTTCATGCGGCGCTGAATAGCTTAGCAAAAAGAGTATTATTGTTTTGTTCCTACCTAGACTGATAGTGGCTGGATGAATGATGAAAAGGAAACGCATGCCCTGTTTGATTAATCCATCTCTGCAAAAATATCCCTTCTCCGATGCTCTCTTCTCTTCTCTGTCTGTCTGTCTGTCTGTCTGTCTGTCTCTCTCTCTCTCTCTCTCTCCTCTCTCTCCTCTCTCTCTCTCTCTCTCTCTCTCTCTCTCTGTCTTCTCTCTTTCTCTCTCTCGAGGATTTCTCCTTTGGTGCTTTGATGATTTTGATTAAAAACACCAGAGAAAACTCAACGTATAATAATTGATAGAAAGACACCTAAAAGAGGGATAAAGAGAAAGAAAGAATAAAAAGAAAGTGGGTGCACACACACATACACACACACACACGCAACACACACACACTTACACACACACACACACACACACACACACACACACACACACACACACACACACACACACACGCAAGATAGACTGACAGACAGACAGACAGAGACATACAGACAGAGACAGACTGACAAACAAACGGACTGACAGACATACATACAGACAGACAGACAAACGGACAGACAGAAAAAAAGATAGAAAAGATCAGAGGAAATGGAATAAGGCGAGGAGGAGGAGGAGGGGGGGGGGAAGGGAAGGGGCGGTGTCAAAACGCACTGTTTCCTAAAGTATACCCGCAAGAACGGGTAACAAGACGGTCAATACAATTATGAAGTATGGGCGGTTTGAACGTCCCTGTCAGTGACACGTCTTCTCACTGCAGCTGGCACCGACAAAGAACATAGGACCCTGGGGGCATAATTAGGAGAAGCGGGAAATGAGGGGGGGGGGGGGGGAGTTCTGGATAGTATTCTGACACCGGCACACTGAAAAACTGACGACTTCCTTGCCGAAAATGTTCTTTAGATGTCCCGGGTGGGCATAGGGTTGAAAATGCCCCTGCCTTGCCCGAAAGTGAGTAAGATCAATGCTATGAGGTGCGGCACGAGAGAGGCACTTGCAGCCGCCGGCACTGAGGATCAAAAGAGCTGGTGAGGAGGGTGCAGGACTTGGTACTACGGTGCTTCTTCATGCTTCCTCGTGCTATTGCTGATAACGGGACGTTTGTGCCGTGCTGGTGTTTCCCTCGTGGGATCTCTTGATGCATTACGTCTCTCTCCCTTCCTCGCTCTCTCTCTTTTCTCTCTCTCTCTCTCTCTCTCTCTCTCTCTCTCACGCACCAATATACACACGCGCGCAAACACTCACGCAGGCACGCACGCAGGCACACACACACACACACACACACACACACACACACACACACACACACACACACACACCACGCACGAACGCATGAACGCACGCACACACATACACGAACGCACGCACGAACGCATGAACGCACGCACACACATACACACACATGCAGGCATGCACACACACATACACACATGCAGGCATGCACACACACACACATACATACATACATACATACATACATACATACATACAAACCGAAAGCGATTGGTACTAAATGCCTTTTCTTTCTTTTCTTTATGTTTTTGTTTCTGCTTTTTCTTTGTTTGTTTGTTTCTGCCTTTCTTTTGTTTTGTTTTGTTTTGTTTTGTTTATAAAACCCCTCCACATCCAGAAGATGAAAAGATGACATGAAGGAAAACATGGAGATTGTAGTGATGTTTCATAAACGAAAAAGCAACAGAAAAGACAAAAAATCGTGAAAACAACAACGACAGCAACTTCATTTGTATCTTGTAAAAAACAAAACAACAACAACAACAAACGAAACAAAAAACCCATGTTTGATGCATGCAAATCATGTCTGGACGAAAGGTATAAAACGAAAGAGAGAAAACACCACCAAACAAACAAAGAACAAAACCAGCAATGCAAAACGAGGACAGCGGATTCAACGCTAGTTGAATGCTGGCGAGAACTGTCAATGTTGAAAAATCTGACACAGGATAGGAAGCTGAAATGAACGGACACCTCATAAAATGCAGGCGTCGGATTAAAACTCCGCGGAGTTTGTTCAGCAGGATGAAATCTGGCGAGTGGGTAAAGTAAATGGGATATTCAAACAAACAGTGGGGTTTTCCTTGTTTGTGAGGGGAAGTTAGCAAGCAGGGAAGAGGAGTGGGCCATGGAGAAGTGGGGAGGGGGTGAGGAGACAGAAGAGTATATATATGGGGGAAGAGGTTTTTCAACACTGCAAGGCAGTGGTAAATGTTGAGGGGACGGCGAGACACTTGCAATGCGTGAACTTTTATTCTCTCCTTTTGTATCACTGCTCTGTCTTTGATTCATCATCCGATATACTTATACTCTCTCTCTCTCTATCTCTGTGTGTGTGTGTGTGTGTGTGTGTGTGTGTGTGTTGCGTGTGCGTGTGTGTGTGTGTGGGGGGGGGGGGTACGTATATTACTGATCAAAATCATACAGTGGAAAAGCCACTATTAATAATCTTAGCTAGACTGAGGCCATGTTTCAACCTTTACCATCAGAGGCCATGAGTGCCTCACCTCCAACACCCGTAGTCATCAACAACACAGGGATCAACACCATGGGCAAGTTCTGCTGTCGAGGCAGCACTGTGAGCAGCCACTGACTGCTGGACACAGACACAACGAGCTACAGTGTCATCTCTGCCTTCCGCCGGCTCACAAATACGCTGTAGGCAATCCACGACATCAGACTCTTCACCTCAATCACCGTACACAGAGAAATGGTTATCAGTGCTCTGCTCTACAGCTAGGAGATCTGTACCACCTACCTACGACTCTTCCAGCCGCTGAACAAGTCTGCCGACATTTCATACACATGATCTGCATCATCATCAGGTGACAAGACAAAGTGTCCAGCTATTAGATTCCACAAAAGTGTGGACTTGCTGGCATGAAGTGTCTACTCATTAAGAATCAGCCGCGATGCCCAGGACATGTCATCCGCAGGAAGGACAGCAGTATCCCCAAAATGCTTCTGTAAGGCCAGCTGAAACAGGGGCAGGTGACCAATGCAGATCTCTCATGACGTACAAAGACACACAAAGACCCGAGGGGCAGTGTGACCCATGCAGATCTCTCATGAAGTACAAAGACACACAAAGACCAACCTCAAGAGCTGCAACATGGTAACAGTCACTGGGAATACACTGCACTTGACAGACTCCGCTAGAAACAACTGTGCCTTCCGGGCACACAGGCATGAGAGCTGACCAAAGTACCTGCCGTCCAGGCTTTGAGGAACAAGAAGAAGCATGGTTCCGCCTCGGTGAAATCCTCCTCCTGCAACAACTGAGGCTGTCTGCGTGCCTCGAAGACAGGTCTTTATTCCAACATGAAAGCACATTCTGGCAAATGACTTGCAAGCCTGCTTGTCTGTCAGACCAGCAGGAAATTCTTTCGAAGCCATATTCATCCCGACCTTCAATTCACAAAATACTAACTGCTGAGACTGAACATGTTGACTTCCTATTGTCGCGCAGTAAAAAAGCATATTTCAAAAGCTTATCTAAAGCCTATTTTCATGATTCATAAAAAAAACCCACCCAACTTCATTCGTTGTAAACCTATCTTCATAACTTCACATGAAATATATGTAAAAAAAACTTCATTCGTTGTAAACCTCTCTTCATAACTAATATCAAATGTATAGTGTAACATACGAATCAGATACTCAACGCACTACGTTTACGATGAATCACGTGCACCGTGTGCCTGACCCATCCTTCTTCCCTCTTATAGTGTTGTTTGGGACAGATGCTTACATTAACTTTCCTGCATCTCACTCTGAGAATGATAGTCAAGTGTCTCTGCAGGCAGCGTGCCAGTATTTACTCTACTGGAGGTCTTCCTTGAAGTCGTCAGATACCTTCATCTGTCCTGATGCGTACATGCATCTCGCCATGACTACCTGTCCAAAACCATTCTACAGGTATTGTGAAGAGTGAATATCCCAGACACAGACCCAAGTTCTAACCAGACAACGTGAAGAACTGGACAGATTATGATGTTTCTATCTTGGCTAGACATGCATTGCACTTTGTTGTTCTGTGTTGTGTTTGACTGTACTGCACAGTATTATTGTATCATAATGAACTGTATTGTAGTATGGTCTTGCATTGTTACACTCCATCCGTGGTGACAACGAATTTGTCTGTGTGCAGTGTCGGCTGCTGCTTTCTGGGGGAACACATCACTGTAGTATGGCGTCACCTATGATTGAGGAGAGGACTGTGGAGACATTCCACTGTTCAAGCGTCCTTTGTGACTGCTATGACTCCAAGGACAATAGGACTGTGATAGGAACGATCATGATCATGGTATTGATGGTGGTTATGATAAAACAATGCTGTTGGTATTGTGGTGATTGTGGTGGTGATGCCGATGCCAATGGCAATAATAAGGACAGTGGTGGTGGGTATCTTGGCAATGATTATGGTAATGGTGAAGATGATAATGACAATGAAATACTTATAACCATACTTTTACGTCCACTCTTTAACTGTATGTACTCATCTCCATTTAGATTCGACGCTCTGACTAACACAGCTAATTCCTAATTCAATGTCCAATGCAGTCTCCAAGCTTTAATAAAAAAGCATAAACTTTTTAAAAAATCTGCGTTTAGTTTACTTTTTGGCAAGCAGTCTCTTTCATGTTAATTTTTCTTATAAAAGAATCAGTTGCTGGTTCCTCTTTTTCTTCATGTCATGCTAGACGAGAAAACTCAGCAGAGGTATACATGCAAACAAGCAGGCAAAGTGACCAACCCACGAACAGCCCTGTCTCATCTGACGGCTGAAGAATGAAACGGCAGCCGCTCACTGACAATCACCGTCACTATAGCTGTCCAGCACGGTCCCAGAGCAGCCAGGCAACGGCCGGAGCCTGTGTTTCCTGATACAGTGAAGCGGACCGTTAAATCCGTTCAGTGGAGCGCGAGACGAAGAGCAACAAAAACCTACGAGCACAAGTCGCTGGGGCAGCGAAAAGTTTGGCTTTCTCTCCCTTCCACTTCCTCATTTTAACTAATCTGTTTATTGTCCGTCTTGGTTTCAGTTACTGGGTTGGTGAAGTTTTACTCTCTCTCTTCTCTCCTGTCCCTCCCCTTCCCTCCCCCCCCTGCCCAACCCACATCCCTTCCCTTCTTCCACCTCTCTCCCTTCTTCCATCTTCCAGTCATGGGCTGTTGTTGGCCAGCAGGATAGGGCGCCCGTCTTTGAAGCAAAGGAATTTCTAGATCCATGGTTCCAAGCTCCTCTAGGGTCTCTGAAACACTGTGGGTGTTCTGGATGCAACTCTCTCTCTCTCTCTCTCTCTCTCTCTCCTCTCTCTCTCTCTCTCTCTCTCTCTCTCTCTCAGCCACACACAAACACACTCGCACACACGCCGGCGCGCATATGCACGCATGGTGCATGCACACGTTTGCACTCACACACACATGATCTCTCTCTCTCTCTCTCTCTCTCTCTCTCTCTCTCTCACACACACACACACACACACACACACACACACACACGCACACACACACACACACATGCGTGCATATACACATACATGAATGTATAAATCTGTTGTTTAAAAAAAAACCTTGATCTGTTTGTTTGATATTTGCTAGGTGAACTTGAGAGCTGATTTTAACACAGTCACAGCACTTATATGGCCCTTTGCAATTGGCCTGCTATAAGCAAGATTCTCTCTCTCTTCTCCTCTCTCTCTCTCTCTCTCTCTCTCTCTCTCTCTCTCTCTCTCTCTCGCCAAGTGCACTCTTACTGACAAATGTGAAAGTGAACGTTCCCTCTCACATACCACATTTTCTTAAAAAAAAAAAAAAAAACAAAAAAAACTGCTGGTTCTTCTTTTTCTTCGTTTGATGCAAGACGAAAACCAAACCCTATTGACACCAGAGAAGTATACATACAAGCAAGCTGGCAGATTAATCGACCAGCCAGCAAGCGGCCCTGTCTCATCTGACGGTTGAAGAATGGAACGGCAGCCACTCACTGACAACCACCGTCACTGGAGCTGTCCAGCACGGTCCCAGAGCAGCCAGGCAATGAATGACCAGAGCCTGTGTTGACTGATACAGTGAAACGGACCGCTGAATCCGTTCAGTGGAGCGCCAGACGAAGAGCAACAAAGACCTACGAGTCATACTCATTGCGGGGCCAAGGGTTTGCCTTTCTCCCTGTTCCACCTCCTCACACTAACAGAATCTGTTTATTGTCTGTCTATAGTTTGGTCACTGAGGTGGTAAAGTTTAACTACATCTACCGCCTCGCCACACCCACCGGACCCACTCTCCTCTCTTCCTCATTTCGAAACATGTTAGCCTACTGGTGGCTGTCAGGAAAAGGCATCTGTCTGGTGAACAAGTGGAGTTTCAGGTCCATGGTTCGAATCTTATACAGAAGGCGCCTTTTCTCCCATCTGTCTTCTAAAATTTTAATGGTGGTCTGGATGGTGCTCTCTCTATCCCCCCCCCCCATCCATTACTCTCTCCCTCTCTATGTAACACACACACACACACACACACACACACACACACACACACACCACACACACACACACACACACAATATATATATATATATATATAATATATATATGTATATCGACATATAGGTGATGTGATTGTACTTTCAATTCAATACGTCCCATTCATTTTTTCATGTAAAAAGAAGAGCACAATAATCATAATATGCACCATTGATTTTGATCATCAACCGTCTGAGCTTCAAGTTCACTTCTACATCTTCCTTCGCAGTAACATGGAAACTGTCCATTCTCCTTTCTAGTTCTTCATGACCTGACATAACGTCTCTAACAGTGATTTCCGACTGCACCCCTTATGAACTGCTCGGCTGGCCGATGTCCGAGAGAGAGAGAGAGAGAGAGAGAGAGAGAGAGAGAGAAGACAGACAGACAGACAGACGGACGGACGGACGGACGGACGGACGGACAGACAGACAGACAGACAGACAGACAGACAGACAGACAGACAGACAGACAGACAGACAGAGCCCTCGCCCAGATGCCTTGAATTTTCAAGCAGGAAGTGAAGCAAACATCAAAACGTGCCCCATATAAATGCTTAACTTTAAACGAAACGAACGACTTGTGTTTAAGAGGAATGGAGCATGAGAAGAAACCCCTGTCAAATGACAGTTCTGTTGACTGTTCCTCCAAAATGGAGGTCGGCTGGGTCAGCATGCGGGAGGTGTTTTTTCGTTCTGGGAAGGACTAATCAGGCTTGCTATTCCATTCTGTTACCTGCTCATGAGGAAAAAAAAAAAACAACTTCCACTTAAGCCAAAAATTAACTCTACAATCGAGCGATCCTTCAGCATATGTGGAAACTCTCTCTCTCTCTTACACACACACACACACACACACACACACACCACACACACACACACACACACACACACACACACGGGCGCGCGCGCGCGCGCGCGCGCGAGCGTGTGTGCACACACCACAGAACAACACACATTTACTGATGCAATTACACACATACATATGCAATTATTCGCTACTCGCAGACACATAAACAAATATGCACACAAGTGCACGCGCACACACACCAAAGGGCATTAACTCATACATATACATGAGTACAATCACAATCACATCTCATATCATACATATACATGTGTACAACTACAATCACATCTCATACCAAACGAGTTCTGCAGTTACATTGCGTGTTTTACTTTGCACAGTGCTTTCTGTTTATAGTGCTTTCTGTTTATAGCACTCTACGAGCAAGCTTCACATCTCATAATGTATTTGGTTCTCCTCTTCTTTCCCTATATGACGACCCCCCCCCCCCCCCCCTACATGACGACCCCCCTTCCCCCCACCCCCTCCGTTTCTCTGTCTGTCTGTCTGTCTGTCTGTCTGTCTGTCTCCCCACCCCCACCCCTCCGTTTCTCTCTCTCTCTCTGTCTCTGTCTTTGTCTCTCTCTCTCTCTCTGTCTCCGTTTCTCTCTCTCTCTCTCTGTCTCTGTCTCTGTCTCTCTCTCTCTCTCTCTCTCTGTCTCTGTCTGTCTCTCTCTCTCTGTCTCTCTCTCTCTCTCTGTCTCCCCCCCCTTCTCTCTCTCTCTTTGTCTCGCTCTGGTTTTGTCTGTCTCTCCCTCATTCCCCTCTCTATTTATCCTGAGAATTGGGCAGAATCTATTATTATACCCCTCTATAAGAAAGGAAATGTAAACAATCCCAATAATTACCGAGGCATTTCACTTTGTGATGCTACCAGTAAGCTATACAGCACGGTCATTAACTGTAGGTTACAAGAATGGGTAGAAGAAAATAATCTCACGGGAGAATATCAAGCTGGATTCAAACGTAATTACTCTACTATAGACCATATGTTTACTCTGATGGCTTTTATTCAGAAACAATTTTCTTTCAATCGTAAACTCTACGTTGCCTTTATTGATTTTGAAAAAGCTTTCGATTCTATTAGCAGAAGTATTTTGTGGCCTGTTTTGTTGAAAAATGGTATCCATGGAAAATTATATAAATGTGTTATAAGTATGTATAATTGTGTAAAATCTAGAGTGAGAAGTGGCGGAAAATTGTCAGATTATATTATGTGCACTAGCGGTGTTAAACAAGGTGACGTGTGTAGTCCTATTCTATTTTCTTTATTCATTAACGAATTAACAGTTAAAGTTATAGATAATGGGAGGCATGGAGCCCAGTTCATGGACGACTTTTTAGAATTGTTTATACTTCTTCTGGCAGATGATATTGTTTTGTTGTCTGAAACAGTTATTAGTTTACAAACACAATTGAATAATTTATGGCATGCTGCTTCTTCTCTACAACTGACAGTGAATATGCAGAAAAGCAATATAATTGTATTCAGGAAAGGTGGCTATTTAGGTGCAAGAGAACATTGGAATTATAATGGAATACCTATGCCAGTCGTGAATGTCTACAAATATTTAGGAATTTATTTTTCAACCAAATTAAGTTTTAACTTTGCTTGTAAAGATCTAGCAAGCAAAGCAAAACATGTTGCTTTGTGTATAATGAGGAATTATCAAGTCTGGGAAATCAGTCATTTCAAATATTTGTTAAACTATTTGACTCCCAAATCCAACCCATTGTCCAATATGGTGCTGAAATCTGGGGTCTGGATAAAGCTGCAGTGAATTGCGAGAAAGTACATTTGTTTGCTTTAAAGAGATTTCTTGGGGTTTCACTACAAACATCTAATGATTTGATTTATGGGGAAACTAATAGGTATCCAATATATCTGAATTCTGCAGTTAGATGTATTCGTTACTGGTTGAAACTGATAAAAATGAACGATTCTAGGTTACCAAAGAAAGCTTATAATATGTTGTGTAATCTGGATGCTAGGGGAAAACCAAACTGGGCAACAAAGTTGAGAATTAAGTTATATGAATTAGGCTTTGGATATGTCTGGTTAAATCAGGGTGTAGGAGATGAACCGACGTTTATCCGAATGGTTCGTTCAAGACTGGTTGATAGTAGATGGCAAGAATGGAATTCCCACATAAATGATAGTACTAGATTTGATTTGTATAGACAGTATAACTCCTTGCATCATATTCCGACTTATCTGTCAATGAAAATGGACAGACATCTGAAATTCATAATGACAAGATTTAGACTGGGAATATCGGATATCTTTGTTCATCATTTTCGTTATAGACAACATTACAACTCTGATCTCATCTGTCCATTATGCACAAATGCATATGAAGATGAAGTTCATTTTGTATTACAGTGTACTGCCTTGAGTAGTCTTAGAGATGAGTTCATTCCGCCTAAATATTACAGACAACCATCTGTATTTAGACTCATCTTACTTATGGCCTGCACTAAAGAGGATGTTGTTAAAAAAATTTGCCTTGTACCTATACAAAGCCTTCAAATTCCGAAGCACAGTTTGTTCTTGAGCATGTGCTGTTTTCGTTTTGATCAATATGCTTTACAATATCGTTTTTGTCAATGTGTAATCCACCCCATCATAAGGGGCTGTGGCCTATAATGATTAAATCATCCGTATCCGTATCCGTATCGTATCTGTCTGTCCTCTCTCTCTGTCTCCTCTCTCTCTGTCTCCCCCCTTCTCTCTCTCTTTGTCTCGCTCTGGTTTTGTCTGTCTCTTCCCTCATTCCCCTCTCTATTTGTCTAAATGTATTTCTATCGGCCTCTCTCTCTCTCTCTCCATGTCTTTTTGTTTTCAACAAAACAACAACAGAAGACACTAGAATTCCATTCAGAAAACTACAAAGAGGGATAAAGCGGAAAGAAGGAACAGCGATTGTTTCGTTTCGTGTCGCTAAAACCCCCCACAGCTCCACTCGATTCTAATCCCTGTACAATTCAGCACCGGATTTGAGGGGGGCCATTGTTGGATGAAATTAAATCCAAATAAGCGAACCCCGGGCTTATGCAACATGCCTATTGTTGTACGTGTCCACCATTCATCACATCAATGCTCTCAACAGATCCCTTAGGGGCAGTCATCGTCTTCACGGCTCAGCGCGGTCCAAGGAACAACTCAGATCTTGTTCGACTCGCCCAAGCGTATCAAAGGTTCCGAAATACAGCATTTCTCTGATGAGGAGAATAACTCGCGAAAATAAAACAAACATACAAAAAACAACCAAACAAACAAAAGCAAAAGCAAAAACAAAAACGCAAAAACAAACAAATAAAAAAACCCTGATGAAATCGAATGACTTTTGCCGAGAGCTGTAAGCAGCGAACGTGACAGCTGTAGCTGCTTAACAAAAAAGTGTAGGCTTGTTCGCCTCCCAAAAAGTGGAGGAAATGATCAGTAGAACTATACATAATCAGAAAATCATAAAGTGTATGAAAATTTTTCTTGAAAAGTTTTAATAAATTCGTATTTGTAGACTCGATGGATGTGAGTTCCAGAAATACGGTCGAACGTAAGCTAAGCTTGTTTTGTATTGATCAGTGCGTAAGAGGGGAAAAGGAATTTCTGAAAGCCAGAACAGCTGTTCAGTCTTGCAAAAAGAGCATTGATATAATGCATGGCACGGTGTCTGTCGAAATTTAGACATAAATGATACCTTGTTGACTTCAGGTTGCTTACTCACAGGGAGAGTGTTCAGTACTTTTAGTTTTTCATCTGTTGTTAGAGGTACAGCTGAAAGGAGTAGCTCTGCGGCACGTCTATGGAGATCATTCAGTCTTTTGTGTGGACATCACTACTCCCATCCCATGTTGTCAAAGCGTACTTGATGGGTGACTTTACGTGTACGCTGAAGGAAAGTTTAAGCGCAATAGTGTTGACATAACGCTTTTGTTGAGATTACAGTAAATTATTTTTTTGAAGATTATCTTGCATGAGCTATTGAAAGAACATCACCAGTTCCATTCTCCATCTATTATTACGCCTAAGACACGATGTTCATCTGCCTGTTGAATGGAAGTAACGCTCAAATGAAGTGTTAGGAAAAGAGGAGCCAACTGGTGCTGTCGGCGAGTGATTACTATGAAAGATTTGGTTTTGGCTGAGTATATGACATTGAATCTGAAATACACCGATTAGACTTTCGTGTAGATATGTTTCTGTTGTTTGTATAGTTTACTACCATTTGTTTGGAGTGGCGAGTTATCAACAAACAAATCCGTTGAGACTTGTTCATCTAATATGGATAATGATAAAATCACCGACGAAGGTGCAGAGTAGGAGGGGGTCTAGCACTGAACCTCGTGGGACTCCATGACTGACAGAGTCTGCAGATGACGTTGTGCCATTAAACAGCACATACTGAGTCTTACATTTAAGTGTAATTGGAATAACAGGGCTGTCGAGGAATGGTTCAAATAGGCAGCTTCTTGAAAAGAGCGAAATCATCAACGAAATTAAACTTCTTTTTTTTTTCAAGTCAAGAAAGACAACTCCTGTCGTTTGTGATTGGTTCATATTTGAAAGCCATTAGTCGCACATTTGCGATGATGCAGTGTGGCAGGAATTATTAGACCGGAATTCATGTTGGAAAGGGTTGATTAGTTTGTTTTTCTCCATGAACTGAGATCAATGTGTGTGTATGTGTTTTTCCCAGGGGTTTGGGCAGAACCAATAGTCTGAAATTATTTGGATCCGACGAATCATTCCATTTTGGAAGGGGGATCACTTTGCTATTTTTGAGCTTGAGAAAAGACATTAGTTTCAATGAATAAATGAGGTATGTATGTAAGAGACTCGAAAGAGAGAGAGAGAGAAGAGGAGAGAGAGAGAGAGAGAGAGAGAGAGAGAAAGAAAGAAAGAAAGAAAGAGAGAGAGAGAGAGAGACGAGAGAGAGAGAGAGACAGACACACAGACAGACTCACAGACAGACACGCAGAGAGAGAGAGAGAGAGAGAGAGAGAGGAGAGAGAGAGAGAGAGAGAGAGAGAGAGAGAGATGGAAGGAGGGAGGTGGAGAGAAAGAAAGAAAGAAAGACAGACAGACAGACAACAGGCAAACGGAGGGGGGAAGATGGGTTCTAAGGGGGTAGATGGGTTCTAAGAGGATCACTCACGTGTAAGTTGTGGCTGCTGTGATGACTATGGTGACTGCTGCGAGAAGGGCCGTTGCTGACGCCGCCGTGATGGTGCTGGTGGTCGTGGTGGTGGTGGTGGTGGTGATGGTGGAGGTTGAAGTTTCCACCACACGGCTCACCGTTAGCGGCCGTGACGTCAGGCGTGGCCGTGCGAGATGACGTCAGGCTGTCTGTGACTTCATCGTGGAATGTGTCGCTCTGTCGGTGCTCTGTAACAGACGTCATGTCCTGTTTAGATGACGCTTCCATGGACTGATGGGTCTTAGGCACACGCTTCTCGGGGCAGGGTCATAAGCAGATGAAGGAAAGTAAACACGAAAGGGATATCACTCCTTTTGACGAGCGCTGTCTTATTTTTAGACAACATCCCGCAGTTTCCCCATGCTTATTTCGAATCGA
>CM065715.1:79705927-79710927 GCA_033310375.1 Conus canariensis
CTCCTGTCGGATTCAGCATAGGCTAATCCATGTTTCTGCTGTACTTGATTATCGGGGTTTCCACTTCTTAACTCCACATACGACTTTTGTTTTTTGTTTTCTTTTTCCACTGCTAAAGGCGATTAGGCGTCTCAGTCAGTTTATGTCATTTCTTTCCAGCAGTACTTTTGTATGTTTACTTGGTCTTAACCAAAAGTTGATACGTCTTTTTAAGATGTTTTATTTCGATTAATTTATTTCTAGATCAATCTTATTCTTGAAACTTTTACATTTCTGCTGATCCCACGCTATCAAACACCTGCTGCATCACTTAGACACAAAAATATTGTTGATCTTACTTCATCTCCTTATATCCCCAGTTGCCCGTTCGAAATCTAAATTGCCCAAATGGAAATACTTCAAATGAACTGGACTGTGGTTGCACGTGTTGTCTCTATCTGTGACATTTTGGGGCTTTACTTTATTTCATTTTCATCGTTTGGTGTTAATTTATTCCTAGATTTCTTAATGGATCAACAGAGACATTACTTGATATTTACCGACAAGGGACGAACAATTTTGATTCGCTTTTTTTCCAGTATTTCTTTGCGCTATGCTCTGTGGCATTTGTTTATTCCACATGTCTCTTTTTATGTAGAAGAACGGAGACTCTTTTATATCGAGCGGATTGAGATTGCGTGTGAAACAGACGTTTGCGACGCAAGAGTGGATCATAGCGATTAGTTTGATACTAGGGCCCAAGGTTACACAATTCATGCGATCGAATCGCGTGCTAATGCATGGCTGTGTTTTCTGTGTCAATCAACATTTTTCATTTCGTCTTTTTTTCTTTTTCTTTTTAATTCTTAGACGTCTTTCGTTACAGATAAAGGGAGGAGAGTAGAGACAGAGGTGAGAAAAAGGTGTGTGTGTGCGCGCGCGCGCGTGTTTGTGTGTGTGGGTGTGGGTGTGTGTATGCGTTTGTGTGTGCGTGCATGTGTGCGTACGTCCGTAAGTGTATGCGCGCGCACGCGCGCGCGTGTGTGTGTGTGTGTGTTTGAACACACTTCCCACGCCAAAAAGCCATGTGCGTGACACTTGTCACTGTCTGATTCTCCCCCCCCCCTCCCTCTCTCTCTCTCTGAGAAAAAAAGGAGAGAGAGAGAGAGAGAGGCAGAGAGAGAGAGAGAGAGAGAGACAGAAAGACAGACAGACAGACAGACAGACTGAGAGATTGATAGACAGACAGACAGAGAGACAGAGTTTCTATTTAGTAGAAAAGGAAAGACATTCATTATTCATCCGAGCCCGCCTTCCCAGATTTCCCACTGATTGTTTTTGTTGTGTATTCCTTTAAGCTGCCGATGCCACCACAGGCCTCTAAGTCCCCTGCTGTTAATGGCAGGCAAACACTGGTCTGGAGTGAACCGATTCACTCTTCCTCCATCACACACCCGCCCCTCCGCTTCCACGTTCTCTCTTTCCCTCTCGCTCCCTCTCTCTCTCTCTCTCTCTCTCTCTCTCTCTCTCTCTCTCTCTCTCTCTTCTTAGCTTTTGTATCTCTGTTCCTCTCCCCCCCCTCTCTTTTTCTCTCTCTCAGCTTTTGTGTCCCTGTTCCTCTCTCTCTCTCTGTCTGTCTGTCTGTCTCTCTCTCTCTCTCTCTCTCTCTCTCTCTCTCTCTCTCTCTCTCTCACGCGCGCGCGTATGAAGTAGTATAATCCGTCCCACAGCTACCATTTCCTGAACAAGTTCACGAAGTTCAATCGAAGCTCGATAGGTTTTCTCCACAACAAAACACAGAACCCAGCTTCACCATTTCTGCTCTTTTGTTGCAGGAGAGCTAGGGGGGCGGTACAGGAGCTGGATGAGATGGGAAAGGGAGGGGGGAGTGGCGGTTGATAGGGGGACACACAGACACTGGGATATATATCCTTCTTTGTGTTTTCTTCCTTCTTTTGTCACTTTATTACCACCTCTCTTTCTCTCTCCCTCTCTGAGTCATTAAACTCGGGGTAGAATCTGCATGACCCACCAACCCTATCCTCATTGCGGTATTTTTTCTAAGCGGCACATTTGGAAAATTAATGCGATTAAGTTTCTTTTTATTTTTTTTAAATCTTCGATTAAACGGTTACAACACACACACACACACACACACACACAACACAACAACTAAGCTTTCTTTAACTTACAATGACTGCTTGTAGAACGCCGTTCAATGCTACCGATAATAAATAAGGTAAGATATCAAACACGTAAGTAACATCTTAAAATTAGCATACATACAATACAATAAACTTTAAAGACAAGCAAAAGGTTCAGGTTTCCATATTCTACTTCATTCTTTCTTTCTTTTATCATCTCACAATCTAGCAATATCTTTTAGATCCACTCTTCCTTTTCGTATTTTCTTGTTCCTTTCACATACTGTTCTGATTTTTTTTCTGTACGTTTGTTTGCGTAAGCAAGAGTATCGTTCCTTCGTTCTTTAAAGACAATTCTTTCTTCTTTTTTTTTAAGTTTTTTTTTTCTGTTTGAACAAACATTGCTTTCTTCCCTTCATCTTTTATTCCGTTTTTGTATCCTCATTTCAAACTTAAAAGAAACATTAGTATTCCGCCAAACGAAAGAAACAGTGGAATCATACGACAAAACACGACGCGTTTCGACCTCGAAGAGGTGGAAACACATCGTGTTTTGTCTTGTAATTTGTTTGTTTAGAGATCAAAACGCGTTGTCTTTTGTCTTGTAGTTTGTTTGTTTAGAGATCAAAACGCGTTGTCTTTTGTCTTGTAGTTTGTTTGTTTAGAGATCAAAACGCGTTGTCTTTTGTCTTGTCACTTATTTGTTTTTTTCATTCGGCAGAAAGGTAATCTTTCTTTCTAAGTTTGTTTCAATTTCCGCCAGCAGTCACCTCCCTTTAAACTTCCTCATTTCAGTCTCAACGCCTCTGCCTTGAGCAGATGAAACGAGAGAGAGAGAGAGAGAGAGAGAGAGAGAGAGAAGAGAGAAGAGACAGACAGAGAGACAGAGAGAGACAGAGAGAGAGAGTGACAGAGACAGAGAGAGAGGATCAGAGACACAAAAGCTGAGAGAGAAGGAGGGAGGGAGGGAGAGAAACAGCTATACAAAAGTTAAGGAAGAGAGAGAGAGAGAGAGAGAGAGAAGAGAGAGAGAGGAGAAGGACAGAGACAGAGACAGAGACACAGAGAGAGAGGGGGACAGAGACAAGAAGAGAAGAGATAAGACATGAGAGAGAGAGGAGGGAGGAGGGAGAGGAGAGAGAGAAAAGTAGCAAAGAGAAGAGAGAGAGAGGAGGGAGGGAGGAGGGAGGGATGGAGAGAGCGAGAGAAAGAGAGAGAGGGGGGGAGGGAGGGAGGGAGTAGGTGGAAAGAGAGAACGTGGAAGAGGAGGGGTATGTGTGTGACGGTGGAAGAGGGAAGCGGTCCATTCCAGACCAGTGTGCCCTAAGACACGAGAGCCGACAGCGTGATATCAGTCTTCCCGTTATGAGCCCATAGCCCATTCACCTCTGTAGGGACCCATCGAGTCCCCAAACAACACACTATTGATCGCTCTCAGTGGACGACCGGTGCTGGGGCTGTGACACACGAACCCCGATGTGGCTGTGTGTGATGGGGAAGCCACAATGAGTGGCGTTGGGCTCGTTTCACTGGAATGGATGCATCTGACAGTGCTGTTCTGCTTTCAGAACCAACACTGCAGGTGTCTGATTCTCCCCGGCCTGGTTGACTCTGGGATGCATCGTGATAGGAATAGCAGTAAACAGTTCTGTCGTGTAGTCTCCGACCTGAATGAAGCTCCGTGGCATCATCTTCGTCACCGTCCCCTTACTGATTATTGGATAGAGATAGAAAGAGAGAGAGAGAGAGAGAGAGAGAGAGAGAGAGAGAGAGAGAGACAGAGACAGAGACAGAGAGAGAGTGAGAGAGAGGAGAGAGGGAGAGATAGAGGGAAGGAGGGAGAACATACATACATACATACAGACAGACAGACAGATAGACTGACAGGCAGAATGGGATTGTGTGGTGTGTGTGTGTGTGTGTGTGTGTGTGTGTGTGTGTGTGTGTGTGTGTGTGTGTGTGTGTGTGTGAATTTGAACTTCTGTGGTCTTTCATGCCCTGCTCTCGTGATGACCCCTGTTTCGATTTCTTCTACACGTCTATGGCTGCGATGAGTCCATGTCAACTGTGAGTCCCTGTCATGGTGTCCCTGTCAATGTCCTCGTTGTCGGCCGGTTGGATGAACGTAGTGGCACTCTCCGGAGACAGGACGCTCGCTGATCCCAGCAATCTATTCTCCAGTCAATCTGAGGGTCTAGTGGGCGGTGTCAGGTGTACGTGCTGTGCTACAACAAGCACAAAGCCAACACCAACAAAGTGACTCGCAGTGCCTCCACTGGTGGGTTGCCATATGACGATCTTTCATTGATCGCTCCCTGTGGATTGTCAGAGGCAAAGCCGCGATGGGTCGCGCCAAGGCACGGCAAAGTATGGGGCAGCCAGAATGATCGACGCGGGAATAATGCCATCGTAGGGGGAGGGAGGGGAAAGGGAAGAGGAGGGAAGTAGGGAGGCTGGGGACAGACTATGAAACAGCAAAATGAAACAACAAAACTTGCTTCTTTCGGAGCCCGCGTGGGTTGGGGCAGAGGTGGGGGCACGAGTGGAAAGGGTGGGGGTGGGGTTAGGGGGGGGGTTGGGGGGGGGTTGGGGGGGGGGTTAGGGGGTGGGGAAGCGTGGAAAGTGCCATGACCAAACACAAAAGTCAACAACAACAAAACTTGCTTAGTCGTAGAGCCAGGCAGTATGAGTATATCGTTGCTACCCGCGGTGCCGGTCAGGAGATGTGAGCAACACTCTCCAACACGTATTCATTAACTGAATACTTTACTGGGCGGTCTCCTTCTTCCCATCTGAGGCCGCAGTACAGTCACAACTATACTGTTCAAAAAAAGTTAAGGACCAACATTGAGAATGCACAAAAACTTTTAAAAATTC
>CM065715.1:79718427-79735927 GCA_033310375.1 Conus canariensis
TCTTTTAATCAACCTCAATTCGGGAACTACTTTAATTATAATACTGTACACGGAATGGTAACACCGCCAATCTGAGAATCCTGTTTCACTTAGCCTGTTTTTACACTCCTACAGCGACGATGCAGCACATGAAATGATAACAACGTCCCGCTGGAAATCCTCGTGTTTCACTCAGGCCCAGTCCATGGACTTCCCAACAACAATATCATACGTTGGATGACAACTGCGTCCTCCGAAAATTCCTTGTCTTTCGGCCTGTTTCATTGGACTTCCTCCAACCATACAGCCCAAGATGCAATGGCAACTCTGACCGAGTGAGGGACCGACTCCTGCACGCAGGAGAGCAGGACGCAGTTTTCTTTGGCTTCGCAGCCTCTCACAGGTATATGCATATGTATACCGTTGATGAAGCCTAGAAATAAAGGGTGATATTCACTTCGCTTTTAGCTGTCCAGGGGGTATTGTCATTCGATATCAATTTAGTCCATCAAGATTTTGTAGCAGATCATCTAATTTCTGTTTACTGTTATTTTTTCGAATTGAATAAAAAGAACGTGGGCTCAGAAACTTTACAGTTTATCAGTATGAACTATATGTCGGTATGAACTATATATCAGTATGAACCATATCAATGAATTTGAGTTGTTGTTTTTTTCCTCAGGAGAATGCGGAAAAAGGCGCTTATGTATTTCATCTGGATGCCAGAGTATACTGACATAATTTGGATTCTTGCATGATTCACTTTGTGAATGTGACCCCTCCGGATGAGCCCATGTCCTTTTGAAGTAAACCATTGTCATTGTTTCCTTGCAGCTTCTCTTAATTTACATTTCTTTCTTTTCTTTTTCGTTCTTTCTTTCTTTCTACTACTTAGTCCCACACTAGGCTATGTGACATACTTTAGTAAAGCGGCCGTTCTTTCGTCGTCCAAAATAAAGTTTTATTGATACAGACAGCAGCGCGATCTGCCTGGGTACACATACTACAACTGTTTTGTTCTTTTCGCAAATTATGTTCCCCTGCGACATTTTGGTTGGTTTTATAACGCAAAGATCTCAAAATGTAACGACTTGTTGAGAGAGACCCTACAAGCCGACGCTGGTTCTGTCTGCAAGATAAAATTCAATTATCCCATGTGCCGTAACTGAAACCTTTGTCATTTATTCTTAAACGTCATCTTTTTCTTTAACCCTTCCCCTAACCCTCTTCCCCCTTTCCGGTTTGCTGTTTCTGGTCTGAACGAACCTGTCGCCAAGTCATTTTTTCTAATGATGAAAGAATTATGAACGTGCATTATCTTTCTTTACAATAATTGCGTGTTTCCTGCAATAAATCGTGCCAGCTGTGATGGGGGAAAGTGCTTGATCGTTTTCCAGGTATCTTGCGAACACACACACACACACACACACACACACACACACACACACACACACACACACACACACACACACGCACGCACGCACGCACGCACGCACACACAAACACACACACACACACACACACACACACACACACACACACACACACACACACGTCCATACACACACACACACACACACACACACACACACACACACACACACACACACGTGCGCGCGCGCGCGGCCCTCCCCCTTCCTCTCCCCTCCCCCTCACCACACACACACACACACACACACACACACACACACACACACACACACACACACACACACACACCACGCGCTCGAAAGCAACACCCTGCTCCGGAAACGACACCAGCCACGCAGGGAAATGAAAGCAATTCACCCCCAACGGGACACCGTCCCCCTATCATCATCCACACCAACAACACCCTGTACCCCCCAAGGCTTTCCCGGCGAACGATTCTCTTTCAGCTCCCTCAATGCAGCAACATGACGATCATCTCAGCTCCCTCAATGCAGCAACATGACGATCATCTCACTCACGGAATAACCCTATACACTGCTTTAGAAAAGGAAAAGGAGAGGAAGGAGGAGGGGAGGAGAGGAGGAGAGAGAAGAAGAAGGAAGAGAAGAAGAAGAAGAGAAGAGAGAAAAGGAGCAGAAGAGAAAAGAAGAAGAAGAAGAAGAAGAGAAGAAGAAGAAGAAGAAGAAGAAGAAAAGAAGAAGAAAAGCAAAAAACGAAAAGAAGCAAGAAGAAGAAGAATGGCAAGAAGAAGAAGAAGAATGCGAAGAAGAAGAAGAAGAAGAAGGAAGAAGAAGAAGAAGAAGGAAGAAGAAGAGAAGAAGAATGCGGCGAAGAAGAAGAAGAAGAAGAAGAATGCGGGAAGAAGAAGAAGAAGAGAAGAAGGAAGAAGAAGAAGAAGAAGAAGAAGAAGAAGGAAGAAGAAGAAGAATGCGGGAAGAAGAAGAAGAAAGAAGAAGAAGAAGAAGAAGAATGCGAAGAGAAGAAGAAGAAGAATGCGAAGAAGAAGAAGAAAGAATGAAGAAGAAGAAGAAGAAGAAGAAGAAGAAGAAGAAGAAAAAGGGAGAATGCGAAGAATGCGAAAAAGAAGAAGAATGCGAAGAATGCGAAGAAGAAGAAGAATGCGAAGAAGAATGCAAAGAAGAAGAAAGAAGAATGCGAAGAAGAAGAAGAGAAGAAGAAGAAGAAGAAGAAGAAGAAGAAGAAGAAGAAGAAGAAGGAGAAGGAGAATAATAAGATGAAGAAGATGAGACCGAAAAAGAAACGAAAGATAATTGGATCACTGGAACCCAAACCCAGTCAGGGGCGGACGAGTTTTAAGGAGGAAAGGTTGGATAGAAAAGGGATATGTGAGGACGGAGAAAATCTATTTCTCTCTCTCTCTCTCTCTCTCTCTCTCTCTCTCCTCTCTCTCTCTCTCTCTCTCTCTCTCTCTCTCTCTCTCTCCCTCCTTAATGGTTAAGTATTCGAACCCTCAAGCAGGCTGTACAAAACAAGGGGAAAAAAGAATTACTGGCCACCTAGACGTAACCTAGAGGTGTGTAAGGGAAGGAGAGAAGGAGGGATGAGAAAAAGAGATGAAGGAGAAAAAAAGAGAGAGAGAGAGAGAGAGAGAGAGAGAGAGAGAGGGAGAGAGAGAGAGAGAGGGAGAGAGGGAGAGAGAGAGAGGGAGAGAGAGAGAGAGAGTAAAAAAAAAAAAGGAAAACTCATAATTCATCCAAGGATTAATATTTGAAACTGATCCAATCCCTTGCTATACTGCTTCGTGCACAGAAGGTATAATAAGATCATATATTAGAAGAGAGAAAACGTGCGAACAAAACAAACGAAATTTTATTTAACCAGGTTAATGAAACTTGCATACATGTCTTTTTGCACACAGTCCTGTGGAAAGAGAGCGAGAGAGAGAGAGAGAGAGAGAGAGAGAGAGAGAGAGAGAGGGGAAGACAGACAGACAGAGACAGAGAGACAGACAGACAGACAGACAGACAGACAGATACACACACACACACACACACACACACACACACACACACACACACACACACACACACACACACCTGCTCCGCTATTGCGCCTACTACTCCTACTGAAAATAAAGATCAGTAAAAGAGAAACAAAGCTCAGTAGATAAGGATCAGAAGACTTTAATCACATCTCTCTCTCTCTCTGTCTCTCTCTCTCTTGTCTCTGTCTGTCTGTCTGTCTGTCTGTCTGTCTGTCTGTCTGTCTGTCTGTCTGTCTGTCTCTCTCTCTCTCTCTCTCTCTCTCTCTGCGTGTAAGCGCGCGCGCGCGTGTGTATGTGTGTGTGTGTGTTTGTATGTGTGAGTGTGTGTGTGTGTGTGTGTGTGTGTGTGTGTGTGTGATGTGGTGAGTGGTGTGAGAGAGAGAGAGAGAAAAGAGAGAGAGAGATAATGAAGTAATTAATAATGCTAGACATGGTGCTTTTCTTTCACTTGATGGTTTTGAATTGTTTATCCTTTTGTTGGCAAACGATGTTGTTTTGATGTCAGAAACTGTTATAGGTTTACAAACACAACTGAATAGTTTACACCGTTTTGCTAGATCCCTGCAGCTGACGTCAACATGGTTAAAAGCAATATTATAGTATTCCGTAAAGGTGGGCCCTTGAGCGCTAGAGAAAGATGGTTGTATAATGGTAATCGTATGCCAGTCGTCAATGCCTATAGATATTTGGGTATTTTATTCTCAGCTCGTTTAAGTTTTGTTGGTACATGTAAAGACCTGTCAGTAAGGCTGAAAATGTTTTGATTTGTATCATGAACAAATTACATGTTCTGAATGATTCTTCTTTTACATTATTTATCAGACCTTTTGATACCCAGATTCAGCCAATTTTAGTACAATATGGTTCCGAGTTATGGGGACTAGACAAAGCGGCTACCTACTGTGAATCGGTCCATGTTTTCGCTTTGAAGAAGTTTCTAGGTGTTGACAGACGTACTCTGAACGATCTTATTTATGGCGAACCTGATCTATTTCTATTTACATTGTCTCTGCCGTTAAATGTACCCGATACTGGCTGAAATTACTTCACATGGAAGATAACAGAATACCCCGAAAAGCGTGTCATGTGTTGTAGGACTTAGATACTAAAGGCAAAAGCAACCGGGTGACAAAAATGCGACTCTGTCTGAACATGGATTCGGATTCGTCTGATTGAACCAAGGAGTCCAGAATATGAAAGGCTTTTTGCAACTTATTGCTTTTTGCGACTCGTGGACTGCAGAAATGGTCTGATCATATTCATGATAGTGATAGGTTTGATATTTATGGAAGTTCCTCATATACTCATGACTTGAAAACTTACTTGAACGTAGATATAGATAACCATTTAAAGCATGTAACAGCTGAATTTAGGATAGGAATATCAGAATCGGCTTGCCATTATCTTAGATATCGAACGCATGATATTTGGGATCTGATTTGTCCTCTATGTAGAGAATCACAGGAAACAGAAATACATTGTGTTCTTTGCTGTCCAGCTCTCAGAAACATCAGAGAAAAGTTCATTAAGCCCAAATATTATTGACAGCCATCTTTGTTTAAACTAAATCTACTTCTGTCTTCCACTTCTGCTGAAGTTGCTAAACAATTGTCATTGTTTCTATACAAAGCCTTTAGGTTAAGAGAAATTGTTTCTTATTAAACATGTGACAACGATTTGCTTTTTGGTTCATTACGTTTTATAATCGTTTACAATTATTGTGCTGTACATGTTCACACACCCCTTCTTTAGGGGCTATGGCCTATTACGAATAAATTGTCTGAATCTGAATCTCTCTCTGTGTGTAAGCGCGCGCACGCGCGTGTGTGTTAGTGTGTGTGTGCGTGCGTGCGTGCGTGCGTGCGTGCGTGCGTTGGTGTGTGTGTGTGTGTGTGGTGTGTGTGTGTGTGTTGTGTGTGTGTGTGGTGTGTGTGTGTGTGTGTGTGTTGTGTGTGTGTGTGTGTGTGTCTGTGTATAAAGGAATACCATGCGGTAAGAGTAGTGAGTAGTTGGAAGGACAAGTCGGGGTGGGTGGGTGGGGTGAATACGTGGTCGGGGGAAGAAGCGAGAAGAGAGGAACTGCAGCATGGTAGGAGGTAAGACAAGAGCAAACCCCCTACAACCCCCCTAATCCGCCCCTGCCGATGCTGTGCAAGGCAACCGGTTTAACTTGGGTTCTGACGAATCCATTCAGAGAGACAAGAGAAGGAGAGGGATGGGGTCAAGAAATGAAGGCGGGTGAAGGTTTGGGGAGTTGGGGTGGGGGATGGGGGGTGGGAGAGCAAGCGAGGCCCACGGAGGAAGATACCCCCCCCTCTCTCTCTCTCTCTCTCTCTCTCTCTCTCTCTCTCTCTCTCGTCTTCTGGCCTGCAGTTACACCGGATGTGTCATCTCAAAGGATGCGCATGCTGAATAGAGCGGAACTTGGCTCTTCCGTTCTTTCAACCACACAAAAGATGAACAATACTTCGTTGCTGCAGGGGTTGTTAAATAAAATGGAAATTAACAAAAAGAAAGAAAAATAAGAAAACAAGAATCTTAAGCACACCGAAATAAAGAAAGAAAGAAAACTAAAAAAAAAAAAAAAGAAAAGAAAAAGTGAAGAAAGGAAGCCGCAATAAAAGAAGTAAGGATTTGTTTTCAAAAAGTGAAGAAAGGAAGTCGTCATAAATGAAGTAAGGAACGAAGGAGGTAAAGAAGGAAAGCAGTCATAAAAGACAGAAAAATGGGAGGAATGAAGTAAAGAGAGAAAGCAACAGGAAAGAAAGAAGGAATAAATCGAAGAAGAAAGGAAACATAGAAGCAAAGAGAGAAGTAAAGAAAGAAAGCAGTCATGGAAGACACACAGGTGGGAGGAATGAAGTAAAGAGAGAAGTAAAGAAGGAAAGCAGTCATGAAAGACACACAGGTGGGAGGAATGAAGCAAAGAGAGAAGTAAAGAAGGAAAGCAGTCATGAAAGACACACAGGTGGGAGGAATGAAGTAAAGAGAGAAGTAAAGAAGGAAAGCAGTCATGGAAGACACAAAGGTGGGAGGAATGAAGTAAAGAGAGGAAGGAACAAGGAAAGAGAGCAGGAAGGAAAGGAATAACACGAAGAAGAAAGCAAAGAATAGAGGTAAAGAAAGAAAACATAATGCAAAGTAAGAAAGGAAACGAGAAACGAAAGAATTATTAGGAAAAGACAGACATGAAAGAGTCGCGGAAAGAGAGAAGGAAAGAAATAAAAGTAAAACAAAGAATCAGCAGTGCAGACAGAAAGAAAAACGAAAGAAAGAAGCAAAGATAGAATTAAACAAAGAAAATGAAAAAAAAAATGAACGAAAAAAGAATTGATGAAAGAAACCAGTACAGAATGAAATAACGAGGACGTAAAGAACGAAAAAAGGGAAGGAAAGAAAGAAGTAATCATTATAAGGAAGGAAAACAGTAAAGAAAGAAACGAGTAAAGGAAAACAGTAAAGAAAGAAACGAGTAAAGACTCAGAGAAAACAGAAGTACAGAACAAAAGAACTAAGGAGATCAAGAACTAGGAAATAAGAGAGGTCAGGACAACAGCGGTCAGGGAAGAAATTAGTAAAAGAACGAAAGAGTAAAGAACAAACGTAGAACGGAAAATAGAGGGAAAAAGAGTCAGGAAAGAAGGAAAAAGTAACGAACGAGAAACCCGTAAGGAAAGAAAGAAGAAAAGAAAGACAGAAAACAAGCAAAGAAAGAATAAACCAGGAAAGAAAGAAAGAAGAAACAAAAGAAGTCAGGAATGAAAACAGAAAGGAGAAAAAAAAAAGAAGAAAAAGAACATAAAGAAGTATGGGGCCAAAAGTCAATGTACGAACGAAAGATAAAAATAAGGGAAAAGTAGGAAGAAACGGAAAAAAGCACCGTGCGGAAAGTAAGGAAGGAACTGAAAAAAGGGAGAGACCAAAGGAATGAAAGAAAACAAAAAGGAAGCAACCAAAGAAGGAAAGAAGGAAGCAATGATGAAAAAAGTACAAAGACAAAAAAAAAAAAAAAAAAAGTGAGAGAAGAAGGAAAGAAATAAAGAATTAAAGACGTAAGGACACATGGAGAGAAACAGGAAAGGAAGGAAAGAAAGAAAGGAATGAAGTAAGAAAAGAAAGAAAGAAAGAAGTACGAAGAAAAGAAACGAAGGAATGACAGTAATAGGGAAGGACAGAAATAATCAGTAAGAAAGGAGCAAATAATGAACGAAAATAAAGAAAGAGGTATGGGGACGAAGAAATAAAGGGAAGAAGAAAAAAGGAATGAAAACGAAAGAATGAAAGAACATGGGAAGAGGAAAGGAGCGGGGAAAAAGAAAGAAGGGAAGGCAGCAAGAAGTATCCCGAAAAAAAGGATAAATTAAGCGGGAAAATAACCCCACGAAGTAACAGGAAAAAAAAAAAGAAAAGAAATACGGAGAAAAAGTATTACGGAAAGAAAGAACAGGGAAAGAAAGAAAGAAGAAAGGAAAGAAAAAATAGAAGAAAGGCAAGAAATAAATGGATACATAAAAACGGTCAGGAAATATTCAAAGGAGGAAAGGAAAAACGACGAAGGAAAGAACGAAAGTACGAAGGAAATATAGGAGAAAGAAAAAAAAATCCAATGATTATCATAAAATGAAGAACGAAAGTACCAAGGAAATATAGAAGAAAGAAAAAAATCCAATGATTATCATACAAATGAAGAAAAATTCTAACCAGTTCTGCGGACCTTCCCTGGAACGGTCTAGAGGACGCTAACTTCCTATCTCACCGACTGAGCAATAGTTGTCTACAAGCGTGAGGCGCGTGCCTCAGGGATGGTGAGAGGTATATGGTGAGATAAACGTCTTCCTAACTTTAGACTCCTCGTGCCATGTTGTTTACGGACAGATAGGGGGAGCAGGTTGGGAATGGGAGGCTGGGAAGGCAAGGAATTAGGAGTTCTAAGGAAGAACAGAGTTTTCATCGGCAGTGATCTGTATTTGGTTAGAACGAACCGAATGGCATCATCGATTCCCAACCAAAGACTCTTCAGAGTGCAGGGACACCTCTTGCAGGTGGCATTACGTCGATTTGACGTCGACAGCTTCCTGGAGCTAGAACTAGGACAGGACGACTCAAGGTATGGCGACGTGTGTGTGTGTGTGTGTGTGTGTGTGTGTGTGTGTGTGTGTGTGTGCGTGCGTGCGTGTGTGTGTGTGTGTGGTGTGTGTGTGTGTGTGTGTGTGTGTGTGTGTGTGTGTGTGTGTGTGTGCGCGCGCGCGCGTGTGGATGGGGGTAGGGGGATGGGAGATTTGGACTGAGCCGCATTAGAATCATGCCAATTGATGGACTCGGAAGAGAGTATTAAGGAAGAAAGGAAACAAGGAAAAAGTCACGAGAGAAACAAAGAAGGAAAGAGAGAAATATGGCGTGGCACGTGAAATTCAGGTTGAGAACTGCTCTCCGGAACCATCATTATCTGAGAAAACACAGAGACAGACAGAGACAGGGGCAGACAGAAGACAAACGATCCAACGGGCAAACAGGGACTGGATGGCACTGGCTCTGGCTATGCATGCACCTGAAAGTGGTCGTCTACTCTTTTCATTATTCGCCTCGAATTTCCACAGACGGAATGACTGACCAAGACACGGGCAGTTAGGAGGACAGCGATCAAGCCACACACACACACACACACACACACACACACACACACACACACACACACACACACACACACACACATAAACACACGCACGTTGACATCAGTCCGTCTGTCTGTTGCCATTTGTCTTTCAGTGCGTCTGTCTCCAGTTTACTGGGTTTCTAGAAGCGGATAAAATAATACTGTTTTTGCTTGATGTAAGATCTCGTGGAAACTAGCCCCGATTTTTACCTGGCTTTGACATGTTTATTACAACTTTTCTTTGTTAAACTTGTATATATGGAATCGGTTTTGAAATAGTAACAGCCCCAACATGACTCCACATGGTCCGTTGTGCAATAAACAGCGTGACCTGGAATGAAAAGAAATTCCCTCCGATTTTATAACCGACTTCCTATGCATATACACTACACAACAGATGTTGAAATCCTTTAACCGACTGCACCATTCGGAGGAATACCCGCAACGTACATATATGTTTCGGATACAACCACTGCTTAGCGGTGCCTGACTCCACTCGCCACGTACCCCCGGTGCACGGTGGCTGTTTCCCTGTTTCCTACAACCCAACAATCAACCGCTGGCAATGATACCTAGGTCTTTAAGGAGTGTGTCGGATCTTCTGCGTGCACAGGGCTATATGTGTACGTTTTTGTCTCATAAGCCGAAATGACCATGAGGAGAGAGAAAGGTTTGGGGGTGGGGGGTGGGGGGGCAGGGTATATGGGTCGGGGAATGGGTTGTGAGAAGAGAGAGAGAGAGAGGAGAGAGAGAGAGAGAGAGAGAGAGAGAGAGAGAGAGAGAGAGAGAGAGAGAGAGGGGGGGGCAAAGTGCTGATGGCAGCAGTCAGGGCCAAGGTTCTTTGCTGCCAGAGCCAATCCTGCTGCGTGCCCCGAAGCTGGCTAAAGACAAATTCATCAACAGTTTTAGGGAGCCAGGTATCTCATCCTCAGTTCCCTCTCTTCCTCTCTCGCCCCTCCCCCTCCCCACTCCTTTCCATCCTTTGTTTTCTCCCGCATAACTTGTGAAAACAATCAGCCCTGGGATAACAACGCACACACATGCGTGCGCGCACACACACACACACACACACACACACACACACACACACACACACACACACACACACACTACGGGCGTGCACGCCCACACATCGGCACACACAGGTACAGAGAGAGAGGGGGGAGGGGGGGAGGGAGGAGGGGGAGGAGGGAGTAAGAGAGAGAGAGAGACAGAGACAGAGACAGAGACAGAGGCAGAAGCAGAGACAGAGACCTGAGAGACAGACAGACACAGCAGGTAGATAAGCACAGAGAGAAATAGAAATAGAAATGGACAACAGACAGAGAGTGAGACAAAAACAGGTGAAAACAGAGAGAGAGAGAGAGAGAGAGAGAGAGAGAGAGAGAGAGAGAGAGAGAGAGAGAGAGAGAGAGAGACTCAGATAAAGTGACAGAGATATATAACATACACAGACCAAAAAATTCAAAGAAAGAGACCAACAGAAGAAACACGGAGAGACAAACAGCCTCCTCAGTGAGACCATCACAAATCTATTTGACAATGCTCCTTTCTTGACTTGGAAGCAGATGGACAGTGGGAGCAGACCGCTTCGGAGAATGCGGAACAGGATAAGGCAGAGACAGAGAGAGAGGACTGATAGGACAAGGGAGGTAAATCATCTGGTTGTAAGGACACGTCAATGGCGGCACAAGCGTCACTGGTTTAAAAAGCAAGGGGCAATCAGTCGGTCGGTCGCTGACCGGTTAAAATGACTTGCGCTTTGCTTTGCCGCAAGTTACCTCTACCCCTGGTTCACTGTGCGCGCTCTCCACCTTCACTCCACCCCACCCCCATTCCCATACTTTCCTCTCTCTCTCTCTCTCTCTCTCTCTCTCTCTCTCTCTCTCTCTCTATTCCCCCTTTCCCAGCATGCTTGTTCTCTTCTTTAAAGTGGTATCAACAAACTGTAAGACACACCAATTGCTGGATATATATATATATATATATATATATATATATATATATATATATATTATATGCTTTGAGCTGACCACTCAAACTGTTCCATGTCTTTTGATCTCCCTTGCATCCTTGAATGGATCCTCAAGCATAGGCTCAAAGATTGTCCCCTACATTTTATACTGTTTGCATAATGCTTTTAGTTTTTCAGCAACTTTTTTCCTCTTTGCGCTTTCGTTTTGTTCCATTTACTACCCTTCGCTGGCTGCTTTGGGGCTGCTGTTGGATTCTTTTTTGAACCCTTGGTAGTGAGAACACCACAGAATTATGGACTGTGGTGTGTCTCTATTTGACACCAAGAGCACAAACACAACCAGCCGTGTCTCTCTGATGAGCATGATCCAGCAGACCAAAGGTCTAAAAGCAGGCAATACATACAGATCTGCGTTCGAGATAGATTACGATGGTTCCCTCAAACAGGTAACGAAGAGTTTCTCATATTTTCAATATATTCCCCCCATTTTTTTCATCTTCAATTTTTTTTCCCGAAAAGTTCAAATCTTTGCCAAGTCATTACTATAATGACAGAAGAATTGTTAGCCTGCACTTGTTTTCCCCCACTACTTAATTGTGCAGCATTATATATATATATATATATGAGGCATGAATACAAGATGAAAAAAATCAACGCAATAAACAACAAGTAAGTAAATAAATGAATATGACGAGTCCAAATAACAATATTTCTTCAACTAAGTTTGTACCCCGAGAGATACGTGTGTGCCTCTGTTTTTTTTTAAGCTATTCAGTTCTTTAACAGATGTAGGTAAACATATTTTTCCTTCCATTGAGATTTTGTGGAAACAGACCCTCTCATAAGTCAGTTCTAGCTTGTGTGGAAAATGTCACGAATATATCACTGTAGTGCGAATACGGTTCTTTTGACGTCAAGACATGGAATCGATGTTGACAGGATAGCAAACATGATAATATGATCCTCTGATGTTTGCTGAGACGTAAACAACAGGAAATGACATACCTCCGATTTAATTATCCACTTTCTATACACATACATTATGTAACAAATACAGAAATCCTTCACCAGATTACTGTACACAGAACACTGCAATACACAAACAGTTCTCGCATGAAACTCACAGTGAAATCCTTAAAGCTGAACAATCCCTCAACAAACGGAGCAGTGCCTACCTTCTCTATCTAGGTACCCCAGTGCAGGCTGGGTGTTTGCCTGTTTTCTATAACCCCGCCTTACACTGGTATGGACTGCATGGTCTTTAACGTATGTAATAGATCTTCAGCTGATGTAGATCTATACTAATATTTTTCTTATAAACCTAGCATACCATGAGGCTGAAGACGGATAATGGTCTGAGAAGGATTCAGTGGCGGTCAGGGATGAAGGTCTTTCCTGCCTAGTCAAATGTGCCAGGAAGCCGGCTAAGACAAATCAACAGTATAAGAAGCCAGGTACCCCCTCCTCTGTCCTCCGCTCCCCACCTGCTCCCCCGCCTCCTCACCATTCTGTTTGCTTTTTTTTCCTCCACAGAAATGTTATAAAAACAATTCTGAGATCTCACACACACACACACACACACAGAGAAAGACAGAGAGACAGACAGACAGATAGCCAGCCAGCCTGACAAACACACACACGCGCTTGCGCGCGCGCGCGCGCGCGCGCGCGCGCACACACACACACACACACACACACAAGCACACAGACACACATAGATGGACAGGCAGAGGCAGAGAAAAAAGAAGACACTAAGAAATACAGAGAGAGACAGAATGAATGAATAAATGATTAACATGAGAGAGAGAGAGAGAGAGAGGGGGGGGGGGGGGGGGGCAGGGAGAAAACAGCTGGCTGAAGGACATGTCACGGCGGCACACGCGCACGTGTAAAGCCAACGTCGTCGGTCAGGACGGTCAAAATGTGGCGCAGCTAGCGGCAAACAACTCTTCTTTCCCCAGCCGCCTGCGCCCCCAAAAAAAAAACAACAACACAAACAAAAAAAAAAAAAAAAAACGCAACACACACAACACACACACACAACACACACACAACTACACACACTCACTCACATGCCTGCCCCTCACACATGACACACACCCCCTGCCCCCCAACAACAACACAACTACACACGCTCCCTCACACAATAACACATCCTGCATCCTACAACATACACACACTCCACCTGCTCACCTCACACATACACACATCCTGCCTCACACATACACACACTCCCTGCTCCCTCACACATACACACACTCCCTGCCTCCCCTCCACATACACACATCTGCCCCCACATACACACTCCCCTGCCTCCCCTCACACATACACACACTCCCTGCCTCCCCTCACACATACACACACTCCCCTGCCTCCCCTCACACATAACACACTCCCCTGCCTCCACTCAACATACAAAACACACCTCCTGCCCCTCACCTACACACACTCTCCCTACCCCTCCCCTCACACATACACACACTCCCCTGCCTCCCCTCACACATACACACACTCCCCTGCCTCCCCTCACACATACACACACTCCCTGCCTCCCCTCACACATACACACACTCCCCTGCCTCCCCTCACACATACACACACTCCCCTGCCTCCCCTCACACATACACACACTCCCCTGCCTCCCCTCACACATACACACACTCCCTGCCTCCCTCACACATACACACACTCCCTGCCTCCCCTCACACATACATACACACTCCCTGCCTCCCTCACACATACACACACTCCTGCCTCCCCTCACACATACACACACTCCCCTGCCTCCCTCACAATCACACACTACCTGCCTCCCTCACCATACACACTCCCCTGCCTCCCCTCACACATACACACATCCCTGCCTCCCTCACACATACACACCTCCCCTGCTCCTCAACATACACACACTCCCTGCCTCCCCTCACACATACACACACTCCCTGCCTCCCCTCACACATACACACACTCCTGCCTCCCCACATCCACTCCTGCTCCCCTACCCACCCTCTCACATACACACACTCCCTGCCTCCCTCACACTACAACTCCCTGCCTCCCCACACATACACCACTCCCTGCCTCCCCTCACATACACACACTCCCTGCCCCCTCACACATCACACTCCCTGCCTCCCTCCACATACACACACTCCCCTGCCTCCCCTCACACATACACACACTCCCCTGCCTCCCCTACACATACACACACTCCCCTGCCTCCCCTCACACATACACACATCCCTGCTCCCTCACACTCACACACTCCCTGCCTCCCCTCACACATACACACACTCCCCTGCCTCCCCTCACACATACACACACTCCCCTGCCTCCCCTCACACATACACACACTCCCTGCCTCCCTCACACATACACACACTCCCTGCCTCCCTCACACTACACACACTCCCCTGCCTCCCCTCACACATACACAACTCCCTGCCTCCCCTCACACATACACACACTCCCCTGCCTCCCCTCACACATACACACACTCCCCTGCCTCCCCTCACACATACACACACTCCCCTGCCTCCCCTCACACATACACACACTCCCCTGCCTCCCCTCACACATACACACACTCCCTGCCTCCCTCACACTACACACTCCCTGCCTCCCCTCACACATACACACACTCCCTGCCTCCCCTCACACATACACACACTCCCCTGCCTCCCCTCATCACATCCACACTACACTCCCCCTGCCTCCCTCACACATACACACACTCCCCTGCCTCCCCTCACACATACACACACTCCCCTGCCTCCCCTCCACATACACACACTCCCCTGCCTCCCCTCACACATACACACACTCCCCTGCCTCCCCTCACACATACACACACTCCCCTGCCTCCCTCACACATACACACACTCCCCTGCCTCCCCTCACACATACACACACTCCCCTGCCTCCCCTCACACATACACACACTCCCCTGCCTCCCCTCACACATACACACACTCCCCTGCCTCCCCTCACACATACACACATCCCTGCCCCCCTCACAGCTCCTCCCCCTCACACATACACACACTCCCCTGCCTCCCCTCCCACTAAACTCCTGCCCACCTCACACCTCCTGCTCCCCCAATAACCTCCCTGCTCCCCCAATAACACACTCCCTCCCCCTCCACTCCTGCCTAACCCGCCTCCTCACACCCCCCCAACCCACCCTGCCCCTCCACCCACACTCCCCTGCCTCCCCCACACATCACAACCCTGCCTCCCCTCACCACAACACTCCCCGCCTCCCTCAACACACTCCCTGCCCCCCCACCACCATCCCCCCCCCACACACACTCCCTGCCTCCCCTCACACCACACTCCCCGCTCCCTCACACATCACCTCCCCGCCTCCTAACAACACCACCCCTGCCTCCCCACACAACAACATCCCTGCCTCCCCCACACCACCTCCCTCCTCCCTCCACACTGCCCACACACACCTCCCCTCACCTACACCACCCCTGCTCCCCTCACCAACACCATCCCTCCCCCCCACACTACACACCTCCCTGCCCCCCTCACACATAACCCTCCTGCCCCCTCACACATACACACACTCCCCCTGCCTCCCTCACACATCCACACTCCCTGCCTCCCCACACATACACACACTCCCCTGCCTCCCTCACACATACACACACTCCCCTGCCTCCCTCACACATACACACACTCCCTGCCCCACCTACACATACACCACTCCCCTGCCTCCCCTCAACTACACACACTCCCTGCCTCCCCCTCACTCACACACACTCCCCTGCCTCCCCTCACACATACACACACTCCCCTGCCTCCCTCTACACATACACACACTCCCCTGCCTCCCCTCAACACTAACACACTCCCTCACCCCCACTACCCACTCCCTCCTCCCTCACACTACACACACTCCCATGCCTCCCCTCACACAACACACACTCCCCTGCCTCCCCTCACACAACAACACTCCCTGCCTCCCTCTCACACACACACACCACTCCCACACACACACTCCCTCCCCACCACACACCACACTCCCCTGCCTCCCCTCACACATACACACACTCCCCTGCTCCCCTACACATACCACTCTCCCTCACACTACACACCCACCCTGCCTCCCCTCTCACACACACACACTCCCGCCTCCCCCTCACTGCTATCACCCCACCAACTCTGTACCCTCTCCCACACCCACTGCTATCACCCCACCAACTCTGTACCCTCTCCCACACCCACTGCTATCACCCCACCAACTCTGTACCCTCTCCCACACCCACTGCTATCACCCCACCAACTCTGTACCCTCTCCCACACCCACTGCTATCACCCCACCAACTCTGTACCCTCTCCCACACCCACTGCTATCACCCCACCAACTCTGTACCCTCTCCCACACCCACTGCTATCACCCCACCAACTCTGTACCCTCTCCCACACCCACTCTCCTCAGCCTAGCCGTCTCCCCCCCTTTCCCCACCTCCCTTGTCCTTTCCCAGCAGGCATGTTTGTTCTCTTCCTCAAAGGAGTACAGGCAGACTGATAGGACAAGATCGAACACAGCAAATGCCGAAGAGACACATTCAATGAATATAATGAATACCACATGAAGCGAATAAATAAATAAACAAGAAATGAGTTAACAAGTTAAGTATAGTCAGTTTAACCATAATTATGTTTCGGATAGCTTTATAGCCCCTAGAGGAATTAAAAAAAAAAATCTTATCACATGTTCAGTTCTTGATAAAGATGAGTCTTACCCATATACGGGTACTTACATGTAGGCTTGCTCATAAACACTAAAGCACAAATAAACGTAAACATATTAACACACATATAAGGATGCATACATCTTAAAGCTCGCAAGCAACCTCCCCTCCTTCCACTCCACACACACACACACACACACACACACACACACACACACACACACACACACACACACACACACGAGCACGTGCATTTGCATGCGCGTTCACACACACACACACACACACACACACACACACAACACACACACACACACACACACACACACACACCACACACACACACACACACACACACACACACACACACACACACACACACACACCACACTCACAGAGTGTTCGCGCAAAGACTGCTGATCTCTGGGAGTTGTGATGGAATCACACATAGCATTCAGAAGAAAGCCATGTCAAGAGATGGGAAGCTGATGAACCAAAAAATCTGCATTGCCACCCCTCCTTGCCTTGTACCTCACACACGCGCGCTCCCTCACACATGCCAGTTCGCACACACACCACACACACACACACACGCGCGCGCGCGCGCGCGCGCGCGCGCACACACACACACACACACACACATGCCAGCTCGTTATTCCAGTGCGTGTGTGTTTGAAGGGTAAGTGAGAGAGACAGAGAGAGAGAGAGAGAGAGAGAGAGAGAGAGAGAGAGAGACAGAGGGGGGGAGGAGG
>CM065715.1:79740927-79750927 GCA_033310375.1 Conus canariensis
GATGGGGACACATAGAGACAGTGACACAAGATGGGGACACACGGGGACAGTGACACAAGATGGGGACACACGGGGACAATGACACAAGATGGGACACACGGGGACAGTGACACAAGATTGGGACACACGGGGACAGTGACACAAGATGGGGACACACGGGGACAGTGACACAAGATGGGGACACACGGGGACAGTGACACAAGATGGGGACACACGGGGACAGTGACACAAGATGGGGACACACGGGGACAGTGACACAAGATGGGGACACATAGAGACAGTGACACAAGAGGGGGACACATAGAGACAGTGACACAAGATGGGAACATATAGAGACAGTGACACAAGAGGGGGACACATAGAGACAGTGACACAAGATGGGGACACACAGAGGCAGTGACACAAGATGGGGACACATAGAGACAGTGACACAAGATGGGGACACACGGGGACAGTGACACAAGATGGGGACACACAGAGGCAGTGACACAAGATGGGGACACATAGAGACAGTGACACAAGATGGGGACACATAGAGGCAGTGACACAAGATGGGGACGCATAGAGACAGTGACACAAGATGGGGACACACGGGGACAGTGACACAAGATGGCGACACACGGGGACATTGACACAAGGTGGGGACACATAGAGACAGTGACACAAGATGGGGACACACGGGAACAGTGACACAAGATGGAGACACATAGAGACAGTGACACACGATGGGGACAATGGGGACAGTGACACAAGATGGGGACACACAGGGACAGTGACACAAGATGGGGACACAGAGAGACAGTGACACAAGATGGGGACACATGAGACAGTGACATAAGATGGGGACACACGGGGACAGTGACACAAGATTGGGACACATAGAGACAGTGACACAAGATGGGGACACATAGAGACAGTGAGGCAAGATGGGGACACATAGAGACAGTTACACAAGATGGGGACACATAGAGACAGTGACACAAGATGGGGACACATAGAGACAGTGAGGCAAGATGGGGACACATAGAGACAGTGACACAAGATGGGGACACATAGACAGTGACACAAGATGGGGACACATAGAGACAGTGAGGCAAGATGGGGACACATAGAGACAGTTACACAAGATGGGGACACATAGAGACAGTGACACAAGATGGGGACACATAGAGACAGTGACACAAGATGGGGACACATAGAGACAGTGACACAAGATGGGGACACATAGACAGTGACACAAGATGGGGACACATAGAGACAGTGACACAAGATGGGGACACATAGAGACAGTGACACAAGATGGGGACACATAGACAGTGACACAAGATGGGGACATACAGAGGCAGTGACACAAGATGGGGACACATAGAGACAGTGACACAAGATGGGGACACATAGAGGCAGTGACACAAGATGGGGACACATAGAGGCAGTGACACAAGATGGGGACACATAGAGACAGTTACACAAGATGGGGACACATAGAGACAGTTACACAAGATGGGGACACACAGAGGCAGTGACACAAGATGGGGACACATAGAGACAGTGACACAAGATGGGGACGAATAGAGACAGTTACACAAGATGGGGACACACAGAGGCAGTGACACAAGATGGGGACACATAGAGACAGTTACACAAGATGGAGACACACAGAGGCAGTGACACAAGATGGGGACACATAGAGACAGTGACACAAGATGGGGACACACAGAGGCAGTGACACAAGATGGGGACACATAGAGACAGTTACACAAGATGGGGACACACAGAGGCAGTGACACAAGATGGGGACACATAGAGACAGTTACACAAGATGGGGACACACAGAGGCAGTGACACAAGATGGGGACACATAGAGACAGTTACACAAGATGGAGACACACAGAGGCAGTGACACAAGATGGGGACACATAGAGACAGTGACACAAGATGGGGACATACAGAGGCAGTGACACAAGATGGGGACACATAGAGACAGTTACACAAGATGGAGACACACAGAGGCAGTGACACAAGATGGGGACACACAGAGGCAGTGACACAAGATGGGGACACACAGAGACAGTTACACAAGATGGGGACACACAGAGGCAGTGACACAAGATGGGGACACACAGAGGCAGTGACACAAGATGGGGACACACAGAGACAGTGACACAAGATGGGGACACACAGAGGCAGTGACACAAGATGGGGACACACAGAGACAGTTACACAAGATGGGGACACACAGAGGCAGTGACACAAGAGGGGGACACATAGAGACAGTTACACAAGATGGGGACATACAGAGACAGTTACACAAGATGGGGACACATAGAGACAGTGACACAAGATGGGGACACATAGAGACAGTGACACAAGATGGGGACATACAGAGACAGTGACACAAGATGGGGACACATAGAGACAGTTACACAAGATGGGGACACATAGAGACAGTGACACACGATGGGGACACATAGAGGCAGTGACACAAGATGGGGACACATAGAGGCAGTGACACAAGATGGGGACACATAGAGGCAGTGACACAAGATGGGGACACATAGAGACAGTGACACAAGATGGGGACACATAGAGACAGTTACACAAGATGGGGACACACAGAGACAGTTACACAAGATGGGGACACATAGAGACAGTGACACAAGATGGGGACACATAGAGGCAGTGACACAAGATGGGGACATACAGAGACAGTTACACAAGATGGGGACACATAGAGACAGTGACACAAGATGGGGACATACAGAGACAGTTACACAAGATGGGGACACATAGAGACAGTGACACAAGATGGGGACACATAGAGGCAGTGACACAAGATGGGGACATACAGAGACAGTTACACAAGATGGGGACACACAGAGACAGTTACACAAGATGGAGACACACAGGGACAGTGACACAGGATGGGGAGACACGGGGACAGTGACACAAGATGGGGACACATAGAGACAGTGACACAAGATGGGGACACATAGAGACAGTGATGCAAGATGGAGACACACAGGGATAGTGACACATGATGGGGAGACCCGGGGACAGTGACACAGGATGGGGACACATAGAGACAGTGACACAAGATGGAGACACACAGGGACAGTGACACAGGATGGGGAGACACGGGGACAGTGACACAAGATGGGGACACACAGAGACAGTGACACAAGATGGAGACACATAGAGACAGTGATGCAAGATGGAGACACACAGGGACAGTGACACATGATGGGGAGACACGGGGACAGTGACACAGGATGGGGACACATAGAGACAGTGACACAAGATGGAGACACACAGGGACAGTGACACAGGATGGGGAGACACGGGGACAGTGACACAAGATGGGGACACACGGGGACAGTGACACAAGATGGGGAGACACGGGGACAGTGACACAAGATGGGGACACACAGGGACAGTGACACAGGATGGGGAGACACGGGGACAGTGACACAAGATGGGGACACACAGGGACAGTGACACAGGATGGGGAGACACGGGGACAGTGACACAAGATGGGGACACACAGGGACAGTGATACAGGATGGGGAGACACGGGGACAGTGACACAAGATGGGGACACACAGGGACAGTGACACAGGATGGGGAGACACGGGGACAGTGACACAAGATGGGGACACACAGGGACAGTGACACAGGATGGGGAGACACGGGGACAGTGACACAAGATGGGGACACACGGGGACAGTGACACAAGATCGGGGACAGTGACACAAGATGGGGACACATAGAGACAGTGACAAAAAAAAAATCAGGGGACACATACAGACATGATATAAGATGGGAGACAATTCATCGTTCTTTTTGTCTTCCCCTCCGCCTCCCTCCTTCAACAGTTTCCAGGAGGACTGTTCGGCATGGCTGCTGGAGCTTGTTACCTGTCCATAACCAGTTTGGTGTGACATCAGCTGGTCTTCGTAAAGCCCTATGTATCGCCTGATGGTTGACACACTTGTTGATTGGTCATAACTATGGTCAGTGTATTTGATGTTGAGTAGCTTACATCAGCTTTCCACGTCTCGGATCCTCCTTTAAAGATGTTCTGCGAGGGTCCATGTCTCCCATGTTTTCAGTATGGTGAAGCAGACCGGTGCAGGCAGGAGCCCGATCTACTTCACGAAGGTGTTGTTTTCTCTTCCTTTTCCCATCAGAGCAGTGCTGTAGTTATCTTTGCTTGTCCTTGAGAGGATTTCTGGCTTGGTTCCCCTCAATGTTCATGGAGGACCCCACGTAAGGGAAGTGTTGGAACAGCTTCTAACTTCTGACCATGGGCAGTTATGTCTGTACGTACTGGTTGTGGTGTTGTGGCTGGCTGTCAACCTTGTCTTCTCAGCGTTGATTTCCGTGCCGTCTTGTTGATGTTTCATCCAGTCGTTCAACAAATTCGGCGAGTTCTTCTTGTGTCCTGCCTACCAGGCCGTCGATTTCATCTGCAAATCGCGAGTTTGTGATCCGCCTTGGCTTAAGGATGTCAGGCCAATTGACATAGGCTAGAACACCAAGGCTACATCAAAATGTTGTTATGCTCTGCTTAGTTATGCGGGGATTGTCTTCAGTTGTGACAAGCTCCTAGCATAAAATTATCAGTCTCCAAAATCCACCGAAGTCGGAGTGTGGCTGCCCACGTGGCAGGGTAATCAAAAACGGTCACACGTTATGTTCTCATCCCCAGCTGATGCATTTGTACCATAGTGTTCAAGTACTTTGGCTGTTTGGATGATCCCTGGAGTCTTTTAGCCAGGGTACGACAACAACAACAACAACAACAACAGCGAGTTTGTGATGGTTCTTCCTCTAATGTTGACCGTGCTGACCGGATCTTCAGGTGTATCTGGTATGTTGCGTTCCAGGATTATGTTGAAAAGTCAGGGAGGCAGACGTTCAGTCGAAGCTCCGTGGGTTCTCCATCCTTCACGAAAACACACAACCCAGCTTTGACCATCCTGCTCTTCTGTTGGAGGAGCGGAGAGGCGGGGAAAGAGACGACGGAAAAGGGGAGGAGGAGGTCGAGGGAGGGGACGAGGGGGGAGGAGGGGGAGAGGACAGAAGGACAAACTGAGACCGGGATTTCTCTCTCTCTCTCTCTCTCTCTCTGCTCTGTCTTCTCTTTCTCTCACTCTCTCTCTCTCTCTCTCTCTGTCTCACTCTGTCTCTCTGTCTGTCTCTCTCTCTGTGCTTCATATGCATGCATGCCTGAATATGTGTGAGTGTATGTGTGTGTGTGTGTGTGTGTGTGTGTGTGTGTGTGTGCGTGCGTGCGCGCGCGCGCGCGCGCGCGTGTGTGTGCATATGTGTTTGTATGCGCGCGCCGGCGCGTAAGCGCGTGTGCGTGTGTCATTTCAAACCCACATTCTCTTGATCTCCCTCCGCACCCCTCTTTCTGCTCTTCCCCTCTTCTTAGTCACCTCACCCTCGCCTCCCCACCCCCTCCCCCCCCCAACGCCACCCCTCCCTTCTTATCCGCTCTTCTTTCTCCAACGTCCTCACATCCTCTTTGTTACGGGCATGCAACAATAAATCCGGAACAATTAGCTTCCCACGTGTTTTTTCTCCCCAGATTTCTTTATGCTTCTCTCGCTGAGGAGATCGAAGCAGTTTTTGCATGCAAAATGGCGTCCACGTTGTTCTGGACCTGTTTGTGTGATAGAGGTTAAACAGCCAGCAGTCCACACACAGCGAGCGGTGTGTGTGTGTGTGTGTGTGTGTGTGTGTGTGTGTGTGTGTGTGTGTGTGTGTGTGTGTGTGTGTGTGTGAGAGAGAGAGAGAGAGAGAGAGAGAGAGAGAGAGAGAGAGAGAGAGCGAGAGCGAAAAAGACAGGAAACAAACAGGTCATCTGAAAGACTGTCAGACAGAGATACACAGACATCACAGTGAGAAAAAACAGAGGCAGATACAGAGGGAGAGAAACATGGACAGAGCAGAGAAAGCGGTGAGAGACAGAGGGACAGAGAAAACGAGAGAAAGTGAAAGAGGCCGTTGAAAAGATTGACCTCGGAGAGAGAGAGAGAGAGAGAGAGAGAGAGAGAGAGAGAGAGAGAGAGAGAGAGAGAGAGAGAGAGAGAGAGAGAGAGAGACGAAGGGGAAAAAACCCACCACATTATGTCCTGAAGATAAAACACGTCCATCGTCATCCTGGAAGCGACACTGCTGCTCTGCAGCGTTCCAGGCAAAAAGAAAACGTTGGGAAAGAAGGAACTACTCGAGGCCAGAGATTATAAGGATTTATTGGAAATGGAAAGGAGAGAAAAGGTGAAAAAAAATTGAAAACAGAAAATATTCGCTTCATCTAAAAACTCACATTTCCTTCTGCCTTTTTGTCTTGTCTTTTCTTTCCCCGTTTAGGAGTTGTTGTTTTTTCTCCTTTCTGTTGTTGCTTTCTCTCCCCCTTTTGTGAGGCTAGTTTGTTTGTTTGTTTGTTTCTTTCTTTCTTTTTCTCAATTTCGACAATCACAATTTGTCGCGCATGCTCCTCTCTCTCTCTCTCTCTCTCTCTCTCTCTCTCTCTCTCTCTCTCTCTCTCTCTCTTGTGTCTCTGTCTCTGTCTCTCTCTGTCTCTTTCTCTGTCGTTCAGTCTCTCCGGGCGAATTTCATGAATTTGTAGATAAACATTTGGTCTTCTTCTTCTTCTTCTTCTTCTTCTTCTCTCTCTCTCTCTCTCTCTCTCTCTCTCTCTCTCTCTCTCTCTCTCTCTCTGTCGTTGTCTGTCTGTCTGTCTGTCTGTCTGTCTCTCTCTCTCTCTCTCTCTCTCTCTCTCTCTCTCTCTCTCTCTCTCTCTCTTCGGGCGAATTTTATAAATTTGTAAACAGACATCTGGTCTCCTTCTTCTTCTTCTCTCTCTGTCTCAGTCTGTCTGTCTGACTGTCTCTCTCTGTTTCTCTCTCTCCCTCTCTCTCTTCATTTTTGCATTCAAACTGAAGACAGCTGTATACGTATTAACAAGCTACGGTATGCATTTCACAAAACATATAAACATCTATAGAAATGCATTGTGCCTGACCAAGTCAGTAAGTTTTCTGTACATTTTTGTTTTCAACAACTCTCGACGCCTATTTCTAAAACTGAGTCTATTCAGATATAAATAAGATCATTATGAAACACCACGGCCCTGTAGACCGGATGAAGCCAATGCTCTCCGCCATCCATGTGAATGTACAATGACACGTTTATGGCCCCCAAAGCCAACTACACCATCTGAATGTGAATGATCCTCCGTTCTTAGTTCGCTTCATCTCCGTGTTCTTCTCACCTTTCAGGATGAGGGAATGTCTTCCGCAGGCTCTTCCATTTCTTTACATCTTTCTCTGCATCTTTTTTTCTTTTTCTTTCTCTCTCTTTATTTGTTTAATCTACATGTTTCACTCACTGTTGCAAAACAGTATAATGCCCGTCAGGCTGGCTCTCTGTTGTGTGTGTGTGTGTGTGTGTGTGTGTGTGTGTGTGTGTGTGTGTGTGTGTGTGTGTGTGGTGTGTGTGTGCGCGCGCGCACGCGCGCGCGGGTCTGTGTCTGTGTCAGTGTGTGTCCGTGTGTGTTTCGCGAACGCTCGCGCTCGCGTGTATGTGTGTATCTGCACGCGAATACATTTTTTTTCTCCTTTTTTGTGAGTGTATGTCTTCTGTTTTTCTTCATTTGTTTCTTTCTCCCCTTTCTCCGTTCTTGTCTTCATCAATCTGCATGTTCCATTCAACCTGCGCGTAACAGGGGAACATCGCTTCTCCTGGTTTTTGCCTTTCTCTTTGTACGTTGGTGAATAAGGGAAGGCAACTCTTGACAGCAGAGAACATGGGCGTCGCTTGAAGGAGGACAGATGAAAGAGAGAGAGAGAGAGAGAGAGAGGAGAGGAGAGAGAGAGAGAGAGATTGAGGCAGACAGACTGACTGACGGACAAAGGCAGACGAACAGACAGACGGACAGGTACGGGAGACAGAGACAGAATAAATGGACATAAACATATTATCGACACAAGAGAGAGAGAGAGAGAGAGAGAGAGAGAGAGAGAGAGAGAGAGAGAGAGAGAGAGAGAGAGAGAGAATAGATTCATTGTCCCGTTTCTTCTTCGTTCATCTTTCTCCTTGAGTTTTTTTGGCACCATCGTTTCGATAATTAGTTGCACATATTTTGGCACTCAAAGAAGACACAACTGATTAAGTGGAAATTGATAAAATATCTGGACAGCTACGACAGGGGAGAAAAAAAAATCACTGGCCTCAGGCGCCAAATACGGGGAGGCACACGGTGAAAAATGCCCCCACACCCTTCCAATCCTCCCCCTCCAGTCCCCCCCTCCCCCCCCCGCCCCCCTACCCCCCACCCCCACCCCCACCTGACTCCAGTAAAATAGGGGTCAGGCAATTCCATTAAAACAGTTAATTCACCATCCCCGTCACCCTCGTTTTTAATCCCTCATTTCACCGGAGGAGAGTGGGTTGTTGAGTGAAATAGGCAGAGGATGATGCTTTGGGGGAATTTTGTGTTGGGAGGGGACGGAGGGGGATGACTGGGGAGAGGAAAATTGGAGAGGGGTGAATGGAAAAACGGGAGGAAGGGGGCGTTGATGAAAATTTGGACTGTGTGCGGCCGTATGCCTGTGTTGTTCAGTCCCTCCCTCTCCACCCCCACCTCTCCACCCCCTCCTCCTTTCCTTGGATGTGTTTGTAGGTGTTACGACCATGCTTTCGTTTATTTTTTCTGATTTTTTAGGGTTTGGAAGGGGGCGGGGGTTTACTGGAGTGATGAATCAAGCGGAATGGTTGACGGATCTCACCAGTACGGCCACACTGATCTGCCGAGAGGATGTCGGTATTCTAACCATCGCGTCATGAACGTCTTGCAGACCGTTGTCTTCCCAGTTTGAGTCATTCTAAGGATAAGACTTTTTCCCTTTCTAAGAGGGGATAGCCTTGCTGTGCCCTGTGTGCGCCCGTTAGTGGTTGGGGTGAGGGGGGGGGGGGGCAGGAAGAGGACGGGGGAGGGGAGGAGAGGCTAGAATACAACTGAAACTCAGATTATCGCAACATAACAGTTACGGTGGCAATATTGAGCATAGACTGCACGCCGGCTTTAGCGCTATAGCACGCCTTGATTATGTGCGATTATGGTGGCTTTGTTCGGTTTCTGTACAATCATGTTCGTTTGTTTGTTACTCCAACAAGGTATCATTTCCACCCACGTCTGTTTTTTGTTTATTTGTCTCTCAGCAAGATTTCGGCGATCAACCCATCAATACAGTAACCAGCTGATCAATAAATCGAGGTAACTTATGAATGAATCAATCGGTTCTCAGTAACATGATTGCAAGTCTCACAGGTCCTCTACGGGGAATGTACCTGAACTGTAACAAAGTATTGTCTGCAAAAAAGGCCTCAAAATTCCTTAAAAGACATCTTTTCAGTCACTTTCATCGGTCTCATCCAAGTGCTGTTCTCATCTTTTCGTCTGAATGTAATCATAGATATATTTTGCACTTTTGGATTTGTAGACACATTTTTCACTTTGAATTTGCAGGGCGTTATTGCCACGTTTTTCATCTGGGCCAGGTTCACGAAAGGGTAGGTGTGGAATAACCTGTCAAGACGAAAATCTGTATTGATTGTATCTGTACTCACATCTCCATGAACCAGCAATGGCGGGGAAAAGCAAGAAAAACAGCAGAGAAAAAAAAATGGGAGAAAAAGGCAAATACGAAGGTAAGATAAAAAAAAAGAAAAAAAAGGTACCAAAGGAAGCAGGAAAACAAAACCTACAACAAAGATATGAAAACAAAGAAACTCGGTAAAAAGAAAATAAAGAGAGAATCAAGCAAATGAAGCAAAGAAAAAAAAACAAAAACAAAAAGAAAGGCAACAATGCAAGACACACATATGGTTAGAAAAAAAGAGTGAAAGGCAGAAATAACAAAATAAGACACGAAAGACGGAAATGAAAAAGACAACAAAAAAAAAAAAAAAAAAAAAGAAAAACAAAGGG
>CM065715.1:79755927-79760927 GCA_033310375.1 Conus canariensis
TGGAAATTAAATAAGACATTTTTTGCGCTTTTGTTATTGATAAATCTATTTTCGGTACAATGAAAAAAGGTCTTGTATGCGTGTGCATATGTACCGCCACAAGGTTCACCATACTACTGTTTTGTTGATTCTGACAATGGTATTGCTTTTACTTGAAGACTTTATATGTGACTGCTTGCTCTCTCTTTGTGACATTTATGTTTTGTTAAGTGGTGATATGAATGGCCGTACTGCGAATACTTCTCAAGATTTAGAAGAAGCTGAAAATCAATGTTTGAGTATCCACAACATGCTGGCAGAAATCCAGAAGACGATGTGTTAAACAAGTATGGTAAGATGTTGCTAAATATGTGCACTGCTTTGGATTTGTGCATTTTAAATGGTTTGTCAAAAGGCGACCTCAAAGGCTGCTACAAATACATATGAGTGTGGTAGCAGTGTAAATGATTGTTTTAAATTCTCGTGTGATATATTTGCTACACTTCGCAATGATTGTAAGTTATGTGTGGGTGAACGTGTTGATTCTGACCGCATGCCTTTGCCTCTGCATACTAATTAACACAGAAAACCCCGATAGCCAATATGGCGGTCAGTCACTCACGCTCTGAAAACTACTGTAGTCCCTATGGCATACGCTTTAAAACACGACTTTCTTTTTTTTTTTTCTCTTTCTTTACATCGAATGCATACAATACCACTCCAGCCTACGCCGACCACACTACCTTCGAACTACAAAGACAAACATTACCCATTTCATGCATACAACGCTATTGAAAACTATCAAGGGGCAAGGAGAGTGGGGTAATTTGAACGAACTTCTACAAGGTGGAGAGATCGTTTTGGAGTAGTGTCCCTTGGGGTTTTTTTTTCCCCAGCAAGAGCCAAACGGTATTCTTCGTTTAGAAAAAAGAAAAGGCTCGAAGAATTTTTTTATGTGTTTGGACAATACTGCGGCTAACATTATTTTTCCCCTCTCTGGTGGGAAAGGTCAAATTTAAGACTGAGGAACAGTTGGTTTGGAAAAAGCAAGGCTTGGGTAGCTAATTAAGCATGTTTTCTCGAGTTCTCACTGCGTTGTGTTTATAATTTACCGTACCTAACAAAGTTAGTGTTCATAGCTTACTGTAGCTACCGTAGTTCGTGTTTAAAGCCTAACGTAGTATTCAAAGCGTACGCTGTAAGCACAACGGGGGTGTTTTGGGCACGGCAGTATTCATAGCCTGTGACACCGGATCGTGGGAGGATTCAGGACTCGCTGGACCTTCACGGAGGTTTGCTCTCTCCCCCGGGTACCATTCTACTTTTGAAAGCGAACGTTGCGAACGTTGACAATACACGAACAGCTCCCCGGATGACCTAGGGGGCAGAAGGAGCTTGATTAAAGGAGCTTACCCATCATGTCCAGATCGGAGTCGGGACAGCTGTCGTCGGAACCAATGGAGAACAGCTCGGCGTTGCCCTCCACGCAGCTGTTGTACAGCCGGATCCGCGTGGCCCAGGACAGGTCCGGCTGTTTGACGGTGTTCTTCAGGCGGCGCCGGGCATTGGCGAACCAGTTGGACACCTGACAAAAACAAAGCAAAAGGATGCATGAGAGAGAGAGAGAGAGAGAGAGAGAGAGAGAGAGAGAGAGAGGCAGAGAGCGAGGGAGGGAGCGAGGTGCGCGCAAGACATGGGTGTGTGGAGTGGTGTGGGTGTGTGTGGTGAGTGTGGAGGGGTGTGTGGTGTGGGGTGTGGTGTGTGTGTGGTGTGTGTGTGTGTGTGTGTGTGTGCATGCGCGCACGCCCATGTGTGTGTGTGTAAATTGTACCCATGTGACTCTAAAACTAATCCAAGTAAAACGTTTCACGAATTTACAACCCTCGAATCGTTTCAACAAAGAATTTTGTACGCTGTGTTCCTCTTTCATGAAACATACAAAGATATAAGTATATAAGCAAGCACGGTCTGGAGATCTAGAGGTTTTAGTAATAAAGGTGCCAACATCCTGCGTTCAACAGAAGTTAAAAAAAATGGTGGAACGAGCAAGCAAGCCAGCAACATGTATATATATATACCACCGCAGTCAGTCATCTAGACTATTGCGTTGTGCATTTCTTTATGCCTGCTGTTTGTGAGTGTGAAGAAAACGTATCTGTCGAAACTTCGCATGTCCGTTTTGTATTGTGCATTAAACAGATGTGATTTTGAATTCTATTTTAGTTCATGTGTTTGTAATGTGGCATTTCGTCAAAAACTATGAGAAAAAAACACACTACAAAGGCACACACACACACACACACACACACACACACACAACACACACACACACACACACACATTGACAGACAGACAGAGAGATGGACAGACAGATAGACAAATGGACAAGACAGAGACGAGAGAGAGAGAGAGAGAGAGAGAGAGAGAGAGAGAGAGAGAGAGACTGACCGACAGAAAGATAGACGGATGGACACACAGACAGACAGACAGACAAGGAACAACAGCCCTACAGTCACCTGGGTCAGAGTCATCTGACTCTCCGCCACCAGCTCCATCTTCTCCGCTTTGGATGGATAGGGGTTGTCCTTGTGACGTAGCAGCCACTTCTTCAACGGTCGCGTCATATCCTGCAGCGCCTGCCGCTTGTGACGTGTTTTCTCCGGTAGAAATTTCCTGAGACACACCCCAACACAAGGCAACCATTACCAGACGGCAAAAACTTCAGCGGCAATCGTATCTTAAAACTGGTGAAACAAAGGAAGATGATTCTGACTTTGTCCTCTGAGCAGCATTCTGCTCGTTTCTTTAAAGTAGTTTCAAAGTTCATATCCATAAACCAACATTAAAGGGAAATAACTTGCAGAATTTCATCAATTTTGCTGTGTAATTCAGCCAATTAGACTGGGGTCGTCCCCCCCCCCCCCCCCACCCCCCTGCATATTTCCTTGATGTCTTTTCTTCTTTTTTGTTTTGTTTTAAGAGTCCACATGACTGTACAACAGAGGATGATTGCAAAACATTTCTGCCACAAAACTTTTACTTATTCAGGAATTGGTTCTGATCTACAGTTTTACGAAGCAACTCGTGAATCATCTTCCGATATTGATGATGGAAGAACTGGCGACATTGTCGAAGTATGGCTCGGCATTCTGACGGAAAATTCAGCCCACAACCTAGAACATTAACAGGTGTGGGAGCCACTTCGAGGAGGAAGCCTCCTCGGAAGAGAGTGTGATGGACAAGAAAGCAACCCTCAAAATATGAAACAACAAGAATCAAACTAAAAAGAAAAGAAACACAACACAAAAGTTGTGTAATATGTAAAAGTTTTAACATCTTTGGACATAAAATTTGTCTAAATTTTATTGTCGATAAACGTGATATTCACAGAACCCTTATGTTCCAATGATCGTATGAATGTGTTTGTCTCTCAGCTGAACAGTTTTTGAGGTATTGGAGTTTTGGTGAAGTACCTCTTCCGTTTCTGCAGGCACGTCCAAACCTGTCAGGCAGGAAGAAAGGTGCTCAAGCTATCACTTGGATGGATTTAATATAATATTCTTACCAGCTGTTGATGCCATCATGTAATGTTCCCAGCCAGCTCAAATCAAGATGCCAAACAGAAAAGAAAAAAAAAATGTGATTCCGAACTTTCACACGCAGAAAAACAGTGTTACACGGATCTGAAAAGAAGAACCCAAACTATGAAAACGAGGTGTTATTGCAAGATACTTAACATCAGGTATACCAAGGAACAAGAGCGCTAAACCATCAAGAAACACATCGGACGATACGATAGTCTGCTGAGCTCAGATAAAAGAAAACAACGGCGCTGTTATGGCCACACGTTAAGATCCAATGGCCTTACTGAAACACTCCTCCAGGGCACTGTCGACGAACAGAGACAACGACAGACAACTCAGGGAAACCATTTGCAGAGAACCAGACTTTGGCATACAACCAAAAAGGAACTAGAAGAATCTGGATAACGGCTCTTCAATTCGCTACCCAGTGATCCTTCAAAGAGTTAAAGGAGAAGAAAAGAGAGAGGAAGAAGACAATACATGGGAGTAATGTCAAAGACCGTGCTGAGTTTTCTTACAGGCTCTCCACAAGGGAGATGCAGCGCGTTACTACACCTAAACAAGCCATGTTCATTTCGTCTCCGGAGAACTTATACACTTGCTAAACCCTGGTTGCAAACTACAGTGAAGAAAGAATGCAAAATCCTTTTGAAACTGTTCCCCTTGTACTTGCAGGATGTTCACGTTTCAGTTTCAGAGTCAATAGCAGGGTATCCGCAGGTTGATTTCAGAATAAAACCGTTACCGTGTCTTTTCCATTCTTCAGTTTCAGTGTCTTAAAAGTCTTGAAGGTGGGCTCATTAGCAAGTGAGACTCGTGTTGTTTGTAGTGTTAATCTGTTTCTGTACATTTAAGTGCTGAAAAAATCTTAAGGATAAAGGACGTACATATCAAAGTACAACATTCAAGATTTAATTATTGCTTGTTTCCCTTGGTGAAAGTGGAGGGTTGATTAATAACAAACCTTCGACTGATTCACAATTAACAAGTTGTACTGAGACGTCTATTACAACGAAACAAAACAAAACAAACCCGTTTCAGGTACATGTATATAACCTGGCTTATTCTACAAGACAAAGAGAACAGCTGAATAATTGCACACACACACACACACACACACACACACACACACACACACACACACAAGAGAGAGAGAGAGAGAGAGAGAGAGAGAGAGAGAGACAGACAGACAGACAGATAGACAGACACACAGACACACATACGCGCACGCACACACACACACACACACACACACACACACACACACACACACACACACACACACACACACACATACATACACCCTACTTCAAGTACTTTTTGACAGAAAAAATAAATACATGGATTTATTACTGAAACCGTATTAAGTTTGTACTGACATTTAAAAGTGCAGATAAACTGTAAACATTATTACCTTTTAAAAACAAATCCACAAAA
>CM065715.1:79778427-79783427 GCA_033310375.1 Conus canariensis
GTTGATTTTCCTCCTTACTGCCTTGTCTGCAGTAGTCCACCTGTACTTGCACACCTGGATCTCTTGTTAACTGATAAAATTAGCAGCCATTCTGCGTCTTTCCTTCAGTAAAGTGAAACTACAGACAGACCAAATTTGTTATACGTGAAGGCATTCAACAAGAATAGTTATGGAAGTTAAGCCTGGATCGCTTTTCTATTGGAAATATTGAACGATATATTAAGAGACACAATTTTCAAAGCTGACTTATTCATTTAGAAGTATACGGAATGTTATATATCAAGAGGCGCTGAAATGTCCACACTGATTAACAACCTTGGGATGGATCCGTTCAGTTCTCAGCCGTTCAGGTGTCTTACATTGGTAACCTTCAAGTCAATACATCTTCGAAAGGGACGATGCTGTAAGCAATAGAGTCCAAGACCATCAGGGCACAACATCGATCTAGTAGCAAGCAAACAATGAACAAAATGGCAACGAACTAGGACCTACATGTACTCAAAGCGCTTGACAGTTGGTACTGGGCCCTAATGGTACTGGGCCCTAATGGTACCGGACCCTTATGGTATTGGCACTGGACCCTTATCATACTGGGCCCTGATGGCACTGGGCCTTTATGGTACCGGGCCCTAATGGTACTGGTCCCTAATGGTACCGGACCCTTATGGTATTGGCACTGGACCCTTATCATACTGGGCCCTAATGGTACTGGGCCCTAATGGTACTGGGCCCTAATGGTACTGGACCCTGATGGTACTGGACCCTTATCATACTGGGACCTAATGGCACTGGGCCCTAATGGTATTGGGCCCTAACGGTACTGGGCCCTAATGGCACTGGGCCCTAATGGTACTGGTCCCTATTGGTACTGGGCCCTATTGGTATTGGGCCCTATTGGTACTGGGCCCTAACGGTACTGGGCCCTAATGGCACTGGGCCCTATTGGCACTGGGCCCTATTGGCACTGGGCCCTATTGGCACTGGGCCCTAATGGCACTGGGCGCTAATGGTACTGGGCCCTATTGGTACTGGGCCCTAACGGTACTGGGCCCTAATGGCACTGGGCCCTAATGGCACTGGGCCCTATTGGTACTGGGCCCTATTGGTACTGGGCCCTATTGGTACTGGGCCCTAATGGCACTGGGCCCTAATGGCACTGGGCCCTAATGGTACTGGGCCCTAATGGCACTGGGTCCCAATGGCACTGGGCCCTAATGGTACTGGGTCCTAATGGTACAGAGCCCTAATGGCACTGGGCCCTAATGGTACTGGGCCCTAATGGCACTGGGCCCTAATGGTACTGGGCCCTAATGGTACAGAGCCCTAATGGCACTGGGCCCTAATGGTACTGGGCCCTAATGGTACTGGGCCCTAATGGTACTGGGCCCTAATGGTACATAGTCCTAATGGCACTGGGCCCTAATGGTACTGGGCCCTAATGGCACTGGGCCCTAATGGCACTGGGTCCCAATGGCACTGGGCCCTAATGGTACTGGTCCCTAATGGTACAGAGTCCTAATGGTACTGGGCCCTAATGGTACTGGGCCCTAATGGCACTGGGTCCCAATGGTACTGGGCCCTAATGGTACTGGGCCCTAATGGTACTGGGCCCTAATGGCACTGGGCCCTAATGGTACTTGGCGCTAATGGTACTGGGCGCTAATGGTACTGGGCCCTAATGGTACTGGGCCCTAACGGTACTGGGCCCTAATGGTACTGGGCCCTATTGGTGCTGGGCCCTAATGGTACTGGGCCCTAATGGTACTTGGCGCTAATGGTACTGGGCCCTAATGGCACTGGGCCCTAATGGCACTGGGCCCTAACGGTACTGGGCCCTAATGGTACTTGGCGCTAATGGTACTGGGCCCTAATGGTACTTGGCGCTAATGGTACTGGGCCCTAATGGCACTGGGCCCTAATGGCACTGGGCCCTAACGGTACTGGGCCCTAATGGCACTGGGCGCTAATGGTACAGAGCCCTAATGGCACTGGGCCCTAATGGCACTGGGCCCTAACGGTACTGGGCCCTAATGGCACTGGGCGCTAATGGTACAGAGCCCTCATGGCACTAGGCCCTAATGGCACTGGGCGCTAATGGCACTGGGCCCTAATGGCACTGGGCGCTAATGGTACTGGGCCCTAATGGTACTGGGCCCTTATGGTACTGGGCCTTTATGATATTGGGCTCTTATGGTACTGGACGCTCATAGTACTGAGCCTGTACAAGACCCTAATTGTTCTGGGTCTCAGTAATGTTGGGTTCTAATGGTGCTGGGCTCTAATGATGCTGGGCTCTTATGGTACTGGGCCCTAACGGTAATGGATCCTAATGGCACTGGACTCTAACAGTACTGCTCCGACAATGGTAGTGAGATCCATTGGCATTAGGACCTATTGATAGTGGACCCTAATAAAAGTGGGACGACTCCAATCGGAATCAGTGGCATGCCCTTATTCACATTCCAGATATGACATCACAGTTCAAGCACATCACATACAAGTGACATACACCTTCGAGATATCTGTGACAGCAACGCCTAACAGGTGAGAGAGAGAGAGAGAGAGAGAGAGAGAGAGAGAGAGAGAGAGAGAGAGAGAGACAGGAGAGAGAAGAGTAGGAGAGGAGAGAGAGAGAGAGAGAGAGAGAGAGAGAGAGAGAGAGAGAGGGAGGGAGGGAGGGAGGGAGGTATAACTGATCTGAAATATTCGAGGGTGATTTTAGGCCGAGGCTCAATCTTATAATGTGTTATTATCATGCACACTACATTTCAATGAATATCATTCAAGCTGACAAATGTAATGTAATGTAAAAGGATATTTGCAAAGCGCTTTACCTCGCAAGAACCCAAAGCGCATATTACAGAAAAACATTGATAAAATTATAATTCTAATTTAAACCGCGCACGCGCGCACGCGCGCACGCGCGCGCGCACACACACACACACACACACACACACACACACACACACACACACCGCCGAAAAACTCACACACGCAGACAGACGCACGAGCGCGTTCAACACCAGCAAACACACGCACAGTGGTAAGTGGATATCGTTAATCAGTCAAATCAACATAAGAAGACTGTAAATATATTAATAATACCGAGAACCAGATAATTAATAAACATAATAATGACATGTTAAGAAGGCAAAGTGGAGGAACAGAAATTAAGAGGAGTGGTGAAGGGCGGGTTGGGGGGGGGGGGGGCAGGGGGAGGGAGTAGATGAATGGAGTAGGAGAGAGGGTGGGAGTGGGGGTGAGCGGTCCCGTGAAGATCTTCAGATGGTGTGTTCAAATACAGGGTAATGGATGAATTTAAGAATGGAGGTTTAGTGTTTTCAGTTGAAGAATCAGACTATTTCATTGAGACATGAAATGCGTATGCAGATGTTTCTTGAAATGTTTTAGTAACTTTATATTTTGCAGACTAGTTGGAATCAAGTTCCAGACATTTGGTCGAGACTAAACGAAGCCTATTTTGTACTGATCAATGCGTAGAAATAAGAGAAGGAATTTCTGCCAACCACAACTGCTGTTCAGTCTGGTAAAAAGATGATCAATGTAACATAACATAATGTAACATAAAATTTAAACATAACTGATGCCTTGTTGAATTCATGTTGCTTATTGACTGGAAGCATGTTTGCTGCTTTTAGTTTTTCATCTGCTGTTAACGGTACTAAGGAGAAAATAAAAACCATTTTTTGGACATCACTACTCCTTTCCCATATCGTTGAAGTGTTGTTTATAGGTGACATTGTATGCGTTTAAGAAAAGTTTAGTGTGATATGATGTTGACTTAGCGCTTTAATTGAGATAGGAGAAATAGATTTTTTTTAGATGATTTGCATAGATTATTGAGATTGCCATTTTAATTCTTTATCTGTCTTTACATCTAAGACACGATGCCCATCTGCTTATTCAAGAGAGAGAGAGAGAGAGAGAGAGAGAGAGAGAGAGAGAGAGAGAGAGAGAGAGAGAGAGAGAGAGCTGTATAGCTGACAGATTTATGGAAAAGCTGCAATATACTCAACTTGCCATGGTTCACACATTCACTCGACCAGCAGTCAGCCAGAATGAATCTGAAAGTGACAGATTTATAGGCCACCAACACACGCACACACACACTCACACACAAACACCAGGCTACCAACTAAACAGAAACAGTGACAACGACAACAACAGCTTGCCCTACCTGTGACCACCTTTCCGCTTGGCCCGACCACTCCACTAAAATCGTTCACGTGCGTCCCGGTACCGACCGGAAACGGAAACGTGTGTGACAGGGACACAAAGAAATGAATGGGCTGATAGGAGGCAGCACTGGAGGTGAGGGGGTCGAGGGAGCAAGACAGGGGTGGGGTTGGGGAGAGGACGAAGCCCGCAAACGAACCATGTCTGCCCAAGTCATGCGTTGGTGCAGACAGAATAAAAATCGCCATAGCTCTTCCTGCCAATCCGATGCTTTCCCCTATTTTCAGACAACTTTCTACACATCTGTTTCTTCCGGATACCTTCTTTTTCCTTCTGTTCACGATTCCTTCTCTAGTCCATCTGTTCAGTCTGCTTCCATCTGTTCGAATTTCCTTTCTTCACGATTCTCTCTTTTGTCCCTACAGCTGCAGGTTAATGTCACGGTCGGGCATCTGCTTCGTCTTGTCCTGAGACCCTCTTCCCAAATCTCTTCTTATTCATTTACTCATTGAGTATTTATCTACCTGCTGTCCCTTCGCACAGTGGCCTGATGGCTTAGCAGCGATGGTGTAGCATAGGTGGACAAGTCCGCATGCACGGCAATAACGCCTCTTAGATGAAACTGATACTGAGACTTCAAAATTCGTTCTCTTCAAGCCTGCTCACATCTATTGTCCAGGGATATATTCTTCATGTGCGAGAAGTGTCCATCTACAACCCAGTGAGGGGAGCTGCTTGTCTTCACAATGCCGATGAAACAGAATCTAAAACTCTGCAAACGATTTATGAAAAGTATGAGCCTA
>CM065715.1:79793427-79798427 GCA_033310375.1 Conus canariensis
GACAGACAGACAGACAGACAGAGAGACAGACAGACAGACAGACAGAGATTTGCTAATGATTTATGAAAAATATGAGCCTGAAGCTATGAAATTCTTAGCAAGGCAAACTAACGTGTTCGGTGGACAGGATACATATGTTCGCTTTGTGAGAGTTCGAGTCTCATTACTCACACTGAAGCATTCATCCATTCCTGACTGGCTTTGTGTCCACATGTCCGTCACACTCTGCAACTGTCCAGTTTGAAACACCCATTGGTTCACGTACAGAAAAAGCCTACATGCAGGCAATATGCTGACCTCACTGAACAGCGGGTGAAAAGACACAGGCGCACGTGGGCGTATCTGAGAAGGAACACCACCCAACCGAATGATTCTTTTTTCGTGGAAGTGTTAATTGACTGGCGCGATCGAAGAAGACTCCGACAAAGGAGAATAGAGGGAAAGTGAGAAGAGATACTGATCTTTTGCACTTTACATCTTTGGATGGACTGATTCTGTTAGAACTACTTATTTCCTTTCGGCTTTCGGGAAATACTATCCTTTCGTTTCACTCTGTCTCTGTCTCTGTCTCTGTCCTGTCTGTCTGTCTGTCTTTTCTGCTGTCTGTTTGCAAGTGAATGGGGGCTGGGTAGGGGAACCAAATGGGACAGGAGGCAGGCACAGAGGCGAATTCGCACACGGTGTGTGTGTAGGGGGGTGGGGGATGGGGGAACGGGGGTGAGCCTGAAGAAAGAGAAACGCTTGCATGTGCGCACATGTGTGTGTGTGTGTGTGTGTGTGTGTGTGTGTGTGTGTGTGTGTGTGTGTGTGTGTGTGTGAAAGAGAGAGAGAGAGAGAGAGAGACAGAGACAGACAGACAGACAGACAGACAGAAAATTTTGTGTGTGCATGTGTGTGTGTGTGTGTGTGTGTGGCGCGCGCGCGCGACCACACACACACACACACACACACGTGCGCGCGCACGTGCTCGTGCTTGTGTGCCATGCGTGTTTGTGTTTTAATGATTTGTTGTTGATTTGCGCAATGAAACTGCCCTCGCGGTTTTCATTTCCACTGGAATGGATCTGGCCGCCCTTCCCTTCTCACACCCTGACAGCACGGGATGTCATGCACAGGCCTTAAAACATCAATGATCGTTGCCACTGTCTCTGCCTCTCCCCTTCCCACTCTTCCCTTCCCTCCCCCTGCCCCCTCATTCTCCCTGCTACCCCTGCCATCCTTCCGCCCCGCTCAAACAAAGGGGGACTGGAGGGGGAAATGATCCCTACAGAACGTCCAGCATGGGAAGAAGGACGGGGAAGGAGGATGTTTGTGGGCAGGGGAAAGGGAGGGAGTGGGCTTTAAAGACTGCATCACGAATTGTTGTGGATTTAGAATTCTTCAATCTGATGCCATTCTTCTGTCGACACAAAGCGGAAATCGGAAGACCGAGAGAAGGAGAGGGGAGGGGAAGGTATGGGAGGAGGGCATGGGGAGGAGGGGAGGTGGGGAGGAAGAGGGAGGTAGGGAGACGACGAGAGGAATGGATTGCAGGAAAGGGGGGGGGGGGGGGGGGGGGGGGCTGGCGAGCAGATGATGGGGGAAAGGGGTTTCCCTAATAGACAAGAAGATGAGCCAATGAAAAACAAAATCCTTTTAACACGGAACGTGAAATGCTCCTCAAACTGACGACAGACTTCTGCGGGCGTTCCATTGCTTATCGGAGTCCATTTGCGGCAAGTGAGCTGTTTCAACTCTTTCGATGTCTCTTTTTTTTGAAAACAGCTTCCTGTCAAAACTCTCTCTCTCTCTCTCTCTCTCTCTCTTTTCTCTCTCTCCCTCTCTCTCTCTCTCTCTGTGCTGTAGCTATGTCCCCCCCTTTCCACCCACCCTCTCCCTCTCTCCGGGAATAAGTGGGTGTGTGTGTGTGTGTGTGTGTGTGTGTATGTGTGTGTGTGTGTGTGTGTGTGTGTGTGGTGTGTGTGTGTGAGTGTCGAGAGAGAGGAGAGAGAGAGAGAGAGAGGAGAGAAGACAGACAGACAGACAGACACACACACACACACACACACACACACACAGAGAGAAGAGAGAGAGAGAGAGAGAGAGAGAGAGAGAGAGAGCACAAAGAATATTCATTCCACATTTGTGTGCACAGCACCGGTGCGTGCACGCATCACCATGCATATTATTATCCTGGGTTAGAAGAGGCCTACTGAGTGGCTATTCAATCAAACCTCTTTTTTATTTCTGCTGTTGTTGTCAACATTTCCTTTGTTGACGAATGGATTCTTCCATCATTCCAACATCAAACCCGTAAATACATCGTCAGCCACTCTCTCTCTCTCTCTCTCTCTCTCTCTCTCTCTCTCTCTCTCTCTCTCTCTCTCCACCCCACCTATCTCTCTCATACTTCATCCTCCTCTTTCACCTCTCTCTCTCTCTCTCTCTTGTCTCTCTGTCTCTCTCTCTCTCTCTCTCTCTCTGTCTCTCTCTCTCTCTCTCTCTCTGCTGTGTTGGGGGGGGGGGGGGGGGGAGGGGATTGCTTTTCACGCCTTCGCATGTAATCATGCATAATGATTACAACCCTGGTTGAAAGGAGTCCATTCCCATTAACTGCTTCTTCAGCAAACCATCCTTGACCCTTTGTTGATGTTGCTGACATTTCCTTTGTGGGTGAGTAAATTATTCAATCATTCACCCCGTACACACAAGGCATCGAACTCAAAAATACCCACTATCATACCCTCTCTCTCTCTCTCTCTCTCTCTCTCTCTCTCTCTCTCTCTCTCTCTCTCTCTCTCTCTTTCCGCCTTGGCTTAAGGCTTGTTCAAGGCTAGAACACCAAGGCTACATCAAAATGTTGTTATGCTCTGCATAGTTATGCGGGGATTGTCTTCAGTTGTGACAAGCTCCCAACATAACATTACCAGTCCCCAAAATCCCCCGAAGTCGGAGTGTGGCTTCCCACGTGGCGGGGTAATCAAAAACGGTCACACACGTAATGTTCTCATCCCCAGCTGATGCATTTGTACCATAGTGTTTAAATACTTCGGCTGTTCGGATGATCCCTGGAGTCTTTTAACCAGGGTACGACAACAATAACATCTCTCTCTCTTTCTTTCCCCTTTCCTGTGTGTGGGATTTTTCTTATGGGTATACGTGAGAGAGAGAGAGAGAGAGAGAGAGAGAGAGAGAGAGAGAGAGAGAGACAGACAGACAGACAGACAGACAGACAGACAGACAGACAGAGATAGGGAGGGAAGTAGAGGGATGGAGGGGGAAAAGGAGGGAAGCTCTATGTTTCATCTTTTCAATGAATCTCTATGTTCCGCCTTGTCAATGGTAACTCTATGTTTCATCTTTTCAATAGTGCCTCTATGTTCCGCCTTTTCCACTGAGGCTCTATGCTCCATTTTTTCAATGGAGGCTCTATGTTTCATCTGTTAACATAGAGGCTTTACACTCCACCCGTTTCAAATGGAGACCCTATGATTCAGCTGTCAATGGAGGCTCTATGTTTCAATTTTTTCAATATAGGTTTACGCTCCATCTTTTCAAATGGACACTTTACATTTCGCCCTTTCGATGGACGATCTAGGTTTCACCTTCTCAACACAGGCTCTATAGTTTACCGTTTCAACAGAGGATCTGGTTCTAATGAAGGCTCTATTTTTCTTCTTTACAATGGTGGCTCTATGTTTAGCTTTTCAATGAAGGCTCTGTATTCCATATGTCAAGGAAGGCTTATTGTCTCGTCTTTTCAATGGGGGCTCTGTCATCCACTTTTTCAGTGGTTGCATGTTCCATCTGAGGCTCCATATTCCAGTATTTCAATGTAGACTATATGTTTCACCTTTTCAATGGAGGCTCCCTGTTCCACCTTTTCAATGCGGCCGTCTGTTCCACCTTTTCAATGCAGGCCGTCTGTTTCACCTTTTCAATGAAGACTCTCTGTTCCACCTTTTCAATGGAGGCTCTCTGTTCCACCTTTTCAATGGAGGCTCTCTGTTCCATCTTTTCAATGAAGGCTCTCTGTTCCACCTTTTCAATGAAGGCTCTCTGTTCCACCTTTTCAATGGAGGCTCTCTGTTCCACCTTTTCAATGAAGGCTCTCTGTTCCACCTTTTCAATGCAGGCCGTTGTTCCACCTTTTCAATGAAGACTCTCTGCTCCATCTTTTCAATAGACTCTTTGTTCCACCTTTGCAATGAAGACTCTATGTTCAATCTTTTCAATGAAGACTCTATGTTCCATCTTTTCAATGAAGACTCTATGTTCCATCTTTTCAATGAAGACTCTATGTTCCATCTTTTCAATGAAGACTCTATGTTCCATCTTTTCAATGAAGACTCTGAGTTCCACGTTTTCAGTAGAGACTCTGTGTTCCACCTTTTCAATGGAGGCTCTGTGTTTCACCTTTTCAGTGGAAGTTCTACGTTGCATCTTCTAAATGGGGGCTTCAGGTCCCATCTAATCAATGCTTTGCTTCACGTTTTCAATGGGTTTCACTTTTAAACGCAGGCTCTGTGTTACACCTTTTTCAACGGACGTACTATGATCCACTTTTTCAACAGGGACTACATGTTTCACCGGGTGTAATTTTACAGAGAATCCCTTAAAGACGAGAGTAAGAATCGCAGTGATTTTGTGGAGCAATCAGAGTACGTTACTTTTTATGGTGGTTGGAGAATAGAATAACGGTGGTACACAATAGAACACATTTTCCGTCTCATCTCTAGCCCGTAAACACACCATCTGTCTTATTGTTTGTAAGGAAACTGACGTGGACACTTAAACAGAAATAAACTGAATTAGACACTACGCTATCTAAACTTTGTGTTATTTAAACTTTGTTCAGCTGCATCGGTAACACATGAACATATCTGTTGGACTTCGTGATTCGCTGAATTCTCTACACTTCCGCGCGATTAATACCACGAAAAAAGGTGCCTTCCATGCATGCAGACGACAGCAACAACAACAGGAGGTCCAAATCCTTTTGACGCCGGCCAAGTTATCGT
>CM065715.1:79803427-79805927 GCA_033310375.1 Conus canariensis
GTGACAGATTTACAGGCCACCAACACACATACACACACACACTCACTCACCCGGTAACCGACTAAACAAAGCAGCAACGACAACAACAACCCGTCCCACCGTGACCAGTTTACCCCCTTGGCCCGACTGCTCCAATGAAAATGGAAACACATGTGTGACAGAGACACAAAGGAAAAGATACGGGCTGGTAGGGGGCAGGCGGGCTGGTAGGGGGCAGGGGGTGGTAGGGGCAGGCGGGCTGGTAGGGGGCAGGCGGGCTGGTAGGGGGCAGGCGGGCTGGCAGGGGGCAGGCGGGCTGGTAGGGGGCAGGCGGGCTGGTAGGGGGCAGGGGGCTGGTAGGGGGCAGGGGCAGGCGGCTGGTAGGGGGCAGGCGGGCTGGTAGGGGGCAGGCGGGCTGGTAGGGGCAGGGGCAGGCGGGCTGGTAGGGGGCAGGCGGCTGGTAGGGGCAGGCGGGCTGGTAGGGGGCAGGCGGGCTGGTGGGGGCAGGCGGGCTGGTAGGGGGCAGGCGGGCTGGTAGGGGGCAGGCGGGCTGGTAGGGGGGCAGGCGGGCTGGTAGGGGGCAGGCGGGCTGGTAGGGGGCAGGCGGGCTGGTAGGGCAGGGGCAGGGGGCAGGGGTGAGACTATGGGATCCAGAGAAGCTCGAAGAGGGTGATGGGAAGGGGGGGGGGGTAAGGGGGGGGGTGAAGCTGGCAAACGAACTGCGTTTGTGCACAGCCGAGCGTTGGGGCGGAAAGAGTCAAAATTGCGATCGCTCTTTCTTGCCGTCAGAGGTTTTCTTCTATTTTTTGACAAATTTCCAAGAATCTTTTTCTTCCAGGTGCTTTCCTTTTCCGTCTGTTCACGATTACTTCTCTCTTCCATTGATTCAGCTGCATCCATCTGTTTACATTTCCTTCTTTCCCCCTTTTTTCAGAATTCTTCTTTTTGTCCCTTCTGTTGCGAGTTAATGACATGGTCAGGCATCCGCAACGTCTTGTCCATGAGACCTTCTTCCTAAACCTCTTCTTATTTCTTTACTCGCTTAGCAATTTCTCTACCTGCTGTCCCTTCACGTAGTAGCCTGATGTCTTAGCAGATGTGGTGCAGCGCATGTGGATTCGTCCGCATGCACGGCAATGACGCCTCCTTGATGAAACTGAAACTAAGACGCGTTCAAAATTCGTTCTCTTCACGCCTGCTGAAATCTATCTCCTGGTGATATATTTTTCATGTGCGAGAAGCATCTGTCTACTGTCCACGTCAGGGGAACTGCTTGTCCTCACTGCCCACGAAACGGAATCTGAAAATCACACCACTATGAGTCTAAAGCTCTGACATTCTTAGCAGGCAGGTACAAGGTGCTCAGAATGACAGCATCCACGTCTTCGCCTGTGGAGAGTTCGAGTTCTATTGAACACACTGAAGGCACTTATCTCTTCCTTTTGGTCTGACTGGCTCCGTGTCTGTCTTTTTTTTTTTCTTGGGTTGGCTGTCTGTCCACACTTCGCAATGGTCAAGTTTGAAGCACACACATGTTAGTTCGTGTGTAGGTGAAGCCTACAAGCATGCACTCTGCTGACCTCGCTGAACAGCAGGCTGGAAGACATTAGTATGAGTGGTTACCTGAGAAAGAACACTAGTCCACTGAACAGTTCTTCTGCCAGGAAGCAATAAGTGACCTGTGTGAGTGAACGGGACAGCGACACACACGGTAACATTGAGAAAGCGAGGCGAGAACTCAGCCTGTCTTCTCTACGTCTTGAGGCCGATTAATTCCGTCATAACCAATCATTTCCCTTCTGCCTTCAGGAAATGGCATTCTTTCATTGCTCTCTCTCTCTCTCTCTCTCTCTCTCTCTCTCTCTGCAAGTATATAAGGGCTGGGTAGGGTAACGGAAGAGGTCAGGAGAACGGGCGTGAACTTGCATGCGGAGCATATGGAGAGCGATGTGGGGAGGGGGGGGGGGGGACAAGAGGGATGGAGAAGTGCTTGCACACATGCATGTGTGTGTGTGTGTGTGTGTGTGTGTGTGTGTGTGTGTGTGAGAGAGAGAGAGAGAGAGAGAGAGAGAGAGAGAGACAGAGACAGAGAGAGAGAGAGAGCGAAAGAGAAAGAGAGCATACATGTGCATGTGCGCATGAGTGTGTGTGTGTGTGTGTGTGTGTGTGTGTGTGTGTGTGTGTGTGTGTGTGTTGTGTGTGTGTGTGTGTGTGTGTGTGTGTGTGTGTGTGTGTGTGTGTGTGTGTGTGTGTGTGTGTGCATGCGCGCGCACTCGTGCGCACATCTGTATGACTTTGATTGGAGGGAGGGTGGTGATGCGTGCGTGCACACAGGAGCGTTCCTGTGTGTGCCGTGCGCGTTCGTGTTTCAATGATGTGTTGTTTGGTTTGCCCAACCAAACTGCCCTCGCGGTTTTCATTTCCACTGGAATGGATCTGGCCGCCCTTCCCTTCTCACACACCCTGACAGCGCGGGATGTCATGCACAGGCCTTAGAGCATCAATGATCGTTGCCACTGTC
>CM065715.1:79815927-79820927 GCA_033310375.1 Conus canariensis
AAATCTTGTATATTTATAAATGGAAGTCAATCTGAATATTTTGGCAGTTTTAGAGGTGTTCGTCAAGGTGAAAATCTTTCACCTTTGCTATTTTCTTTGTATTTGAATGATCTTGAACTATATCTCACAGACCGTAACTGTGCTTTCTTAAATATTGATTTAAATCTTCCTGACTCAGATTTACTAAGTTACATTAGTTTACTTTTACTTTTGTATGCTGATGATATTGTTATTATTGCAGATTCTTTTAGCGGTTTGCAGCATGCTCTTGATGTATTAAGCGAGTATTGTAGTACATGAAGCTTAATGTTAATGTAGCAAAAACAAAGGGTGTAGTCTTTAATGGACGCATTAGCACAAGAAAAAAACTAAAATTCAAAAACCAGTGTATAGAAATAGTACACACTTTCAAATATTTAGGTATAATCTTTAGCAGAACAGGAAATTTTTTATAAATGTAAGAAGCATTTGTATGACCAAGCGCAATGTGCAATGTTTTCTTTATTAAAGATGGCAAGATTTCAAGATTTGCCTATAAACATTGTACTGGACTTATACCAGTCAATGGTACTGCCTGTGCTTTTATATGGCTGTGAAATTTGGGGATATAGTGATTTAAAGCTAATGGAAAGTTTCAGCTTAAATTCTTTAAGCATCTTTTTCATTTAAATCGTTCTACCAAAAAAGAATTGATATATGGAGAACTAGGAATGTATCCTGTGTCAGTTCAAGTACATGCACGAATGATAAAATTCTGGTCATCCTTACTTTCTCCACAAACAAACAAATATTCATCTAGATTGTATCAGGTATTATATGATTTATACAGAAATCAGGGTTTTACATCCAGGTGGTTGATGTGTATACGGGATATCCTAATAGAAACAGGATTCGACTGTGTGTGGGAGACACAAAAGTTTTCGTCTGTTCAGTCTCTGTAGAAATGTTCGTAATTCATTAGAAGACATTTACAAACGTGCATGGAATGATGCTTTAGAATCTAGTAATAAGTGTTTATTTTACAGAAATTTTAAAACAGAGTTTCGCCGTGAAAAATATTAAGATGTTACCTGATGTTTATATATACCCACTGATTCGGTTTCGCTGTGGCAATCATAAACTCATGATAGAAATTGGCAGACGATTTGGAATACCTCACGATGAACGATTCTGTCGGGACTGTGACCAGAATGACCTTGGTGATGAATTTCATTTTGTAATGAAATGTAACAAATATAACGACATTAGAAATCAGTTTATACCTAGAAAATTTACATATACAAAGTCCGTATTTAACTATTGTCGTTTGCTTTGTGGTAGTAAGAAAGTGTTGCTAAACTTAGCGAAGTTTTTAAAACTTAGTAAAGTTGTGTAACATTACATTCAGTACGTTAATTATAGGGAAAATTTTGATGTTTGATTTGTTTCATTTCTATTTGTTTGATTTGTTTCAAGTCCTCCATGCCCCAAAAGGGGTCGCAGGATTAAAATCTTTGTGTGTGTGTGTGTGTGTGTGTGTGTGTGTGTGTGTGTGTGTGTGTGTGTGGTGTGTGGTGTGTGTGTGTGTTTGTGCATGGGTGTTTGAATGTGTGTGTGTGTGTGTGTGTGTGTGTGTGTGTGTGTTGATGTGTGTGTGCCTGTGTGTGTGTTTGATGTGTGTGTGTGAGTGTGTGTGTGTGTGTGTGTGTGTTGTGTGTGTGTGGTGTGTGTGTGTGTGTTGTGAGTGTGTGCAGGCACGTGTGTGCGCGCGCGTGTGCACACAGGAACTCAGTTCATTAGCACAGAAATTGATCATCTTAACAGGCGGAAGGAGAGGGGGAGGAAGGTCGAGGAGAAGGGGGAAGGGGAAGAGGAAGAGTCTGGCTCTTTGTCAGTCAGTTGCGCGGAATGCTCATGTTCATTAACGCGGCGAAATCATAACACTCGAAAGAACTGAAACAGCCTGGTATTGTCTGTATTAAAAGCTTTGGCACTGACAAAAAAGGTATGGAGTAAAGCCATCTCTTCAGGCTAAACACCACGACAACAGTGTGCCGTGTTAGTTTGGTATTGAACTGACAATATTTCTACGGAGCACTTACCTAAAGAATACAGACTGATAATACAGGAGCGGTTCCTGGGGCAACAAATGGCACCTTTATGAAAACAATTCTGTGAAAAGCAAGGGAGTTACGTGCGCACGTGCACACAGACACACACACACACACATAAAAGCACGCACGCACGCACGCACGCACCCCCCCCCCCCCCCCCACACACACACACCACTCCACTCCCTCCCCTAACTCCTAGGCAGACACGTTTCTTCACACCCTTCTAGCGCAGGGTCATCAGCAACAGCTCAGAAGTGCTGTTAACAGTCTAGTCTTCAGTTGATCAGTTAGTCCTTTGTGTCGCCAAGTTCGTCAGTCCCTGAGGCTGTCCCTTTCGGTCTTCGGTCTGCCACTGGAATGTCCACCCTCCACTGTACCCAAAAGCATGGTCTTAAACACGGCCTACATGAAGTCGTGGTCTCGGTACATGCTCGTGTAAGAGACAAGCTTACGTGTGCGCGACAGTCGCCAGGAAAAACGTCTTGTCTTGATGCATCTATGTGGACTTGCAGCTTGAAAAAAAAAAATCATTGTATGATTTTATTGGATGAGGTGCAGAGATTCTGTCCGTAGAGATTATTCTCGAATAATATATATATATATATATATATATATAATATATATATAAACGGGTCATAATTGTCTTGCAAAGCTTTTCTCTCCACGGGTAGATCTGGTTCTCCTTGCAACTCTGGGTCTGGTCATGGCAGTCACCCCCTGGGCAGCCACGTCCCTCCTTGCTCAGAAAGGCCTCAAGATATTCGAAGAACTCCGTGTTGATTCAGTTCAGTTCATGATGATTTTAGCCCGGTCGACTACGAGGGACCACACCAGAGCTGTCACTTCGTACATGTCAATTCCAAACACAGATGTTTTGTTTTTAAATCCACAACTCACTGAAACATTTTCTAAAACTTTTGAAAGATGCTGAACAGTCTTTCTCCCACAAAATCTTAGATCATTTGTAAAAAAAAAAAATTCTGTCTCTTTTAGGAGTCCGTCAGGATAAAATAACATCGACAACAACGATGGCAACAACAAAGATATACAACAACGATAACACCAAGAAAAACAGCACACAACAACATCAACACCAACAACAACGACAACAACAACAAAAGCCCTCTATAGGGGGACTGCATCCCGCTGGCTCGCAACTGTGCAGTTATCATCGTTAGGGGTATGCAGTTTTATCAAACGTGTAGTATTGGAAGTTAGGTCCTGCAGTGTTCTGGATGCAGACAGTCTGCCGATCATATGGAAGACTTACGTGTGCAGTGTCTCCTAGGACTGGGTTTGGCTCATGACAGACTGGACGTGACTGCTCTTAGGATGTGTGTGTTGGTCGTGTGGGGTGTGATGGATGTGGCTGTGTAGTGTGTGTGTGTGTGTGTGTGTGTGTGTGTGTGGAGAGAGGGGTGGGTGGCGGTGGAGTGTTTGTCGCCTAAACAACAGTCGAGGGAGGGTAATGCTATGGAGGATGTACAGAAGACGATAAAGCACCACACACACACACACACACACACACACACCACACACACACACACACACACCACACACACACACACACACACACAACCCAGCAATAAGAGAAATGCCAGAAATCATAGACTAAAGATGTTTGTTTATAGGAGTGAAATGGCATAAGAGTGAAATCGTGCTCGCTCAACACTGCACTTCAGAATTAACTAAAAACAGAAATAATTAAAAAAATCAAATTACACAAAAACATCGTCATCGCATCGTCGTCGTCGTCATCATCATCATCATCATCATCATCATCATCATTATTGCCACATATTCACCAACAACACCAACAACAGCAGCAGTATTACGTCAGTAACAAACAAACAAACAAACAAAAAAACAAACAAACAAAAACAACGAGAAAAGATTTTAAAAAAAAAACAGGCTGTAACAACAGCAATCAAAAGAAGAGAAAGAAAATATTTGGTAAAGTGACACTGACGCCAAAGCGCACAGATCGCGCTTGCCCAACACTGCAACGCGAAATCGACTGTCACGTGATGCCTGTCTGAAAAGGCCAAAGAGAAGGCCATGGTCACCGCAGTCTGAATAATCTTCATTTCATGCCTCCTTCCTCCCCCCCCCCCCCCCCCCCCCCCCCACACACACCTAAACTGGGTTCACCGAACGGTCAAATGCATTATTAAGAATGCTGTAATGTAAAGAGAGAATGCAAAGCTAACAACCCTTCATTTTCAGCAACATTTGAATGTTCTACCACGACTCTATTTTTCCATCTTTTTCGACATTTTAATAATTTCATTTTATGTAGAATCGGTTGTAAAATGTTAATTCTCTTTTCTACATCGATATACTCAGAAAGTGTACCTCATTTCTGAAATATTTCCGAGATTAAAAGTACGCCATGATGTATGCAAAAAAAAAAAAGAAGGGGGGGTCTCCTTTTAGACACCATTTTCCAGGCTTTTGACCAGTGGCAAATCGACTTCATAAAAACACCCTCTCTCTCTCTCTCTCTCTCTCTCTCTCTCTCTCTCTCTCTCTCTCCAAAATATGCAGCAGTGTTGCTACACAACTGATATGTATGTATGTATGTATGCATGTCTCTATCTCCCTCTCTCTTCTCTCTCTCTCTCTCTCTCTCTCTCTCTCTCTCTCTCTCTTTCTCTATATGTATATGTATATGTATATTATAATATATATATATATACATACATACATATATACAAATATATATTATATATATATATATATATATATACGTGCGTACGTGCGTGGGTGCGTGCGTGTGTGTGTGTGCGCGCGCACGCGTGTGTGTGCGTACGCGCGCACGTGTGCGTGTCTGTGGATGTGTGCGTGTGTGTGTGTGCGTGTGTGCATATGTGTGTGTGTGTGTGTGGTGTGTGTGTGTGTGTGTGT
>CM065715.1:79828427-79830927 GCA_033310375.1 Conus canariensis
TCATGTCGAACTTCATGTCTTGCAACTGTTAATGGAAAAAAAAATGGAACAATGACGAAGTGAACGACTTATCTGAACGAGCCGCAAAAGAAACGTAACAGACACTGAAATTACGAGCCTCGACCTACTGGTCTTCTACCAGCAGGACAGGCAAACACACGACAGAAAGACACGTACATGGAGCGCAATGTGCACGCGAACATGTCTTCAGTCACTATGGAAACTTAACGGGGATGGGGTTGTGGGAGGAGGAGGAGGGAACAGGAGATCTGGGATGAAAACAGCGACATTGAAATTCAGGTATTAAATTCTTTTCCTGACAGTAATGGGAATGGGACAAGAACCATTTGATTGCTCGGCTCATCTACCGGCTCAGTTCTTCATGTTTTGATTCCGCCTGCAGTCAGTATACCTCGAAATGTATCTGCAAGAATCAGTGAATTATTTCTGACAGATTATTTGAGACTGACAAATAAATTTGATACCGCACGGATTTATTTTGCAAGTTTAATAAATGTGGCCTTTCACAAGGTGTCCAAAAAAGCGTTGAACTTCACAGCATTTGGACGGTGCTAAAAATGATTAGTAATAGTGACCTGCAATCTTTAATGACTGGAAACACATACAGAAATTCAGCATGAAATGGAATTCATCACCAATCTCACCCAGTCACAAAGGGAACAATTTCTGTCTTGTCGGGGTCCTGCAAACAGCCTGTCTTTGCTGAATAGTATGTTTATCATGGAAAGACTGATGTTCTTTTTGGTACTGAATTTAATCATGGACTGTCGGAGAAAGTGCGGCAAAACCAACAAGAATTTCTGAAGCAGAAACATTGCTTATATATACCACAATGTTATCACACACCGCTATTACTTATATTACCTATGTCTGGCTAGAGAGAGAGAGAGGAGAGAGAGAGAGAGAGAGAGAGAGAGAGAGAGAGAGAGAGAGATCTTTTAATCTGTTCTACAGTACGTTTGAACTGATTCGAAGAAAGAACAGGGTTTTCTCAAAACATGTAGGTACCCAGATCCTTTGACAGAGAACAGATATACTGCAACAGGGGAGTCCAAAACCGACGAGAATTAAAACCAAACAGTATAAAACACTACGACCAGTATATTCTCAGAACAGTTGACTGTGGAAAAGGCTACACCAAAATTTCAGCATCCTAGATTTGATTTCAATATCTGTGAGAAAAGAATTGAGCAGTACAAGTTGAAGATTTCGCACCAAGAGTCATTCAAACAGACAAACAAAAGCAAACAAACAATATGTTTAGTGTACCATGCTGAAGAGTAACAGATACCACACTCATACTGCAGCGCTGTGTGAACACGCTTTCCTGAAAGTTCCATCGGAACATCCAGAAGCACCTGATCCTTTCTAGGAAGAAACAAAAGTTGACTGCAGGATTCGTTGTAAAATGAAAAAATAATAAGTTTTATAAAAACCTTTTGGTGGTAGTAGAATCCATTAGTGAGAACACTGACGTTTTCAAGCCATAGGCCCGTTGTCAAAGTGAAAGGAGAAAGGTTCTTTGCCTTAACTAGGCTGACCCTGGAGAAAGGTCCAGTGACGGTGAGGAAAGACCCACTGACCACAGGGAAAGTCCTGTTGACAGTGGGAAAGACTACAACTTTGGATTCTCTCTTGAGGGCACATAAGACCGTATGGCGAAAGCTTGGCTGTGTCTGAGTGGCACTGTCCTTCATCTGTCCGTGGGCAGGGGTGGTTGGGTCTGTGGGGGTGTGCTCGGCAGCTGGAGGGTGGTGTTTTTCGCCGGTGGGCTCTGCAGTCCATGAAATACGGGCTGGTACACCCATGGGGATGCTACTTTAAGGCTGTTATGAGCTGCATCCTGTAGTCTGATTTACCTCTGTTCAGGAGCAGTTATGTCCCTTGATGTCTTAATGGAGTGTCCTTGCGCGTGCCTGTACCCATCGTCAACACAGCGCAGGCCTCCAAGGGTGGTACAGGACTGCTCTAAAGGCAGGTGAAGACAGTGCTTCTCTGGGTCCTCCCCAGCACCTTCGGGTGTTTCTTTTTCTTCTTTGCCTTAACTAGGCTGACCCTGGAGAAAGGTCCAGTGACGGTGAGGAAAGACCCACTGACCACAGGGAAAGTCCTGTTGACAGTGGGAAAGACTACAACTTTGGATTCTCTCTTGAGGGCACATAAGACCGTATGGCGAAAGCTTGGCTGTGTCTGGAGTGGCACTGTCTTCATCTGTCCGTGGGCAGGGGTGGTTGGGTCTGTGGGGTGTGCTCGGCAGCTGGAGGGTGGTGTTTTTTCGCCGGTGGGCTCTGCAGTCATGAAATACGGGCTGGTACACCCATGGGGATGCTACTTTAAGGCTGTTATGAGCTGCATCCTGTAGTCTGATTTACCTCTGTTCAGGAGCAGTTATGTCCCTTGATGTCTTAATGGAGTGTCCTGCGCGTGCCTGTACCCATCGTCAACACAGCGCAGGCCTCCAAGGGTGGTACAGGACTGC
>CM065715.1:79850927-79860927 GCA_033310375.1 Conus canariensis
AAACTCTTCTCTCTCTCTCTCTCTCTCTCTCTCTCTCTCTCTCTCTCTCTCTCTCTCTCTCTCTCTCTCTATCTGTCAGTCTGTCTGTCTCTCTGTCTGTCTGTCTGGCTGGCTGGCTGTCTGGCGTTCTCTCTCTCTCTCTCTCTCTCTCTCTCTCTCTCTCTTTCTTTCTTTGTCTGTTTGTCTGTTTCTCTCTTATCCTCTTACGCCCTTCTCTCTCTCTTCTCTCTCTCGCCTCTCTCTCTCTCTCTCTCTCCTCTCTCTCTCTCTCTCTTTACGCCTCTGTCTGTCTATCTGTGTGTCTGTCTCTCTGTCTGCCTGTTTCTCTGTCTGTCTGTCTGTCTGTCTGTCTGTCTGTCTGTCTCTCTCTCTCTCTCTGTCTGTGTGTCTGTCTGTCTGTCTGTTTCTCTTTCTCTCTCCTCTTTCACCCCTCTCTCTCTCTCTCTCTTTCACCCTCTCTCTCTCTCTCACATCATCCACCCACCTCCTCTGTATAACAGCTGTTTGTGTAGTTGTTATTGTGCACTCTCTAACGGATATAAAAGAACCTGACCTCTCCACAACCCCCGCCTTCCCCATTTCCCCTCTCTATCCTCCATCCAGCCTGCAGGACAAGGTGACCATAACTCCTCCCCCCCTCATCCCCTACTTTGTTTAATTTCCTGTCGCACGTGCTTTCTTTCCTCCTCCAATGAATACAATCGATGATTTCTTTCTGTTGATTTGTGTGTATCTTTATTAGAAGAGAAAATGAGAAAGGGGAGTATGTGCGGAGAGACGGACAGAATTCGGAGACAGTGGAGGAATGGAGGTGTGCGTGTGGGGGGCGGGGAGGCTTAATGTTATTGCTTCAAATAAATTGACAAATATGTTCTTCAAATCCAGTTTTGTTCGCGAGATTGAAAGTTTGTGGAAAAGATATGCAATATAGTTCTGCGGGACAGTGTGTGTGTGTGTGTGGTGGGGGGGGGGGGGGGGGGGGTGAGCGTGTGTGTGTATGTGTGTGTGTGTGTGTGTGCGCGCGTGCGTGCGTGCGTGCGTGCGTGCGTGTGTGTGTGTGTGTGTGTGTGTGTGTGTGTGTGTGACCGTGTGTGTGTGTGTGTGTGTGTGTGTGTGTGTGTGTGTGTGTGTGTGTGTGTGTGTGTGTGTGTGTGTGTGTAGGCGCGCGCTCGCGTACATATGTGCCTGTAAGTAAGCACGCGCGCGTGGATGTGCATGTATGTGTATGTGGCTGGGAGGGATGGGCTGCAGCAGTCGAATGCGTTAAACGATAAAGTTACTTATTTACCAGCTGTTGAAAAGAATGTGCTCCACACTTGTCGGCAGCTAGGAGTATGAGCCATAGGATAAGCCAAAATTAAAGAAAGCTATAGGTTAACATCTGCATTCGAGAACGACAAAAATTAATGCTGAAATGCCTGAATCTACACTGGCGGTGCACAGTTCCAAAAATTACTCCACCGCCTAGAAACACTCCCCTGGAAAGTTTATTGTTAGTTCAACAAACATTCACGGAAGATGTTTCGGAAAGAAGCAGGAAAAAATCGTTCTTGTTCAAACATAACCGATGTTAAAAGACATGGAAAATGGCCACATGTAATCCCTCTATTCTCCCGCTCTACCGTCCTCCTCCGTGGTCCCTACTCTCTGTCAGTCTGTCAGTCTGTCTGTCTGTCTGTCTGTCTGTCTGTCTGTCTGTCTGTCTGTCTGTCTCTCTACCACCACCACCGCCTTCCCTCCCTCTTTGTCACGACAACTCTTTTTCTGCCTGTCTGTCTGTCAGGCTATCTGTCTGTCTGCCTGCCTGTCTGTCTGTCTATCTGTCTGTCTATCTGTCTGTCTCTGTCTCTGTCTCTATCTCTGTCTCTGTCTCTGTCTCTCTCTCTCTCTCTCTCTCTCTCTCTCTCTCTCTCTCTCTCTCTCTCTCTCTCTCTGTGTATTCTGTGTGGTACCACTTTATCGTTAGCTGTAAAGGTAGTTCCGTTGAGTGCCTGAGGAAGTTATGGAATCGGAACATGACATCGTCTATAAGATATTATCACCAAACCGATAATGAAAACAGTAATGATACTAACAAAAACAAGATCATCATTTTCATTATCAGCAGCAGCAACAACAGCAATAGCAGTAACAACAATAAAAGCAACAGCAACAAAAAGAACACTACTACTGCTACAACGAAACTACTTCTACTAATAGTACTAGTATTCCTCCTCTTACTATTACCACTACTACTGCTACTGCTTCTGCTACTACTACTACTACTACTGCCACTACTTCTACTTCTACTACTACTACTACTTGTACTACTTCTTCTACTTCTACTACTTAAACCACGATAAGAATATGTATACAATAATAATAATAATAATAATAATAATAATAATAATAATAATAAATAGCAATAAAACAACAACAATAATAATAATGATAATAATAGTAGTAATAATAATAATAGTTCCACGATATGAATGTGCAAGCAAAATGAAAAATGTTCAACAGTGCGAGAGAGAGAGAGAGAGAGAGAGAGAGAGAGAGAGAGAGAGAGAGAGAGAGAGAGAGAGAGAGAACGAGGAGGGAAGCAGGAGGAAGAGGAGGAGGTGGTGGGTGGGGGTGTCCACAGAGACAGAGAATGCATTTGTAAAGAAAGTCATTTCTTGGGAGAAAAATGAGAGACAGAAATAATTAGTACACGATAGATCGATTACATTATGGACTGGTACTGGCAATGCATCTTTTCCCGTCCCATTCAGAAAACAGAAAAGGAAAACACAAACGAAAACCATAAACTGGTATACTGTGTGTCATAAACAGTATACCAATCGTAAAGAGTATACCAATTTACTCATGTACCTATAATCCCTTACGATCTCAGAGATTGATTTTTCAATGTGTGCATGAGAAAATGAACAAAGAACGAAGTGGAGAAAGAAAGGAAAAGAAAAAAAAGCACGATAGAAAGAAAGGCAAAGGATGAAAGATAAACAAAATAAATGTCAGAGATTCATGAAAAAAAGGAGGAGCACAAGACAAAGAAAGAATGAGGAATGGAAGGCAAACAAAGTAAAGAAGGCAAACAAAGTAAAGAAGGCAAACGAAGTAATGATCAGAAAAGATGAACATCTAACGGGCACATCAAGACGGCTGATAAAGCTTTAGGGACGATAGAGCAGAGCGTAATTGTTGTAAATAACCAGTGAAGCTATTGATTTCAAAGCTCTTTTTTCTATACTCCAAATCTCTCTCTCTCTCTCTCTCTCTCTCTCTCTCTCTCTCTCTCTCTCTCTCTCTCTCTCTCTCTCTCTGTGGATATTTGTGTTTGCCCCAGTCCTACCTAACTGCTCGCGTGAGTGCGTGCTTGACTGCCTGGGCGCGTGCGCGCGTGCGCACGTATGTGAGTGAGCGTGTGTGTGTGTGTGTGTGTGTGTGTGTGTGTGTGTGTGTGTGTGTGTGTGTGTGTGTGTGTGTGCGTGCGTGCGTGTGTGCATGTGTGTGTGTGTGTGTGTGTGTGTGTGTGTGTGTGTGTGTGTGTGTGTGTGTACACATGTGCACGTATTTATGTCTGCAAGGACGTGCATACTACACATGCAAAGGTAGACATGAGTGTGCGTACATACGAGTTTATGTGCAAGAACGTGCATACTCGTTATGTCATCTATGCATTAATGTGCGTACTCACATGCGTTTGTAGGTACGTGTGCTTACGCGTGAGCTTGTGTGCATGTGCACATACCATGATGGGAGAGCTAACATAAGGCATGTCTTCAAAGTTGGGTTTGGGTTTTTTTCATCTCTTCCAGACAAAAGAACTGAAGTTCCTAATGAGGACGCAAATCGGATGGAGATTAGACAAAAAGATAACATGAAAGAAGGAAACAATAAAGAGAGAAAAGAAAAGAAAAGAAAAAAAAAAAAAAGAATGGGCGAACAGATCCGAGTGTAATACTCCAGGCTGCGCTGATCGAACATCGACTACAGTGAAGAACAGCCATTTCTGCTGTCGTTTTTTTACTGGGTCAAGGACTGTCGTTGACCTTTTACCTGACCTGAAATCCCCCACCCCCCACCCCCACCCCTCCCCCTCCGCCCACCCCGCTCCCTTTCTCCACTCGCCACTTCTAGTTCATCTACCACACGTTTTCTTCATCCGTCCACCTTGTTGGCGGCTAATTTGTTTGTGTTTTCCAGGCCCACCAGGGTTTGCCAAGTTGGGTTTTTTTTCCTTTTTTCTTTTTTTTTTTTTTTTGTTTTTTGCTGATAAAACATACATTGCTGTTGATTGCTTTACACGGAATATCTTTGGAAACAGTTGTTTATTTCTTGTTTATTTTAACATCGATCCAAGAAGCAGGTAATCATTTGAGGGAGAAGGAGGCGCGCGCGCGCGTATGTGTGTGTGTGTGTGTGTGTGTGTGTGTGTGTGTGTGTGTGTGTGTGTGTGTGTGTGTGTGTGTGTGTGTGTGTGATGGAATGGTTCACTGATTAATTGTGTTGTATATTTAGTCTATTTTTATAGTTATCTACTTTATGTATTTATGCTGTGTGACTGGTTTTTTTTTTTTTTTTTTTTTTTTTTTTGTTCATTCACGTCATCTATTTATCTATCTTATATATTTATTAGTTGGAGACAGAGACGGGAGAAGAGAGAGAGAGAGAGATAGACAGACAGACAGACAGATGGAGAGAGGGAGGGAGGGACATACAGACAGACCGATAACTACACACACACACACACACACACACACACACACACACACACACACACACACACACACACACACAACAGAGGGAGAGAGAGAGAGAGAGAGAGAGAGAGAGAGAGAGAGAGAGAGAGATACGGATACGGATACGGATACGGATACGGATATTTTATTCACAAATAGGCCATTGCCCCTCGTGAAGGGGTGCATATGAAAATCATTCGATATCTTACACGTTCAAAAACTGATTCAATGCTCTACATTAAGAAACAAGAACAGATCTTAACTTAAATGCTTTGTATAGGTAAATGGACAGATTTCTAGTTGTTCGTTCATTATTGGAAGCTAGAAGTAAGCTTAATCTGAAAAGACTTGGAAATCTGTAGTATTTTAAATGTATATAACGTTCTCTTATTTCGTTTAGTGAAGGACAGCACAGAACAAAATGCACTTCATCTTCTTTCTCTTCTTTACACAATGGACAAATCAAATCAACAGGGGTATGTTGTTTGTATCGACATCTATGTACAGCAATATCTGAAATACCTAGTCTAAATCTTGTTGTAATAATCTTGATATGTCTGTCTAGATTTAACGTTAAATGCATTTTATCTATTGCTATTGTGCAAAAAGTCTTATATACACTAAATCTGTCACTATTCTTGACATGAAAATCCCATTCTTGCCATCTGCAAAGTACAAGTCTTTCTTTAAAGTCAGCAATAAACTGTTCCACTCCCTCAACACCTTGGTTTAACCACACATAACCAAAACCAAACATGTATAACTTACAGCGAATGTCAGACGCCCAGTTTGTCTTATCACGAGAGTCTAACTCAAATAATGTTCTATATGCTTTTCGCGGTAATCTTGACTCATCCATTCTTGTCAACTTTAACCAGTAGTGCATGCACCTAACGGCAGAATTTATGTAAACAGGGTATCTGTTTGTCTCACCATACACGAGGTCATTCGGTGTTTGTAACTGAACTCCTAAAAACTTTTTCAGAGCAAAGAGATGTACTTTTTCACAAAAGTGTGCAGCATTACTTAGCCCCACAATTCAGCACCATACTGAACAATGGGTTGTATCTGCGCGTCAAATAGTTTTAAATATACAGCAAGAGAATTGCATTTTAACTTACGTAATTTTTGCAATATGCATAACAACGCATGCTTTGCTCTGCAGGCAAGGTTCTTACAAGAAACAGTAAATCTCAACCGTGTTGAAAAATAGATGCCTAAATATTTATAAACATTAACAACAGGCATAAGGATTTCATTATAAGTCCAATGTTCACTAGCTGCTAAGTACCCACCTTTTCTAAATACAACTATATTACTTTTATTCATATTCACATTCAGATGGAGTGCTGTTGCTGCCCTATGTAGACTATTTAGTTGCGTCTGCAGCCCAACTATTGTTTCCGACAGAAGAGCTATGTCATCTGCCAAAAGTAATATAAATAGTTCAAAATAATCATGCATAAATGTTGCACCATGCCTCCCATTTCTAATCACTTCTATTGCTAATTCATTTATAAATAAAGAGAACAGCACTGGACTTGTAACATCCCCTTGTTTTACCCCCCGGGTACAGTTTATGTAATCTGTCAATTTTGCACCCGAGCGAATTCTAGCTCTGACTGTAGTATACATGCTATGAATACACCGAAGGAGTTTTCCTTTAATACCATTTTTTACCAGAATAGGCCACAGTAGATTCCTTTCTATAGAGTCAAAAGCTTTCTCAAAGTCAATAAAGGCGACATAGAGTTTACGGTTAAAGCAAAACTGTTTTTGGATTAAAGCTAATAATGTGTACATGTGATCAATGGTGGAGTATCCCCTTTTAAACCCCGCTTGACATTCCCCTGTGATATTATGCAGCTCAATCCATTCTTGAATCCTATTATTTACTATAGAACTATAAACTTTACTGCTTGTGTTACATAATGATATCCCTCTATAATTACCGGGATCGTCTACATTACCTTTTTTAAATAAAGGTAAGATAATAGTTTCTGTCCAGTTATCTGGGAATACTCCCTTATCGAACAGAGTGTTAAACAGTTTAACAAAGAAGTCAATTACTCGATCACCAGCATTTTTCAGCAACTCGCCGATAATTTCATCCGGACCAGCGGATTTACCGTTCTTTAACTTTCTTATAGCCAATAACACTTCTTCTCTAGATATTGGGCGGTTCATGGAACCACCATCTTCATATTCATCAAAACTATCATCAATGTTGTCGTTAGATACTAACGTAAATTCGTTTTCTGAATTTGTTTCAAGCAACTGTTTAAAATGTTTATACCAATCATCAATTGTTATATTGTTACGTGGCTGCTTTCGTTTTGAAGAAATTTTATGGACATTTTCCCAAAACTCCCTTTGATCACTTATGGAATCAACTAACGCCCCTAACAATTGCTCATTGTGCTGATTTTCTTTAAATTTTAACAAATTCTTATACTCTCTCCTAGCTATGCAGTAGGAATCACGATCAGAACTATCCTTCGTTTGCCGAAATGTGTGTAGCAATCCTTTTGCTTTCGATTTACTTAGTTTACATTCTTTGTCATACCAGTCATTTTGTTCATCAGCATTGTTCAAACAGAGTTGTTTTTCCATGCAAGAAGAGCAAGTTTTAACACATGTAAGAAACATATTCAAGGCTTCATTGCAGTCACGATCAATCATATCAATAGCACTGTCAAGAGATGACAATGCTTCATCTGAATGCATTGCAGTGATATAAGTATGTTCAAAAGAAGGCTTCCACACAAACTTTTTAATAACTTCACGTTCCTTTCCAGCGGTCAAAAACACAGGGCTTAAATTCGGCAATTCAAAATGAAGCTCGACGGGTAAATGGTCAGATTCCAATCGTTCTGATACATATAAACTGCAAGACGATAGAACAAGTGAAAATAATTCTCGAGACATCAAAAAATAGTCATTCACACTACACCCTGACTCTGATATATAAGTGTAGTGCCCATCGAGGTCCCCATGACATATTCCATTTAATATGCACAATCCAAGTGAAGTACACATATCCAACAAACATTTTCCATAGCCATTGATTATACTGTCGGAAGATTTTCTTTCCGAAAAATTGGAACAACTGGTTAAATCAACACCATAGTTATCATGCTCATAAAAAATATCTTGAGAGACATTTGCAGTTCTACTGTTCAAATCTCCAGATAGAATCATATGTATATTGTTCAAATCAAGCATACACTCAGTAAGGCATTCTTCCAGAGAACATATACCATTGTCTATATCAAAATAAGCATAATACGGTGAACCCTCAGGAGGCACATATGCACAAACATATAACACATCTTCTGCAAGATCAAACAATATCCCGTCAATCAAAAAGAAAAGAGCATTTAAGCAATCTACCTGGAGTTCTCTGACATAGTGCACAAAATCATTCTTAATCAGACATATTACCCCCCCTGAACGTCTGCCTTGTCTAGTAAACTTAACAGCAGGTTTGCTAAACACAGTATAACCAGTAAACACATTAAATTCAAGATTTTCCACAAAAGTCTCTACAAGACAGATAAAGTCAAATTTGGACAAATAAGAAAGAAAATCTTTATTGTGAATCTTAGAAAGAATTCCATTAATATTCCAGTGAAGGAACGTAAAATATTTTGAATGTGTATTATTCGTTTTATCTCCGTTATCATGCAGAATATGTTTACTTTTGTTACAATTCTCGTTACGTCTTTCATGATCCGACACTGACAGCTCTCTCTCATTGGCATAAACAGGAATAAAAACACTGTCATCGCTGCTACATTTTTTCTTTTGTGACCACCCCCTATTGTTATCCGCTGTGACACCACTTGCTCTTTCACTGGCATAAACAGGAATAAAAACACTGACATCTCTGCTATACTTTTTCTTTTGTGACCACCCCCTATTGTTTTCCGCTGTGACACCACGTGCTTTCTCTGAAATATGTCTCTGCTCTGCATTATAATCATCCCTAGTTCTCTGGACAGCTGTGTCATTGTAATTGTCATCAGACGGAAAACATGCCAATTTTTCACTTTCACTTTCATAACAATACTTTTCACTATAATCAGAAGAAACAAAATCTGAAAGCTGGTTACCATCACTATTTACAAGACAATCATACCCCGGCGCCACAGAGAGAGAGAGAGAGAGAGAGAGAGAGAGAGAGAGAGAGAGGGAGAGAGAGAGATTCAAATATACACCATCCGTCCAACTCCACAGAAAAAGAGCATCATGACCCTCTTCCACCCCACTCCTAACACAGAAGACAGTGAGGCAGCAAACGAAGAGAGAGAGAGAGGAGAGAATGTCAACAGACGAACAGAGAGGAAAGAAGAAGGAAATATTTCTTGGTGATGAGGACCACGCAGACTGGCTCAAACTGTCAGCTTGTTTAGCTCATTAGCACAAAACGGTATGTTCAAGTACTCCAGTGCATCTGCCTACGCCTTTAAGTATAGAAGAGCCAGCGAGCGCGTGCAGGCGCGCAGGAGTTCACACATACATAATACATCCCTGACAATTCACTAGGAATATTTTTTAAGGTTTAGCTAAGAAGTGTGGACACCTGTGGAACGTACAAATCCATGACAGACAGATAACGAGATCATAGCTCACAGCACTGTCACAGTAGGATAGGCCTGCAGTGTCATGAACCATGTCTTGCAAGACGTGCTTGCATGTTCAGAACCTCCACCTGGCCCCTCCCCCCGGCCACCCCCACCAGCCCCTCCCCCGGCCACCATCCCCCCCCCTCCTCAACCCTCCCTCCCCCCGACTTTCCGACTTCCCTCCTCATCCCACTTTCGTGAGGTCTCCTGAGTTCGTTGAGTAATCTTTTTAATGGATCTTTGGCAAACTTTGAAAAAGTTCTTAGAGACATAAATGCACGCGAGCACAGGCGCAGAGAAGAATGCTCGACAGCTGATAAACGCAAACCACAAAGCAGGTAAACACACATGTATTGTTGAAGTGCACAGATGGTCACTCAAGTCGGTCAGTTTATTCTTGCCCATTTACGCGTCAAACTGAACGGAGAGGCCTATGCATGTGAAACATACTACCGTGCAAACACAAAATTGCACAGCACGTAGGTACGAATCCACACACATGCGTCCGCGCGCCTGCACACACACACACACACACACACACATACACACCCCACACACACACACACACACACACACACACACACACACACACACACACACACACACACACAGCAGTCGATCTGCAGGCATGCCTGCGATGATGCATAT
>CM065715.1:79873427-79875927 GCA_033310375.1 Conus canariensis
CTTTTTCCCTATTAGCCAGACCAAATTATATTGTTATGGAACTCGTTTTCAACTTCATCTGTCACGTCAGATCCAACCGCGAGGATGACACTTTCAGTAATTTTTGATAGAAAAACAAATAATGAAAAACAAAAGAAGAACAAAAAAATGAAGGTTCAAGTCTTATAGCCTCATAATCCTACAGGGCGTGAACTTTAACAGGTTGACTGTATTTGGGTCACAGCATTATGAAACTAAGGCGTAATCATTCTCTCTTTCTACCACCTTAGCTTTTCCTGTACTGAATCAGGTACCCCATTTGCTGCTGAGCGGACAGAGGAGATGTTCAAACCATCAAAATCTGACCCCATATGTGGTTCCAATTTAATATCTCCGCCAGTTCTACAGACGAACTTTCTAACCGTTTAAACGTGAACCCTTAATTTAAGAGGGGGGGGAGGGGCGACACATATTTGAGGCAAAAAAAACACAAAAAAAACACTAACCAAAATGTGCCACAAAAATGGAAATATAAAACAAAGTAATATGAAAAAAAACGAACAAAAGCAAAATCAAAAGTGAAACTGAACACACATCAAACAAAACGAAGCACCCGGTTATTCTCTCTTCAAGAATAAGCGCTTTCAGAGAGAAAGACTGAGCACTGGCCCGCTCTGCTGCCTCCAGAGTTCTCCAAGACATACCACCAGCGCAAGGTACGTTTTATTTTTTGTTTGATGTCTTGTTGATTTTATTTCATTTCATTTTATTTCTTTTGATGTTAATTTATTTCATTTTGTTTTTGTTTTTATTGCATTTTTCTTTTATTTTGATTCATCTTATTGTATTTGTTTTCATGTTATTTCATTTCATTCCATTTTACTTTATTCATTTTATCTTCTTTTGTTTTATTTCATTTCAGCTTGATGCCTCCCACCTCTTTCTCTCGCCGTCCTATCCCCCCGTCCTGATCAATTTACCCCTGATTCCTCTGTCAACGTTTGGCCTTCTTCGTCTTCGTCTTTGTCTGTTCCTCCTCCTCCTCCTCTCTCTCTCTCTCTCTCCTCTCTCTCTCTCTCTCTCCTCTCTCTCTCCCTCTCTCTCTCTCTCTCTCTCTCTCCTTTTTTTTTTTTTTCCCTTTCCTTCCCCCTTCTCTCCGTCATCTTTCCTCTTCTCCTTCTCTCCCTACTTCCTCCTTTTTTTTGACTCCTCCCTCTCCATCTTCTACTGTCTCTTTTCCTCCTCTTTCCCCTCCTCCGTAGCCTTCTTTCTTCAATCTCTCTGTCTTTGTTTCTTTGTTGTTGTTTTTTTCTATTTGTTTCTATCTTTCTTTCTTCCTTTCTCTTTCTGATTATTTTTTTTTCTCCTTCCCACCTTCCGTTGTTTTCTCTCCTCCTCATCTCTTTTTGTCTTCATTCCCCCCTCTTTTTTATTTTATTATTTTATTTATTTATTTTTTTTTGTTCTTCTTCTCCATCTATTTCTTCTAGTTTTCTTTTTTTTTTTTTTTCCTCTTCTTCTTTTCACCCTAGTTCTCGTCGTCCTAAGTTTTCTTTGTTCTTCTCCTCCTTGTCTTTCTAAACTTCCTCCTAATTATACCTTCTTTTCTGATTGTGTTCTTCCTCCTCCTCATCTGTCTTCTTATCATCCTCTTCTTTGTCCTTTGTTTCTTCTTCTTGTCCACTCACTCACTGTAATTTCTTCCTTCCTTACTCTCTATTCCTCCCCTTCCCTCTTCCTTCTCCTCCTCCCTTCCTCCTCCTCCTCCTCCTCCTCCTCCTCCTCCTCCTCATCGTCATCATCATCTTCCTCCTCCTCCTCCTCCTCTTCTCCTCCTCCCCCTTCTCCTCCCCCACCTCTTCTTCTTCGTCTTTTATTTTCTTCTGCGTCTCCCCCTCCTCCTTTCTTTTCTTCTTGCCACTCCTGTGTGCATCTTCTCGTCACCACTTACTTCTTCTGTTGATTTCTGTTCAGTATTCTTCTGCATTTCCTCCCCCTTCTGTTTTCTCTTTTACTTAATCAACTTGTTCGCTTCCTCCTCCTCCTCCTCCTCCTCCTCCTCCTCCTCCTCCTCCTCCTCCTCCTCTCCTCCTCCTCCGTGTTTTTTTTTTTTCCATTTCTCTTTCTTCTCTTGCTTTTTCTTTTCTCACTACGCCTTCTTCTTGCTGCCTTTCTGTTCTTTTCATTTCTTCTTCTTTTTCTCTTCAGTTCTTCTTTATCTTCCCTATCCACTTCGTTGTCTGTGGTTTTCTGTTTCTGTTCCTCTAACTCTCACTTGCTCTCCTTTTCCTCTTTCCCCTTCTTCTCCTCCAATCCTCGTCTTCTTCTTTTTTTTTTCTTTTTCTTCTTCTCCTCCTCTTCGTCGTCCTCCTCCTCCTGCTCCTCCTGCTCCTCCTCCTCCTCCTTCTTCTTCTTCTTCTTCTCCTCCTCCTCCTCCTCATTCTTCTTCTTTTTCTTCTTCTTCTTCTTCTTCTTCTTCTTCTTCTTCCTTCTTCTTCTTCTTCTTCTTCTTCTTTTTCGC
>CM065715.1:79898427-79903427 GCA_033310375.1 Conus canariensis
ACCATTTGTGAGCTGTTATGTGGCTGACACTGCACGTGCCTGTATGTTGAATGCTCGTGAAATTGTCAGTGACAGAGAGGAAAGTGTGAACAACCAGGGTACAGGCCGTGCAGCCGCATTCTGTGTCAGGTCAACTTGATTCCGATTGTAACGCACGTGCATTTTCAGTTAAGCATTTTAAAGTCTTGCAATGGAATGTCAACGGCCTGCTTCCTAAACTAAGACATAAAGATTTCCTTTCTTATGTTCGTTCCTTTGACATAATTTGTCTTGCTGAAACCTTTATAGAAACATTTCAATCAGATTTATTTGTTGATTACATAATTTTCTGTAAACCTGCTATTAAGTTTTCTAAACATGGTCGTTTTTCGGGTGGAGTTGTGTGCCTAATAAAGAGAGTGTATGCCCCGTTTGTTCGTTCTGTTGACGTAGATTACAATAATATTATTGTTTTTCACATAGACAGAGCTGTATTAGGCACCATGAAGGATATGTTGTATATGTGTGTATATGTTCCGCCTGAAGGGTCACCATTTTATTCTTTTTTGGATGTACACAATGGCATTAGTCTTTTGGAAGAATGCCTGGCAGATTGTTCTGTTGCATTTCATGATGTTTACTTAGTGTTGTCAGGGGATTTCAACAGTCGAACTGCCGATATAAATATAAATGATTTATGCAGTGAAAATTTTGTTGAGTCATTAAAAACAAGTAGTTCGATCAACGCAAACAGGAAATCTCAAGACAAAGTGTTGAATAGTTATGGTAAACTTATGTTGAATTTATGTACTACATTTGATTTACGTATTCTGAATGGTGCATGTAATGGCGACCGCTATGGTTGCTACACATACATCTCAGATTCAGGTAGTAGTGTTAACGATTACTTTTTAATGTCGAGTGACATGTTTGCTATGTTTGAATCTTTCTGTGAACTTAATATTCGTGATATGTTTCATTCAGATCATATACCACTTGAATTACATTTAACTTTTTCGGGAGAGCATGACAGTATGAAATCTCAAGAAGAGAAACAAACTTTAAATAGGATAGTTTGGAACAATAATGCATCACCGGTGTTTATTGACTCAATGCAGTCTGAGGAATCTCGTAGAATGCTAGAGTTAGCTGTAAGTTTAATTGATTATGATATTGACGAAGCTTTGTCTATATTTAACGATTGCATTAAACGAAGTGCTGAATGCATGAATAGGCAGATCAGAATTGGTGATAATGATAAATTAGATGACTGGTATGATCATGAATGTAAGGCAGCAAAGAAAAATTTAAGAAAGCTTTACAGAATATCCTGTCGAACAGGATATTCTGAAGACGGAAATGCTTTTTGTATTGCACGTAGAGAGTACAAACATTTGTTAAAGCGCAAAGAGAAGGATTTCCACAAATCGTTTTTAGATGAATTGTTATCTTCGGTGAATAATCAAAAGCAATTTTGGGAAAATGTAAATAAACTTTCATGTAAACGGAAACACGTTAGCAACGATATCACTTTGGACAACTGGTTTGAACACTTCAAAACTTTGCTCGAAAAAGAAAGTGAACCAGACGAGGACGAATTGAATGTTGATGAAATCGGAAATGAAATGAGGCAGGGAACAGTAAACGATAAACAGTAAACAAGTTGGGTATTTTTTGCTCCCATAAGAAAACCTAACACAGAGTAACTTTTATTCAAGACTGGCACAGCCTTTTACACTTGAATAAAGTCAGACAAATACATAGACGAACAATCTAATAGTGGGGGAAAAAAACAAGCGCAGGTCAACAACTGAACTATCTTCATAGTAATGACTTGGCAAAGATTTGGACTTAACGAGGGAGGGGGGGGGGGGGATTTGAAGATGGAGAAACTGGGAACATGAAATTAAGAAAATATGAAATTAAGAAAATATGTTACAGATATGAAAACTCTTCACTAGCTGCATAAGGGAACCATCGCAATCCCTTTTGAAGGCAGATATATTTGTATTGCCTGCTCCGAGGCCTTTCGTCCGCTGGGTCGGACTCATCAGGGAGACACGGCTGGTTGTGTCTGCGCTCCTGGCGTCAAATAGAGACACACCACAGTCCATAATACTGTGGTGTTCTCACCACCAAGGGTGCAAAAAAGAATCCAATAGCACCCCCAAAGCAGCCAGCGAAGAGTAGTAAATGAAACCAAACGAAAGTGTGGGGAGGAAAAAAGTTGCTGAAAAAACTAAAGACATTATGCAAATAGTATAAAATGTAGGGGACAATCTTTGAGTCTACGCTTGAGGATCCACCCAAAGATGCAAGTGAGATCAAAAGACAAACACACAGACGGACAGAAACAAATACAAATAACCTCAATTTACTCAAAACAAAATCGGAAATGAAATGAGGCAGGGAACAGTAAACGATAAACAGTAAACAAGCGTAGTAAACGATAAACAGTAAACAAGCACAGTAAACGATAAACAGTAAACAAGCGTAGACTCAAAGATTGTCCCCTACATTTTATACTATTTGCATAATGTCTTTAGTTTTTCAGCAACTTTTTTCCTCCCCACACTTTCGTTTGGTTTCATTTACTACTCTTCGCTGGCTGCTTTGGGGTGCTATTGGATTCTTTTTTGCACCCTTGGTGGTGAGAACACCACAGTATTATGGACTGTGGTGTGTCTCTATTTGACGCCAGGAGCGCAGACACAACCAGCCGTGTCTCCCTGATGAGTCCGACCCAGCGGACGAAAGGCCTCGGAGCAGGCAATACAAATATATCTGCCTTCAAAAGGGATTGCGATGGTTCCCTTATGCAGCTAGTGAAGAGTTTTCATATCTGTAACATATTTTCTTAATTTCATGTTCCCAGTTTCTCCATCTTCAAATCCCCCCCCCCCCTCCCTCGTTAAGTCCAAATCTTTGCCAAGTCATTACTATGAAGATAGTTCAGTTGTTGACCTGCGCTTGTTTTTTTTCCCCCACTATTAGATTGTTCGTCTATGTATTTGTCTGACTTTATTCAAGTGTAAAAGGCTGTGCCAGTCTTGAATAAAAGTTACTCTGTGTTAGGTTTTCTTATGGGAGCAAAAAATACCCAACTTGTTTACTGTTGAATGTTGATGGTAATGATGTTTATTTCAACCGACCAATATCAAAGGAAGAAGTTATTTTAGCAATTAGAAAGATAAAGATTAGAAAAGCTGCTGGGCCGGATGGAATAACTGGAGAGTTGTTAAAAAATGCAGGTGATTGTGTTGCAGATTTCTTTGTCACATTCTTTAATGCTTTGTTTCAGAAAGGTATATTTCCTGACAGTTGGACAGAAAGTATTGTGCTTCCCTTGTACAAAAAAGGAGATGTCAACAACCCTAACAATTACAGGGGTATTTCATTATGCAATATTAGTAGCAAAATTTATAGTACAGTCATTAATCATCGTTTACAAGAGTGGGTTGAGGAAAATAATATTACTGGAGAATATCAAGCAGGATTCAAAAAGAACTATTCAACTATTGATCATATGTTTACTTTGTTGGCTATCATACAAAAACAGTTCTCTTTCAACAGAAAATTATATGTTGCATTCATAGATTTTGAGAAGGCTTTTGATTCCATTAACAGGAAAATTCTTTGGTCAATTTTAGTTAAAAATGGTATAAATGGTAATTTATACAATTGCATCAAAAGTATGTATAATAATGTTAAAGTTAAGATACGGTGTGGACATAAACTAACTGATTTCATTATGTGCACCTATGGTGTTAAGCAAGGTGACGTGTGCAGTCCTGTTTTATTTTCTTTGTTTATCAATGAACTTGCCATAGAAATAATTCAAAATGGTAGGCATGGTGCAATGTTTACAACGGATTATTTTGAGCTCTTTATTTTGTTATTAGCAGATGATGTTGTACTATTATCAGAAACAGTTATTGGTTTGCAGACACAGTTAAACAGTCTGCAACGCGCAGCTTTTTCTCTTGATTTGAAAGTGAATTTAAGCAAAAGCAATATCATTGTGTTTAGAAAAGGTGGCTACTTAGCAGCAAAAGAAAATTGGACATATAATAATGCTGTTATGCCTGTCGTAAATGCTTATAAATACTTAGGTATACTGTTTTCAACAAAACTCAGTTTCACATTGGCTTGCAATGACCTTGTAAGTAAAGCAAAGAAAGCTCTGCTCTGCATTATGAGAAAACTGTATATTTTGAAGAATACTAGTTTAGATTTATTGTTGAAGTTATTTGATTCACAGGTTCAACCCATTCCTCTATATGACGCAGAACTTTGGGGACTAGATGATGCAGCCCGCCATTGTGAAAAAGTGCACCTCTTTGCATTAAAGAAATTTTTAGGAGTTGAAATGCGAACACCCAACGACTTTGTCTATGGGGAGACCAATAGATATCCTATCTCTTTGAATTGTGTGTTAAGCTGTATCCGATACTGGTTGAAATTAACAAAAATGAATGATCACAGATTACCTCGGAAAGCCTATATGATGTTATACGACCTAGATGCAAGAGACAAAAGAAATTGGGCTTCAAATGTCCGTTGCAAATTATATCAATTTGGATATGGCTATGTTTGGATAAACCAAGGAGTGCAAAATGATAAATCATTTCTGTGTGAATTTAAAGACAGATTGATTGCATGCAGGTGGCAGGAATGGGACTTTCATGTCAAAAATAGCGATAGATTTACCATGTATTGGACATTTTGTTCGGTACACGATGTCAAACGTTATCTGCGAATGGATTTAGATAAACACTTGAAGCTGACAATGACCAAATTTAGACTGGGAATTTCAGACATAGCAGAACACCGGTATCGTTACAGTAAATATACTGGATAGATTTGACTTGTCCATTATGCAAAAATGGAAAAGAGGATGAACTTCATTTTGTTTTATGTTGTCGTAAATTATCCAGTCTAAGAGCACAATATGTACCGACAAAGTTTTCCAAGGATCAACCAGCCGCCGTGGCGAAGTGGTCAGCGTCGCGGACTCCCGG
>CM065715.1:79913427-79915927 GCA_033310375.1 Conus canariensis
ATTAAGTAGTGGGGGAAAACAAGTGCAGGCTAACAATTCTTCCTTCATTATAGTAATGACTTGGCAAAGATTTGAAATATAAAAAAAAAAATAAATAAAAAAATTTTGAAGAAAATGGGAAAATGTATATTATAAAAATGAAAACCATTCACTATTTCTATATATATATATATATATATTATATATATATATGGCACTGGAGAAGTGGTCTCACTTTCAATGATCACTGTATTTCAGTTGAGATAACAAGAAGCAGGTTACAAGGGTCTGGTTGCTTCATTTGCGCTGCTTGAAACCAATTTGAACAAATCTTCTTCCATTTCAAAACACCACTTGGCAATGATCGGTGTTTCATTTTTCAGTTGTTCGTTTTCTTATAAACATGTAATGCCAAACACTACTCTACTACACATCACTATCTATCTATCTATCTTTCTTTCTATTTATTAGAAATTGAAGATCTGAACTTATCTAACCTTGTTTGTACGTAAACGCGCGCGCGCACACACGCGCACACACACACACACACACACACACACACACACACACACACACACACACACACACACACACACACACACACATCAAACGCACACACACACACAACAACAACAACAAAACACACACAACCAAACACACCACACACCACACACACACACACACACACACACACACACACACACACAACACAACACACACACACACACACACACACAATGAATTATTAGCATGCGCGTGTGCGACTCATGGGTAATCCCCAAGCCATCCATCCATCCATCCACCCCGCCCCCACCCCCTACGCTCTCTCCCTCATCCGCCGTTAGCAACTTGATCATGCCCTCTTACGTCCCCTCCTACCTCTCTCCCTCCCCCTCCCCCTCCCCTGCAAACAGCTGCTGTTGACAGCAATGAGGTACGGTCAAGGCCACACAACTCAAACATCATCCCTCCCTTTGTTGAACCAAATTTGGCCGGCGTGGCTCTCTGTCCCAGGATGGTGGGGGTGGGGAGAGAGAGAGAGAGAGAGAGAGAGAGAGAGAGAGAGAGAGAGAGAGAGAGAGAGACAAAGCGACAGAGATCCAGACAGAGAGACAGAGCTAGAGATAGAGAAAGAGAGACAGACAGACAGAGACAGAGACAGACAGAGACAGAGAGAAAGACACAGAAAGACAGGAAGGCAGACAAGAAGAAGAAGAAGAAGAAGAAGAAGAAGAAGAAGAAGAGAGAGAGAGAGAGAGAGAGAGAGAGAGAGACAAAGCGACAGAGATCCAGACAGAGAGACAGAGCTAGAGATAGAGAAAGAGAGACAGACAGACAGAGACAGAGACAGAGACAGACAGAGACAGAGAGAAAGACACAGAAAGACAGGAAGGCAGACAAGAAGAAGAAGAAGAAGAAGAAGAAGAAGAAGAGAGAGAGAGAGAGAGAGAGAGAGAGAGAGAGAGAGAGAGAGAGAGAGAGAGAGAAACGATCAAAGGAACGAATCTGTTTATACAGAGGGAAAGGAATAAGCACTTAAAGGCTTCATTGCATCCTGCCTACAGGAAGAAGCAATGAAGATAGTGGGTATAACTTAGACACGTGTGAATCCAAAACCTATGCAATACGTTAACTGTTATAGTATAACCAAGCGAACATAGAATCCAGCTCCAAACTCACGTTCAAGGCACAAAAGGGAATATGTGGGTGGGTTAGGGGTGCGGGGGTGGGATGCGGGTTGGTTGTGGGGTAGAGAGAGAGAGAGAGAGAGAGAGAGAGAGAGAGAGAGAGAGAGAGAGAGAGAGAGAGAGAGAGAGTTAAAATGGGGTGTGGTGAAGGATAGAAAACAATTACAAAGTACAAGCTGCTCTATACTGAACATCACATAATAACTCTACCATTCCTAAGTTTCTTAAGGTGAATAAGAATAGGCTATGCATACATAGCAACCTGTAACGAAACAAATATTTTGGAAAAGAAAAATATGAGGAAAAGAAGCAAGAGACAGACACACTGACAGATAGGCAGAGAGAGAGAGAGAGAGAGAGAGAGAGAGAGAGAGAGAGAGAGAGAGAGAGAGAGAGAGAGACAGACAGACAGACAGACAGACAGACAGACAGACAGAGGCAGAGGCAGAGACAGAGAGACACAGAGAGAGAGAGAGAGAGAGAGAGAGAGAGAGAGAGAGAGAGAGTCTGGTGGAAGACAGAAGAGGTTGGCGAGAGTGGGGAGGGGGTGGGCGAGGGATCTACAAGGGCCGTAACCAAGTGCCTCCTTTTGGGCATGCAGAGTTTATCCTCCTGTCGACTGGCAAACAGGAAATGGCAGCAGGAGCGGCAATAGCCATGCATCTTCTATATCATATATCATAATGTGTATCATACATCACATATCGTGTATCATACCATGTGACACGCTACACATCATACATCATTCCACTATCATTTGGTCGCTGGGTCAGACAGTGATGAACAAGAAGGTTGTTGTTGTGATCTGGGGGTCCATCACACTTCCATTAGAG
>CM065715.1:79920927-79930927 GCA_033310375.1 Conus canariensis
AAAGAAAGAACCCTGATTAGCAAAACGGCGCACTAATGAACCGAACAAGCAAACAACATTCGTACAACATTACATGAGTCTGCTCATTGTTCTGCAGAGAAAGCAGAGAGAGAGATGAGCGGGAAAAGCGTCAGACCTGCCCACCTACCCACACCCATACCTTTCCTGCCAATCACCTCCAACCAACCCCACACTCACACACATATTGCTTTTATGAGAGAGAGAGAGAGAGAGAGAGAGAGAGAGAGAGAGAGAGACAGACAGACAGACAGACAGACAGAGAGAGAAAGAGAGAGAGACCATCGTGGAAGTATGCCATTTTCCCATAGGCAAAAAAGAAACAATTGGTTGTAAGAGAAAAAGGGACAGGCAGACAGAGAGATGGACAAAGACAAAGAGAGACAGAAACAGACACACAGAGGCAGACTCAGAGATTTCAGAGAGACAAAGAGAGACACACACACAGAGAGAGAGACAGGCAGACAGACAGACAGACAAACAAACAAACAAACAAACAGAGAGACAGACACAAACACAGACACACGGACGAAGATGAGACAACTAGGAAGCCCACCGTTCCTCCCCAGCCACAGCCAGAATCCCCCATCCTTCCAGACTGAAACCATCAGGAGAGTGACAGGGAAATTGGTAAGCTCACCCCCTGCCTTTCCCAATTCCTGTGGACCAGATTACCTCCTGGCCTACTTCACTGCCTCTCCACTGAGGGCCACCGGCTAGATGGTATGCGCTGGGTGTCTTCATATTAAAAAAAAAAAGGCACCAACTGATGCCGTTGACATGGTAACGCGCTAACACAGTTAGAAAGTGACTGACTACCAGAATCCATAGACATTTTACTCAGAGCGTTGGATGAACAGACTGAGTATTCTCTTACATTTAGATGAAAACCCAGATGCAGAATTATGTGTATTAGTTCCAAGACATCAGTCAAACTAAGTAACGTGTCTTCTTATATCTCTGCTGACGAATAGATGGAAGAAAAGGAGAATCAGTAAGATGCTGCATCCCCTGTCTTTGTTCACGAGAGAGAGAGAGAGAGAGAGAGAGAGAGAGAGAGAGAGAGAGAGAGAGAGAGAGAGAAACACTGACACTGACACTGACATTTTTATTGTCCATTCAGCACTTGATCCATATAGACAAGGGGGAGAACTATCGTATTTACCAATACCAAAAGCGAGAGAGAGAATGAGAGAGACAGAGACAGAGACAGACAAACAGACAGACAGACAGAAACAGAGACACAGACAGACAGAGACAGACAGAAAGACAGGGACGGGAAGACAGAGAGACAGAGACATAGACAAAGACAGAATGAGACAGACAAAGACAAAGAGACAGAGATAGAAAGAGAGACAAACACAGAAACAGAGAGAGAGACAAAGAAAGAGAGAAGGAGCCAGAGAGAGAGAGAGAGAGAGAGAGAGAGAGAGAGAGGAGTCTGGCATTCCTACCATATCTCCCTTCTCCACTCAGCCAACAATATAATATAGGAACTGTGCAGCCGCATCACCCATCCTCCCAGATTAAACAGAAAAGCGATTGACAGGATAATCGCAAAGACCACTCTTTGATTTCCCCGGTTCCTGCGGACCAGAGTACTTTCCGGGCCCGTCCTCCAGTCTTTGAAGTGACAGCCGCTGACCGGATGGAAAGGATTGGGTGTTGTCACAGTAAAAAGTCACCAACGGGCGCTGGTGACACAGCAGCTTCCTGACTGACCGGGCAGGAACCTGGACCGGATGGGAATTAAAACAGCTAGAAGTCACCATCTACCTAGGGGCATGTTTGCAGCATCTGTTTATACGGTATCAGTTTCAATGTGCGCTTGTTAAACACACAGAGAGAGAGAGAGAGAGAGAGAGAGAGAGAGAGAGAGAGAGAGAGAGAGAGAGAGAAATGGGGACAAATATAATAGCACGTCATGCATGAAGACGTTATTTTGTTTGTTTGTTTGTTTGTTTGTTTGTTTGTTTGTTTGTTTGTTTGTTTGTTTGTTTGTTATCATACTATCTATTCTACACTGCATTGGATTGTGTAATGTATATCACACACAAGTGTTTATACATACATAGCAGTGTTACAGTTACATTGTTTATTTTGTATTTCGTTTATCTCCCGTGCTTGTCTTTTGTGTGTTTGTGTTTGTTCTTTTGCAAAACATCATTAAAAGCACATAAAAATGTATGATTTCTCGCAAACAGGGCAGTTCAGTGCCGAACATGGTGAGATCTACAATCCTTTGGCTGTTAAGAACAGAATGTTCAAACCACGCCTTGCACAGCAGTCACGTCTTTTGATGTTTATTTCATTTTTCACGTTAATAGGGGGGAGGGGGGGGTAGATGTAAAGATTTGAGTCCTCGTTTCTAACGGGCTGAAGAAATCGACGATGGGGATAACCACAAGAAAAAAATACAGTCACAAAACAAAGCAAAACAAAACAACAGAAATGATACCTACGCACATAGACTCAGTAAGACATCAGCTTGAATATTCCCTTGTTTGCGTGAAGGACAGCAGAAAGAAATTCAAAGTCGGAGAGACCGAGAGACGGACAGATCCACAGAAAGAGAACATTGATCATTTTTCTCTTAGTTCAGACGCGATTCCTTGCACGAAAAAAGTCAGGCGAGCGAAACTGGAAGACTGCTGCTGGCTTCTTTTCGCTGGAAGTTTTCAGGATCGAAGACATCAAGACACATACAGGCATACATATACACGTATTTCAAAGACATTGAGACACATACTGGCATACACACACACGTATTTCGAGATAGGCAGGTTCGTGGACGTGTTTTTTGGTCTCTACATCTTTTTTTCCCGAAAAATTATCAGGGAATGTAGTAAATACAAACAGAGAGAGAGAGAGAGAGAGAGAGAGAGAGAGAGAGAGAGAGAGAGAGAGAGAGAGAGAGAGAGAGAGAGAGAGAGAGAGAGAGAGACGCATGGATGCTTGAAAAATCTAAAAGTTTGAATTATATCATAATTATTGTCTATGAAAATTTTCGTCATGAAACATATCATTTAAGACGGCAAACGCTTGAAAGCAATATCAAATTTGAAAGACAGAAATATATTTTCTACATTAAAACAATTATGTTGTCTTCTTTACTGACTAGTGTATTTTAAGATACAGATGAGCTCATTCCGAATGATATTGACAGTGAAAATAACAATCATGTCAAACATTGTCTTCTAATAATCAGCGACCACATGTAATTATGGGTATGGAAATATTGTCATCTCTTCAGAAAAAGATAATGTGGGTAATGTGGGTGTTTTGACACTAACGTTTTCACCTTAACTATGCAAAGAGCAAAACAACCACTGATGTAAGAACATTATATTGATAGATTATACACTATACTGTCATCTCTTACGAAAACGAAAACGTGGGTATTCCTGGAACTAATAGTTCCCCATGACTACGAGAAGCGGCTGTGGCCCTCAGTGTTGCACTTGCTTTGTACTGCTATGACCTGACACTGCTATTACAGAACTTGTTTTCATTACCTCCACTTTGTCTTTAAAACTTTTCTCCCTTCACCATCTCTTAGATTTCTCTTTTCTGCCTCACCCCTCCGCCCCCTCTCCCACCTAACATTCCATACCATCCTTTCCACCTCTCTTTTAGTTTTACTTTTTGTACTGTTTCTAATTTTCGATCATTTATTTTCATTGATGTTATTTTTTTCCGTTTAATTTACTATCCACCATTGCTTAATGTATGATGGTGTGAATACCTTATGAGTACTGTCTTCATCTTCCTATTGAACTGGATTTCTTATAATAATCATTATACTTGTGAATTTTGGTCGTGGATTGCAACCACATGTTTTGAATAAGCGAGAGAGAGAGAGAGAGAGAGAGAGAGAGAGAGAGAGAGAGAGAGAGAGAGAAAGTTGAGAGAGACAGAGACAGACAGACAGACAGACAGAAAGACAGACAGACAGACAGTTAGATAGACAGACAGATAGACAGACAGATAGACAGACCGAGGGGGGGGGGGGGGGGACAATTGCTAGTGGGTGAACAGACACATGAAACTTTTTTTAAAGCCTGATGTTTATTGCGTGACTACGTTCCAGAATGAACCCTCTCTGGAAAGGGGCGGGGCACGGGAGGGTAGGAGGGAGGTTGAGATGCAGGCGGGGGGGGGGGGGGGGGATGAGCATGCGGAGGGAGGGGCAGGGAAGGGGTCACACGGTACACGTACCCTCACCAACAAAAGGGCAGGTCTTGGAGTGCATACAGTTCATAGAATGACAGCATTGCGTGTGCGTTTTATTTTGGGATCACCTAGCCAAACAGGCAGCCACATTCCGTCCTCGGGAGATAATCCTCCATGTCAAGAGGGAATGAAGACAAGTTATTCTAGCAGATAGCCACGGCTGAGGATAATGCCACACATAACATTGACGTTTACTATGCTGGGGATAATGTCACATAACATAGACGTTTACTATGCTGAGGATAATGCCACATAACATTGTCGTTTACTATGCTGAGGATAATGCCCACATAACATTGACGTTTACTATGCTGAGGATAATGCCACATAACATTGACGTTTACCACGGCTGAGGATAATGCCCACATAACATTGACGTTTACTATGCTGAGGATAATGCCACATAACATTGACGTTTACCACGGCTGAGGATAATGCCCACATAACATCGTCGTTTACCACGGCTAAGGATAATGCCCACTTAACATTGACGTTTACCACGGCTGAGGATAAACACCACGTAACATTGCATTGCATCAAAGTGTTTAGTTCACAAGACCTGATGATAATGCTGACATGACACTGACATTTCATCACTGACAGTTTCTAGGAGTTTACCATGGCTGAGGATAATGCCCACATAACAATGCATTGCATCAGACACAGGTTCTAACCCCCCTCCTCTCCCCGTCCCACACACACATGACGTTGCATTGCATCACACACAGTTTTTAGATGCCTACTTGACACTGCATTGCATCACAAGCAGTTTCTAGATGACTACTTGACACTGCATTGCATCACAAGCAGTTTCTAGATGACTACTTGACACTGCATTGCATCACAGTTTCTAGATGCCTACTTGACACTGCATTGCATCACACACAGTTTCTAGATGCCTACTTGACACTGCATTGCACCACAGTTTCTAGATGCCTACTTGACACTGCATTGCATCACAGTTTCTAGATGCCTACTTGACACTGCATTGCATCACAGTTTCTAGATGCCTACTTGACACTGCATTGCATCACAGTTTCTAGATGCCTACATGACACTGCATTGTATCACAGTTTCTAGATGCCTACTTGACACTGCATTGCATCACAATTTCTAGATGCCCACGCAACACTGCATTGCATCACAAACATTTTCTAGATGCCCACATGACACTGCATTGCATCACAAACAGTTTCTACATGCCCACATGACACTGCATTGCATCACATTTTCTAGATGCCCACGTAACACTGCATTGCATCACAGTTTCTAGATGCCCGCGTAACACTGCATTGCATCAAACACAGTTTCGAGAAACCCACATGACACCATATTGCATTACACAGAGTTTCTGGGAGAGTGCCACGTTTAAAGATAATGCCCACATAACACTGAATTGCATTACAAACAGTTTCTGGGAGAGCACCACAGCTAAACAGACTTCCCAAATAACATTGCATATCATCACTTACAGTTTAAGGGAGGGTACCATGGCTGAGGATAACGCCCATATAACACTGCACTGCATCTCAAACAGTTTCTAGGAGATAACCACATCTACAGATAATGTCCCCATGACACTTCATTGAATCGCTGACACCCCTTTTTATAGGAGATTACTATGACTGAGGATAATGGCCACACAACACTGCATTACATCACAAACAGTTTTATAACATACCTCAGGGTTTAGCTGGCATCATAAGTGACAATGCTTTTCAGAACTGGAGGAAGTGGGTGGAGGGTATGAGGGAGTGGGTGGGGTGGAGGTGGATGGAGGGTGGCCGGAAGGAGGGTCATACAAGACTGTTCTATTTGAGACATATAGTAACCATTTTCACCGTGACATTTACTCAATTCATGTAGAATGATGTAGACATCTACAACTCTTGATTTACAACAGTGTTAAGATGACCCCCCCCCTTCACCCACACCCCAAACTCCCGTCTCTTTCTGTCTAAGCCAGCCCCCAGCCCCTCCCCATCCCTCTTCTTCCCTCTTCTTCCTACTTTCTTTCGGTCTCCCCCTCAACCTATCAGCCCAGAAACGCTTGTCATTTTATTTCGAACACTAAATAACACAGGTCCGTCTGCAAGTGGTTTTCCTAAGGAATTGAGACCGGGACGTTGTTTGCAGTGTCAACACGGACCGACCATCTGCCCATCTCGCTCTGTTTTTCTAAGGTCAAGTTGCCTGCCTACTTGCCCCTATACCTTCTGCCGTTACACTGACGAAATGTTGTGGTAGCGAAACTCATGCTACCTAGCAGGATAGGACTATTTGAAAGTATCGGGTGTGTTATCACTACACACGTATGCCATTAGCAATGGAACCACATTTATCCACGGCGGGTTTATGGCTTTTCTAAAGGTCTTTGCTCGCTCGCCCGCGGTCTTTGCTCTCTCTCTCTCTCTCTCTCTCTCTCTCTCTCTCTCTCTCTCTCTCTCTCTCTCTCTCTCTCTCTCTCTCTCGCTGCAATGAACTTGTAATTTGGCGGAAGAAGAGACTATCTAGAAAAGCTATCATACGCTAAATTATTTAAAAGAATATTCGGGGGGAAACCCCTGGGAGTCGAACGTGAGACGATTGCTATGTATAGCTTAAATGCTTTGGGGAATGCTTGCTGGCAACAAATTCTTGGTGATGTGAAGAACTTTCTGTCTACTTTAAGGCAGACTCACTGTCCGGTAGGTAGAAGCTTGGCATGCATGATTAGCTGAAATCGGCTGAACATTTTGGTCTGTACTCTAAGCAGTCCTTATGACCAACACAGTTGGATTACATGATGTTACGATGTCAATGACAAAGTGTCAGATTAGATTAGACAGTTCTACTGTCTTTCGCTGGTGCAGAAACTAATTTATTAAAGGGATGTGTTACCAAGATATTTATCATGGCCGGCCTTGCAAAGGAATCGACGAAGTTAACCCGCAAGTCTTGCTTGGAAGAAACCGTGAGAAATGTTCAGAGAATATACAAATACCACGGAAGTGTGCCATACGCAATGTCTTGGGGAGATGAAATGTCTGTGAGAAAAGTCTCACGTTTTCTATACGAAGTTTTCTACAGAAGATCACAGTGGATGCCAAAGGAAGAACTGAAGCAACATGAAGAACAGGAGACAGTGTATGTACACGTTTTAGAATGATGCTGAATGGCCAAAACTAAAACAATAGCACATATTTTGCATGATTGATGAAAGATGATGGATAGGTGGTATGAGTAAACGCTGATTAAGAGTGATTGATATAAGATATTATCAATGATAAATGAAGACTGAGTGGCAATCGTAATGGTTGATAATGGACGGAACGTGTTTTGATGAATGATTACGCACTGATGCTGACTTTCTCTCTCTCTCTCTCTCTCTCTCTCTCTCTCTCTCTCTCTCTCTCTCTTCTCTCTCTCTCTTTCTTTCTTTCTCTCTCTCTCTCTTTCTCTCTCTCTCTTCGTCTGTCTGTCTGTCTGTCTGTCTGTCTGTCTCTGTCTGTCTGTCTGTCTGTCTGTCTGTCTGTCTGTCTCTCTCTCTCTCTCTCTCTCTCTCTCTCTCTCTCTCTCTCTCTCTCTCTCGCACCATGTTGAACTGTCGGCCAAGATAACCCGTTTTCGTCTTAGAGCCACAATATCCATTACTTCACATTCTACCCATGGCAGAGCATGAAAGACAATGCAGCGCACAGGCAGCATGACTGACTTGAAATGATCACAACCTACTGAATCCTTGTCAAAGCAACAAAGATGTTGTCCATGTCTCTGATGTGTTGTTCAGATGCAACTCATCCTAGAAGCGCATGACGAAGAAGAAAGAAAGAAAGAAAGAAAGACAGGAAAGAAGGAAGGAAGGAAAGGAAAGAAAGAAAGAAAAAAAAGAGACAGGAACGAGAGCAAGAAGGAAGGAAGGAAGAAAAGAACGAAAGAAAGAAAGAAATGAAGAAAGAAAGAAAGAAGACAAAAAAGATAGGCTCACAGTGAGGTAAAGAAGATGCTGACAATACTTGTGTTCCAATATTCACCCTTCTACAACTTCTGTTTGTTAGTCAAACGGTTTTTGGATCATTGTTTAGCGGCTAAAATCCTGAGTGTCGAGGTGGACTCATATGTGGCTAAATGATCATCATTTTAAAAAAGAGTTTGCAGACTGCTTGTGGGTAAGACTTTATGACTGTTGCCCTGTGTTATATCACCTTGTCTTAAAATTTGTGCGAATACAAACCTTTTCTCCTGACTGTGAGTTTAAGCTGGAGGTGAACTAAGCTGAAACTGGAATAGACTAAAGTATTTTTTATAAAGAACGGATTGCAGGATCGTATTATTTTGGATTAAAACAGTAAGATCCTTACCATTCATTAAAAGAAATCCACAACAACAATACCAACAGTGACATCAGAATTCTATGGGACATTGTCAGATATAAACCATCTTTCTATCTTATTTCATTTCCTGAAATCTAAGGCTAGAAACTCAAAACCCGCCATTACCGCCGATACAGTCAGCTTCCGGTTCATTGACCTCCCGGAAGCCATTCATTTACGCAAACTGCTTAGACACCCCTTCTCCTCCTCACGCCCCCCCCCCCCCACTCCCACCTTTCTCATTTCACCCGCCATTCTCCTCCCCCCCCTCTTCCCCCTCCTCCCCCTTCCCCTCCCCGATCCCCTCCCCTGTGTCTTCGTCTCGTTTCGTGTCTGAGAGAAAAAGGGTGGGGAGGAGCCGCAATCAAGAACGTGCTGTTTTTCACATCACACTCTCAATGGATTGATCTGGCTGGGAAGGGAACGAGGAGTGGGAGGGGGGGGAGGGGCGTGGAAGAGGGAGGGAAGGGGGGAGGGGGAGATCCTTGGTTCAGGTTTCAAGCAATCAGACTGAGTGGATGTTCCGACTATGCAAACAATCTGCCTTTCTGACCAAGGACAAGTTTTCGTTGTTGTTGTTTTTGTTGTTGTTGTTGTTCTCTCCTTGTGTGGTGAGTGTGTCGCTTAACAATTGAAACTGGAGACATACACATTGCTGGTCATTCTTCTGTCTCTTGTTTGTGGGTTTTCTATCTTCTTCTTGATCTTAATCGTCTCCCCATCCCCCACACCCCGCCCTACTCTCTCTCTCTCTCTCTCTCTCTCTCTCTCAGATCTCTCTCTCTTCTCTCTCTCTCTCTCTCTCTCTCTCTCTCTCTCTCTCTCTCTCTCTCAACTACACTTTGTATTTCATCGCCCTGTTTTGATGAAAAAATAAGTGGTTGCAGTATAGAAGCCCTGATGCCTTCATATTGAGTGTTTTGATGCAATACCAAGGTGATAAGAATAATTCATCACTAGGCTTACACAAACTTTTCAGGTTTTGAAACATGCATTCCTTTCTCTCAACTACTTCGTTTGCGACGCATCTGCAGCGATGATGACGATTTCGCCAAACAATCTACCCTGATGATCTCATTTTTCCTTGAACGTGGATACCCTGAACCCATTTGCCAAGAAGCCCTACAAAAGGCCTCTAGAATTCCCAGAAACACCGCTCTTAAGCAAAAGATCACTCCTTCATCAGACGACAGGCCTGTTCTTGCTATCACCTTCCATCCTCACAACCTCGCCATCAAAAACATCCTTATGAAGAACTACCACATTCTGCAGACTGATCCTTCCCTGAAACACATTTTCACCCAGCCTCCACTAGTTGCCTACAAACGTGACACCAACCTCAGAGATCTTCTTGTGCATTCAAAATTGTCCACAAACACAGTCTCACCACCTGGCAA
>CM065715.1:79968427-79978427 GCA_033310375.1 Conus canariensis
TCTCGGTCTCCTGGGGACGGGATGTTACAGTTCGGCGAGCGCCTTGGCAATTTCCGCCGCGCTGGGTGGTCGGTGTTATGAAACGCCAACACCTACCTTCTCCTCTCCTGTCAGTCTCTTTATCTGTGTCCGTGTGAATACACCTTTATTGGCTGTCCCTCATCTGGTCTTTGAGTCCCCGTTCATACTACATCTGTAGTTACCTGTTTAGAGTTTGTGTCGCTAGGAATAGCAAAACATTCTCTAGCTACCTGTCGATCGAACACTGGCGTCCCTGTGAATACAACACCTCATCTGCCTAGACTCTGTTTTCCTGTGAAGATAACACCTTCTCTGCCTACTTCCTAGACTTTATCTTCCCTGTGAATACAACACCTTCTCTACCTACCGTCCTAGACTTTATCTCCCCTGTGAATACAACACCTTCTCTACCTACCAACCTAGAATCTGCTTCCCTGTGAAGACAGCACCTTCTCTACCTGTCTATCTAAACTTTGCTTCCCTATATATACAACACTTTCTCTACCAACCTGTTAGTCTTAACTTCACGTCCCTATGAATCCAACACCCCTAAAACCTATTGGTCCAGACTTTGCATCCGTCTGGGTACTACACCTCTACCCATCTATCAAGACTCTGCGTCCCTGTGAGTACAACACTTTCTCTATTACCTGTTTAGATTTTGCGTCCTTGTGATCACATTACCTTTTCTACTTACCTGTCGGTCTTGACTCTGTGTCCCTGTGAATACAAGACCTTCTCTATCTACCTATATTTACTTTGCGTCCCTGTGAATACAAGACCTTCTCTATCTACCTATATTTACTTTGCGTCCCTGTGAATACAAGACCTTCTCTGTCTACCTATATTTACTTTCCATCCCTGTGAATACAAGACCTTCTCTGTCTACCTATATTTACTTTCCGTCCCTGTGAATACAAGACCTTCTCTGTCTACCTATATTTACTTTCCATCCCTGTGAATACAAGACCTTCTCTGTCTACCTATATAAATTTTGCGTCCCTGTGAATACAAGACCTTCTCTGTCTGCCTATCTATGTGAACACAAGACCTTCACTGTATAACTATGTGCACTACGCGTCCCTGTGAATACAAAGCATTCCACCTGTTGGTCTTGACTTTGCGTCCCTGTGAATACAAAGCATTCCACCTGTTGGTCTTGACTTTGCGTCCCTGTGAATACAAAACCTTCTGTACCTACCTGTCGGTCTTGATCTTGTTTTCCTTTGAACGCGACACCTTATCTAGCTACCTGTCTGTTCGCGTCCCTATGAATACATCAAATCCTCTACCTACTTCTCGGTCTTGACATTGCTTCCCTATGAATACAAAACTTTCTTTAGCTATTTACCGGTATAGACTTGTACTCTCTGTACATACCAGACCTTCCCTAGCTACCTGTTCCTGTAAATACAAAATCCTTATAGCTGTCTGCCTAGTGTCCCTCTGAATACATTTTCAACTAGCTAAAGTCTGACTTGATTTTTTTTTCTGTTCTAATTGATACACCTTCTAAAGTTACCTGCCTGTCAAGTATCTCTATGAGTACAATATCTCCTAGAGTCACCATATAAATACTATTACCCTCTTTAACTCCCTGTCTGTTTAGTCTCACGGTTCTTGTGGAAAAACGTATCTGTCTGTATTGCCTCTTCGTTCCTGTAAATACAGCACCTTCTCTCGGTACGTCTCTGTAAGGCGCTGTCTTCTGATTTCAACACCTCTGACTAACTCTCTGTCTGCTTTCTGCATTCCCTTGCATACGAAACCATGTACGAAACCATGTATCGCTATCTGCCTGTCTACTTTCCCCTGTCCCTGAGAACATAGCACTTTTGACAAGCACCTGTCTGTTAAGTCTTCGCTCCAGTTAATACAGTTCCTTCTCTAGTTACCTGTCTTTCTAGTTTCTGAGTTCTGTAACAAATATCTCCCCGAACTACGCCGTCAGTGCGCTCTTGTGAAGGAAAGAAAAGACTTTCTACCACTCTTTCTGTCTATGGTCTGCATCCCGTGAAAAACAAAACCTTGCCCACCTACCCGTTTGTCAAATCTCTTCATCCCCGTAAAGGCGAAATCTTATCTAGCAACCTGTCTGTCTGGTCTCATCGTTCCTTATACAACGCCTTCTCTAGCGACCCACTTGTCTAGTGCCTGTATTTCTGTGAAAACTTCTCTAGACACTACTCTGTCTTGTGTCTGTATCTCTGTGAAAACTTCTCTGGCTACTACTCTGTCTTGTGTCTGTATCTCTGTAAAAACTGTTCTGGCTACTTCGACTAGTCTCTGTGGCTCTGCCAAAGCTTCTCTAGCTACCTGTCGGTCCAGTTTCTCCGTCCCCCGGTGAATACAGCTTCTCTAAAGTCCCGTCTCTCAAGTCTATGTGTGCCTCTTAATTTTCTATCTACCTGTTTGTCTTGTCTCCGCTTCCCTGTGAATACAGGTTCTGTAGCTGCTTGTCTATTCTCTGCCACACCGTGCATACAAAAATTCTCTAACCACCTGTCTGTCTGACTTCTCCGTCTCTGTGATACGATTTCTCCAGCTACTGTCTGTTAGTTCTGCGTCCTTTGATTACACTGCTTGTAGCACGTGTCTGTCTGGTCTCTGAGTCAGCGATACATTCCAGCTACCTGCGGGTCTCTGCTTTCATGAACACAATTTCTCTAGCTACGTGTCTGTCTTTCTCTGAGGCTTAGTGAAGACAAGTTTCTCTAGCTGCCTGATTCCTAGTCTTGCGTTCTCTTGTAAATACAAATTCTCTAGCTTCCTGTCTGTTCCTGCGTAGCTGTGATACAGCTTCTGTAGCTGTCCTGTTGTCTAGTTCTGCGTGCTTGAATACAGTTCTGTGGCTGTCTGTCTGTCTAGTTCCTGCGTAGGCTGTGAATACAGCTTCTGTGGCTGCCTGTCTGTCTGGTTCTGCGTAGCTGTGAATACATTCTCTACCTACCTGTTTGTCTACTCTTGCATTGCTGTGTATACACCTTCAACAGCAGCCTGTTTGTCTGATTCTGCGTTGGTGTGTATACACCTTCAATAGCAACTGTCTGTTAATCTTTGCGTTGGTGTGTATACACCTTTAATAGCAAATGCCTGTTCTATCTCTGCGTTGTGTGTAAATGTACACGCTTAAGTACCTGTCTGTATAGTCTCTGCGCTGCTGTGAATACAGCTTCATAATGAAACTGCCTGTCTATCTCTGCGTGCTGTAATTACACGTTCTAGTACCTGTCTGTCTGTCTCTGCGCTGCTGTGAATACAGCTTCATTATGTACCTGTCTGTCTGGTCTCTGCGCTGCTGTGAATACAGCTTCATTATGTACCTGTCTGTCTGGTCTCTGCGCTGCGTTTAGTTGGATATACAGCTTCATTATGTACCTGTCTGTCTGGTCTCTGCGCTGCTGTGAATACAGCTTCATTATGTACCTGTCTGTCTGGTCTCTGCGCTGCTGTGAATATATCAGCTTCATTATGTACCTGTCTGTCTGGTCTCTGCGCTGCTGTGAATACAGCTTCATTATGTACCTGTCTGTCTAGTCTCTGTTTTGCTGTGAATACAAGTTTTCTAGTACCTCTCTATCTAGTGTCCGTGTCACTGTGAATACAACTTCACTATATACCTGTCTGACCAGTTTCTGTGTTGCTGTGAATACAACTTCTCTAGCTACGTGCCTGTCTAATCTCTCTGCGTCCCTCTGTGGAAAGTTCGTCTCTAACAAACCAGACGTACGTTTGCCAAGATGATAGAACACGCACGTTCGTGTGCCGTGTCATGCAATATTCATACGCATTTACACGTACGTGCCCTCATATACGTGCACAAAATAGAAACAGACATGCGCGAGCGAAGACACATACGCACAATCGAGCGCACACACGACCACCACCACCACACCTCCACTCCATCCCCCTCATCCCTCTTTACCTCTACTACACCCCCTCCCCGCAACACACACCACACACACAGATATGTGTGAGTGCGCATGCTAAGACTCGCGAACACACGCATAGAGAAAATGGTCGAAAACATCATTGTATATACACTCTGAGCACTGAATAAATATACATCCTTCCAGGTACATATGGACATTTTATCACACACACACGCACGCATGAGCGCACATGCGCACGCACGCACACGTACACAAACAAACATAAAACCGCGCACGTGCCCAGGAATACAGACCGACAGAGGGAAGAGAATGATCGGATGCCACGAACAGTCTTGCCAAACACGAAAATAAACATATTCAGGAATATTTTTAAACAAACAACTGACATTCACGTGTTTCCAACCATTCTTTTATGTTAGATTAAAAAAAAGTCTTAATCTGCTTTGCTTCACAGCCACTTGTACGCCCTACCATCCTAATGCCAAGACCCAAAAGCAACACTCCTAAAAACAAGCAAACAAATAAACATGCAAACAAACAAACAAACAACATACATACTTAAAAAAAGAAAGAAAGGAAAACAAAAGAACTGCGAGTTTCCGTCTCCTTACAAACAAACAAAGAAGTAAATAAATAGAAAGCAAGCAAGCAAGTAAATAAGAAAAGAAACAAATATATAAATCAATTGATTAATTTCTAAAACCATTAATCAATGACTACATTATGCCTTTGAAGCAGGCAGATCACGGCCGCCAGCTGCTTCGGGCTAAAAATGCTCTCCCTCTCCCCCATCCCCTCCACCTTCCTATCCCTACCTCTCCCGTCAGCGCCTCCCCCCTCACATCATTAATTAATGAAGCTAATCAGCGGTGCGGGCCAATGTTTGTGTCGCTGATGTCATGTACTCTTGTTGCTCTGAAAAAAAAATCCGCACTTTGGAACGGCAGGTTCGCTGACTGAGCGATCAGTGCTTTTGGTCACATAGCGCACGTGAGCGACGGAGACAGGTGTTCGTACATATGCAAATATGTACGCAGCCATCAACCCACACATACACACGCACGCACTCACACGCAAATAGACAATCATGCAAACATCTTTCGAACAGAAAACGATGACCACATTTCTTTTTCAAACCACCACGCGCGTTTTCGAACAGATAATCAGGCACACATCTTTCAAACACCCAATGATGCACACTTCTTCAAAACAGCAAATGATGTATAAACATATTTCAAACAGCCAATGATATATACACATCTTTCAAACAGCCATTGATGCACAAATCTTTCAGTCAATGATGAATACACATCTTTCAAACAGCCAATGATGCACACATCTTCAAAACAGCAAATGATGTATAAACATATTTCAAACAGCCAATGATGTATACACATCTTTCAAACGGCCATTGACGCACACATCTTTCAAACAACCTATGATGAACGCATCTTTCAAACAACCAGTGATGCACATCTTTCAGATAGCCAGTGATGTATGCACATCTTTCAAACAGCCAATGATGCACGCATCTTTCAAACAGCCAATGACGCACACATCTTTCGAACAGCCATTGACGCACACACCTTTCAAACAACCTATGATGAACGCATCTTTCAAACAACCGGTGATGCACATCTTTCAGATAGCCAGTGATGTATACACATCTTTCAAACAGCCAGTGATGCACACATCTTTTAAACAGCAATGATGCACACATCTTTCAAAAGGGCCAATAATGTGCACACGTCTTTCAAACAGCCAACGATGCACGCATCTTTCAAACAGCCAATAATGTGCACACATCTTTCAAACAGCCAATAATGTGCACACATCTTTCAAACAGCCAATGATGCACACACATTTCGACCCGGGAGAACATGGCAGGCAGACTGTGACCAACTGCCATTAGATCGACCAGTTCGGCAGCCTTCAAAGACTCTGTCAACTTCAAAGAGCGGTGACTTCAAAAGAATACCAAATAAGCAACCGGACACTATTCTGCATTCGTTGTGGACATGAGAGGAACAGGCCTGCGACATCTTCCACATCAGAAGGCCGCGACTACCAGATCAATGTGAGAGAGAAAGAACGGGGGGAGGGGGGGTGAAGGGGAGAGACGAAGGGTCAGAGAGATGGGGGAGGGGGTAGCAGAGAGAGAGAGAGAGAGAGAGAGAGAGAGAGAGAGAGAGAGAGAGAGAGAGAGATTTACCAATTTCTTAATCAGATTAAACCACAGTTGCTATCTGAATGGAGCAGCTGCTTCACAAGACAAGCACAATTCAACCCAACATGCGATTGAATTAATGATGAGAACAGCAATACCATGAACTGGAACTGCAATCAGTTATTACAACTAATATCAAAGTCAACTTAATTTGTACATTTCAAACGGAGTGACTGTGGGCGGAAAATGAGGCAAAATTTAGAAAGAGCGGGAGTTAGTTACCGCCAAGGACACAGACAAACAGAGTACAGGACAAGATACAATGCATTTCGACATCTTGGGTCTTCTTCAGGCAAAACCAAATATTTAGGAGAGTGAAAACGAAGAACGAGAAACCACTTATCTTCTCATGTTCGCCTCACGATCAAAATGGCCGCCGGACGGAAACGAGGCCACCCAGGAGGGGATCATGGGAGAGATCAGATGTGGGGGGAAGGGGAAATAAATAAATAAGCTAAAATAAAATAAAATAAAATGGAGGGTGGCTGCAACTTCTGTATGAAGTGGGTAGTTGGGGTTATGGTGGTGGTGTGTGTGTCTGTGTATATGTATGTGTGTATGTTGGTGGAAGATATTGCCGACTGGTATTGACGTGGTGGGTATGTATATTTGTGTTACTGTTGGATGTTGATGCCTTGGGGCTGTAGCGTGCCAAGTTTGGCAATGAGATGGGTCTCTCTTTTTTCTTACAAGAGTGATTGTCCATTGTACAATAAACAAACCTCGCAATGAACAGAATTCAACAATTCTTTCACTAACGTTTGGATCCATATTTCCTTTTTCCTACACAGCAGATTTCTAAATTTTCTTCCCGTGATTCCAAATGCACTCTGCCTTGTTAGTTCATAGTTCGAGAGAGAGAGAGAGAGAGAGAGAGAGAGAGAGAGAGAGAGAGAGAGAGAGAGAGAGAAGAGACAACAGACAGACAGACAGACAGACAGGCAGAGCTGACAGACAGTAATAGACAGTCGGAGAAAGAAACAGAGCTATGCAGACAGTGAAAGAGACGCATGAAAACGGTTCAATTTTGCTGTAATGCTTTGCATGTTCACTTCATGAAGAATTTAATTTTAAAACATAATAGTTTAAAAAAAAAAAACCTCTACGTGAATGCGACCAGACGACAGATGTTTACGCTACATTGACTCCTACACAATCACCAGCTAAATATTTAATGATAATAATAATAATAATAATAATAATAATAAAAATACTAGTCCGCCAGACCGCCACCGACAACGATGGTTCATATTTCAGCGACTTCTATACAACTACCCCAGGTGGAAGTCCAATCATCCGTATACGATAATCGAACTGGTTTCGCTCAATTACACGTCACCTTTTGGTTGTTGTGTGTCGGGACAAAAATGACATTGTGGCGAAACAGCCTCCCCCCTCCCCCCTCCCCCCCCCCTTCTTCTCCATCCTCAACCCCTTCTGTTCACCCCAGTTTTCTACCCTTCCCAGCTCCATGTTTAGGAGGCGAGAGAGAGAGAGAGAGAGAGAGAGAGAGAGAGAGAGAGAGAGAGAGAGAGAGAGAGGGCAAAATTCACCGCAGTGGAACTGTTACAACTGATCGGCGGATATTGCGAGTCAAGAACGGGTCAGTCATATCAATTATCCGTCTAGGTCTGTTTGTTTGTTTGTTTGCCTGTTTATTTCTTTTTCCGTCGTGTTTTCTAATTGTTTTTCTGTTTCTGTTCTGTCCTCTCGGGGAGCCCGTGGTCAGGTGGTTAGAGGATTTGTCTGCAAAGTTGACGGTTGTAAGTTCGAACCACTCCTGGAATCGAATTTTTCACCCAGCAATAAATGGGTACCTGAGTCAGTCGAGGGAAGGTTAAAGGTTGCAGAAGGAGAGCGATGGGCTCCGCTTTCTATCCTGCCATGCCCTAGGCACTATGAACTTCTGGCAGGTCTCTGCGTGCAACCGCTAGTAGGCTATGGGAACTTTGACCTACTCTTCTTTTGACCCGTCCTCTTTTCTCCACTTGTGTTTGTCTACATGACCACTCTGATGTTGACTGGCGTTTGGTTTGTATTGCTTTGCGCCTTTTTTATGTCTCCGTAGTGTGTGCTGTGTAAATTGCCTAAAATCCACTTGTCTGTTATTGTGAATTAACAAGTGCTTGCTTTGCATCTTGATTAGAGAGATAGTATGTGTGTTCATGCGTGTGTGTGTGTGTGTGTGTGTGTGTGTGTGTGTGTGTGTGTGTGTGTGTGTGTGTGTGTGTGTGTGTGTTGTTGTTGTTGTTGTTGTTGTTGTTGTTGTTGTTGTTGTTGCTGGGCTTTATCATTTTTGAATAACGTTTTCCCCAACTCCCACACCTACCACCCTATCCATCCCACCCCCTTCCTCAGCTTTCCCTTCCCCTAGGACAAGCAGGTGCTGTGCCTCTCTCTCCCTCTCTGTCTGTCTGTCTGTCTGTCTCTCTCTCTCTCTCTTTCTCTCTCTCTCTCTCTCTCTCTCTCTCTCTCTCTCTCTGTTTTGACTCTCACCACCAACCCCCGACATCCCCCCCCCCCATTCTCCCGCTCGCCCCTTCCGTTTCCCCATGACACACAGGTGAATTGCCACAAGCATCTCTCTCTCTCTCTCTCTCTCTCTCTCTCTCTCTCTCTCTCTCTTGGGCGTGTGTGAGCACTTCTGTGCGCTTGTGTATATAAGCATGTGTGAGTACTCTGTGTGTGCCTGTGTGTAGATGACTGCATATGAGCGCGCACTGCGCGCGCTCGCGCGTGTGTGCGAGTGCGTGCGCGCGCGCGCGCTCGCCCTCGCGTGTCTGTGTATCAGAGAGAGACAGAGACAGAGACAGAGAGAACATAAATGATAAAGGCTGTCAGCAGTTATCCTCAAAGAAACTTAATATTAGCTTCAACACATCTGTGGCACTATGCAGTGATCTAGGCCTTCTTTTTGTCGCGAACAGCATTGCTTGTTCTATTTCTTTACTTTATTTTCATATTATTGTCATCTCACAATCAAAGGCTTTATGTTTAAAAAATGCTTTCTTAAGGAGAAGCCAGAAACACTTGAAAAAAAGGCTTTGTCAGCTGCACATCGGTGCCAGCGTACGTTCATTTGTTTATTCGTTAAGAGTCTTCGTGTGTCTGCAAGCGCGCGCGCACGCGTGTGCCTGTGTGCGCGCGTGCGTGCGTGCGCGCCTGTGTACGTGTGTTCGTACGTCTCAGTGTGCGTGGGACTTTCCAAGGCAAAAAAAAAAAAAATCCACTCCAGTCTCATGGAAAGTTCTATGGATTGATCAAGATAAAGACAGTCTGAGACGTGACGCAGGAAGCTGTCTGAGCCTAGTTTTAGGGCCCGCTTGACATCATCTCCTCCTCCCCGCCACCTCCCCAACTCCCGCCCCCCCCCCCACCTCCTTCGTTCCCCAGCCCTGTGCCTCCCTCCTCCTTCTTTTCCTCTTCTATACCTCCTCAAACCTCCCGTCCTTCATTTTTTTTTTAAAACATCCCTTTCGTTTTCTGAAGAAAAGGAAGTAAATCAAGTTCATTTCAATAAAATGAATATAATTATATTTGGGGCGCGTGGGATGGGGTCGAGAGAGAAAGAGAGAGGGGGTAGGGGAAAGAAGGAGAGAGTGATAATGTTGTTTATAGCCCAGCTGACCGCGAAGGGCCCTATCAGGGCTGTACAAATGAAGGATTTTTTTTTATTATTGTGGGGAAAGAATAAGCACATTCAGGCAAAAGGGGGGGGGGGGAGCTGGGAAGAGAGAGAGAGAGAGAGAGAGAGAGAGAGAGAGAGAGAGAGAGCAACGGAGAGAGTGAGGGCGGGAGGGAGACAAAAACAAACAAACAAACCATAACTGTACACACACACACACACACACACACACAC
>CM065715.1:79995927-79998427 GCA_033310375.1 Conus canariensis
GTGTGTGTGTGTGTGTGTGTGTGTGTGTGTGGGCGCGCGCGCGCGCGCGCGCGCCTGTGTGAATGTGTGGGTGTCGGTGTGTGTGGAGGGTGGGGGCGGGTGGGCGCATGCGCGTGTTTGTGTGTGTTTGTATATGTGCGCGCATGTGTACGTGGCTGTATGTGTGCGTGAGTGCTTGTGAGTGTGTGTGAGTTTGTGTGTGTGTGTGTGAGTTTGTGTGTGTGTGTGTGTGTGTGTGTGTGTGTGTGTGTGTGTGTGTGTGTGTGTGTGTGTGTGTGTGTGTGCTTGTGTGTGCGATGGTCTGTGCATATATGGGTGTGCGTGCATTTATGTGTGTATATGTGGGTGTGTTTGCGAGTGCACATGTCTATGTGTATTTGTGCATGTGTGTGTATTCGTGCGCATGTGTGTATGTGTGTGTGCGAGCTGTTTTATATATATATATATATATATATATATATATATGTATGTATTATATATATTTGTATATATATATATATATATATATATATATATATATAGATCAATAAAATTAGAATTCCTAAAACGATTTTGAGAGTGCTCAACCCCTTGGGGTTATAAACGTACGTAAATATATAGAAAGATATAGATGCATAGATAGCCATATATATATATATATTTTGATGCCTTTTTCTCATGTATGATTGTTATATATTGTGTGATTTGATGTCTGTTGTGATATTGTAAACGCCTAGGGCATTCAATTGATTAGGCGTCATAAATGTTCATAATAATAATAATATATATATATATATATATATATATATATATAAGAGAGAGAGAGAGAGAGAGAGAGAGAGAAGAGTGTGTGTCTGTCTGTCTGTCTGACTGTCTGTCTGTGTACGTCTGTGTGTGTTTGTGTGTGGGCACGCATTCTTGAACAACCACTAAGGCATAATTTAGCCAGAGAGATGCTGATTCAACATGGAGTGGCCAATATTTGCTTGTCCTCGTTAAAAAGATTGTGTCAACATTGTATTTCGCTTTGTGCCGGGCAGGCATGGTAACGGTTCCCAAAAGGGCTTGTCCATTTGACGGCCAAAAAGGCTAGCCTGCCTCTTCAGCTTCCAAATCGTCCTGCGGTGTCTCTTTGTTAGCTCAGATTCTGCTGGACAAATAATTATCATCTCAAGCATCCCTGGTGAATACAAATCTTAATGGCATTCATTAAGGGACCGTTGGTGGCGCTTCTGTTGAAATTTTTTTTTTTTTTTCTAATCGGCCAATATTCCCGAGCAATCCTCCACAATCATCACCCTGTCCCCCTACTCCTCTCTCTCTCTCTCTCTCTCTCTCTCTCTCTCTCTTTCTCTGTCTGTCTGTCTGTCTGTCTGTCTGTCTGTCTGTCTGTCTGTCTGTCTCTCTCTCTCTCTCTCTCTCTCTCTCTCTCTCTCTCTCTCCACATCTTCTCCGACCTTTTGATTTGCATTTCTCTCTTTCTTTCTTTTTCTTTTTTCTTTGTATTCATGATTGCATCTCTCTCTTCGTTTGCCATTTTGCCACTATTTTGTTTGTTTCTTTCAGCATTTTCTATTTTGCACCTTTCTCTGTGTGTGTGTGTGTGTGTGTGTGTGTGAGTGTGTGTGTGTGTGTGTGTGTGTGTGTGTGTGTGTGTGTGTGTGTGTGTCTGTGTGTGTGTGAGTGTGTGTGTGTGTGTGTGTGTGTGTGTGTGTGTGTGTGTGTGTGTGTGTGTGTGTGTGTGTGTGTGTGTGTGTGTGTGTGTTGCGCAGCCTCTTGACCGTCATTGTTTGGCGTTCATTCTTAGTCAAAGGGGACCGAAGATAGTTGAAGTACTCTTCTTCTTTCTGTGACTGTCCATTCAGTGTTACGGAGACTGGAATACCTAGCCAAGGACTTGCTCTTCAATGAGCTGACTTTTATTTCGTATGCGTTTGATGCTTTTTCCATTCTCATGTTGAGTTACTTCGCTGCCTCTCAGCTGGTCGATGTTATAAGCCAAACGCTGATCCACCCTCCAAAAGGTATGGAGATGTTGACGTCCAGAAGAGCTTCCTGCGTGATTATCTAGGTAGACGTTGAAACAGGATCCGATGGAGAAAATGGCCTTAGCACACTCCCATAGTTGTCTGAAAGATGACTCTTAAGTTATCATTCAGGGTGGAAAGTGCCATTTGCGTTTTTGTAGAGTGTTGTTACCACTTGGATGAGGCTGTCGTCAAAGTTGCACTTCTGCCACGAACCTGCATGACAGACCTTGGTCAAAGGCTTTTCAGAAGTCCATGAAGTTAGGGCAGAAACTGTTCTGCGGCTAAGGTGTTTCTCTCACATTCTTGTACGCGTATATTTTCTTACATGAATAAAACTCGAGGAATACGACATAGCAATATCCTGAATGTGTTAACAACCCTTTTCAGTTTGCCCTGCCTTTATTGACCATCCTGTGGTTATTCTCTCAAAGAACGGTGCATAGCTGCTACCCAGAAATGTGCTAGCCTTCGTCTTCTTTCGTCAAAATTAG
>CM065715.1:80000927-80005927 GCA_033310375.1 Conus canariensis
TCTGTTTGTCTGAATGCATGCACGCATACATGTCTACTTTCATGAATGCAAGCACGTGTGTATGTACACGTGTCCGTATGTCTGGATGGGTGCATGCATGTATGAATGAATGCGTACTGCATCTACCTGTCTGTCTGTCTAACTATCTTTCTGAGTCCACTTGTATATCTATATTATCTATGTTCATATTCTTTTAACTGTATCTTACGTTTTGCGACCCATTTGTTTTATTACTGTTCATTGATAAATTATCACCAAGAGTCAAAGAATTGCATCGATTGTAACTATACTGGTACCCCCCCCTCTTCTCTCTCTCTCTCTCTCTCTCTCTCTCTCTCTCTCTCTCTCTCTCTCTCAAATGATAATTGTATCCCTTCATTTAAACGAACAGAAAGAAAACCAGAAAGCAATTCTTAAAAAAAGGATAAAGTTAAAGTTTTCTTCTTTTTTTTTTTTTTTTTTTTTTGGACATTTAAGATTTTGCATGAACGTTTGCCTAGAAAATCACGTTTCATACTCCTGAGGCCTCCTTCCTGTCTAGCATCATACCCCACTCCGCCCCCCCCCCTCTCTCTCTCTCTCTCTCTCTCTCTCTCTCCAATGACATTCTTATCTCTTCATTTAAAATGAAAAGAAAGGTAAATCAGAAAAAAAAAGAAACTAAAAAGAAACTTTCATGTCACATTCATTACTTTGCATGACTTTCTGAATACTGAATCACGTATGTTACACTCTATGTCCCAAAATCCTCTAGATCCCCATCTCCATCCCCTTCCCACCATCATTACCCCTACTGCCCCCCCCCTCTCTCTCTCTCTCTCTCTCTCTCTCTCTCTCTCTCTCTCTCTCCTCCGTCACTACCTCAATGTTCCTGCATCAAAGGGGAGAGAAGGCAATTTCTGGGTAATGAGCAGATCACTCTCGCATCAGCCATGATGTGGGAAACGACGAGGGGAGATGTTGCCATCAGATAGGAACTGAGAATAAATGACAAGAAGATCATAAAAACGAATGAAAAGCTGAGGAAAAGAGCAGGCATGTGTGTATGAAATAGTGGTGGTTTGTTTGCCAGCGTGTTTGTTTGTCTTTGTTTCACTTGATGTAACTGACCAGACGATCTTCTTATTTTCTTTTTTCTTTTTGCTTATGACTTTTTGCTTGTACTGCATGAGCTTTCCTTGCGTTGCCTTATATTTCTTTCTTCTTTTTTTTTTTCGTTTGTCTTGGTTCTTGTCACCTTCGCTTTGCTGGCTTGAGGATACAGGTCTGTCAGATTTTTCTCTTCATTGCCCTGCAATGTGGAAATATCTACACGTAGAATGTGTGACCATTGATTCGTGAGCTTCCCAACTTCAGAACGATATGGCTTTAGACACGTTTTGTCTGACCAGCGCTGAAATGTGCCTGCTTTGATATGTGCACAGACACCTTTTTGGTTCTCTCCCAACGTTCCAGTTCAGCGTGGCCATGTTTTACAGTCCGCAATCAAAACCGGTTTGTACGTGCAGAACATTCATTAACAAGCCGTCGCTCCATTGGCGTTCTGTGGCGGAGATCACTTGCACTCAACCTTCTGCTTCATCTGTTTGTGTTTTTTTTACTTTCAGAACTTACGAAGAGAACTGCCAAAGTAAAACCATCATACAGTCCTCTCATACGATGCGTGTGATCACACTGGCAAATTTGGGCTCAGTATTTTCCCATCTTGGAAGAAAATGTCCATGACAAAAACATCCCTCTGGTGAAGGTCACCGCAAAGAACGTGCTCATGCCATTCCAGTTCTTGTCACACAGTGTCATGATGCCTGTCTTCATACTGTGACCCTTTTGTTTTTCTGGAGGATGCTGCTTTTCTGGTTTTCGTGTAGAGCTCTATCACAGCTCACCATGTCTGCGAGGAGAACTTGCAGTGACACCCTCCACTGGGACAACATGTAACATTGTTGCTGACAGGGACTGAACTGTGCCCAGTGTGAGGAGTTCAGTGACTGTCTCTTCTTTCTTCGCTGTCATTGTCCTGAATGCTGTTTGTCTTGCCTTAAGCAGACCAAAGATGTCAAAATGCGTCCAGTTTGTCTTGCAGTTTGTGTGTTGCTTTCGTTCGGCAGCATAATAAGTTTTCTTTCAAGTTTGTGTCAGTTTCCTCCTGTAATCACCCCACTTTTAAACTAACTGGACTGTGTGTGCTTCTACTGCAAACACAAAGTCCTATAATGGCCCTGTTCCAAAGAGGAGCGATCTTCAACTGAACAGTGGGATGCGATCACGCTGTGTCACTTTGAAACGCGTCAGTCCTGACTCCATCTAAATACAACAGTTGTAGATAGCAATGGGAAATGCACTTTTGGCTTAGAAATGAGAAGACAGCATATGCACTAATTCTCCACTGCCCCCCCCCCCCCTTCCCTGCCCCCCTTGCCCTTACCCCTCCCCCTCCACTCCCACCAGCATTATGAGCTTTTTGCTGAGCGGTTTGTCTCCACTTCTAAATTCCGGCAATTTCCTCTCTTAGGGGAAACGAGCTCCAAAATGAAGCGGCGCGGGGATGGGTGATAGCGCACGAGGATGGTGTGAGCTGGGGTGGGGTTGAAGGGTGAGTTAGAGTTAGAGAGAGAGACAGGCAGAGAGAGCGGAAGGGAGGGAATGGGGAAGGGCAAGCACAGACAATGGGTGTGTGGTGTGTGTGTGTGTGTGTGCGCTGTGTGTGTGTGTGTGTGTGTGTGTGTGTGTGTGTGTGTTGTGTGTGTGGTGTGTGGTTGTGTTGCATGTGAGGTGTGTGTTTGAGTGAGGAGAGAGAGAGAGAGAGAGAGAGAGAGAGAGAGAGAGAGAGAGACAGGGGAGGTGGGCATGAGAGATAATCAATATGTGTGAGTGAGTGAGTGTGTGAGTGATGGTGTGTGTGTGTGTGTGTGTGTGTGTGTGTGTGTGTGTGTGTGTGTGTGTGTGTGTGTGTGTGTGTGTGTGTGTGTGTGTGTGTGTGTGTGTGTGTGTGTGCGTTCCTGAATAGCCACTGAGGCATAATTTAGCCAGCGAGATGCTGATTCAACATGGAGTGGCCAAGATTTGCTTGTCCTCGTTAAAAAGATTGTGTCAACATTGTATTTCGCTTTGTGCCGAGCGGCCATGGTAATGGTTCCCAAATGGGCTTGTCCATTTGACGGCCAAAAAGGCTAGCCTGCCTCTTCAGCCCCCACATCGTCCTGCGGTGTCTCTTTGTTAGCTCAGATTCTGCTGGACAAATAATTATCATCTCAAGCATCCCTGATGAATACAAATCTTAATGGCATTCATTAAGGAAGCATTCGTGGCGCTTCGACTAAGGGTTTTTTTTCCTAATCGGCCAATATTCCCGAGCAATCCACCTCCACCCTCACCCCCATCTCTCCCTCTCCCTCTCTCCCTCTCTCTCTCTCTCTCTCTCTCTCTCTCCTCTCTCTCTCTCTCTCTCTCTCTCTCTCTCGTTCGACTTTCTGATTTGCATGTCTCTGTTTATTTGTTTTTCTTTCTTTCTTTCTTTCTTTCTTTCTTTTCTTTTCTTTCGTCGTTCGGTTTTTTTTTTTTTCATAATTGCATTTCTTAATTTGTTTTCCACTTTAACAACTATCTTTGTTTTCCTCAGCGTTTTTGCACCTTCCTCAGTGTGTGTGTGTGTGTGTGTGTGTGTGTGTGTGTGTGTGTGTGTGTGTGTGTGTGTGTGTGTGTGTGTGTGTGTGTGTGTGTGTGTGTGTGTGTGTGTGTGTGTGTGTGCTCTCGCGCGCTCGCGCGCGTTTGTCCATCCCAAGTGTCTGAAAGGAGAGGTTGTTTTTTTGAGAAGCTAGAAAGATTTCTCTCGGCTTTCCCCCTCGAAGATTTTGTCCTAACACATGGGGTTATTCTAGCTTCAGCATGTGACGGTTTATCATCATTCATATTTCTATGACATTAGGTGTACAGATGCCGTGACAGACTCTGACAGTCCTCTATTTCCACTGCTTTCTGTCGCCAGTCACGCGCGACAAGACAGAGTTCTGTAGCCAGTCCCATTGCTGAATGCTCTCCATCCAGGACTTCTCAGGTCCGCCTCAGGCACACCCATCCCCCACCGTAGAATGCTTTTGGACAGAGTGTCATGGTGAGAGGAAACACCTCGTTTCTGCTATCTAGCATATAGAATTGACTTCTGTCAGACTTAAGTCATTTGACTTTTGGGTCCTTCCATGAGATGCTCAGAATCCACGTGGAGCACTTTTTATTGACAATGTCCTGGTCTGGCCTCTATAGAGGAGGGTGGATATTGACAATGACGAACAGAATTGTATTGTTCTTGGAAGTTAGAAGACCTTTTTTCCAGATAATACGTAGTGTTATCATGACAGGCATAGCCAGGGTGTGCAGTAGCTCGACCTTCATTCTTCAGCGGCCGTCCTTGTACAAAGAGGACCTAAGACACTTGAAGCGGGCCCCTTTGTTCATGCCTGTCTGTCTCTTCTTTTATGGTGTCTGGAATGATTAGCAAAGGTTTTGCTCTTCATTGAGTTTACTTTGATGCTTTTACCGGTTTGTTGCTGAATTTCCGGAGTTCCTCTTTGCTGCCCTTCAATAGATCGACGTTTTCAGCAAAACGCAGGTCCGCTTTCCAAAAGGTATGGAGATGCTGACCTCAAGAAGAGCTTCCTGTATGATTATCTAGGTAGATATGAACAGCAAATGACAGAGGCCATAACCTTGGCATAGTCCCATGTTGTTTGGAAGATGTCTCTTGAGTCGTTACTCAAGCACAAAGCGCCATTTCCATCTATGGTAGAGTGCTTGTGTGACTTGAATGAGACTGTTGTCAAAGTTGCAGTTCTGCTGCGAGCATTCTTAACAGAACCCAGTCAACGGCTTTTTCGAAGTCCATGAAGTTATGGCAGAAATCGTGCTTTTGTTTTCTCATATTGTTCTACTCGTATAAATTCTGACATAAATACAGCGTGAGGAATATAACATAGAAATGTCAAAAATGTTTACTGTCTTTTACA
>CM065715.1:80020927-80023427 GCA_033310375.1 Conus canariensis
TTTGTTTGGTTTTACACCTTTGAAATTGTTTTAAACATCTTTTCACTTTTCTTTTCTTTTTCTCACATTCGTTATCGAACCAATCATTACTTTTCTTGTCACGTTTCCCAACAGTGCGGACCATGCATGCAGCCGCCCCATATAAAGCTTGAACAGACTTTTCAAGAGCACAGTTTACATCAGTATTTAACAAATTATATGCATCATTTAGACATTCCGTAAAGTCAGCAGTGTGCGGTTCATCTAGGTACGATTGTACATGTTCAGCAGACCATATGATTTTCTCTTCAGCCCCGTGTCTAGAAACAGTTTCATTGGCTTCACTAAGCTCTCCCCATTTCAACTCAACTGGTAAATGCCAGGAATGTAAATTATCAGCAACATGTAAACAACAATTTTTCATCAAATCACTAGATATCAGAAAATAATCAATAACACTACTACCTTGAGAGGAAATAAAAGTACATTCCCCTTCTTCATCACCTTCACAACATCCATTCAAAATCACAAGATCAAAGAGAAAGCAAAAATCCAACAAAGAATTTCCAAAATTATTAATCACGGCGTCTTTAGAATGCGAGTGCTACCCAAACTATCTATAAAATCCAAGTCAACAGGTGAGTAATTAACCATATCTTCCAATTCACACTGTTTGTCACCCGTCCTTGCATTCATATCACCACACACTAAAAAGTAAGCATCTTTTCTATCAGTGCACTGAGAGAGGGAGAGAGAGAGAAGAGAGAGAGAGAGAGAGGAGAGAGAGGAGAGAGAGAGAAGAGAGAAGATTTACCTTTGCGGCATTTACCATTTCTGATACAAAACTGGAATTTTTTCCTGTTTCTCTCTAATCATCTATGATAATACGTTATTTACATAAAAACCTTTGTCTTCACACATGACATCGTTATCGTCCTCATCGTTGTCGTCATCGTCGTCGTCGTCGTAGTAGTAGGAGTAGTTGTAGTAGTCGTAATAGTAGTAGAAGCAGTATCAACAAGAGCAGCAGCACAAGTAATAAGGGTAGTTGTGGTGGTAAGTAGCAGTAGTAATAATAATAGTAGGAGGAGGAGGAGGAGGAGGAGATGGAGGAGAAGGAGGAGGAGGGGGAGTTGCAGCAGCAGCAGCTAGCAGAAACAACAGCAGAAAAGTAGTGTAAGTTGTAGTAGCAGCAACAGCTGCAGCAGAGGCTGTAGCAAGCAGTGGTGGAAATGGTAGAATCGTTATCATTGTTGTTGCTGCTTGTTACTCCGTCCTCCTCTTCCTGTGCCAGGGGTGCGTGAAGTTACTCCTCGTTCTTCATCTTAGCAGACAAGTGGCATTAGTGTCACGGCCTGTAGTGGTGTCTATTTCCTCGACTCTGGACCGTAAATATCGCACATAATAGAAGAGAGAGAGAGAGAGAGAGAGAGAGAGAGAGAGAGAGAGAGTGTGTGTGTGTGTGTGTGTGTGTGTGTGTGTGTGTGTGTGTGTGTGTGTGTGTGTGTGTGTGTGTGCGCGTGTTTTGTCCCCTTCATCCGCTGCTTCTTATTTCTGTAGTATTTTCCATTTTTCCCTGCATTCCTCTCACGTTTTTTTTTTATATCTTGAATAGTATCTTCTCTGTTCCTTACACAAAAAATAGAAGTCCCTTCTTCTTACTTCGTTTCCATTTCTTATCTTTGCCATGTCTTCAGACGGTAAACACTCATTGCTTATCTTTGCCATGTCTTCAGACGGTAAACACTCATTTCTGATGTTTGTCATGTCTTCAGACGGTAAACACTCATTGCTTATCTTTGCCATGTCTTCAGACGGTAAACACTCATTTCTGATGTTTGTCATGTCTTCAGACGGTAAACACTCATTTCTTATCTTTGCCATGTCTTCAGACGGTAAACACTCATTTCTTATCTTTGCATGTCTTCAGACGGTAAACACTCATTTCTTATCTTTGCCATGTCTTCAGACGGTAAACACTCATTTCTGATGTTTGTCATGTCTTCAGACGGAACCTATTTTGAGTTGTCATGTTTCAGACGTAACACTCATTTCTGATGTTTGTCATGTCTTCAGACGGTAAACACTCATTTCTGATGTTTGTCATGTCTTCAGACGGTAAACACTCATTTCTGATGTTTGTCATGTCTTCAGACGGTAAACACTCATTTCTGATGTTTGTCATGTCTTCAGATGGTAAACGCTTTCATTTGTTACTTTTTCTTTTTTTTTTTTTTTTTAAGCAATGTCAACAAACTTTATTCATATGACATAGCAATGTTAGCACAAAAAAGTAGTATGAATGAAGGTACAGATCTGGCAATCACTGAATCAGAACAAAATCCAATTTTGATTCTAAGAAAAAGCAATATTTTTCCTAGGCCCGATGAGAAAGTATCTTCTAAAGATGGCTCAGGCTTTGAGTGTGTTTGCTCCACAGAGATTCTTCACATGGATCTATTGAACATGAACAACTAGGATATGAGAGAAGATACTTTTGAGATGCACTCCCCAATGCACT
>CM065715.1:80033427-80038427 GCA_033310375.1 Conus canariensis
CATACCAAGGACCCTACAAAAATCACCGTCGGTCCCTTTCAGCTGTACACAAGAGGTTATCTTTTCTCAGAAATAGTATCGCTTAAAGTACATTGCGAAACAGATTTAGAAACCATACAATATGACACATGGAAAAAACAATCAGTGACAGATTTAACCAAATGCGACCAAGCCATAGGAACAGCAGCAAGTTCTGCTGTGAAATTTTAGAATTTCTTACCCAATTGTGCGATTTTTTTCAACTTTCAAGAGCGGAATAAAAATTAAGAACCTGATCACTGATTTTCATGTGCAGAAGCTTCTGTAAACATTTTGAGGTGACTGTGGTGTCCTTTCGCCAAATGTGTGTTGAATAACTTACATCAAATATTTTCTTTTTTTTTTAAATATTAGTATGACAAAACATAGCTTTAACTCCCGTTATAGGACCGACAGAGCTACCTAAACTGAAAAAAAAATTGTGAAATGTCATCGTGCTTTTCAAACATTTCAGAAACATAAAGACAATCACATTTAGTATTTTTTTGTGCTTTACAAAAATATTCTGTTAAGATCTTACAGTTTGTTGATTGTTCTCACAGAACTGTTGGTTGCAGTTTTCGTCTAATCGGGTATTTCGCTGAAGCCAGTTTTATAATTTCATCAAGGGATGACATTCGACAATTCTGTAAGCTTCCACTGTATTTGTATAACGCAATTCAATTCAAGCTGTTTATAGCTCAGCCGACCTCAGGGGTCTATCAGGGCAGTAGCACTGTCCAAGTATATCGGGGCCTGTATAAGAATGGAACGTTTGAAAAGGTATGTGCGTATGTGGCCTGCACATGAGAGAGAGAGAGAGACAGAGAGAGAGAGAGAGACAGAGAGAGAGAGAGAGACAGAGACAGAGACAGAGACGAGAGAGAGACAGAGAGAGACAGAGAGAGACAGACACACAGACAGGCAGAGACAAAGAGAGAATGAGAGACTCTGCTTGTGTGTGTGTGTGTGTGTGTGTGTGTGTGTGTGTGTGTGTGTGTGGTGTGTGTGAATATGTGTGTGTGTGTGTGTGTGTGTGTGTGTGCGTGTGAGTGCGCCACGTGTGTGTGTGTGTGTGTGTGTGTGTGTGTGTGTGTGTGTGTGTGTGTGTGTGTGTGTTGTGTGCACGCACTTTTAGGCGTTATGTCCAATTGCCAAAATGTCACCTCAGGGGGTATAATTAGACAGGAGGAGTGGGGTGGGGAACGGGTCAAATCGTGTTTCGTTGTGTGCCCCCATTGTAATACCTCAGGCATTACACGCGTTGAAATCGATGATGCCTTTCGCGGCCTTTTCTGTCTTTTTTTTTTCTCTCTTAATTCTTCCCTTCCCATCACTTCATGTTTGTTGTTGGTTGAGAGATAGCTAAAGAAAATATTTTCTCGTTGACAGGGCGTCAGCCTTGAGTGACGGTCGAGGACAGTCCTTTGTCATAAACATATTTCCACGGGCGAATCTGGTATTTTCCTTCCATAAGTGCCACAGGTTCAGACCACGTCTCTCTCTCTCTCTCTCTCTCTCTCTCTCTCTCTCTCTCTCTCTCTCTCTCTCTCCTCTCTCACCACACCACACACACACACACACACACACACACACCACACCTACTCCTCCTCTCTCTCTCTCTCTCTCTCTCACACACACACACACACACACACACACACACACCCCACACACCACACACACACACACAACACACCACAGCACACAACACACACACACGCGCGCGCGCGCGCACCCCTCTTCTCTCTCTCTCTCTCTCTCTCTCTCTCTCTTCTCTCCCCTCCCCCCCAAAAAAAAAAAAATCTTCTTCGTAACTCTGTCTCTGTCTCTCTCGGCCTCCCCCCCCCCCCCCCCCCCCTCCCCCTCTCTCTCTCTCTCTCTCTCTCTCTCTCTCCCAAGAATTTCTCCAGCGCGTCCTCTCTCTCTCTCTCTCTCTCTCTCTCTCTCTCTCTCCCCCCCCAAGAATTGCTCCAGCGCGTCTCTCTCTCTCTCTCTCTCTCTCTCTCTCTCTCTCTCTCTCCCCTCCAGAATTGCTCCGCTCTCTCCTCTCTCTCTCTCTCTCTCTCTCTCTCTCTCTCTCTCTCTCTCCCCCAAGAATTGCTCCAGTCTCTCTCTCTCTCTCTCTCTCTCTTCTCTCTCTCTCTCTCTCTCTCTCTCTCCCCTCTCTCTCTCTCTCTCCTTGCTTCCTTCCTTCCCGCTCTTCTCCTCAATCACATGAATGAACATGTCGGAACATCCAGCTTCTGTCAGAAGCATACAGCGGTGCAGAAGCCTCTGTGGTTAATCTGAAGATATGCCAGAGAAACATTCTCCTCATCTGGGTTGCCGGAATAGCTCAGTTGGTAGAGCGCCTGACTCCGTAATCTTGGTGGATCACGGGTTGGGTTCAAATCTCTGCGGGCGTTTCGTACAGGGGGATTTTTCCTCGGAGTTAACATTAGTTCTGACTCCATTTCCCATACAGTCCTTCGAATGAGACTATAAACCGAGGTTCCGTGTGTGAACGCACGCATAATATCTTGCACACACGTAAAATCCCATCACCAACTTTCGGAAGAGTAGGCCAGTTTGGCCGTTGGTATGGATGACACGTTACACACAGCATGCACCCTGCGTAAGAAATGGAAAAAAAGAATGAAGGAAGTAAAGAAACTGAGTGAACGATATTGACTGGATGACACGGGAAACGACTGAATGAAGCGCCAGCTGGCAGCTCTTCAGTCGGCACTACCCAGGTAGGCAGCCCGTTGTGTAAACGAGTGTTGATGAATAAGTGCAAATGGTGGATGTAAGCGCATTGAGTTGTGTAACAAGAAATGCGCTATATAAGTATTATACATTATTATTATTATTTATTATTATCTGGTTTTCCGCTCTCATTCAAAGTAAACAGAAAAGACATGCACAGGAAGGAATGGAGCGGGTTTCAGAGGGTGGGGAACAGAGGAGGAGGAGGAGGAGGAGGGGGGAAGGGGTATAGACAGGGGTAATTGTTGTCATTAGAGGAACGACCCACCGATTCTTTGCAAGCTGTCGGAAAGGGGATGGGAGAACAGAGATCATAACGGCAGTCAGTGAAACGGCACAGCTTACGGTGCATGGACATCCCTCCCCCCTCCCCCCCCCCCCCCCCCCCCCGTCCCCCTCCCCAAATGTGCGAGCACAACTTTTCAGATTCCTTTCTGATTATTAGCTTCAAATGATGACATTGATTTTGTTTTTGTTTTTGTATTGTGGATGAATCCAAACAACGGCAGTGTGCATTTTTCTCTTAGCAAAGAAATCCTTTCTGATCATTACCCTTGAATGATATTTTCTTTTTTTTTTTTTTTTTTTTTTTTTTTTTTTGGCTATGACGATGAAAAAGAAAAAGTGAGAGAAGAAAAAAAAAACTTGGATCAGATCGAGGACTGTGAAGACGGTGTCTTGGTGACCGTTACTAAGCATACATTTGTGAGACATGAAGAATCTGCTGCGATGACATCAAAACTGAAAAAAAAAGGGAGATGGGGTGTGGACGGAGGCAGTAGGAGGGGCTGGAAGAGGGTTGAAAGTGGGGGGGGGGGGGAGGGAGAGTCAAGGGTGCACATTTTATGCATTGTAAAGCTGTGACGCATGGCAGCATCGCGGGAGTTACGCACGGACTGATTCCAAGATTCAAAGGGCTGTATTCATTATTTATTGTTATTGTAGCTGTCATCATCATCATCATTATTATTATTATCATTACTATTGTTATTGTATTCATTATCTATTGTTATTGTAGCTGTTGTCATCATCATCATCATGATTTATTATCATTACTATTGTTAGCTGTATTCTTATTATTGTTATTGTAGCTGTTGTCATCATCATCATTATCATCATTATTATTATCATTACTATTGTTAGCTGTATTCATTATTTATTGTTATTGTAGCTGTTGTTGTCATCATCATCATCATTATTATTATCATCATTATTATTGTTATCATTATCATTATTGTTACTACTATCATTATTATCAATATTGTTGTTGTTGTTGTTGTTGTTGCTGTTGCTGTTGTGTTGTGACTGTTGTTATAATTGTTGTTGTCGTTGTTGTCATCGTCATCCTCATCGTCGCATCGTCATCGTCGTTGTTGTTGTTAATTTCAGTTTAATGTCTTTTTTTTTGTCTTGCCTCCCCATTCCCCTGGCTTCGGCCTTTGGATGTCAAGGTGTTGCGTCGCGACAATAGGAATCTGAGTGTTACAGGAAGGAGACAGTGGCTTTTCTTCTTCATTCAGTCGGTTGGTTGCTTGCTTTCTGTCATTGCTTTTCTTCTTCTTCTTCTTCTTCTCTTCTTTTCTTCTTCTTCTTCTTCTTCTTCTTCTTCTTCGTGTCCCTGTTGTTGTTGCTTTCCTCTGTAGCATTTTTGGATTCTGCCTTCTCTCGTCTTCTTTGCTCTCATGGGAACACGTTGGATTAGTGATGTACATCAGGCCCAACCAGCACGTTGGATTAGTGATGTACATCAGGCCCAACCAGCACGTTGGATTAGTGATGTATATCAGGCCCACCAGCACGTTGGATTAGTGATGTACATCAGGCCCAACCAGCACGTTGGATTAGTGATGTACATCAGGCCCAACCAGCACGTTGGATTAGTGATGTACATCAGGCCCAACCAGCACGTTGGATTAGTGATGTACATCAGGCCCAACCAGCACGTTGGATTAGTGATGTACATCAGGCCCAACCAGCACGTTGGATTAGTGATGTACATCAGGCCCAACCAGCACGTTGGATTAGTGATGTATATCAGGCCCAACCAGCACGTTGGATTAGTGATGTACATCAGGCCCAACCAGCACGTTGGATTAGTGATGTATATCAGGCCCAACCAGCACGTTGGATTAGTGATGTACATCAGGCCCAACCAGCACGTTGGATTAGTGGCGGAGCTCAGACCAACAGCACGTTGGATTAGTGGCGGAGCTCAGGCCCAACCAGCACGTTGG
>CM065715.1:80050927-80053427 GCA_033310375.1 Conus canariensis
TTTAGACAGGATTGATTTGGGCCATGTTTGGATTGGGCTGGATTGGTTTCGTTTGTATACTTTGGACTAGTTTGAGTATGTGGTTTATGTTGGATATGTTTGGTTTGGATGGAATTGGCATGGACTGGTTTGGGTATGTTTGGTTTGGACTGGATTGATTTGCGTTGCGTTGGATTGGTTTGGACTGAAGCGAAATGTGAGTATATCTGGTTTGTTTTGGTTTGGACTGGTTTATTTTACACTAGTTGGGTTTTGAATGTTCGAGACCCTATAACGACGACAAACCAGCTCAAAAGGAAAGCCACGTGCAAAAAAGCAACATCAGGGTAAATCAAGATTGATTCCTATGACAAAAAACTTCGACCTAACCAATCCGCGTGGCCGTGCAGCAGTTAGATCGCGATCTGCCAAGAGGTTCTGAGTTCAAATTTTATCAGAGACATAAATTTTATCTGTGGGAAATGTTCGGTCCTGCAGAGGGCCCCATGCTCAGGTGGTTGGAGTGTTCACCTGAGGAGCTGATGACCGTGAGATCGAACCACATATCAGGTCGATTTTTTTTCGGCTCGAAGACGCTGTCTTTCCACTAAGCAGTAAACGAATACCTGATTCATTTCAGGGAAGGTTAATGGCGGCGGAATGAGAGGGATGAATGCTGCCCTCCATCATATCATGCTCTTGACACGTGTATCTCTGGCACTTCATTGCCGTTATGGCCGACAGGCTGTTGTTCTTTTTTTGTCCATGTTCCAGACACCAAATGGATGTGTCTGAGAATGTTGATCTAATTTCCTGACCCACATTGCATATCTCAGGCTTTGTTGACACCAGGATATCTGTTCGAAAGAAAGCGTGGATCACAACCCTGTCATGTGCTTTCAGATTAGGACGGAACCCTGTCACGTGCTTTCAGACTAGGACAGAACTCCACAGATTCATCTTCATTATGATCGTTGATCATCATTTTGAAAAAGAACTCACAAATCTGGTGGCCTGGTGTGCCTCATTCTTGCGAAGCCCATAGAACGATTCTGTCATGGAACGTGGTGACTGTGGTCCCTACACACCCCACCCTCCTTCACCCCTCCTGGCAGTAGTCAGTGACCTGCGCGAATCCGACAGAGGCGAACAGTGGGAGAGCGAGGCGAAATACTGCTCCCCTCTCCTCAGCATCTTTGGCAGCACTTTCTGGGGGAGAGGAGATGCTCATCCACGCTGGTTCTGCAACTTAGTAGTTACTGTACGGGACATAGCAGACATCGTACTCACACACACACACACACACACACACACACACACACACACACACACACACACACACACACACACATATTGAACTGTTGGATCACAACAGGCACCACTGAGCACTGACGTAATGATTCAGCTGAAAGACAGAGCGGTGTCACCTCTGGTGGGTTTCCTTATGACGATCAGAAATTGATCGCTCCGTGGGGGCCGGAATAGCTCAGTGGTAGAGCGCCGGACTTGTAATCTTGGGGTTGCGGGTTCGAATCGGTACAGTGGGATTTTTCCGTCGGAGTTAACACTGGTTCTGACTCCATTTTCTATACAGTCCTTCGAATGAGACTATAAACGGAGGTTCTGGAAGAGAAAGCCAGTTTGGCCGTTGGTATGGATGACACGTTACACATAGCTTGCACCTTCCCCGAAGTTGGAGTATGGCTGCCTTAATGGCAGGATTTTAAAAAAAAATGGTCATACACACAAAACTTCACTCCCTTTGTTGGGCAGATGGGATTAATCCTTGCCTTTCTATACATGGGGTGTCCGCAGGAATATCAGCCTGCGTACGCAGAAGAAGATCGCTCCGTGTGGGTTAGCGATGTTGTAGCAGCCGCAAGCTGAGACTAGGTGTGGCTGTTGTTTGAGGACGCTGTCCTCCCAGAATGAGCGGCGTGGAGGTAATATCGCTGAGAGAGAGAGAGAGAGAGAGAAGAGAGAGAGAGAAGAGCTCTAAAAACCCTTTTTTTACACGATTCACGTGCGTCACGAGGTAAGGCAACACTTCGTGCCACGCAGTGCCGCTCTTCAGGGCAACCACCTGCGCCGTATTTTGACGTCACGGCACTCCGAACACTCCAGGAAGCAAACACACCTGCAGGCCTTGCAAAAGCAACGGAGACTGAAAAGCAAAACAAATACACAAGGAGGAGAGAGAGAAAGAGAAAAAAAAAGACATACGAAGAAACCCTTGCAGCCGCCGCACTCACCTCCTCACCCTCCATTGCTACATGAACTGTATGCAAAGGATACACGCCACCCATGCCTGAACCCTCCTCCCCTATCCCCCCCCCCCCCCCCCCCACACACACACACACTCTACTCCCCCTCTTCCTTCTCCCCATCCCTCACACAGACGCACACCCTCTCTTCCCTATGTCCTCCTCCTCCACACACACACACACACACACACACATGCACGCACGTACGCACGCGCGCGCACACACACAAATGCGCGCGCGCGCGCGCGCACACACAC
>CM065715.1:80090927-80105927 GCA_033310375.1 Conus canariensis
GTAAGCCTGCCTCTTTCCAATTAACACATCAAGCCTCCTACACAAGCCTGCCTCATTCCAATTAACACATCAAGCCTCCCACATTACATCCGTAGCAGGAAGTTGCCGCAGCAGTACTGGCACTGCTGCAGCTTCAATGGCACCCCAGCAGATAAGACAGAAGAGAAACACGGCTTGGAGAAAATGAAGAAAGGGAGGCAATTCCAAAAACACTGGACATCTAGAGAAAGCAGGGGGTGGGGTGGGGTGGGGGGGAGAACATGAAGGAAAAGGGCTTGAAAGAATAGGGTTAAAAGGTGAAGGTTCCATAGCTTCATGCTGTAGGGACAGTGAGCTGTTAGAGGGTCATCGTGTTTGGGGCACGACATGACGGGAGGCAGTGCCCATCCTTCTCCTTCTGCCGCCTTTAACCTGCCCTGAACTGAATCAGGAGCTAGTTTACGGCTAAGGTGGACAGAGACATGTTTCAAGCTGCACAAATCCGACCGCACCAGTGGATCTAACTTAACTCACGGCCGCCAGCTCCGGAAGCAAACCTTCTCAACAACTGTTTGTTGGCCCCTGTCTGGAATAGACAGAATGTAAGAACAGAACGAAGACAGAATGTAAGAACAGAACGAAGACAGAATGTAAGAACAGAACGAAGACAGAATGTAGAACAGAACGAAGACAGAATGTAAGAACAGAACGAAGACAGAATGTAAGAACAGAACGAAGACAGAATGTAAGAACAGAACGAAGACAGAATGTAAGAACAGAACGAAGACAGAATGTAAGAACAGAACGAAGACAGAATGTAAGAACAGAACGAAGACAGAATGTAAGAACAGAACGAAGAACAAGGCGGACAGAAAAATAGTCAAGACCCCCCCCCCCCCCCCCCCCCTCAAAACAACAACAACACAACACAAAAAAACAACCTCAGAATCAGAAGGGGGAGAAAAAAAAACAGAAAAAAATAGAAAAATAAAACAGGGACAAAAATGGCACAGAAAAGTAGACAAGAAAATAAGGGTTTTTTTTTTAAAAGACAAGAAAAAGAGATGGAAACAGAAAGACAGAAAAATCGACAAAAACTTAAAAAAGAGAAGCAGTAGGAACAGAAAGACAGAAGAGAGGAACAAAACGCAGAGACAGAAACAGACCGGAAAAAAAGACAGACAGGAAGGAAAAAAAAACGGAGACAGAACAAATACAGAGACACACACAGACAGACAGAAAAAACCCATAAAGATAAGGGAAAAAATAGACAAGAACAAAAACCACAGTGGCAGACACAGAAAGACAGCTAAGAACGACAACAAACAGAGATAAAAACCTTTTCTCAATCCATTAGAAAATCAAACATTTTTCTCTCCAAACCTGTTTCTCCAAAAAACAGATAAAGGAATGAACGAAAAAAAGAAACCTAGAAAAGAAAAAAAGAAAACCTCTCTTTTAGATCAGCCACAGGTTTATCTTAAGTGTGCTGGGAAAGGTGGGGGGGGGGGGGGGGGGGGGGCAAGAAAAATGCAAACAAAAAGTAATTTATGAGAATGAAAATAAGCATTAACAATAAATGCAATTCTGGCTCCCTTTTGCCGGTCTACTTTCTGTTTACCCCGAAGCCAAGCCTTTTTTTCGTGTGAGATGATCTTATTTTCGTCTGGGCAGTCTATGACAGAATGGCTGAGGAGTGGAGACAGAAGAACAGTTGTTAAAAAAAAAAGACTGTCGGGGATTTGTATTCGGTGGTGAGGGGATTGGCGGGAGGGAGGGAAAAGAGGATGGGAGGGGGGGGGGAGGACTGGCTACAGTAAAACACACACACACACACACGCACACGCACACGCACACACACACACACACACACGCACGCACGCACGCACGCACGCACACACACACACACACACACACACACACACACACACACACACACACACACACACACACAAAGATGGATGGACTGCAGCTTTCAGGAAATGAAAAAAGTGTGGAATGAAGGAGACAGCCTGTCACAACTGAAGCAGAAAATTGTAAAATAGAAATATGAATATCAATAAATATGCAGCCCCCCCTCACCCCCCCCCCCCCCCCCCCCCCCTCTTTATGTGGAATGGACCCGGTGCTGAATAAGCAGGTTCTTGTTTGTTTCCTTCCTTGCTTGTTTGTTTGTTTGTTGGTTAGTTAGTTTGTTTTCTTTTGTTTGTTTGTTTTTGTTTGTTTGATCGTTTGTTTGTTTGTTTGTATATATGCCTTTGCTTACTTGCTTGTTGGTTTCAGTGAGAAAGCGGGTATGACAGAAAGACGGGAGAGGAAAGAGAGGAGTGAGGAAGAGAGTGGGGATGGTGGGCACGGACCTGGGGATGGAGAGAAGGAGGGGTAGAGAAAAGAAAGTGTGCCTGTCTGAGGAGGAGGGGAGGGGGAGAGCCGGGGAGAGGGAGGGGGAAGGCGGCGTTCTTCTCGATCCAGAATCCTCTCATTTCTCTCTTTCCCTTCCAAGGTTGTTTGTTGTTTTTGTTTTTTTTTCCTCATATCACCTTTCGTCACTCTGAGTGGTTCAACTGTGCCCCATGCGTTGCCTCCAGTCAATTGGTATATCAAGCCCCCTAACAGTACAGCTGTCAGAACTGCAGCGGAAAGAGAAACATCTTCCAGCCGAAATGGAAGTTGCACGCAAGATAAGGATTTCAAAATGGGATTGGGGGGTTGGGTGTCTAAAAGTTGAACGCACAGAGAGAGAGAGAGAGAGAGAGAGAGAGAGAGAGAGAGAGAGAGAGAGAGAGAGAGACAGACAGACAGACAGAGGACAGAGACAGAGACAGACACACAGACACACAGACACACAGACAGAGACAGACAGAGACAGACAGATAGACAGAGGCAAAGTGAGAGAGAGAGAGAGATAGGAAAGAGAGAGAGAGAGAGAGAGAGAGAGAGAGAAAGAGACAGAGAGACAGAGAGAGAGAGACAGAGACAGACAGAGAGAGACATAGACATGAACGGTGGGTTTGGAGGAAGGAAAGACAGTTCTTTTTACAAAGACGAACTAAACAAACGGAACGTAAACACAAAGAGGTATATAAACACTCGCAACACACTTCAACTACAGCAAATCAAAATCAAACTCATTTGCAAACAGTCGTAAGTACCCAGCCCAGCCCCTTGCCTAATGGCGGAAGGGACAGTGAACTGTCAGGTGTGCACAATGTCTGGAGCATGGTATGATGGAAATCAGCGCCCATCCCAGTCCTTCCGCCGCCTGTGATCTGCCCTGACCTGCATCAAGCACCCATTTACTGTGAGCGGAGAGGATTTTCAAGCTGAAAAAATCCAGCCCCTTGAAAGGTTCGAACTCACGACCGTAGCTTCTCAAGTAGACGCTCTGATTATGTGGTTATGAGCCCCCCAAACTCAAACATCTATAATCCGTCGCAACTAACCAGATAACAGATACTACCAGCCGCCGTGGCGAAGTGGTTAGCGTCGCGGACTCCCGGCTGGGAGGTCGCGGGTTCGATTCCCATCAGAGTCATGTGGGATTTTTCTGCCCCGACCGGCTCCCACCCAGAGTTGAGTTTGCTACGGGCTCAGTTGGGAAGACTGAGACCACACAGTCGAGTTTCATCCACTTAATGGATGCGTCTCTGAGAGTGTTGCTCAAATTTGCTGACCAACACTGCAGGTGCCTGTATCTCTCGGGCCTGGTTGACGCCGGGATATATTATGAAAGGAAGCGTAGAGTACAGCCCTGTCATGTAGTCTCAGACCGAAATGGAAATCCGTAGAGGGAAATCCCATCTTAATCATCCTCATTCTCATCGATCAGCATAAAAAAATGTCTCCGATTCTGTGGCCCTTCATGCCCTGCTCTCATGGTGACCTCAATTTCGATGTCCTCTCCACGTCTGTGGCCTTGGTTTGGTTCCGTCGGGGTCACCGGTATCGGCGAGTCCATGGGAGCTGTCGTTGGACGGATGTGGTGGCGCCCTCCGGGGGGAGAGCTCACTCACGCCGGCTCCGCGACTAAGCAATTATTGTCGTCAGTAAGGGGCTTATGAGGTGGTGTCCTGCGTATGTTAGATCAGAACAGGCGCCACTGAACACCACCGAAATGACTCGGCAGCAGTGCAGTGTCTCCTCCGGTGGGTTGCCTCTTGACGACTTGACATTGACTGATCCCTGTGGATTGCCGGTGCCGCGGCTGCGACGGGGCCGACCGGGCTGTGGCTGTGGACGGGATGTCTGAATGAGCGGCGTGGGTGCACTGCCTCTGAGGTGGCGCAGAGGTTGGGACAGCAAAAAAAAAAAAAAAAAAGATAGCAACTAGCGCGACTGCACGCGTGTGCGCGTGCGTGCGCGCGCGCACGCACACACACACACACACACACACACACACACACACACACACACACCACACACACACACACACACACACCACAGAGAGAGAGAGAGAGAAAGCATACATTTGCCAACTTTGCCTATCTATACGTTCAAAGCGTAACAAACTGTAACACTGTTGAGATATTCTGGGAAAAAGAGAAAAGAAAAATGGTCATTTTTCATTGGGGGAGGGAGGGGGAAGGGCTGTGACAGAAAAGGAGGGATGGTGGGATGAAGATAGGCATGCGAAGCACACACACACACACACACACACACACACACACACACACACACACACACACACACACACACACACACACACATACACACACACACAAAACCTGACAAAAGAACGAGTACCCCATTGAAAGCATGCCATTCAGATGGGGGGAAAAATGCCAACAAAACAAAGGCCGAAACGCTTCTCTGAACGTCCAACAAATCGAAGAAAAACAACTTTATCGAAAAGCTTCATTCTCGAGAAAATCAACCAGTAAAAAGGGAAACAAATACACAGACATAAACATGTCTGATCTCTTCGAGAAACGCACACACGCACACACGTACGCACGCGTGCGCGTGCGCACACACACACACAGACACACACACAGTTCCCCGCCCCTCCCCCCCCCCCCCCCTGTCCTACCGCCACAGAACACAGTTGGGAAGCCGTGCAGGAAGGCACTAAAGCCAGTTGATATTGACCATGAGATAAGCAGCCAGAATAACCACAAAGCTGTCTTCATTGGATTTCAGCTTCTGTTGTTCTTGTCGTTGTCGTCGTTGTTGTTGTCGTCGTTGTTGATTGTGATGATGTGTTGTTGTTGCTGCTAGTGTTGTTGTTGCTGTTGTTGTTGTTGTTGTTGTGTGGTGGTGGTGGTGGTGGTGGTGGTGGTGGTGATGGTCGTTGTCGTCGTCGTCGTCGTTGTTGTTGTTGCTGCTGCTGCTATTTTTGTTCTTATTGTTGTTATTATTGTTGTTGTTGTCGTCGTTGTCATTGTATCTGTTGTTGTTGTTGACGTTGTTGTTGTTGTTGTTGACTTTTTTCCCACAAGTAATATTGTCTTTCTTTGGGATGCATCACGTTTTCGTTCTTGCAGATAATAACAGAGAGAGAGAGAGAGAGAGAGAGAGAGAGAGAGAGAGGAGGAGGAGAGAGAGAGAGAGAGAGAGAGAGAGAGAGAGAGAGAGAGAGGATAGGAGGAGGTGGAGGAAAATGGACGAGGAGAGGTGGGTGAAGTGGGAGAGAGGGAGGGAGGAGGTGTATGTTGTCAACAACAGCAAAAAAACAAAAAAAAATTGGCCCCCCCCCCCCCCCCCCAAAAAAAAAAAAAAAAAATGATGAGTGGAAGGCTTGTCGTCATTTCCGTAAAAATACAATACGAATACAATTCCAGTGACGAGCGGTCGGGGAAGCAGAACATTGCAAATTACATTATAATTACGTCAGGAGAGGACCAGTCCTCTTTCATGGAATGTTCCTGAATTTCTTTTTTTCAGGGAGGAGAGGGGTGGGGGGGGGGGGAGGGAAGCGGCAATGGAGGGAATGGAGAGAAACTGGGGGAGACACAGACAGATAAACAGGGAGGTGTTAATAGAAAGACAGACAGATAGACAGACAGATTTACAAACAGACAGACAGATAGGTGGGAAAGTAAGTAGGTAGGTGGGTAGGTAGATAGGTAGGTAATTAGGTAGGTACGTAGATAGGTACGATAGGCAGTAGATAATAGAGATAGATAGATAGATAGATAGATAGATAGATAGATAGATAGATAGATAGATAGATAGACAGATATAGATAGATTTACAGATAGGTGGGAAAGTAAGTAGGTGGGTGAGTAGGTAGGTAGGTATTTAGGTAGGTATGTAGGTGGGTACTAGATAGATAGATAGATACATAGATAGATATATAGATAGATAGATGGATAGGTATATAGATATACAGCTGTAAAAGGAAAGAGGGAGAGATAGACAGACATGCAGACACAGAGACAACCAGGCAGACAGACATACAGACAGACACAGACGGATGGGGAGGAAGGGAGCGTGGGAAGGGGTCAGTTTCTTTGGCACCGATCCTCCCAAACCCTTTCATCACTCTCTTCCTCACTCCTGTTCTCTATTCTGTTGTCATCCTTCATTCATCCTTCTTTGTCTCTCATACTTCCTCCTTCCACTGAAGACACCCAGCTTCACACATTACAGCTCTCTATCATCATTGCACACAGCACTTGTAACAGAATTACTTGGGTTCAATCGTTGAAATGGAGCTACACAAGATGGTCGTCACAAACACGAAAGAAAGAAGAACAGACAAAAACGTTGACAGCTAGTTGAAAAAGGGAAGGAGTGTAATTAAAAAAATAAAAAAAAAGACACCGCCTTGGAAGGGAAAGCAAACAGAGAGGCAGGCACGTAGCACCGAAAATACAAACAAAAATATTTGCCAACTCCTCCACATACACAAGAAAAGCTTAGTTCCAAAACAGGCATCTCAAAATACACAAAGTGAAAACCAAACAGGCAGAGAAACGGGTTGATTAAGAAAAGAGACAGGAACTTTTGTTTCCTGCGAAATGCCTAAACAGACAGACAGACAGAGAGACAGACAAAAACGCAGATCTTTCTTGAAAAAAAGGAAACGAAATAGCAAACAGACAGCTAGACAGAAAAGTAGATTTCTTTTAAACATATAAATGAAATACAGAAGAAAAAAAAAACACTCTAGAAATGAAATAAGAAACAGACAGCCAGACAGATATACAGATCTTTAAAATAAAAAAAAGTAAATAAAATACAGAAAAAAAACGTTTGTTTCCAAAGCAATTTACACCAATGCAGCTCAAGTGAGTTCAGCCACTGAAAGACGACTCACACTGACACAGTGTCTAACCATGAGATAAGCATCCAAAATACATGTAATGCTGGCTGGCTTGCCTGTAGGGTTTTTTGTTTGTTTGCTTTGTTTTATGTCTTCGTCCTGGCAGAAAATGAAAGAAAGGGCACCGACGGCTTGAGCGGAGGAGGAGGAGCAGGAGAAAGGAGGAGGAAGGAAGGGGAGGGGAGTTATGAGGTATAAGATGAGGAGGAGGGATGGGGGACATGACAGAAGATGGGGCAGGAAGGGTAGTGGGGGCACTCACCGATGTGTGCGTGTGCGTGGTGCGTGCGTGCGGTGTGTGTGCGTGCGTGCGTGTGCGTGTGGCGTGCGTGTGCGTGCGTGCGTGCGTGCGTGCGTGTGTGTGTGTGTGTGTGGTGCGTGCGGCGGGGCGGCGGCTGTGCGTGTGGTGTGTGTGTGTGGTGTGTGTGTGTGTGTGTGTGTGTGTGTGTGTGTGTGGTGTGTGTGTAAAACCATGAATATTAATGGAAAACGTCTCGGGGTTTGCAGAAAATGAAGCAAAAAATGCAATGGAAGTGACAGCTAATCAAAAAAGCAGAAAATTATGAATTGAAAAGTTCAGATAGCAATGAAGATGAAGAACCTTCCTGACTGGAATATTTCTGAAATAGCTTTTCATCTTTTTAACAGATAATCAACATGGCGCTTCCTTTGTCCTCCATTATCCCGCTCATTCTTGACATTCGAAGAAACCCATGATGGTGTTCTTTCCCGATGTTTGAGAACCTTAGGGCAAACAGAGGTTTATGCTCTCTCTCTCTCTCTCTCTCTCTCTCTCTCTCTCTCTCCTCTCTCTCTCTCTCTCTCTCTCTCTGAGGGGCAGACAGGCAGACAGACAGACAGACAGACAGACAGACGGACAGACAGACAGACTCTGGGACTCAGACTTTAAGTACTCACGAAAACACCCACGGGTTCATTTAGGTGTAACATGAAAACCTGTTGACAGGTCATAATTCATCTTCAGACTATATATTTCTGGACGTATATGTGGGGGCCATTAGCGTCTTTTTATGTTCATGAAATCATTAACAGACTGTGCCATATGGACCACAAAATCCTCACTGCCAAGCTCTTTTGGGTCTGGCGTATCTGTTAACAGCTGGCCAGATCATTTCGCTCTGAACACTTTGTATCAGGAGCAGCTGTCCAGAAAATGAGTTTCATTGTCGACCACATCACAGCTAGTATTGTCGGTCATCTGTTGTGGCGTTAGTGTATCTACGTCTTTTTATTGGTAGGTCGTCAGCACTGACGTGCTGTCCATAAAGATCACGCCTGTTTATGTTTATTATGCCTTGTTGTAGTCAGTAGTTTTCAGTAACTCTGTGTGGTGTGTGTGTGTGTGTGTGTGTGTGTGTGTGTGTGTGTGTGTGTGTGTGTGTGTGTGTGTGTGTGTGTGTGTGGTGTGTGTGTGTGTGTGTGTGATGGTGTGTGTGTGTGTGTGTGTGTGTGTGTGTGTGTGTGTGTGTGTGTGTGTGTGTGTATGTGTGTGTGTGTGTGTCTGTCTCTCTGTTTGTCTGTATGTCTATGTGTTCTTGTTATTTACGGGCTGGGAAATATTAAAGAAGAGTCTGCTATTGGAATTGACGCCAGCTATCTGCACCATCCAACGAGAAATAGGATGACAGACTCTGCTGAAAAAAAAACATTTTTAAAACACACGCAACAACAACAACAAACAAAAATTACCACATTCAGCTGACTGTGCTGTGTGTCTGAGTCAGCCAAAATAGGAGAAAAAGCGATCACGATAATCAACTGACCGCATCAAATAGGAGAAACACATAACACAACATTCAACTGACCTATCCTCGGAGAGGTGAAAATGGACAATAATTATCTAACTGAGCATGAAATGGGGAAAAAAAGAGTACACAACATTCAACTGAATGTGTCTAAAATAGCCAGGAGAAACAGGACAAAACAACATCCGACTGGCTACTCCCAAATAGCCAAAAGAAAAGGAGGACAAGTCGTACAACTAATGGTGCCTAGAACAGCTAGAAAAAAAAGGCGAACACAATAGTCAACTGACTCTGCCCCAAATAGCCATGAGATACAGGGGAATTCGAATTTCAACTGTCTGCGCCTCAGCTAGCTAGGAGAAAAAGGAGAACACGACATTCAACTGTCTGCGCCTCAGCTAGCTAGGAGAAAAAGGGGAACACGACATTCAACTGTCTGTGCCTCAATTAGCTAGGAGAAAAAGGTTTCAGTTCCAGTTTCAGTTTCATCAAGGAGGGGTCACTGCGTGCGGACAAGTCCATGTACGCTACATCACATCCGCTAAGTTCTGAGACCCACACTGCGCATGATTTTAAGCTGATGGATAAATGAATAAACAACTAAGATGAGAGAATTGAAGAAGAGGGTCTCGTGGCTACGACTTAGTAGATGTCTGACCTACGCATTAGTCCAATGCGCTGGTCTGAACTTGAGTGCCTACCTAACAACATTGTTTGTTTGTTTGTGTTTTTTAAATTTCTTTTTTTTTCTTTTTTTATTTGTGTGTGTGTGTAATGAATGTACAAATGTGTGTGTATGGATGTGTGGGCACGGGCCCATGTGTGTGCGTGTGCGCATGTACGCACACAAACACTCACTTACTCTCTTCCACACACACTCACATACCAACGCTTTCTTGCTCTTCCTTTACGTCTGGATGTGCGGCCACTTCCTGTCTTGATGTTCAGATCTGAAAGATGGTCTATGGTATAGTGGCTTTGCTCTTGTTTGCTTAAGTGATTCTTCAGATTTCTTATCACATCAGATCGGCCAAGCTGTAATCCAGTTCTTATCGTTGCCTTGCCAGCCAGTGTGTCTGCTCTCTCGTTGCCTTTAACTCCAGCATGTCCAGGGCAGTACATCCATATGAGTCTCTCCAATGGAAGGCTGCGCATTAGTTCATTCCAAGCAGGACTTCCCATTCCACTTTTCACTTTCTGAAGTAGGTTCATGGAGTCAGTCAGTATCATGGCTTGTTGAGTTTGAAACTGGCTTGTGGATGAAACCCAGTTGAGTGCTTGTGTTACTACTTCTACCTCCATTGTTAGACTGGAAGTTGTTAAACTGTGCGCATCATTATCTTCCTGGATAGTTCGGCCATTTTGCTTCACTGTGTATCCCCAGCCTGACTTACCTTTGGTGACAGAACCGTCAGTGTATATTACAATATCATCTTTTGTGCAAAGGTCTTCTACCTGCATCTGAATTTCTGCGTTGGTTTTGCCTTCTCGCCATTCTCGACAATGTCTTCCAAGTTCTGGAGCAATGGCAATTTGGTAGAGGTGTTTCAAGTGGTCTGGATAATTCTCCCATTCCTTGATTTCTTTGAGTTCTGCTAACTGGCACAAAAGCTGTATACTGTCTTCTGCCTGTCCCATCCATGATTTTCCACGTCCTAGCCGAGTGTCTTTTGTTTCCTGGACAGCTGCATGAAGTGGGTTTGGGGGATTTTCAAGTGCTCTGAAATATGCCTTCACCTGTTCTAGCTTTTGTCTTGTCTACATTGAAGGAAGATCGAGCAGGTATCGCATAGTTTCAACTGGTGTATCCTTTGTGGTTCCCAGGATCAATCTCATTGCTTCATTTTGAATTCTTTCTAATTTGAGAAGGTTGCTGTTGGACAGTGTTGTAAGCCCTAATTCATTATCAATCACACTGGGTACAAGTGTGTGATACAGTCTGTAGAGATGGCGCTGTTCAATGCCTTTAGCTGCCATTGCTTTCATGGCAGATAGGCATTTTTTTACATTTAAGAACAATATTCTCAACATGCTTTCTAAAGGTTAGCATTCTGTCAAAGCCTACACCCAAATAGCGTAGGTTGTTAGGAGAAAAAGGAGAACACGACATTCAACTGTCTATGCCTCAACTAGCTAGGAGAAAAAGATAACACAACAATCAACTGTTCATGCCTTAACTAGCTATGAAAAAAGGAGAACATGACATTTAACTATCTATGTCTCAACTAACCATGAGAAACGGAGAACACGCCATTCAATTGTCTGCGCCTCAACTAGCTAGGAGAATAACAGAACACGACATTCAAATGTCTGTGCATCAGTCTGCTAGGCGAGATTAAAAAACAAACAAACAAACAAACAAACAACAACAACAACAACAACAAACGCAACTGCCAACTGTCTGAGCCCAACTCAGCAGCTGGCGAGAGCTCCTCCGGTTACAACCGGAAAACAACGTCCCACAATGCTATCCAGGCCAATACCCAGAATGCATTTGTCACTTGCTGGGCCATAACGCGCACTTAACCTCCGCTACTTTCTCCCCCCCCCCCCCCCTCCCCCCCACCTCTCTTCCACCCCGCCCCCTCCATCCCTTTCCTCTCCTCCCTACCCAAAACAATGCCTCCCCATTCTCGTGTCCGACACCCCTTCCCCCTTCCCTTACCCCTGACCTCCCCTCCTCCACTCTCCATCACCCGCACCCGCCTGATGCATGCCAGTGAAAAACACGTCAGTCTAGAGATCAACACACACACACACACACACACACACACACACACACACACACACACACACACACACACACACACACACACACACACACAGAGTTGCAGAGTATCGATAGTAAAGCTTACAAGATATATATATATATATATATATATATACATATAACACACACACACTATATATATATATATATATATATATATATATATATATATATATAGATATATAGATAGATAGATAGATATATATATATACATATAACACACACACACTCACACACACACACACACACACACACACACACACACACACACACACATACACGCACACACACACACACACACCACAGAGTTGCAGAGTATCGATAGTAAAGCTTACACAAGATAGCTCTTGGTGTCTCGGTTCATACATCAACTTTAAGAACTTATATGGAGATCGGAATATTGCCTTTTGAAGAAAATATGAAACTTGCATCTGCAAAATATATTTTAAGAAGTCATACACTACAAAATCTTAATACCAGTGAAACTGAATACCAGTGAAACTGAATTAAAATCAGAATAAATTTTCCTAAACGGGGCACAAAAAATTGATTCTCTAAAACCGATAGCCTCATACACATCTGACATATTTACAAACGCAGGCACTGCACCTCAAAACGTAGCTCCTCGGGTGTCTTTTAGCACTATCCTGAATGGGAACTTAGTAGAGCAAATTATGACACAGACTATACAAGTTTAAGAAAAAGTGATGGACCCTTGCTGCCAACGTATGTTAAGTCACATATAAATGAAACCTATGTAAATCACCTTAAAATCTATACAGATGGTTCCGTACTAGACAATCATTTGTCTGGTTCAGCATTCATAATTCCATCCTTAAAAATAGAGAAAGGTTACCACCTTGGTAAGAATATTTCCATATTTACTGCGGAACTTGTTGCCATTATTATGGCATTAAACTTTCTTCTTGATTTTCGATTTCCTGTATTTCAAATACTACTTTGTGTTGATTCAAAATCAGTCCTACAAGCTCTAACATTTTCGAATACAAGTGTGAGAGCAGAATTTATATCAGAAGTGTACCACTTAATTTATTTTTTGCATTTACGTGGTTCTTATGTCGATTTTTGTTGGGTTCCATCTCACTGTGGATTATCTGCGAATGAAAGGGTAGACCAATTAGCCAAAAAGGCTGCTATCACTGAAACTGATTTAACAAAGATATGCATTCCTTTATCCTTACATGAAAGTTATAGTCTTTTAAAAGACGCAGCCTGGAACTCTATTTTAGATAAGGGAAAAGGCACCAAAAACAAAAAGGGGATATTATTTAACAAGATATCAGACAATAAAACAGGTATCGAGAATCTCTACCAAGAGAGGATTTTAAAAAGTTTGATTTTTAGATTGAGGCTTGATGCCTTTAAAACCAAATTCTGTAAACATGTGACTTGTATTTGTAGCCAGCAAATCACTCCGTTCCATCTAATTTTTTGTGCGATAGAATGAAACCCTATTTACCTGCTTGGTTGTTGAACTCTGAACCGTCGATGTCAGTCTTTGAAGACGTTATCTCTAACGAATCAAACATTTTTAAGTTGTTCAAGGACTGATTAAGAGCCCAACTGGACATTTACTTTAACGTCTATGTTATTGTTCCCCATCTTGGTGTTAGTTGCTTATTTAGTGTTTCTTTTAAAGTTTTGGATTCAGTTATGTGGTGTTTTCTTTCTTTTTTTAATCTAGGCCTAATTACATTATACATACATACGTACGCCCAAAATCAACACCAACCGTTCGCATGCATATACCCAAAAACATCACATGCACACACACATAACACTTACATACTATCTAAGATCACTGTTGGGTGGATAGACGTTAAATTAAAGAACGAATGAACACACACACACACCACACACACACACACACACACACACACACACACACACACACACACACACAGAATATATATATATATAGAGAGAGAGAGAGAGAGAAGGGTAGTACTGAGGATCAGCGTTATATTAAAAAGAGTGCTCGACCAGAGTGGGAGCGGCATTTGCTGTATTAAAAGCAAGTTAAAATCAAGCTTAAAACCTACAGATCTGTTTCGCGCTGTCAGTGCGGTCGTCAGTGTGTAGACTACACCCTGACGACCGCACTGACAGCGCGAAACAGATCTGTAGGTTTTAAGCTTGATTTTAACTTGCTTTTAATACAGCAAGTATATATATATATATATATATATATATATATATATATATATATATGTAGATACATGTTCTTTTCCCCTCCCTCCTCCACTCCCCCCTCCTTCCCCCAAACCTCCAAGGAACACATTGAGCGAGCTACAAATGAAGGGTAGAACGAAAATTAGTTGATGCTAACCATGAGACAAACAGCCAGAAAAAAAAACTCCCAGCCGTGCTCATTTCCCTATCAGCCTTTGTTGTTGTTATCGTCGTCGTCGTCGTCGTCGTTGTTGTTGTTGTTGTCGTTGTTGTTGTTGTTGTTGTTGTCGTAGTTGTTGTTGTTGTTGTCGTCGTCGTCGTTGTTGTTGTCGTTGTTGTTGTTGTTGATGTTGTCGTTTTTGTTGTTGGCTTTTTTCACAAAGTAATAACGTCTTTATGTGAGATGCATCACGTTTTCATTCTTGCAGAAAATGGAAGTACAATGGGAAGAGAGAGAGAGGTAGAGAGAGCGAGAGAGAGAGAGAGAGAGAGAGAGAGAGAGAGAGAGAGAGAGAGAGAGAGGCCAGTCGAGGTGTATGAAGTGGGAGAGAGGGAGGGAAGGTGTGTGTGTTGTCAACAAAACATTAATTACAAAAAAGATTATGAATGGCAGGCTTGTCGTCATTTCCGTAAAAAATACAATAGGACTAGAATTGCAGTGACGGGCAGTCGGGGAGGCAGAACATTGCAAATTACATTACAATCACATAAGGAGGGGAAAAAACGCTCTTACATTGGATGTTCTTCAATTCACTTTTTTTTCTTTTTCTTATGCTTTTTTTTTTTCAGGAGGAGAGAAACAGAGGAAGACGCAGACAGACAAAGAAGGAAGTGTTAATAGATAGATAGATAGATAGATAGATAGATAGATAGATAGATAGATAGATAGATAGATAGATAGATGCATGAATGCATATATAGACGGGTAAAGATTCACACAGAGGGAGAGAGATGCAGAGAAAGACAGACAGAAAAATATGCAACAGTGAGACAGACAGACAGACAGACGCACAGATAAACAGACA
>CM065715.1:80110927-80113427 GCA_033310375.1 Conus canariensis
AGTCCAAAACCCCGTTTACCAAACCTCAATGAGTGGTGACTTATTTCCCCCTATGTATACAGCGACAGGTCGTCCCTCTGGTCAACATCAATAATCAACAGCACTCGCATTTTCAAAAACGACGAAAAATACAGGCTTGATCTTTTAATCATCAGGAAATTGACACTTGCGAAAATAACAACAAAACGTCGGATTTTCTTGCTTGATTTTCTTGTTGTTGTTGTTGTTGATGTTGTTGTTGTTGTTGATGATGTTTTTGTTGTTGATGATGTTGTTGTTGTTGATGATGTTGTTGTTGTTGATGTTGTTTTAATGAACCTTTTCTTCAAAACAGAATTGAAAGGCCCTGCACTCTAACAGACACTTCAGCTGCTACCCCTCCTCAGCTCCTGTTTTGTTTGTGCTGAACGGCGAAATATCACAGGAAACAAGGCGGCTTGACAAGGGTTTGTGTTTGGGGAGAAATGACGGCGATTTGTCACTTTGACGGCGATTCAGGACACAGAAAATAGATAACAAATCCGTCACTTTATTGGCTGGAGTCAACGATCATTAATTTCTGTTCTCTTGTTATGCTGACGAACATTTTCAGTGACTTGGCACGATTCGCCTTCTCTCTCCTCTCTCTCTCTCTCTCTCTCTCCTCTCTCTTCTCTCTCTCTCTCTCTCTCTCTCCTCTCTCTGAGGAGAGGGCAGAAATACCAGCAAAGACAGTGAAAGGAAATCTTACACAAGGCATGGAAGAGTTCAAAATAAACAACAACCAAGTAGGGTAACTCTTGCTCCCATGAACAGAAAAGAATTACATGCCCTTAACTCCAAAACGATGGTTGGTTTAAGGCACCAAATCGCCTAGCAGAAATGCCAACACAGTAGAGCACACAGACCAAACAAGGTGACATCCCCAAACACCTGATAGAGGCACTAAAATACAGGCCTTGCCTCACTCAAGCCGCTTCATGCAAATCCCTCCCTTGCCCCCCCCCCCCCCCCCCCCCCCCCCCGTCTCCCTTCCCCGGCTCACCGTCATCATCCCTCTCCCTCTCCCCTCCCTGTTCTACAAACATCAGCATCTACTGCCGTCCATTCATCAACTTGAAGCCATAGAGAAAGGAAGGGGCCTGGCAGGTGTAGGGTGTTGTGAGAGTTAACAACACACTGAGCAAGGATGACAGTCTGAGATGAGGCTGAAAAAAAAGGGAGAACTATTATTGAGTCTCTCTCTCTCTCTCTCCTCTCTCTCTCTCTCTCTCTCTCTCCTCTCTCTTCCTCCTCCCCTCCCTCCCTCTCTCTCTTCTTCTCCTCTCTCTTCTCTCTTCTTTCTCACTCCTCCCTCCTCTCCTCTCCTTCCTTCTCTCTTCTCTCTCTCATCTCTCTTCTTCTCTCTCACACACTACTCACTCTCTCTCTCATCTCTCTCTTCTCTCTCTTCTATCTCTCTCTCTCTCTCTCGCTCTTCCCCTCTCTCCTCTCTCTCTCTCCTCTCTCTCTCTCTCTCTCTCTCTCTCTCTCTCTCCTCTCTCCCCCAGTTTCTCTTCCCTCTCCCCACTCCCCCTCTCTCTCTCTCTCATCATCTCCCCTCTCTCTCTCCTCTCTTCCTTCCCCCCCCCTCCTCTCTGTCTGTCTGTCTGTCTCTCTCTCTCTCATTCTCTCTTCTTTCCCTCACTCCTCTCTCTCTCCTCTCACTTCTCTCTTCTCTCTCTCTCTCTCTCTATCTATCTCTCTCTTCTCACACTCACATCACTCTCTCTCTCTCTCACTCCTCTCTCTCTCTCTCTCTCTCTCGCTGTCTCTCTGTCTGTCTGTCTTTCCTCTCTCTCTCTCTCTCTCTCCCCACACACATTCTCTACCACTCTCTCCTCACTCCCCCCTCCTCTCTCTCTCTCTCTCTCTCTCTCGCTGTCTCTCTGTCTGTCTGTCTTTCCTCTCTCTCTCTCTCACTCTCTCTCTCCCCCAGTTTCTCTCTCCCTCTCCCCCCACTCCCCCCTCTCTCTCTCTCTCTCTCTCACTCATCTCTCTCTCTCTCTCTCTCTCTTTCCTTCCCTCCCCCTCCCTCCCTCTCTGTCTGTCTGTCTGTCTCTCTCTCTCATTCTCTCTTCTTTCTCACTCACTCACTCTCTCTCTCTCACTCACTCTCTCTCATTCTCTCTCTCTCTCTCTCTCTCTCTTTTCTATCTCTCTCTCTCTCTCACACACACACACACACACTCTCTCTCTCTCTCTCTCTCTCTCTCGCTCGTCTCCCCTGTCTGTCTGTCTTTCCTCTCTCTCTCTCTCACTCTCTCTCTCCCCCAGTTTCTCTCTCCCTCTCCCCCCACTCCCCCCCTCTCTCTCTCTCTCTCCTCGCTACTCTCTTCTGTCTGTCTTTCCTCTCTCTCTCTCTCACCTCTCTCTCTCCCCCAGTTTCTCTCTCCCTCTCCCCCCACTCCCCCCCCTCTCTCTCTCTCTCTCTCTCTCTCTCTCTCGATTGGGAAGAAATGGGAAGGATGCGCCTACACGC
>CM065715.1:80128427-80133427 GCA_033310375.1 Conus canariensis
AAGCACAATTACATCACGCGTTTCGACCTAGTGGGTCTTCTTCAGGCCGGACAATTGACATTCAAAATGATGGAAAAGGACGAACCGACCGTCACCTATCTATTTCTTCGATCGGGTTGCAAAGTTTGACATTGTCCCTGGAGGTTACTATTCTCTGTACAAGAGTCGGGGAAGGAGGGGCGAGGGGGGGCAGGGATAAAAACTAAACGTACTTAGAAAAGAAAGTAAATATGAAATTGGGTAACTCTTGTTCCCACAAGAAAAAAAGATCGGCGTCGTAAGCAGCATTGCTTCGGAGTTATGGGCGTGTATTTGTTTTCTTGTGGGAGCAAGAGTTACCCTACTTGTTTCTACTTAGAAAAGATTTCCTTTTAGACCTCTAGCCTTTAAAAGACAATGTCGAGCTTGTTTCGAAGATGAAGTCGATTTTTTTTCTTAACGCAAAAAACCCAAATTAGAATCTAGATGGCTCAAACTTTGTTTTATCACTCTGTCTCGGCTATTTACATGGCAGTGGCAGCGTAGCCACGGGTAAGACTGAGAAGATAATCCGTTGGTGGAATGGAGTCCGACGAACCAAATGAGGGAAGATAATCCTTTGACGGAAAGAAGCTTCACAAATGTTCGTAGAGCTTCTTTACGTCAATAGATTATCTTCTCTTTCCTGTGGCTCTTTAGCCACTGGCTATTTCAACAACAACAAAAATCACACGCACGCACGCACGCACGCACGCACACACCACACACACACACACACACACACACTCGAACTGAGGACCGACAGCGTCGCAGGCAAACGCTCAGACGATTTGACCATGGGCCCCTTTTATATCTATCTGCCTATGTATGTAGGTAGTGAGTGAGTGTGCGTGCGTGTTTGCATGCATGTATCTACGTGTGTGCGTGCCTGCGCGCATGTGCGCGTGTGTGCGTATGTGCGTGCGTGCGTGGTGTGTGTGTGTGTGTGTGTGTGTGTGTGTGCGTGTGTGTGTGCGTGCGTGCGTACGTGCGTGCGTGCGTGCGCGCGCGCGCGCGCGTGTCGGGCTGAACGATCCGACGGACACTGACAGTTTATCTGACAATAAATTGGTTTCAGTCAGTGTGTGTGTGTGTGTGTGTGTGTGTGTGTGTGTGTGTGTGTGTGTGTGTGTGTGTGTCGGGCTGAACGATCCGACGGACTCTCTAAACTTCCTCGTGACTGACATGGGAAGCTGCCGCAATGAGCATCCTTGCTCTACAACCATCTCTCTGATCGTGTCTGAGCCACTGAAAAGAGCACACGAGATGAGCTTGTCTGCAGGAAGGAAGAACAAGGGGAAGACGAAGGTCAGACGGCGGCGGCTGGGTGCGAGAGAGGGGGGATAGAGGGCGGGTGGTGGCAGATGGGTGGGAGGGTATGAGAAGGAGAAGAGGAGGTGGGAGGGAGGGAGGGGAAGGGTACGGGAGGTAGAAGGGAGGAACAAGACGAAGACTCAGCAAAAGCCAAACCAGCAGGAAATGTCTCCTTGACATTTAGGCGTCTGGATCTACTATAGTGGGTTTCCTACAGGCAGCCATTGGCAACCTTTCGCTTCCCACTTCTCTGCTCTTGTCAGCTGGATGGGCGGAGTAGGAGTGTAAGGAACGGGGGAGAGGGGTTGCCCGGGGGGGGGGGGGTGGAAGATGGGGTAATTGGGATGGGGTCGGGGAGGGTGGGAATGGTGGTAGGGATGGAGGGTGATAGAGGTTGAGTTCGGTCAGCAGTATATTTCACGTTTCTTTTTCTTACTCTGTGTGTGTGAGTGTGTGCGTGTGTGCGTTAGCATACACACACACACACACACACACACACACACACACACACACACACACACACACACACACACACATATATATATATAACACACACACACACACACACACATATATACACACACACACACACACACACACACACACACACACACACACACACACACACACACACGTGCGCACGCACACACACATGCATTCTCTCTCTCTCTCTCTCTCTCTCTCTCTCTCTCTCTCTCTCTCTCTCTCTCTCTTGTAAATGGAATGACATGGAACTGTGTCAATGTAGACAAGAAGAAAAACATTTTGAATGTAAATGAGTCCTGAACCTCCATTGTAAAGTCGTAAAGGACGAAGCATGACGGGCAGACAATGGAAGCTCATTCCACAAAACAAGTCCAAGATCTGAGAAAGCACGCGGATCCTCAGACGTTTTTGGGAGTTTCAATTTCAGTGTTGTTAACGAGGAGTCACTGCGTGCGGATTCGTCCATATTATACGCAACACCGCATATGGAAAGACATGAGATAATAGTGTGCAGGGTTTATAGTCAGATGACTAAATACATTAATGACAAAAGATTGGGGAGAAGGTGTGTGGGGGGGGGGGGGGGGACGGGGGGAGTGGGAGTTCAAGACTTTAGCATATGCCTGACTGCGCTTTAACCTAACGCTTCCTTAACCTAACGCTACGTACAGTGTTAGGTTAGGTCTTCAATTTAACGTCTATACACATTATGTGATATTACAGTGTGTGTGTGTGTGTTGTGTGTGTGTGTGTGTGTGTGTGTGTGTGTGTGTGTGTGTGTGTGTGTGTGTGAGTGCATGCATTCGTGAGGGCGTATGAGTACGAGTATGTGAGTGTTTATGCCTATCCATGCGGGTGTACACGCATGTATCCATGTAGGTGTGCATGTATTTGTGTGTGTGTGCATATGGAAAGTTTGGATTTTCTTAGATGTTTCGGAATCAGGTACTTGGAAGATGTTTGTATCGTCTGAAGAACAGATACATCGTGATGGGATATTCAGATGAACAAGTTCAGACAAGTAAGGGATGGTGCAGTGTCAGTTACATATATCATTGTAGCAATGCATGCAGGTCAAAACTGCTCAATCCGACTGGAACCAGGAAGCCAACACAGATCGGAGAGCAGAGGAGTAACAGGTTCTCTTTTTGGTACTTTAAACATGAGGTAAGCATAACAATTCATAATTATCTGCGATCGACTGATTCTGGGAAACCCCAGCAAGTAAAGCTTTGCAGCAGTGTGTTCCAGAAGGAATCAGAAATGTGACTAGAGTTTGGTAGTTTCTGTAGAAAGTGTTTAAAACAGCTTGGCATATTTTGCTGACTTGAGCATTCATTGTGGGCGTGCCATCTAACATTGTACCCAGGTTTTTGGCTGAAGTTGAAAAGGGGATAGTGTGAGTTGTCTAATCACTTGAGAGTCCGAAACACTAGTTCCGTCAGAAATTCTTATTAATGTAGCTTCAGTTTTGTCTTTGTTAATTTGAAATTTGTTGTGTATGGTCCACAAAGTGCAACCTCTACCAGATTTTCTTTTCTGTTGTGAAGAAACACACGTCCAGATGAGTTATAACGTTTAGTGTCACCAGCAAACATATGATTACGACCAGTGTCTCGCTCGATGATGTCGGAAAGAGGCAGTGCGCAGTGAATGAAAAGAATGGAGCCCAAAACTGAACCTTGGGAGACACCATATGGCAGGGGAGACGTGTAAGTCAAAATTCATTGTGGCTGAACTACTGAGTTAGATAAAGATGACAGGGAAAATGAGAGAGCTTTACTCTGAATTCCAAAGTAGACTGGAGGTGATTCATAAGATTGTTATGGTCAACAGCGTCAAAGGCAGCACTTAAGTCAAGAACAGGAATCACTGAGGTCTGGGTATCGTTGACTGCCTTCAAGAGACCGTTAAATGCGTTTAACAGGCTAGGCTCTTTACCGTGACCGGCTGTGTTACCTGACTGAAATGTATTCTATGATTATCAGCATTCAGAGAATGCACCATCCTAGATAGAAATTTTTTTTTAAGTTTCTTGTGGAATTTTGTAATGAAACAGAGATCTGACACTCGATGGTAAATTCTAAAGATATCTGTGACAGATATGACTTTTGAATAACAGTTTAACTGTAGCGGTGTTTTATTTTGAATAACCGTTTTACCGTAGCAGTGTTTTAATCAACCAGTAACAATACTAGACTATATGCAAACTTTGATGATAGAGGTGAGCAACAGTACATCTTCAGGAAAGCCTTCAAACAAAGGAGATGTTGGAATCAGATGGAGTTTAGGGAGACATTTTCAACATAGTTTTCTAACCATAGCTTCGGATTCAAGGATCATGTCAGCTCTCTCTCTCTCTCTCTCTCTCTCTCTCTCTCTCTCTCTCTCTCTCTGATTTGTTAGTATGACTAAGAAGTGTTGTAATGATGTCGCATATCCAAGTCAGGTTTACAGCACAAGGCCTCGGGCATTCTCCAGTGTTCGGGTATTAAAGCCGGATCTCTCTCTCTCTCTCTCTCTCTCTCTCTCTCTCTCTCTCTCTCTCTCTCACACACACACACACACACACACACACACACACACACACACACCTTTCTATCTCTCTATCACCTCTACTTCCACCACCACCACCACCACCACCCCCTTGTTTCCTTTTCTTTCTCACCACCATTTCTCTCTCTCTCTCTCTCTCTCTCTCTCTCTCTCTCTCTCTCTCTCTCTCTCCCTCTCTCTCTCTCTCTCTCTCTCTCTCTCTCTCTCTCTCTCTCTCTCAGTGTCTTCCTGACAATCAACGTTGTTGATCTGTTTGTCCCTGGGAGCAGTGTCGGTCAAGGCAGAAGAACCACAGGCTCTTGTTCAAAGGGGCAGGGCTAGCACACGGACAACAGAGTCCTCTGACACCTACACGCCTGTAAACGATAGCTCGGAAGAGAATGCAGACACAGAGAGAGAGAGAGAGAGAGAGAGAGAGAAGGCAGGAAGGGGGGGGTGGGGGATGGAGGTGGGCCGGGAGGATTGGAAGCAGGAAAGGGAGACCAAGCATGACGTGTGGAGCGGGAGTGGAAAGGTGACAGGTCAGTAATGAGCCCCCCCCCCCCCCCCCCCCCATCTTCCGCCTCCCGTCCCTCCCCTTCCTCTCTCTCTCTCTCTCTCTCTCCTCTCTCTCTCTCTCTCTGTAA
>CM065715.1:80143427-80145927 GCA_033310375.1 Conus canariensis
ACACACACACACACACACACACACACAACACACACACACACACGCACCACACACACACACACGCACGCACACACACACACACACACACACACACACACACACACACACACACGTACACACACACACACACATAAAAACACACGCACACGCACACACACCACACAACACACACACACACACACACAAACACACACACACAACACACACACACAACCACACACACACACACACACACACACACACACACACATAAACACACACAAAGAGACCCGAGCACGTGCTCACGCGCGCGCGCGCGCACACACACACACACACACACACACACACACACACACACACACACATATATATATATACATACACACACGCGCGCGTGCGCGCACACACACACACACACACACGCCCCCGCGCGCGCGCGCGCGCGCGCGCACACACTGCATACACTGGCACATACACACACACGCATGGGCCTAAGCCCTCCCACCCATGCACACACATATAGATACACACATATACTCTCACCACAAGCACGTGCAATAGTAATAATGGCAAAGACAGTGTTAGGTACGTACCAAAGGTCTGACCAGCGCGCTGGGCTAATGCACAGGTCAGACACCTGCTATGTTGTAACCATGAGACCCCCATCCTAACTTTTCTCATCTTAGTCATAAATTATTTTATTATCCATCAAATTAATCGTGCTCAGCGTGGTCTCGAAACTTAGCAGATGTGGTGGAGCGTCTATGCACTAGTCCGCACGTAGTGACACCTCCTTGATGAGACTGAAACTTAAACTGAAACTTTTAGACTTCGTCGCCTGAAAGAGAGAAATGAACGACGCTGTCTGCCTGATAAACTGTCGTTATGGTCAGTGTGAAAGGAGAGGAGAGGAAGGGAATGAATGAATCCTTGTTGTGGACACCTCATTATTTCCCCTGTGGACTCCTTTTCAGCTCATAGGGGCCTGTTGAATCAAATGAACATTGGAACATTCTTGGTGATGGTCATCTACTGTTTGTATTATTCCCTCCCTTCTCTCTCTCTCTCTCTCTCTGTCTCACTCTGTCTCTCTGTCTCTGTCTCTGTCTCTCTCTCTCTCTCTCTCTGCCTCTGTGTGTGTGTGTGTGTGTGTGTGTGTGTGTGTGTGTGTGTGTGTGTGGTGTGTGTGTGTGTTTGTGTGTGGTGTGTGTGTGTGTGTGTGTGTGTGTGTGTGTGTGTGTGTGTGTGTGCCGTGAGAGAACGAGAGAGAGAGAGATAGAATGTCCGTGTAACGTTATGTGTGTTTGCGTCTGTGTGTGCATGTGTCTGTGTGTGTGTGTATGCATGTGCGCGAGCGTGCGTAAGCATGTTGTGTGTGTGTGTGTGTGTGTGTGTGTGTGTGTGTCTGAGTGTCTGTGTTGTGTCTGTGTCTGTGTGTCTGTGTGTGTCTGTGTGTGATAAATAATCTGTGTGTGCAAGAGCGAGCGAGTGCACCCTCATGGAGACCTGCCTGCGTCCAAACAAGCATTATGATTAATACACGATGTTTTGATGCCCCAACTGGCCATCAGTTTCATCAAAACTTGGGCCTATTCTTCTCATCACAGAGGTCGCACTGGCTGAACCTCCATATTGATATCACTGGCGCTCTTCGTCCCCCGGAGACAGGCCAAAATAGAAGAAGAAGAACACAAAGGAAAAGAAATGAACTTTCAATGTTGGGAGAAAATAGCTGCGCACTCCATCACTATGTAGGCCAGTGGAAGCAAGTTAATTCAAGGCCAGCAACACAGCTGAGAAGCAAGGCAGAAAACACAACAACAAAAAACGAAAGAAAGCCTCTACTTGTTAAGTAAAGTGAGGACAAAAGAAGAACTAACAGATAATAATAATAATAATTTCTTTTTTTTAATGAAAAGACTTGATTGTCCTCTCTCCCCATCTCCTTCAACGAGAATGCAATTACACAAAACACACAAAACTCGCTTGGCAAAACACAGTCTGGCCCGGCAGGCAAATCTCAAGAACCTGGTGGGGCCCTTCAAGTGCTTGTGGCGGCGGCAAAACGACAACCAGCTCCGTTTTTCTTCTGCCAATTTCCCGACACGACGAAGTCCTGTTTAAAGGGAAAGAAAGAAGAAAAGGGAAAAAAGAAAAACCAACTTCCAGCGGAGTGTTGTGATTGGAAATCTGCCCGCAATGAAACGAAGCTTCTTCTGCATTCATAGCAGAGTGTGATTGTTCCCAGTCAATGTTTTCACGGGCCTGTGAGATGGACAAGACCCGCGCATATTCCTGGCTTGTGTGCCCAGCAAACTCAATATAGTTATGGATGGGGGAGGTAGAAAAACAAACGTGTCACTGTTTAAGAGGCGAGAAACGAGATACACCCTTTCAGTTCTGGCAGTAACACTGCAACAAGGCAGGGCCAAAGATAAAGAGGGATGAGGACCAGTGTCTCGCCTCGCTTTCCCCCTTTTCGCATTTTTCAGAGTACTTTTTGTCCATACAAGTCACTAAG
>CM065715.1:80150927-80163427 GCA_033310375.1 Conus canariensis
GTCTTGTATTGCCTTATATGTATTGCCTATTTCACTGCATTGTCTTGTATTGCCTTATACTGTATTGCCTATTTCACTGCACTGTCTAGTATTACTTAATACTGTATTGCCTATTTCATTGCATTTTCTAATATTGCCTTATACTGTATTGCCTATTTCACTGCATTGTCTAGTATTGCCTTATACTGTATTGCCTAGTTCATTGCATTGCATTACCTTGTCTTATACTGTATTGCCTATTTCACTGCAATGTCTTGTACTGCCTTATAGTGTATTGCCTATTTCACTGCATTGTCTAGTATTGCCTTATACTGTATTGCCTATTTCACTGCAATGTCTTGTACTGCCTTATACTGTATTGCCTATTTCACTGCATTGTCTAGTATTGCCTTATACTGTACTGCCTATTTCATTGCATTGCATTACCTTGTCTTATACTGTATTGCCTATTTCACTGTATTGCATTGTATTGTCTTAATACAGTGTCATGTACTACATTGAATTGTATTGTATTCTAATACTGTGTCTCGTATTGCACTGCACCGTATTGTTTTATACGATATTGCGTACTGCATTGCATTACATTGAATTAGATTATATTGTATAGTGCACTGCATTGCATTACATTGTACTATCTTATGCTGGATCACGCACTGCACTGCATAGTTTTGCATTGTATTGTCTCACTGTGCATCGCTTATTGCACTGCATTGAGCTGCATTGTATTGTCTTATAGCGTATTGTGTATTGCATTGCATTACATTGTATAGTCTTATAGTGTATTGCTTATTGCATTGCATTGTATAGTCATAGTGTATCGCTTATTGCATTGCATTGCATTGTCTCATGGTGCATCGCTTATTGCATTGCATTGCATTGCATTGTATAGTGTCATAGTGTATCGCTTATTGCATTACATTGCATTGTATTGTCTTATGGTGTCTCGCTTATTGCATTGCATTGCATAGTCTCATAGTGTATAGCTCATTGCATTGCATTGCATAGTCTTATAGTGTATTGCTTATTGCATTGTATTACATTGCATTGCATTGTCTCATAGTGTATCGCTTATTGCATTGCATTGTATAGTCTCATAGTGTATCGCTTATTGCATTGCATTGCATGGCCTCGTGTATCGCTTATTGCATTGCATTGCATTGTATAGTCTCATATGCATAGTGTATCGCTTATTGCATTGCATTGCATGGCCTCGTGTATCGCTTATTGCATTGCACTGCATAGTCTTATAGTGTATCGCTTATTGCATCGCATTGTAAAGTCTTATAGTGTATCGCTTATTGCATTGCATTGTATAGTCTTATAGTGTGTTGTTTATTGCATTGCATTGCATTGTATAGTCTCATTGTGTATCGCTTATTGCACTGCATTGCGTTGCATTGTGTAGTCTTATAGTGTATCGCTTATTGCATTGCATTGCATAGTCTTATAGTGTATCGCTTATTGCATTGTATTGCATTGTATAGTCTTATAGTGTGTCGCTTATTGCATTGCATTGCATTGTATTGTATAGTCTTACAGTGTGTCGCTTATTGCATTGCAATGCTTTGTATTGTCTTATAGTGTCTCGCTTATTGCACTGCATTGCATTGTATAGTCTTATGGTGTGTCGCTTATTGCATCGTTTTGTATTGTCCTCTAGCATATTGTTTATTGCATTGCATTGCATTGTATAATCTTATAATGTATTGTTTATTGCATCGCATTGCATTGTATTGTCTTGTAGCGTATTGCATATAGCATTGCATTTCATTGCTTTGTCTCATACCGTGTCACGTCATCTTGCATTGTATCATATTGCAATGCATTGCATCGTGTTGTATTTATTGCAGTGTGGTGTGGTGTGGCGTGCTGTGCCATGGTGTGGTATGATGTGGTGAGTTGCATTGCACTGTGATGCCTTCTACTGCATCATGTTCTATAGTATTGCATGCCATTACATTGGATTGGATTGGATCGTTTTGTTTTGTAGTGTATCGGATTCTCTTGTGTCAAGTCATGTCTTATGATATCGTATTATATCGTATTGTTACTATTATTATTATTATTATATTGGGTATTTATATAGCGCCTATCCTCGGTCACAGACCAAGCTCTAAGCGCTTTACAATAAACACACTACCTCACTCACTCATGTTATACTGTGTTGTGTCGTGTCGTGTCTTGTCATGTCGTGTTGTGTGGTGTCATGTCGCATCGTACAGTATCATGTTGCATTCTATTGTATCATATCACATCGCTGAGCAGGAGAGCGAGAGGGGAGAGGGAGGCAGAGAAAGACAGACAGGCATGCAGACAGACAGACCGACAAAGGACAAGACAACATCTTTATTTACGAAGGCATAACATGAACATAAGGCCCTTTTGCATGCTACCCTTGCCAGCGAGGAAGCAACTGGAGTACAAACAGACAGAGAGGAAGGGAGACAGACAGACAGACATGGAGGGAGAGGAAGGGACACACAGACAGACAGGGAGAGAGAGAGGGAGAGAGACAGACAGACAGACAACAGACAGACAGACAGAGACGGAGACACAGAGGCAGACAGACAGACAGACATTCAGACAGACTAACAGACAGAAAAGGAGACTGACAAACAGACCGACAAAGAGACATGCAGGCAGACACAGAGCGACAGACAAGCTGAAAGGCAAACTTAGCATACAGAGAGATTTAGAGACAGACAGAGAGGGGGGGGGGAGAAAGGGGTTGCACATGACACAGAGAGAGAGAGGGAGAGAAAGGTAAGCCACAATTCACCCTTCATAGCCCTAATGGTGTGAGCAGGGCAACAGTTGGCGTGCGACCTAAACAAAACCTCCTCTTCACGTACGGCCAAATGCAATAATTAGTAAGCCGCAGTTGATGCCCTCCCTTGTTGTCTTTGTCGACTGAGAAAGAGAAATTAACGACGTAGTTTGCCCGATAAACTGTAATTAAGGTCGGCGCAAAAGGAGAGCAGCGGAAAGGGGGGGGGGGGGAACGAATCCTTGTTGTGGACACCTCATTATTTCCCCTTGTGGACTCCTCTTCAGCTCATAGGGGCCTATTGAATCAGATAAACATTGTTGGTGATGGCCATTTACTGTTTGTGTTACTCTCTCTCTCTCTCTCTCTCTCCTCTCTCTCTCTCTCTCTCTCTCTCTCTCTCTTTCTCTCTTGCGCTCTTTTTCTCTATCTCTCTCTGTCTCTCTCTCATTGGTGAGAGAAAGATAGAGACAGACAGATCGGTAGACAGACAGATACCAACATATGCAGGAACAGACAGACAGGCAGAAGACAGAGTCTGTGAGTATGAGCATGAGTGAATGTGATGTGTGTGTGTGTGTGTGTGTGTGTGTGTGTGTGTGTGTGTGTGTGTGTGTGTGTGTGTGTGTGTGTGTGTGTGTGTGTGTGTGTGACTGGAAGCGACATACAGACAGATAGACAGACTGACAAATATAATTTGAGAGGGTGTGTGTCAGTATGGGTAGTGTGTGTGTGTGTGTGTGTGTGTGTGTGTGTGTGTGTGTGTGTGTGTGTGTGTGTGTGTGTGTGAGTGTGTGTGTGTGTGTGTGTGTGTTTGGTGTGTGTGTGAGTGTGTGTGTGTGTGTGTGTGTGTGTGTGTGTGTGTGTGTGTGTGTGTGTGTGTGCGTGTGTGTGTGCATGTGCATAGAAGCGCGCCCAGGTAATGGCCTGTATGTGCCTCAGTACAAGCATTCAGATTAATACACTGTCTTTCCATGCCCCACTCATTAATCAGTAGTTTCAATACTGGGGCCTCTTCTTCTGTTAACAGAGGCCGTACCAGCCGAACAACTCATATTGATATCACTCGCCCTCTTCATCCAGCAAAGAAGAAAAGAAACGAAAATGAAAAGGATAAGAAATGGGCGCCCCCTACCAATGAACTCTTACTTTCTGGAGAAAATAGCAGTGCACTCTCATCACCATGAAGGCCAGCAGAAGTAAGTTAATTCATAGCCACTGACACAGCCAAGAAGCGTGGAAGATAACACAAAATAGAAAAAAAAAATCCTTGCTTGTTAAGAAATGAGATTAAAAAAAAAACTAAAACATACTAAAAGCTGAAAAAATGAAAACCCTTGATTGTCCTCTCTCCCTCATCTCCTTCAACGAGAATGCAATTACACAAAACACACAAAACTCGCTTGGCAAAACACAATCTGGCCCGGCAGGCAAATCTCAAGAACCTGGTGGGGCCCTTCAAGTGCTTGTGGCGGCGGCAAAACGACAACCAGCTCCGTTTTTCTTCTGCCAATTTCCCGACACGACGAAGTCCTAGTTTAAAGGGAAAAGAAAGAAGAAAAGAAGGAAAAGAAAAAGCAACTTCCAGCGGAGTGTTGTGATTGGAAATCGGCCCGAAATGAAACGAAGCTTCTTCTGCATTCATAGCGGAGTGTGATTGTTCCCAGTCAATGTTTTCACGGGCCTGTGAGACGGCCAAGACCGCGCATATTCCTGGCTTGTGTGTCTAGCAAACTCGATATGTTTATGGATGGGGGAGGTAGAAAAACAAACGTGTCACTGTTAAAGAGGCGAGAAACGAGATTAACCCTTTCAGGTCTGACAGTAACGCTACAAAGAGACTCGGTCAAAGATGAAGGGGGGAAGGATCGGGTGTCTTGCCTCGCTTTCCTACTAATCACCTTTGTCAGTGTCCTCCTGTTCGCCCATGTTGGTCACTAATACTTTTGGCGAGAAAACTCTTCCATTGACTGGGCTACCCTCTCTTGTAACCAAGCATGGCAACATCTTCTTGCTTGCTGTTCAGTGAAGTTGACCTCCTTCCAAGCAGCCTTTGCCTGCATTCAAACCACCATTTATGTGCTTCAAACGTTAAGGTTTGACACGATCAGTGGGGTGGCAAAGTGTGGCAGACAGAATGCCAATCCATGCACAAACGGCAGTCACAGAGCCTGTCAGGGTGTAATGACTGTTCTAAATGTGCACAATGGATCGCCATGTATGCAAAGGTGTAGGATATGTTCTTGACCATTCTACATCTGTGGCTCGGTGTAGATGTTGCAGTTCTGAATCATCTCAAGCAACTACTGTGAAGCAAATTCATCTTTATCGTTGGACGAAGATGAGGAAAACATTTACGCATATCTCTCTTTCTCTCTCACTCTCTCTCTCTCTCTCTCTCTCTCTCTCTCTCTCTCTCTCTCTCTTCTCTCTCTCTCTCTCTCTCTTACACACACACACTACTACTAATGCTGAAACTGAACATTCAAACTCTTCATGTCGGCATTGCATCTTACATGGTGTACTCGGACAGCAACAGCAACAACATTAGCATGTGTATTGTTCTGCTTTGAAAACAAGCACACATTAACTATAAAACCTGCACATTGCTAGAAAGCAGTTATGTGAGAGAGAGAGAGAGAGAGAGAGAGAGAGAGAGAGAGAGAGAGAGAGAGAGAGAGAAGGCAGAAGGCAGATAGACAGACACACAAATATACAGACAGGCACAAAGAAAGAATGAATGAAGAAGACAGACCGACAGAAACAGACAAATAGAATGAAAGATGGATCCATATTTTTTTTCAGAATTAGGTCAAGGTCTAACTAAAGGGAATGAATTGCACATTCAAAGAGAGAGAGAGAGAGAGAGAGAGAGAGAGAGAGAGAGAGAGAGAGAGAGAGAGAGAGAGAGAGAGAGAGAGAGAATTACAAATTGGATCGCGAGTCGTGACAAGGAAATCAATCGTAGTTCTTGTCAGGAGGATTTTGTTGTCGTTCTTGTTGCCGCTGTTGCTGCCACACTGTTGTGTGCTGTTTTTCAAATGAAAATGAGGGACTACTACTGCTGTCAACCATACCATTCCCTGTTTAGATAAAATCGTGTCAAACCGCTGTATCGACCCCAAAGTCTGCAGGAGTCTGGAAAGAGGGAGGGAGCGGATCAGAGGGGGAAACACGCACACACACACACACACGCGCGCGCGCGCGCACACACACACACACACACACACACACACACACACACACACACACACACACACACACACACACACACATACTCAGAGAGAGAGAGAGAGAGAGAAGAGAGAGAGAGTGGAGGGGGTGAGAGGGAAATGTAAACTGCTGCTCCGTCCAAGCTTTCACCTAATTGTGTAACTCTTGGGTATGAGGTTGAACAATACTGTCCAGGGTTTCCTCGCGTATTATGATGGACTCATACAGTTTCTCTTGCGTGTTGTATCTGCTTCATTACGAAACAAAAGTACCATGAACTCCAGATTAAGAGGGATTGGTAGACAAACACTAACAGAGAAGACAGACTGTTCACGACATGCCACTTCGTGGAAAATTAAGTTTATTTTTCTCGAAAATTGTCAGTTATTTACCAACAGCGTTATCACCTGATGACAGGGATCATAAAAACAGGTTTTCCATGACAAACTAAAATGAAAAACCCTCGGACATTATGTGAACGGACTGTTTCAAACCTGTACTTGCCCGATATACTCAGTTGCGTTTCTCTGTCCAGAGACAGAAGTAAGATCCTAATACACAGTCTGCTCTTTCTGTCTGCTCATGTCGTAATGTTGCAAAGTGTGATGACGCCGGATTTAGTTTAATTCAATGTTTTCCGCTGTGCCCTGCAAAACTGCTGTGTTTTATAAGGTAATAAAACTCATTCTTGTTCTGGTTCGGGGGCCGGAATAGCTCAGTGGTAGAGCGCCGGACTCGTAATCCTGGGGTTGCGGGTTCGAATCTCCGCCGAGCCGTTTCGGTACAGGGGGATTTTTCCCATTGAGTTAGCATTGGTTCTGACTCCATTTCCCATACAGTCCTTCGAATGAGACTATAAACTGAGGTTTCGTGTGTGAATCCACGCATAACATCTTGCACGCACGTAAAATCCCATCACCAACTTTCGGAAGAGAAGGCCAGTTTGGCCGTTGGTATGGATGACACATTACACATAGCATGCACCTTCCCCGAAGTTGGAGTATGGCTGCCTTAATGGCGGGATAAAAAAAAAACGGTCATGCACACAAAACTCCACTCCCTTTGTTGGGCAGATGGGTTTAATACTTGCGTGTCCATACAGGGAGTGTCCGCAGGAGTATCAGCCTGCGTACGCAGAAGAAGTTCTGGTTCTACTGCATTGTGCTGCTTCACATTGCATTACATTTTCTGGTCCGACATGTATCGTGTATTGCATTGCATTGCATTGTCTTGTCTTATAATGTATTGTGAACTGCATAGTCTCATACTGTATCGCGTAATGCAAGAAGACGACGCGATATACTATAAGACGATACAGTGGAATGCAATACGCAATACAGTATTGTGTTGTATTGTATCATGTTACAGTTTGTCACACAGGTTGTTGCATCAGGTTGTATTCTATTGTGTTGTGTAGTGATGTGGCGTGGCGTGGTGTGGTGTGGTGTGGTGTACTACTGTGTGGTGTGGCAGATTGAGTTGTAGTGCATCTTGTTGCATTTTATTACTTCATGCCGTTCTGTATTGCATTGTGCTGGGCTGGATAGGATCGTTTTGTATTCTACTAAATCACATTCATATTGTACTATGCCGTGTTGTGTCATATGACACTATGTCATATCCTACTGTGCTGTGTTATGTTGTGTCGTGGTGTGGCGTTTCGTGTCGTGTAGCATCATATCTATGATCTCGTACTGCGTTGTGTTGTGTTGTGTCGTGTCGTGTCGTGTCGTGTCGTGTCGTGTCGTGTCGTGTCGTGTCGTGTCGTGTGTCGTGTCGTGTCGTGTTGTGGTTGGGTTGCGTTGCGTTGCGTTGCGTTGCGTTGCGTTGCGTTGCGTTGCGTTGCGTTGAGTTGCGTTGCGTTGAGGTGTCTTGTGTTGTGTTGTGTTGTGTTGTGTTGTGTTGTGTTGTGTTGTGTTGTGTTGTGTTGTGTTGTGTTGTGTTGTATTATATGACATCATTAAGAGTGAGAGAGAGAGAGAGTGACAGACAGACAAACAAACAGACAGACAGGCAGATGGGCTGACGACCAGACAACTTCCTTATTTATGGGGGCATACCATAAGCAGAAGGTCTTTTTGCATGCTGCTCCTGTCCATGAGGAGAGACCTGTAGACTGAGAGTAAGGGAGTTGGACAGACAGACGGACATGGCGGGAGAGAGAGGAACAGACAGACCGACAGAGAAAGAGAGAGACAGAGAGAAATATGAAAGGGAGAGACAGACGGGGGGGGGGGGGGGGGAAGATAGACAGACAGAGTAACAAAGAGACAGGCAAACAGACACAGAGAGACAGACAAGATGAAAGACAGATGCAACACACAAGAGACAGAGAGAGAGAGAGAGAGAGAGAGAGAGAGAGAGGAAGGGAGATATGGAATATCAGAGAGGGAGAGAAAGGTAAGCCACATTTTACCATCCATAGCCCTAAAGGTATGAGCAGGGCAACAGTTGGCGTGTGACCTCAACAAAAATATCTCTTCACGTACGGGCAAATGCAATAATTATCAAGCCGCAGCTGATGCCCTCCCTCGTTATCTTTGTCGACTGAGAAAGAAACATTAACCACGCAGTTTGCCCGATAAACTGTAATTAAGATCGGTGCAAAAGGAGAAGAGAGGAAGGGTGGGGAATGACTCCCATTGAATCAGATAGTAACTGTTGGTGATGGCCATTTACTGTTTGTATTACTCCTTCATCTCTTTCTCTCTCTCTCTCTCTCTCTCTCTCTCTCTCTCTCTCTCTCTCTCTCTCTCTCTCTCTCTGTATATGGTGTGTTGGGTGAGGGGGTCCTGCGAACGTGCGAACACATGAGTGAGTGTGTGTGTGTGTGTGTGTGTGTGTGTGTGTGTGTGTGTGTGTGTGTGTGTGTGTGTGTGCGTATGCGTACGCATGTGTGTGTGTGTGTGTGTGTGTGTGTGTCTGTCTGTGCATACGCACATGCACGTGTGTGTGTGTGTGTGTGTTTGGTGTGTGTGTGTGTGTGTGTGTGTGTGTGTGTGTGTGTGTGTGTGTGTGTGTGTGTGTGTGTGTGTGGATGTGTGTGTGTGTGTGTGTGTGTGTGTGTGAGTGTGTGTGTGTGTGTGTGTGTGTGTGTGTGTGTGTGTGTGTGTGTGTGTGTGTGTGTGTGTGTGATGTGTCCCATGAGAGGGAGAGAAAGAGAGAGTATATCTGTTTGTCATTTCGTGTGTTTGTGGTTATGTGTGTATACATCTATATAATCTGCATATGCATGCGCATGTGTGTGTGTGTGTGTGTGTGTGTGTGTGTGTGTGGTGTGTGTGTGTGTGTGTGTGTGTGTGTGTGTGTGTGTGTGTGTGTGTGTGTGTGTGTGTGTGTGTGTGCTATATGTGTGTGTGTGTGTGTGTGAGAGAGAGAGAGAGAGTGAGAGAGACAGAGACAGAGAGAGTGTGTGTGTGTGTGTGTCTTCTGTGTATGCATGTGCCCATGAGCACATCTACACAGAGACCCATCTTTGTCCAAACACAACCATTATGATTAATACACAGTGTTTCAATGCCTTAACCCTTCGTCAGTAGCTTCAACGCCAGAGTGTTCTTTTCACGAAGGCTGCTCAAGCTAAACACCTCATTCTGATATCACTCGCCCTCTTCTTCCCCCTGGGAAAGAAAAAAAAGGAAAGGAAGAGAAACGGGAGCTCCCTACCAATGAGCACTTACTGTCAAGAGAAAATAGTGGTGCATTCCGTCACTGCAGGGACCGGTAGAAGCAAGTTAATTCATCGCCATTGACACAGCCAAGAAACACGCCAGATAACAAAAGAAAGGAAAACAACTCCTTGTGAAGTTAAGTCAGGACAAAAAAGTAAAAGATTACAATGCATTAAAAAAAACTCAGTTGTCCTCTCTTCCTCATCTTCTCCAGGGAGAATGCGATTACACAAAACAAACAGAACTCACTTGGCAAAACACAATCTGGCCCGGCAGGCAAATCTCAAGAACCTGGTGGGGCCCTTCAAGTGCTTGTGGCGGCGGCAAAACGACAACCAGCTCCGTTTTTCTTCTGCCAATTTCCCGACACGACGAAGTCCTAGTTTAAAGGGAAAAGAAAGAAGAAAAGAAGGAAAAGAAAAGCCAACTTCCAGCGGAGTGTTGTGATTGGAAATCGGCCCGAAATGAAACGAAGCTTCTTCTGCATTCATAGCGAAGTGTGATTGTTCCCAGTCAATGTTTTCACGGGCCTGTGAGATGGACAAGACCGCGCATATTCCTGGCTTGTGTGCCCAGCAAACTCGATATGTTTATGGATGGGGGAGGTAGAAAAACAAACGTGTCACTGTTAAAGAGGCGAGAAACGAGGTCCACTGTTTCAGTTCTGGCAAGAACGCTGCAGCAAGGCTGGGCCAAAGATGAAGAGGGTGAGGTCCAGTGTCTTGCCTCACTTTCCCACTAGTCGCCCTTGTCAGAGTTTTATTCGCCTGGGCAGGTCACTATACTTCCGGGCACGAGAATTCTTCAGTTAACTGGACTGCCATCTGATGTAACCAAGTATGGAAACATCTACTCGTTCGACCTACTGTCTTCTACGTGGCCTTTGTCTGAGTTCAAACTGCCATGAGTGTGCTTCAGAATTGACAGTTTGACACAATCAATGGGATGACAAAGTGTAGTGGACAGAATCCTGATCCATGCACAGGAGGCAGCCACAGAGCCTGTCAGATCAACAGGATGTAATGAATGTTTTCAATACGCACAATGGGTCGTCAAGTATGCAAAGGTGTAGAATACTGATCCTGTCACTTCTACTTCTTTGGCTCAGATAAATGTTGCATTGCTGCATCAACTGCAGCGACTGCTGTAAAGCTGATTCAACTTTGTTACTGGATGAAGACGAAAAGATATGCACAGAGCTAGCTCGTTCTCTCTCCTCTCTCTCTCTCTCTCTCTCTCTCTCTCTCTCTCTCTCTCTCTCTCTCTCTCTCTCTCTCTCCTCTCTGTTCCTTGGCTGGAATTCTAAGGTTCACCATTATTGAGATCTTTTGCATAATCCCATCATTAAGGTAGCTACATTCCATCTTCGGGAATGATGCCTAAACACGACGCCAGTGTGCGTGCATTTTTAAGTTCATGTTACCCATTCCCCCCCCCCCCCCCCCCCCCCCCAGCCTTCTCTTTTCTGACAGGTGGAATGAGAATGAAAAAGCATGCAAGATATTGGTGAGCATGTGTGTATAAGCACGGGATATCAAGTCAAAAGTCTCATCTCACGAACTAGGAGGCGACTGGAGTCTGTGCAGTTGTTTACTCCAAAGAGAAAATCCCTTCCAACCTGGCTGTCTTGGGTGGGGAATCGAACCTTTGGCCTTGGAAGAAAGTCTGATGCCTTGGCCACAAGGCTAATTAGGCTCCCATCCAGAAATGTCAAGGATGAAAATACAAGTATGTAAAAGAGTGACTGTAAACATCAACCACGGCAGGGAAATACTGAAATTTCAGAACTGTCTGTGTCTAAAGGGTTAAAAGAAAGCAGAAAGATTTCTCCGCTTTTTGTGTTCAGTGCGTCTGTCAAGTCTGATTGGTGTACCTTTTCTTTGAGCGCAGACGACAACACACGCTGGCTTTCTAGGATGTTGATTCAGCTCGCATATTTTGTTGACATGTGCATGGAATGTTTATCAACTATTCGGAGCCTAGGGTGTTTACTTTTTGTTTTTTGTGTCTTGGGCTTCTTTTTTGTTTGTTCAGGTGGGGGGGGGAGGAAAGGGTGTGCTTTCTTTTGGTGGTTTTTTTTCTCGATTTATTTGTTGTTTCTTTGTATGTACAGGTGCATATTCAAGTTCACCACAATTTTCACTGGAATCTATCAAGGCGATTATCTCAAACGCATCATCTTTAGTAACATTTTTGTTTATGTACTCATCAAATCGTTAGTACGAGTTACCTACAGATGCACTGACAAGACATGAACAAGCATACGAATAAATTGTTCCTGGTCATCACTCCTTTTTGTGGAATGGCTACCCTCCTTCCTCATTGTAAGCAATCTCCTGCCCCCCTCCCCCCTACTTTCACCCATCACTCCTCCCACCCTACCTCTCCTTCACCAGAAATGAAAGTAGCCCATCCTCAAAAACGAAGAGAGAGATGGCGGGGGGGGGGGGGTAGCAACAAAAAAGTCATGATCAGGGTTTCCAACCAGCATTCTCGAGACATGTCACACTGCAAAACGTAGCCAACTAACCCTGCGGCCATCGAAGACTTGTATTCACGATTCGTTGGTCAGTGGTGTCATAATTTAATTGCAGAGAACCTGAGGCGGTCTGGCCGCTCGCCTCCCTAATCACCACTTTAAGACAGCCGTTAGCCCCCTCCAATTCCTTCATTCAGCAATTGGATCCCACTCCATTTAGCCTGATGGAAAGGTGGCCTCCTGCTGGGTAATTCATTTACTCAGGAAGTGAGGAAATTCCGGGTCCGCAATCCCTCTGCTCCCCACCTCCCTCCCCTTCTTCCCAACACCCCCACTGCTTTCCCATAAATCACCCACCCCTACCCTTCCC
>CM065715.1:80173427-80175927 GCA_033310375.1 Conus canariensis
CATCTCGAATGTGTGCTTGTTTTCAGTGTATCTAATGAAGTCCATTAGCATCTCGAATGTGTGCTTGTTTTCAGTGTATCTAATAAACTCCATCACTATCTTGAATGTGTCTTCGAGCCCATTCTCAGCCTGTCACACTTCTATGAAAACCACGCAACAACCTAAAAACATGTCAATTACAAAAGGAGGTTCACAGATATGGGATGTCAACTTTATCAAAAACATGAATTTGTAATTAAGAGATCATGGAGCGATATTTTAATGCAAAAATATGTTGGCGATTCACTGAATAATTTGGGGGCTATTGCATATAGCTTAATAAACTTGTCTCTGAATTAGATCGTAATGATATATGCCAACATTACGTTACAGATTGTCACGTGCACACATAGAGAAGAAGTAACCCCTTACACAAGGTTAGACAAGACTTTCTCATTTCAGTCCGGCTGTCTGTTTTATTGATGATGCAGAAATTGAATGCGGGTATAGATAGGATCACTGTCTGTCTCGAAAAAAGTAAGATCTGGCCAAATAAAATGTAGCATCTTCTGGCAATTTTATTCATCGTTACTAAACGACGAAGACTCGTAAGTGTAATTATGGATAAAATGGCAACAATCAAAGAATGCACTACAAGTCCATACGCGAGAGAATCGATAAACACAATTCCCTTACTTGATAACATATCCCTGATTTTTTTTTCTTGAATTCCTTTTTCTATGAAGATTAGGTCGTATTATAATCACGCCTCCATGAAAAAGAAGAAGGAAAATAAAGAAAGTATAAGACTTCAAAATTCTGTTATTTTTGTGACTTAGAGAAATAACATTATGTTAAAGAAGAATCTTGCCAAGATTGTTGACAGGGGTCATGACACGCTGAGCAACCAAGCAAGGAAGCCAAAGATGTTTATGAATGCTTTTATAAGTAAATAAATATTGAGGACTGTGGAATGCATGCTCTTGTTTTCAAAAAAATCCCCAAGTTAAACATTAATGAAGCAAACGATTTAGAAGGTATCGCTGCATTTGACGAATCATGCTATGTATAAAAAAAAAAACATGAAAAATAACAAAAGTGCAGAAACAGATTTAGCGTAGGTTTTTTTTTTATATACCTTGGAAACAAACTAGGCCTACTGGAGGTAGAGCATTGAATGCCATGTTTGAATGAGGCGAACTGCCTTGCGTTCAGAGACAAGGAATAATAATGTGTACACGTAGATGACAAATCCAGATTTTTTAGAACCGGAGACCTGTATCATCTTGACATGCAGTTCAAAAAGGTGGAGCATCATGTGATGAAAATCATCTAGAGACCGTATTACCAACACTTACGAACAGGGATCAGACGAATTTTAAATGGTAAGCATAGGGGAAACAATCTCAGACTTATTTACAATACAATAACTTATACTGATGAAAACAGTGTACCGAAGTTCTCAATTATTTTGACTGTGAGAAAGCATTTGACAATGTTGTCCAAAACTCATGATTTAATTATTAGAAGCTTTTGGTTTTCAAGAGTGCATATGCAAATTGGTGGCAACATTACATAATAACAAGTCTTGTGTCCTAGTGAAAGATCTAAGTTCCCGCTGCTTTAATATAATGCGGTAATGCAAACAGGGCGATCTGATTTCTTCTTATTTATTTATTCTACATTTCAAAACATAGCCGATTATGGCACTTCAATGAATAGATGTTTGTGATATTACTACAGATAATACGGAACACAACATTACAGATATGTCAGTAAACAGCTGACTCAAAACTTCCTCAGGCAGGATTTTTTAAAAATCGTTAGCATACAGATTTACATTAAACATTCATAAACCAAACTTACCAAACAAAAGACAAAACAAGCGTACTACTTTGAAGGAAAACTTTCAAGTTCACATTTACTTTTCAAATGTGAGACTTCAAAGACTTATATCATTTTTTTCTTTCAAAATACTCCACAGACCCCTGATGAAAATTGTATTTTATTCAAAATGTAGCAAAGAAAAATGACATTTTCCAATATGAACGATAGAGTTAGGTGTTCTTGCTTTTCTTTTTTTCTTTTTTTTTTTCTTTTTTTTTTTTTTTGGGGGGGGGGGAGAGAATAAGGGAGCGGGCGTCATTTTATTATAAATGCAACTCCAAGCAGCTGCTTTTCTCCTTTGTTTATTTATCTGTCTAAAAGTACAGCACACTAATATAGATGTTACATTTGGATAGCCCAACATGCACGCCTTTGACGTTACTGGAGTGTCGTTCTTGTTCGCGGGATCTTCCCGTCCTGTACGGCGCCTGGTTAGCTTGGTGGGCAGTGCATCCAGTTCACAATACCGAAAAGTACCTAACTCCTCTAATGACCCCAATCATCCCCAGTCCAGGGCTACTTTCCGAGCAGCACGTTAATGCCGACCACTCCAAGACTTCAACAAGATGTACGAGCTGCAGCAACGCTGGTGCCAATACCCATCCCTTTTTATCTAATGCTTTTAACCCTTTCG
>CM065715.1:80185927-80188427 GCA_033310375.1 Conus canariensis
ACGTCACGAGGAAAACCCACGAGGCGGGAGATCGCTGCTCATCCGGGTTCTATTGTCCGACATTTTGGATTGTAATGCCGCGCTATGAGTTCAGCTCCTTCGCCACTGAAAAAGGAGGTAACAAGTATGTCAGCGAGCGTCTTCTGGTCGGAACAGGATGTGGTCACAAAGAACGACCCACGTAGCAAAAAGACACACGGCATAGATAGTTAGTGAAAGGTTAGAAATGGCAGTTTTGTAGGGGTTGGGGGGTGGGGGTGGATAGTGAAAAATAGGAAAATTATCTATCTACCTATTTGCCTAGCTGTCTATTGATCAATCGATAGACAGATTATCAGACAGACAGAGAGACAGATAGATAGACAGATAAACACTTTACACACACACACACACACACACACACACACACACACACACACACACACACACACACACACACACATATTATAGATAGATAAAGTAATAAAAGGGAGTACAGTAGTGCAAGTTGTAAAAAGTATCCAAAAGTTTACAAAAGAGTTAAAACCAAGCTAAAAGTAAAACAAAAGAATTGAAAAAGAATTACACCTAGAAAAAGCTCCAAAATACATCACAAAAGAGTAAGAAGAGTCCAAAAGTAGTACGGAACAGTAAAAGCAGCAAAAGTCAAAAAATAGTTAAATGTAGCTCCAAAGCAGAGAAGCAGGAAACCGTAGCAAAATGTAGAAGACGGCAGCAAAAACAGTTATTCTGGTTTAGCAGCAAGCAATAGAACGTACTAAAATGCTGCTCACACAGTTAGAGGAAACTGTTAGGACAGTAAATGTAAAGTACTCACATGGTAACTAAAAGGCGTCAAAAGTAGTGAAAGCATTAAACAGCATCAAAAAGCAGAACAAGTGCATAAAAAAGGTAGGCAGAAGTAGAGAAAGAAGTAGTCTGGATTGACTGGACCCCTGATTTTCCCCAGTTCTTCCAGTACGTTGCAAAACAGTTGTCAGTAGTTCATCATGCGTTCAGCTTTACTGCTGTTACAGTTTGTCTGATATTATTGCCTCTCTCTCTCTCTCTCTCTCTCTCTCTCTTCTCTCTCTCTCTCTCTCTCTCTCTCTTTAATTTTTTTTTTATTTTTCACTTTGTTATGTCTCCGTTGGTGTTTTTCTATGTCAGTGTCTCTCTCTCTCTCTCTCTCTCTCTCTCTCTCTCTCTCTCTCTCTCTCTCTCTCTCTCTCACACACACACACACACACACACACACACACACACACATACACACACACACGCACACACACGCGCACACATACACACACATACACACGCGCGCGCGCGCGCGCACAGATGGTGCCATGCCATCTTTGATGAAAGTGGATGACAAACCTGAATATGAGAGAGAGAGAGAGAGAGAGAGAGAGAGAGAGAGAGAGAGAGAGAGAGAGAGAGAGAGAGATGAACAATTTCCCCTGAGTGCTGATGTACTCCCATGTCTATTTCATTCTGTAACGTAATCAAGGTGTTTGATCAGACAGAGGGAAATAAAAACATATAAGTGAATAACAATGTCAGTTTCAGGTTCAGTTTCATCAAAGATGTAGGTCAAAAGGGGAGACAGGATTGGCATCTTGCATCGCCTTCCCACAAAAAAAAAAATTCCCCTTTGTCGGAATCTCGTCGCGAAGGTAATTGGCCCCCTCAGGCCAGTGAGAAGTGTTCAGTTGCCTAGGCCGCCCTCTGCGGTGACTACATATACCAGCATCCTCTTGTCCTCTGTTCAGCAAGGGCGAACCTACCACCTGCATGTAGCCTTCGCCCATGCGCGAATCAACGTATCTATGCTGTAAACTTGACAGTTGTACACTATCAGTTGTGCAGGGTGGTGTTCCGACAGCTTACCCGTGAACATAAAGCAGACATAGAACCAATCGGATCAACAGCAAGTGGTCAGTGCCTTCAAAGTACGCAGCAGAACTCCAACTGGCAGAAAGCCGAGACACCAATCTTGTTCCCTTGACATCTCTGGTTTTAAATCAAACAGGCAGCTCGGCGTGCGGACCTGTCCATAGACGCTACACCACCCCATCTTGAGGTCACAACGTGCGGAGGTTACAGATAATACATATGAACAAATGAGCGAATAAGTGAATGAATAAATGGAGAGAAAAGGTAAGGACGAGCGACCAATGGACGAGATTTGCGGCTTACGAAGTTGTGAATGACACAAAAAGATACGAACGAATTAAAAAGAATAACTGCTTGGTTGGTAGGCTGACTAGTTGGTTGGATGGGTTAGTTGGATGGTCGTTCAGTTGGTTACTTGGTTGCTTTGCTGGTCAGAAAGCTAGCTGGCTAGTCGGTCGGTCAGCCCTTTCATAGGTTGATTCAGTAAGTCTTGTTGGTTGGATGCGTTTGCAGTATCTGTTCGTCACTTTTGCATACGCGTTTCTTTGCGTTTGTGTTGGCGTCTCTTTTGTGTTCCTGTTCGTTTGCTTGCTGATGTCCTTGTCAGTACCTTCTATTCGTGCTT
>CM065715.1:80198427-80200927 GCA_033310375.1 Conus canariensis
CACAATATCGTGACGTCATGTTCATTAGCACCAGACACTGATGGGATCTTCAGGATTCCTATCTTCTTCTGGACGTCTTTCTTGTTCATATTCTCCTGAATTTGGATGAGGGGGGGGGGGGGGGGGGGGTAAAAACACCATGGTTGAATTATATCATGAACTTTTCAAGTACCCTTGATTTGAGAAAAGTTTGTTTCAAAGTGAGGTGAGTGCAATGAAATAATAGGTCTTATTATTATTATTGCTATTATTATAATTATTATTATTGTGTTCCATCGCTTCCAAACAACCTCCATTTCATTCCAGATCCATTTTGCACCCTCTCTGAGGAGACACATAACTGTTCGTTCTTTGTTTTCATTGTCTTGAATGCTGTTTGTCAAGCCTGAAGAAGACAAAAGAGCTCGAAACGTGTCGTGATTTGTCTTGTAATTAATTTTGTTTTGTTTGTCTCTTTCGTTCGGCGTTTTGTTGGTCAAGAACTTGCAACTCCAAGGACACTGTTGAAGGAGTATGGAGGACGCATGAGAGCTGTAGGAATGGCCTCATTTTCCCACCCCATACAGCTGCAGTTAGCTTCGTCCCTTCGCCACAGTCCCACGCTCAGTCACTAGACTTCCCTTCACTTTGCTGTGGTGCCTCAGCTGACTGTGATTCCACCGCCCATGCTGGCGTGTCTGGCATGCCTTACTTGGTATCTTACTGCCTCTGGGTGGGTGGACAACGACTTGACCGTTGAGGTCTGACTGATGATTGACCGGGGAGGTCTCTTTTTCTTTGCTCTGTGTGCTCTGTGTTGGCAGTTCTGCTAGGCGATTTTGGTGTCGGAGGCGTTTGGAGTTACGGGCCTTGCAATAATTTCATCGTCGGAGCAAGAGTTACCCTACTTTGTTTGTGATCAACCAGAAGTGTTAAAGACCGATGTGTTGATGACAGATCAAACCTGATGCATTGATGATTGATGACATCTGACGTATTATGAAAATGATGAAATCTGACGTACTAATGACTGACGGAACCTGGTGTATAGACTGATGTGTACTGATATGATAAACCTGTGTACTGATGACTGATGAATGAACCTGGTGTACTGATGACTGTTGAAACCTGGTGTACTGATGACTGTTGAAACCTGGTGTACTGAATGACTGTGACTGATGAAGACCTGGTGTACTGATGACTGTGAAACCTGGTGTACTGATGACTGATTGAAAACCTGGTGTACTGATGACTGATGAAACCTGGTGTACTGAGATATGAACTGTGTACTGATGACTGACGAACCTGGTGTACTGATGACTGACGAAACCTGGTGTGTACTGATATGTTACTGAGACTGGAAACCTGGTGTACTAATGACTGATGAAAACCTGGTGTACTGATGACTGATGAACCTGGTGTACTGATGACTGACGAAACCTGGTGTACTGATGACTGTACTGAAACCTGGTGTACTATGATGACTGACTTTTGATACCTGGATGGTACTGATGACTGTTATGGAAACCTGGTGTAGACTGACTGTACTGATGACGGAAACCTGGTGTACTGATGACTGAAATGAAACAACCTGGTGTACTGATGACTGTTGATACCTGGTGTACTGATGACTGTTGAAACCTGGTGTACTGATGACTGACGAAACCTGGTGTACTGATGACTGACGAAACCTGGTGTACTGATGACTGTTGAACCTGGTATACTGATGACTGTTGAACCTGGTATACTAATGACTGAAGAAACCTGGTGCACTGATGACTGACAACACCTAGTGTACTGATGACTGTTGAAACCTGGTGTACTGATGACTGTTGAACCTGGAGTACTAATGACTGATGAAACCTGGTGTACTGATGACTGACGAAACCTGGTGTACTGAATGACTGTTTGAACGTGGAGTACTAATGACTGATGAAACCTGGTGTACTGATGACTGTTGAACCTGGTGTACTGACAATGCAGAAAGTCTGTCCCATACAGAAGACCTATAGAGCAACACGGTGGCCCTGTGGATAGACGCACTCCCTTCAATAGTGACAGAACACCTGGGTGCGTGGTTTGAGTCTCGAGACAATCCTTTTTTTTTCTCTCTCTCTAGGCATGAAGTGGTGGTCTGAGTGCTGGTCTTTTGGACGAGATCTTCAACCGAGGTCCCTTGTTTAGCATACTATTTGTACACTAAAAAGAGCCTAAGGCAATTTTCATAGGAATTCTGCAACTAACAAAATCGACCTGTGTGTGTGTGTGTGTGTGTGTGTGTGTGTGTGTGTGTGTGTGTGTGTGTGTGTGTGTGTGTGTGCGTGTGTGGGGGGAGAGGGGGAGGTTGAAAAAATGGGGGAGGAGGTTGGAGAGGAAGAGGGGACCGGGTATCTTTCGTTAGCTATGCACTTTTTTGCATCCTGTTTCTGTGTTTGATGGCATTTTGTCTTCTTTCTAGTAGTCGAGCAGTCTACTTCATTTGTGTGTGTGTGTGTGTGTGTGTGTGTGTGTGTGTGTGTGT
>CM065715.1:80208427-80210927 GCA_033310375.1 Conus canariensis
TTGTTTTGTTTTTTAGAGCGTTCGTGTTGCAGTTTGGCTGGGCCTTTGACGGATGCCATGCCACCTTCAACCTGAATTCCCACAATTCACCAGGCTGTTTTAAGCTGCATCCATATGCGAAAAAATCATACGCAAAGATCTGACCGTTAGCAATGACACAATGAAAACTGAAAGAACGATTGCTCTGCATCTTGACGGCATCTGCTTACAATTTCAACATTAAAAGACGTTACAGCGCCTTCTTCTCTTTTGTATCATTGTAGTGTGGGATTATTTTTTCCTTCTAGCAGAAGAGATTTCATTTCTTTAAAAAAAAAAAAAGGGGGGGGGGAGGGGTATTTCGCATGTATACAAATACAAAGAACAAGGTTTATTTCCCGTTGATCTGACATATGTTACTTATCTGTAGTGTTATGACATTTCTAATACACAAAACAGTTTAATATCTTTGTTAAAAGAAAAAAATACGCACTTAGGTTTTTTTTTCTATGGTGTCAAATATGATACTGAAAGACCTAGCGGTTTGCAAGAAGAAAAAAAAACCTACTTATTTGATATTGATTTTTGTCCATAAAATTGTGTTGCCTTCTTATTTCTTTCTTTCTTTCTGCGTACGCAGGCTGATATTCCTGCGGACACCGCCTGTATAGACAGGCAGTGGAGTTTTGTGTGTATGACCGTTTTTCATCCCGCCATTAAGGCAGCCATACTCCATCTTCGGGGAAGGTGCATGCTATGTGCAACGTGTCATCCATACCAACGGCCAAACTGGCCTTCTCTTCCGAAAGTTGGTGATGGGATTTTACGTGTGTGCAAGATGTTGTGCGTGCGTTCACACACGGAACCTCGGTTTATCGTCTCATTCGATGGACTGTATGGGGAATGGAGTCCGAACCAATGGGAAAAATCCCCCTGTACCGAAATTCGAACTCGCAACCCCAGGATCACGAGTCCGGCGCTCTACCACTGAGCTACTCCAGCCCCCGTTGCCTTCTTATGATCTTCACTGTTGTGCCTCGTCATTGGAACAGGCATGTCTGCAATCCTCGTATCAATATCTTTAGCCTTACAATTCTTGTTATTCGTACACCTTACATCTCCAGAGAAAATGACATTCAAGTTTTGCATATAAGAGAAAATGACGTTCAAGTTTATCATGGGCACACACGAATACATGAACAAACGTATGACAACATAGACTCTATTTACACGACAGCGTAAAATGCTTGACTGATATTCAAATGAATGTCACCGGAAATGACAAAAGGAAGCGTCAACAGGCAGCTCTTCAGTTGGTTCTACCTAGGTATGGAGCCCGTTGTGTAAATGAGATCGATTGTTGCAAGGTGTTTAGAGTCTGATGGGGGAGTTGGGAGGGTTTTTTTCTTAAAACCTTCTGCTGTGAAGCACTCCCTAGCGTGTCTTTTTACCTATAAAACAACAATACATTTTGTAACTTGCGTCACAAAGACAGACGCTTCCATAGTTACTGGGGTGACTAACTGTACATTTCTTCAAAACCGGAATGATTCCGGGACCGCTATACAAAAAAAAAAAAAAAAAAAAAAGTCAACAATCACGTCGCCACCATTTACAAAGTGCGTCAATAAATCTGGCAGATTTTCCCTTCGTTTGTATTTTTGATTGCTAACAGTATGACTACCTCTTCAGCCCATGCAGTTGATTTCATTCGTAATGTCAATACGCACTTTACTCTCAACACCTCGTCCCTGAGGATGTTCAAATGGCGGCCACATTTCGTCAGGTGACGAAAGTATCAGCAGCGTGAAAATCTCCCACGGAACAAAACAGAAATGTCCACAGAGATGCTGCTTCGATTCGTCTTTTCTTCTTTATTTCCATGACACTATATTAAAGAAGCGTTCACCAGTTTCTCCATGTTTGCCAATTGTGCGACGAAGCCTGGGTCTCTGTGCTAATGGTTTGTTCTGTCCATTCTGCAATGCTGTCAATCCACATTGCTGTTGTTGCTGCTGCTGTTCTACTGGTCTTCCCTCTGTCTTTCTTCTTCAGTAGACCCCTGGGGGAGGGAGGAGATGATTGCTTTAGTATGGCTACTGGATCTTGTTACATGACCACACTAATACAGTTGTCTTTTTTTAAACAGATGTCAGCAGATCTTTGTTTATGTTTATGTGCTGCTTGATGGTGTTAGACTACATAATTAAAAAGAAAACAGAGGCAAAAAGTCATTTAAGTTACCAACTGAATTGACTTAGCTACTTGAGAAATAAATGTTCCTTTTTAGTTTCTTTTCGAGAAACACAGAGACAGAGACACAAACAAAGAGGTGCGCGTGCATACAGACAGACAGACAGTCGGACAGATAGACGGTCAGACCGACACACACAAAGACAGACATACAGAAAAGGAGAAACGGAGAGGAATACAGAGAAGAAAAGTCAGATTAAAACAAAACAAAAAAGCAATAGCAAAAAACAGAGAGACAAGGAGACAGAAAAGGACAAGGCGAGAGAGA